>CM056054.1:241645399-242270145 GCA_029574335.1 Rana kukunoris
CCAGTGGGGCTCTACCCAACATCCGCCCACCCCTAAAGGGGACACACTGTGGGCGGGAGGGTACTTCAGTAGGAACTGAGGAATGTAGGGTCAAGCTTGGGCCAGAGTGGCTCGTATTACAGTAGGTAAGGCGGGAAAGGGGTCACAGACGGGGTGAGAGACCTTGGTTCGTGGGTTTAGTCAGCGCTTGTCGTCTGAGGAGGGGAGGTGGGGGGTGTACTGGGGGCCATAAGTTGTAGAGACTCTCTATAATGCGTCCAGCACGACCAGGTAAGCCTAAACTTATCATGCATATCTTTAGATTGATGAATGATCCTTTCCATGTCTTCGATTCTAGAAACTCTAGCTTGCCATTCCTTTACCGTGGGGGGGGGTAGTCGCTCTCCAGTGGATAGGGATGCATTGAGTGGCTGCATTGATAAGGTGTAGCATCAGAGATTTCCGGTATGTGGATAGAGGGATGGGAGTGTGATGGAGCAGGTATTGGGCTGGAGAGAAGTCAGGTGCGTATGTGGTGATCTGGGATATGAGTGAATGGATCTCTTTCCAGAATGGTTGGATGGCTGGGCAATCCCACCATATGTGAAGGAAGGTCCCTTCTGCAGAGTTACATCTCCAACACGTGGAGGGGGTGTTCGGGAAGAGTTTGTGTAGTCTATCGGGGGTCCTGTACCACCTCGAGTATAGTTTAAACCTGTTCTCCTGCGTGGATACATTAATGGAACCCTTGTGGATGTGTAGAAAGACCTCTGCCCAATCACCCGGTGTCAAGCCCACTGATAAGTCCGCATCCCACAGGCGATGGACCTCAGTTCTGGGTTTGGTGGCCGAGATAAGTAGGGAATACAGGGTTGATATCATGTGCCTTTGTGGTTCTACCCGAGAGCAGAGATGTTCGAATGGCGTAAGTTCTCTGGTCCAGGGAAGAGGGGGTTTCGCACTGTGGAAGAAGTGGCGGAGCTGGAAGTATAAAAACCTGGGAATGTGGTGTGTTGGGAATTTGGAGACCATCCCCTCATGGGATAATAGCGTGTCATTTTCAAAGAAGAGGTGGGCCTTTAGCGTTGGACTGTCTCTTATCCCTGGCCGGGCGTGGACTTGGACGCCTGAGGGGAAGTCGGGATTCCGGGTAAGGGGAGTCATCGGCCCTGGAGAGGGAGCACAGCCAGGCAAGGTGTATGTGGCTCTCAAGGTGGACAGGGTGGGACTGATCAACGGATGGGATTTACCCGATCTGGGGACGGATCTCGGGGTTTATCCATGGCGTATTTTCAATGGGCATGTCGACAAAAGCCTCCTCAATCCCGACCCACGCCTTGCTATTGCCATGGAGGTGCCAATCCAGAACCCGGGTGAGAAGGCAGGCTTTGGGGTAGTAGGCCAGGTCTGGTAATCCAATACCTCCCAGTTGTTTTGGGAGGATGAGTCTGTCCCAGCCTATTCTAGCAGGTCTGCCTGCCCATAGGAAGGACCTACAGGCCGTCTTGAGGGAAGTGAAAAACGCGGGGGGGAAGTTTAATCGGTACCGCCTGCATTAAATATAGCAGTCTAGGGAGAATGTTCATTTTCAGGATGGCCGCCCTGCCGAACCACGAGAAATGTCCCCCGTGCCAGTTGAGCAGGTCACCCTTGATAGTTTGTAGGGCAGGGAGAAAATTTCTGGTGTACAGGTCGGGTAGATGGGTTGGGAGCCTAATACCCAGATAAGTAATATCGTGGGGTTCCCATTTAAAGGGAAATCTCTGTTTGCAGAAGTCCACCTGGGTCTGGGGAAGGGAGACATTGAGAGCCCTTGATTTGCTATGATTGATTTGGAGGTTGGAGAGGGTCTTGAAAGTATGCAGGTCTTTGAGAAGGTTGGGCAACGTAATATGGGGATTCGTCAGGAACAGCAATATGTCATCGGCGTATGCGGCAATCTTGTGGGTGGTGTTATTAATGGATATCCCTGCGATGTCTGTGTTGTCCCGAAGCCTCCGAAGAAACGGTTCAAGGGACAGGACGAACAGCAAGGGGGAGAGGGGGCACCCCTGTCTGGTACCATTGTGGACGGGGAAGGCGTCTGACAGTAGGCCATTGACCCTGATCCTGGCCGTGGGTGCGGCATAAAGAATCATTATCATGTGAAGGAAGCGGGTGGGTATACCCGCTTTGAGTAAGGCCGCCGACATATAGTCCCAGGCCATCCTGTCAAACGCCTTCTCCGCGTCCAGGGATAAAAAGAAGCCCTTTGTGTCATGTGTGGTCAGCCAGTGATGGATGTTAAGCGCTTTAGTCGTGTTGTCCCGGGCCTCACGGCCGGGGACAAAGCCAACTTGGTCAGTCGAAATGAGGTCGGCATTGAGTAAGGATATCGGGCGGTAGCTGGTGACTAGTGTAGCATCCTTACCCGGCTTGGGGACTAAAGTAATGTGAGCCTCCAGCAGGTCTTTGCTAGTGTGGGAGGGGAAGGGAATGTCATTAAAGGACTTCACGAACCGCGAGAGTAGTAGAGTAGCGAACGTTTTGTAATAGCCGGAGGTGAGGCCGTCCGGGCCAGGGCTTTTCCCAGGTTTAAGTTGTTTTAATGCTAAATGAGCTTCCGCAGCTGATATTGGTGCATCTAAAAGTGACATGTCCGGTGTCTGGCCGGGGGGTGGTCCGTAAGTGGCCAGAAAGTTCTCTAGAAGTTGTGGGCGACTCGTGTCGGCTGTGTCAGCTTGAGGCGTCGGGAGGGTATACAGCGAAGAGAGATAGTGCGTGAATTGCCTAGCAATGTGGTCAGACCTGTGCACCGAAGGACCCGACGGGGGAGTGATTGCATGAATCGTGAGTGCTGATTTCTTCTTTTGTAAGGCCGAAGCTAGAAGCTTCCCTGACTTGTTCCCGAACTCGTAATACAATTTATGAGTGAAAGCAAATTTTCGTTGTAGTCGGGAGTGAAGTTCTCCCAGTAAGGCCTTTCTGGTCGTCAGGAGTGCTTCATGGGTGTCAGTTGCCAAGGTACGCTTTTGAACCCGTTCCAGCGTTCTCACGCGATCTGAGATATCGTCTATGCGAGCCTTCCTGAGCCTATGTCGCTTTGCCATCAGGGAGATAATTTCACCGCAGACGACGCATTTGTGGGCCGCCCACACTGTGGCCGACGGCACCTCCCCCGTGTCATTCTCATCAAAGAATTGTGTAAGCCTGGTCGAGATGGCATGCGTGTCCGCTGGATCCAGGAGGAGGGAATCATCCATCCTCCAGATCCCGGATCTAGGACGCCGCCCCGGCCACCTTAGTGTCATCGTTGTCGGGTGGTGATCTGAGAGCACCATGGGTTCGATGGTGGCTGTGGTGAGCATGTGTAAGTCCGTCTGGGAGAGGAAGAGAAAATCTATGCGGGAATATTTATTATGTAGGGGAGAGAAGAATGTGAAGTCCTTTTCGTTTGGGTGCAGTGTACGCCAGGAATCATGCAGGGTGAGCGTATCTAATTGGGATTTTATGGCCTTGAGAGCGCGATACGGCAATGTGGTGGAGCCGTTGGATGTTTCCAAGAGGGGGGCCAGTGGCACGTTAAAGTCTCCGCCCAGGACCAAGATGCCCGCCTGGAAGGCTGTGAGAAGGCAAAGTGTGTCCCGGAAGAATGGGACTTGGTGTGAGTTAGGGGCGTACACATTTGCAACCGTTATGGGGGAGCCATGGAGCGTCCCCTTGAGGAAAATGTACCTACCCAATGTGTCCCTTTGGACATCCATGACCTGTAAAGGGCAGTGTTTGGATACCAGGACAGAGACCCCTTTAGACTTGGATTCGTCGTTAGTGGCGTGGAGTACGGTCGGGAAGTAATGGTTATGTAACTTAGGGATGGAGTCAGTTCTAAAGTGGGTCTCTTGCAACAGTACGATATGAGGTTTCTCTTTTTGCAGAGTATATAGCAAGCGCGAACGTTTTTCCGGGGTGTTGAGCCCTCTTACATTCAGGGAGTAGACTTTGAGGGTCATTTGGGGCGGGGTTCGGCTCAGAGCATGTGGGGTACACCCGTGGGCATCCATCGTAAGGTTAGGGGGGGGGGTGGAAGGAGGGGGCAGGGGGAGGGCAGGGGGGATGTATGTGCGAAAGCACAGGGGAGGAAGCAACCGAGTAGGCCCGTGGAGACGTGTCCACTCACCTAAGAGGGAAAGGGGGAGTCGGTGAGGTACACCGCGAACGGGGGGAGCAGGCCCAATCAATAGGCCTACCAACCACCGCGCGCGCCTGTATGGGGGTTGGAGCGATCCCACCAGGAGACGGTGGAGACAATAGTGGACGTCTATATGTCCTAGGTGTAACAAATAAAAGTAATCAACATAAATCACTACCAACCACCCCAGAGCAATTCTGTCTATTCTACAGAGAAAATAGTAAGGGAGAAACGTGCAACGGAGTGATCTGTGCAGTGTAACCAACGCCATGAGCGAAAGGGACCTGTATTTGCAGGCCCAAGGTGTACTGGATTACCATACAACAGGCGTAGTGTGCTGTGTCATAGGGCGCCGTCACCTCTACATAGAAATCTAGGGATAGCGGAAGTCCAGGGTATAGCAGACTTAAATCAGCAGCAGTAGTCCTCTTGATATTGCGGCCAACAGATCGAGCCTCATGCAGCGGGTGGAACGTGAGGGGCAGTCTTAGCAACACGGGAGCCTATGACATCCTCGATAGTAACGCGGTGAACTGAGCATGGAAGGGCCGTGTAGCTGCTCATAGTGGAGCCTGGGTGGGCGGGACAGGCAGCTGACCTATGTACGATGCAAAAAAAAAAAAAAAAGGGTCTGAGTCCCGTCCTCCCGGGTGTAGAAATATGCAGAATTCTGTTCTCTCACAGAGGGTGCATCCGGGAGTCTCCGATTTGTTAGCCGGCCGGCTCGCTAATGTCAGTGGGTGGTCGTTAGTTCCGTCATCCGGGAGCTGTCCTCGCGGTTCCGGGAAGAAACAGTTGTCGGCTCTGCTCCCTCGGTCGTGGTGTCGGCGGGGATCCGTCTGCCGGAGGAGCGAGAGCGGAGAAGACATCGTATCCAGGGGGTCCCGGAGTCGGAAGGAAGATCCACCACCACATCCGGGTCCCAAAGCACTTCCTGTAAGGAAGAAGAGTGTATGGAGTCCTCCGGCGCAATGCAATTCGGGAGACGTAGTTCTCTAGCCAAGTCCGGTCCCGCCCCACCGCAGCCCCTCCTGTAAAAAAAAAGCTTCTGCCGCAAGGCAGTGTGGGAGCTGTAGTCACAGTGGCCCTGTATCGGACACCAGAGGGCGGGTGCCATCCCGCTGCATAGATCTAAGGCGAAAAGCCGAGGCTTGCATGACCTGGTGACAGTAAGGCCCGATTAAACAGTCAGTTCCAATAAGGCATCGCTCGTATAGAGGGGTACGATTAACATGTGATGAAGGTTTCCCGTTCAAACACAAAGTTCAAGGCAAACATCAACTTAGCCAGTAGAAACAGGATAACGTTTTTGAGCTGGAAACAACAAAAAAAAAAAAAAAATAGAAAAAAGGAAAGGCAGGCATACTGTAAGTAAGAGAGGGCAACGCAATCCCCGTCCGCTCAGTAATCCCTTCGAGCTCTCCTAGCCCCGGGGGCCGGGGTTGCGTCCTGAGTAGCTCCGGAGCCTTGCGTTCCTTGGTGTCTGGATCCCGACGGGGATCTCCGGCGACGTGATCGGGTGGCCTTGGTCTCCATGGGCTCCTCCCGGGTTTTAGGCCAGCGGTGTACAGATTGTCGGAAGACTGCATACCAGTCTGGCACCTCTACCAGGGGGATTTCCAACGTGTCGCAAAATTGCTGTAGATCCTCCGGGACCCTCAGAGTGGCGGTATGGCCTCCGCGGGACGCTGACAGGCAGAAGGGAAATTTCCATTGATAGCGTATGTCACGCGCCCGCAGGACCTCCAACAGCGGTCTAAGGTCTCGCCGATTCTTCAAAGTGATCCCTGACAGGTCTTGAAAGATTTGGATCGCCCGATCTCCATGGGTGAGCTGCTTGCCTCTGGCCCTCTTCAGTATAGATTCCTTTAAGGCGTAATCGGGCAGACAGCAAATCACGTCGCGCGGGGGGGTCCGAGTCTCTCCCCCTGGGGCGCAAGGCGCGGTGGATCCTGTCAAAGGTTATGGCAGTCAAGGGGGGTCTATCCAGGACCGTATTGAATATTGCGGACACCGCTTCAGTGATGTGGTCCCCTTCAACCGATTCCGGAAGTCCACGTATTCTAAGGTTATGGCGGCGGCCCCGGTTGTCTAAATCTTCTAGATGGCGATTCATGTCTCTAAGTTGGAGGGTATGATCGTCTATCTTCCTCGTCGTGCGTTTGAGGATGTTCTCTTGTGCCACTGCCGCGCGTTCCGTTTGGGAGACTCGATCGTCCAGGGCATGTACCTCTATGCGGAGGCCCGCAATGGCGGCTGCCAGGGCATCTTTGATGTCTGTGGCCACCGCTCGCAGATCGGCCAGTGTGAGGTGGCGGTGTGGTGGAGAAGGGTCCCCGTACCGGTCCACCTTCTGCGCTTGTGGGGAGAGTCCCTGAGGGGCTGATAGCACGATCTCAGATCGGTCGGGAGGCGGTTGGTGCGAGAGGCCTGGTGCGGGGCCTAGGCCTAATGGGGCCATGTTTCCCCTCTGGGAACGGAACATGTCCGGAATGTTATGCTGGGTGGCCCCGGTATTTCCCCTCGGGGACCGCGATCTAGAGGCAGAGGATGCTTTGGAGGCTGTGCCCATCCTGTGTGTTCAGTGACAAAGGTGGGTAACTCCGGGATATAGCGATTTCAGCTCTGGGGTGGCAGGAGCTCAAGCTTCAAGCGTCCATCTTCCAGTCAGGTCCGGCCACGCCCCCACTCCTCTTTCTCTCTATATTTCCAAAGCAATGGATGTGTATGGGTTATTTTTTTTTTGAGAATAAGGATTTTGTTGTTGGCCCACTTGAACGCTGTATTAACCCTAAGTTACCCCTAATCGCCTCTAATTAACCCCCTCCTCCCCTTCTCTCTTTAGCTATTATATTTATATATTTTACTTTTAATTATTGATATATTTTTTTTACTATTTATTTTCTGTGTCATTTAAAGCTATTCTGCTTTGCTGGGGAAAAAAACTGGTGTTTACAGACCTCAATAGCTAAAGCCTACAATATACAAATGAATGAGTCAGAGGTGAGGCTCACTCCCCCATTCCTCCGCTCCTAAATAGGTTTAAAGTGTTACTAAACTCAGTAATATAAAAAGCACAGTCTCCATTTTACTGTTGTGAATTTAGTAACACTAAGTAAGGAAAAAAACTTCCTTCTTTTTCCTCCATTCTATCTTTCCCTTTTCTTTCTTTCTTTCTTTCTTTCTTTCTTTCTTTCTTTCTTTCTTTCTTTCTTTCTTTCTTTCTTTCTTTCTTTCTTTCTTTCTTTCTCTCTCTCTCTCTTCCTTCCTTCCTTTCTCTTTCTCTATCTCTCTCTCTCTTCCTTCCTTTCTCTTTCTCTATCGCTCTCTTTCTTTCTCTTTCTTCCTTTCTTTCTTCCATTATTTTTCTTCCTTCACCCCTTTCTTTCTTTCTTTCTCTCTCGCTCTCTCTCTCACACACACTTTCTTTCTTTTTCTCTTTCATTCTCTCTTTTTTTTTCCCCTTTTCCTTTCTTTCTTTCTCTCTCTCTCTCTCTCTTCCTTCCTTCCTTTCTCTTTCTGTATCTCTCTCTCTCTCTTCCTTCCTTTCTCTTTCTCTATCTTTTTCTCTATCGCTCTCTTTCTTTCTTTTTCTTCCTTTCTTTCTTCCATTCTTTTTCTTCCTTCATTCCTTTCTATCTTTCTTCCTTTCTTTCTCTCTTTCTTCCTTTCTTTCTCTTTTTCTTTCTTTCTTCTTTTCTTTCTCTTTTTGTTTGTTTGTTTGTTTCTTCCTTTCTTTCTCTCTTCGTTTGTTTCTTTCTATCTCTCTTTCTTTCTATTTTTCTTTCTTTTTTTGTTTGTTTGTTTCTTTCTTTCTCTTTTCCTTCCTTCCTTCCTTCCTTCCTTCCTTCCTTCCTTCCTTCCTTCCTTCCTTCCTTCCTTCCTTCCTTCTTTCTTTCTTTCTTTCTTTCTTTCTTTCTTTCTTTCTTTCTTTTTTTCTTTCTTTCTTTCTTTCTTTCTTTCTTTCTTTCTTTCTTTCTTTCTTTCTTTCTTTCTTTCTTTCTTTCTTCCTTCCTTTCTCTCTATCTTTCTCTCTTTCTTTCTATTTTTGTTTGTTTGTTTCTTCCTTCCTTCCTTTTTTTCTTTTCCTCTTTCTCCTCTTTCTTCTCTCTCTTGTTTTAGGAGCCGGTGAAGGACTTTCCAATAAGCGATCCAACAGCTATAGAGCCACACTTATATGGAGCTCGCAAAGTACACTCCCACTGGTGATACCTGTCTAACAAACCCCTATTGTCCCTATTGTCTCTATAAAGAGTACCTGTCACCATGTTTTTTTTTTATCTATTGACTAAATCTTTGATATTTTACCCAAAAAAATATGGATACAATATTACCTGTTTGTGCTAAAGTTTATTTTTTATTTTTTTTCCCTAAAACTGGGCACACAAAACTAGCACACATTTTGTGCGACACAAAAAAAAATGCAACTGCCAGCATTTTATTCTCCAGGGTCTTTGCTTTCAGAAAATAAATAATGTTCAGGGGGTTTACAGTAATTCTTAGTAAAAAAAAAAAAAAAAAAAGATATCAGGAGCGGTTAAATAACCTCCCCCCAGGTTTTGTCTATGGTGGACGGCTCTGATCTGCTCTGTCCAGGGTGCTGAAATCATTTTCTTCCAATCTTGTCACAGGAGAAGAAATATTCCCGCTTTCCTGGGGATAAAATAACCCTGTGGCCCTTCCAATATACACTTCTCATACAATCTTAGATAAGAAGTTAATATTTATGTATAATAGCAGAGCTGTATAGAAATGTGCATTACCCAACGTCACCGGCGACCGAACGTTCTACATAATAATCTATTCACCTCGGGGCTCTTTGTCCTGTCATTTGCTCACTGAGTGACAACCAATCACAATGGGTCTATTTTCTTTTTTATTATTCTGCAGATACACTGCAGGTGACTGCAAGCAATTACACCTGACCGCCGACGTCCAGAGCGTTTACAACCAGAGGCGCCACGAGGGAAGAAATAACTGGAACTATTAACCACTTAAGATCCGGACCTTTAGGCAGCTAAAGGACCCGGCCAGGTTTTGCGATTCGGCACTGCATTGCTTTAACTGACAATTGCGCGATCGTGCGACGTGCCCCCCAAACAAAATTGGCGTCCTTTTTTCCCCACAAATAGAGCTTTATTTTGGTGGTATTTGATCACCTCTGCGGTTTTTATTTTTTGCGCTATAAACAAAAAGAGCCACAATTTTGAAAAAAATGCAATATTTATTACTTTTTGCTATAATAAATATCCCCCAAAAATATATTAAAAAAAAACATTTTTTCCCCTCAGTTTTGGCCGATACGTATTCTTCTACCTATTTTTGGTAAAAAAAATCGCAATAAGCGTTTATTGATTGGTTTGTGCAAAATTTATAGCGTTTACAAAATAGGGGATCGTTTTATGGCATTTTTATATATATTTTTTTGTGACTGTGACATTATGGCGGACACATCGGACAATTTTGACACATTTTTGGGACCATTGTCATTTTCACAGCAAAAAATGCATTTAAAATGCACTGATTACTGTGAAAATTAAAATTGCAGTTTGGGGGTTAACCACTAGGGGGCACAGAAGGAGTTATGTGTGACCTCATCTGTGTTTCTAACTGTAGGGGGTGTGGCTGTAGGTGTGACGTCATTGATTGTGATTCCCTATGTAAGGGAACACACAATCAATGCGGGGCCACAGTGAAGAACGGGGAGGCTGTATTTACACACGGCTCTCCCCGATCTTCAGCTCCAGGGACCGATCGCCGGACTCCAGCGGCGATCGGGTCCGCAAGTCCCGCGGTACCGGTCCCGGAGCTTCGGACCGTGCCGTGTGCACGCGCCCTGCGGCGTGCGCGCGCCCCCATGGCTGGGCTTAAAGGGCCACCCACGTACAGTTAGGTGGATGTGTCCAGCCGTGCCATTCTGCCGACGTATATCGGCGTGAAGGGGTCCTTAAGTGGTTAAAGAACAATTCACAGGAAATACATGAAAAGGGCAATTTAGCTCACATTTAAGGCATGCAGATAGCATTGTAGAGGAAAGCTATACATACAGTACATGGAAGAGGTCTTACTTGCTAAAGGAGTTGTATTTCTGTCCATTCAGTCCTGAGACTTATGGTCTTGTAGCCAGGCCCGGACTGGCCATAGGGCAGTGATGGCGAACCTTGGCACCCCAGATGTTTTGGAACTACATTTCCCATGATGCTCAGCCACGCTGCAGTGTAGCTGAGCATCATGGGAAATGTATTTCCAAAACATCTGGGGTGCCAAAGTTCGCCATCACTGCCATAGGACAGGCATATACCCGGTGGGCTGTGGTGGCCCACGGGCCGCATGTCACGTCTCCCCCCAGTGTAACATGCAGGGGGTCCAGAACTGTTAGGGGGGTGTCTGTGTAACAAACATTTGGGTGGCTGTGTAATGTAAAGGGGTCCAGAGGTTCAGGGTGCTGTGTGATGTAAAGGGGCCCAGAGGTGCAGGGTGCTGTGTAATGTAAAGGGGTCCAGAGGTTCAGGGTGCTGTGTGATGTAAAGGGGCCCAGAGGTGCAGGGTGCTGTGTAATGTAAAGGGGTCCAGAGGTGCAGGATGCTGTGTAATGTAAAGGGGTCCAGAGGTGCAGGGTGCTGTGTAATGTAAAGGGGCCCAGAGGTGCAGGGTGCTGTGTAATGTAAAGGGGTCCAGAGGTGCAGGGTGCTGTTTAATGTAAAGGGGCCCAGAGGTGCAGGATGCTGTGTAATGTAAAGGGGTCCAGAGGTGCAGGATGCTGTGTAATGTAAAGGGGTCCAGAGGTGCAGGGTGCTGTGTAATATAAAGGGGCCCAGAGGTGCAGGATGCTGTGTAATGTAAAGGGGCCCAGAGGTGCAGGGTGCTGTGTAATGTAAAGGGGTCCAGAGGTGCAGGGTGCTGTTTAATGTAAAGGGGCCCAGAGGTGCAGGATGCTGTGTAATGTAAAGGGGTCCAGAGGTGCAGGATGCTGTGTAATGTAAAGGGGTCCAGAGGTGCAGGGTGCTGTGTAATATAAAGGGGCCCAGAGGTGCAGGATGCTGTGTAATGTAAAGGGGCCCAGAGGTGCAGGATGCTGTGTAATGTAAAGGGGTCCAGAGGTTCAGGGTGCTGTGTAATGTAAAGGGGCCCAGAGGTGCAGGGTGCTGTGTAATGTAAAGGGGTCCAGAGGTGCAGGGTGCTGTGTAATGTAAAGGGGTCCAGAGGTGCAGGGTGCTGTGTAATGTAAAGGGGCACAGAGGTGCAGAATGCTGTGTAATGTAAAGGGGTCCAGTGATGCAGGGTGCTGTGTAATGTAAAGGGGTCCAGAGGTGCAGGATGCTGTGTAATGTAAAGGGGTCCAGAGGTGCAGGATGCTGTGTAATGTAAAGGGGTCCAGAGGTGCAGGGTACTGTGTAATGTAAAGGGGCACAGAGGTGCAGGGTGCTGTGTAATGTAGAGGGGTCCAGAGGTGCAGGGTGCTGTGTAATGTAAAGGGGTCCAGAGGTGCAGGGTGCTGTGTAATGTAAAGGGGCACAGAGGTGCAGGGTGCTGTGTAATGTAAAGGGGCACAGAGGTGTTTAAAATAAACCGACCAATACAATTATAGACTGATCATTTCTTTGTCAGTGGGGCACACGTACATAATCAGCAGGGGGTCAAATACTTTTTTCCCTCACCTGTTTTCAGCATACGAGGGGTTAAACGGTGTAATTTTCACCTGACGCCATTCTATCAGTAAATTGGCGCCGTACAAGTGGGGCCCATTACACGCCACTTTATCTCCTGCCAGTCAAACAGAATAATCGCCCCACTGACATTTCCAACTTTAATATACAGATCACCAGAGACATTCAAAGTTGCCTTTCTGAAGAATTGATTATTTTTTTTCTTCTCCTCTTTGTGGCTCACAGATTGCCGGCTTCAATATCGGAGAGAGCGCTTCACGGCGAGCGCGAGAGACAGGCGGCGGGAGCCCGGGGGGATAAATGCACTTCTTGTGATGAGATTCCCCGTTGTGCGTCTCGGTCGATTTCTTGGGCACTGATTGGCCACTCCATTCCAGGCTGGGCTGAAAAAGAAAAAAAAAAAGTTTAAAAAAAAAATAAAGAAAGTGCCAAAGATAACCCACTTTGTTGCAGATTCCTTCCTTTTTTTTATTCTGAAGAAATAGCTGTTTGTTTCTCTGTGTCCATGTGCCAATGGGAATGGGAGGGATTTTATTATTAATATTCAGCTGCTGCACCTGCAGGGCTCTAATGAGGAAAGCAGCAGGTTCTGCGTCACTTTAGATGTGATTTTCCCTTTGGAAGTATCTCATCGAAAATTAGGATTTTTGTTGCAAGGGATGCCCAAAATCTGACTTGTATTTTAGTGCAGACTTCAGGGAAAAACAGTGAACCAATCACACAA
Source organism: Rana kukunoris (assembly GCA_029574335.1). Classification (NCBI taxonomy): domain Eukaryota; kingdom Metazoa; phylum Chordata; class Amphibia; order Anura; family Ranidae; genus Rana; species Rana kukunoris. Next base: position 241,657,938 of record CM056054.1, read on the forward strand.
GTTCAGCTGCTGCACCTGCAGGGCTCTAATGAGGAAAGCGGCAGGTTCTGCATTCCCTTTAGACGTGATTTTCCCCTTTGAAAGTATCTCAACAAAAATAGGATTTTTGTTGCAGGGGATGCCCAAAATCTGACTTGTATTTTAGTGTAGATTTCTGTGAAAATCAGTGAGCCAATCACACAAGTGGCCACATTTAGAATTTTATAGAAAATAACAGCGGCGGCAGATTCAATTACAATATGATTTGTATACGCAATTGTATACGCTAGATTATTATTTTTATTTGTTATTTTTTTTTCGCCCATGAAAGTTCCCAGCTATTGGATATATACAGTATATAGCAGTGATGGAGAACCTCGGCACCCCCAAATGATTTGGAACTACGTTTCCCATGATGCTCCAGTACACTGCAGAGTGCAAGAGCATCATGGGAAATGTAGTTCCAAAACATTTGGGGTGCCGAGGTTCTCAATCACTGGTATATGGGCACTAAGGTGCTCGGTGTCCCACTAATATAAATTATAAGTTACTGACAATATCCTCCGAATTCTGTACACAGCGATTCCCAGCGACAAACCACAGCTACAGTATGCTACACTATATAAACAGACATGTTTCTGGCACACCGGGGGTTACTTGCCTGACATCTTTTTATCACCAAACTGCTGCCATATGAGTGAGACCCCCCCCCCACATGACACCGTATTGTCTGCCAATCACACAGAATAATAGCACCACTGACATTTCCAACTTCATATACAGAGACATTCAAAGATGCCCTTTTGAAGAATTGTTTCTCTCTCTCCCCTCCCTTCCCGTATCTCTATCTTGATTTATCTCTCTCGCGCACTTTCTTTCTCTCTTTCACTTTTTCTCTCTATCCCTCTCTTTTGCGATCTCTCTATTCCCCCTCTTTCTCTCTCCTTCTCTCTCTCTTTCTCTCCCCCTATCTCTTCCCCCCTCTCCCCCTCTCTTTCTCTCTCTCTACCACCTCTCTCTGCCCCCATTCTTTTTCTTAATGTCTCTCTTCCCCCTCTCTATCTTTCTTTCTCCCCCTCCCCTCTCTCTCCCCTCTCTCTGCCCCCCCCTATCTCTCTATTTCTTTCTCCCCCTCTCTGTATCCTCCTCTCTCTCCCTTCCTCTCCACCTCTCGCTCTCCTTCTCCCTCTCTTTCTCTTGTGCAGTCTCTCTCTTTCTCTCTCTACCCCATTCTTTTTCTTCCTTTCTCTCTCTCCCCCTCTCCCCCTCTATCTCTCCCCCTCTTTCCTCTATCTCTCCCTCCCTCTCTCTTTCCCTGTCCCTCTCTCTCTTTCGCCCCCTCTTTCCTCTATCTCTCCCCCCTCTCTCTTTCCCTCTCCCCCTATCTCTCTATTTTTTTCTTCCCCCCTCTCTCTATCCTCCTCTCTGTCACTTCCTCCCCACCTCTCGCTCTCCTCCTCCCTCTCTTTCTCTTGTACAGTCTCTCTCTTTCTCTCTCTACCCCATTCTCTTCCTTCCTTTCTCTCTCTCTCCCCCCTCTCCCCCCTATCTCTCCCCCTCTTTCCTCTATCTCTCCCCCTCTTTCCTCTCTTTCCCTCTCCCTCTCTCTCTCCCCCTCTTTCCTCTATCTCTCCCCCTCTCTCTTTCCCTCTCCCCCTATCTCTCTATTTCTTTCTTCCCCCCTCTCTCCATTCTCCTCTCTCTCCCTTCCTCCCCACCTCTCGCTCTCCTGCTCCCTCTCTTTCTCTTGTGCAGTCTCTCTCTTTCTCTCTCTACCCCATTCTATTTCTTCCTTTCTCTCTCTCCCCCTCTATCTCTCCCCCTCTTTCCTCTATCTCTCCCCCCCTATCTCTTTCCCTGTCCTCCCTTTCCCTCTCCCCCTCTTTCCTCTATCTCCCCCCCCCCTATCTCTCTATTTTTTTCTTCCCCCCTCTTTTTATCCTCCTCTCTCTTCCTTCCTCCCCACCTCCCGCTCTCCTCCTCCTTCTCTTTCTCTTGTACAGTCTCTCTGTTTCTCTCTCTACCTCATTCTCTTCCTTCCTTTCTCTCTCTCCCCCTCTCCCCCTATCTCTCCCCCTCTTTCCTCTCTTTCCCTCTCCCTCTCTCTCCCTCTCCCCCTCTTTCCTCTATCTCTCCCCCCTCTCTCTTTCCTTCTCCCCCTATCTCTCTATTTCTTTCTTCCCCCCTCTCTCTATCCTCCTCTCTCTCCCTTCCTCCCCACCTCTCGCTCTCCTCCTCCCTCTCTTTCTCTTGTGCAGTCTCTCTCTTTCTCTCTCTACCCCATTCTCTTTCTTCCTTTCTCTCTTCCCCATCTCTCTATTTCTTTCTCCCTCTCCCCCCTCTCTCTCTCTTTCTTTCTCTTCCTCCTCTCTCTCTCTCTCCTTCTCTCCCTCTCTCCCCCTCCCTCTCTCTCCCCCCCTCTCTCTCCCCCCCCTCTCTCCCCCCCTCTATCTCTCCCCCTCTTTCTCCCCCCTCTATCTCTCCCCCCTCTCTCTTTCCCTCCCCCTCCTCGCTCGCTCTCTCTCTCTCTCTATGTCTCTTTTATACACTTTGTTTTCCTGTGTTTTCTCTATTCTATACAATTTGATCTCACAGTAAATCCGGGATTTCTCTGCTCTGTATTTACTGTATGTAGACGGGGTACGCTGACACACAGATCTCCCCTCCGCTCTGCGCTCCGGTGTATCTTCTGGGATTTTCTAGGATTAGACTGAACTGCTCATTTTTTTTTCTAACAGAGTAAAAAATCCAGAGAAACATTCCTCAGCAAACAAACATCAACAGCCGAGCATTTGCTCAGAATACAACAGAGATCGACTGGTTTATAAAAGCCTCATTGAAGGCAGGATATTGGGAATTGAACAGTTTTGGTGTGAATGATAGAAAAAACGTGTTATTACCGACAATAGACATTTCATTGTACTTCTATCTTCTAAGGCTACAGGGAAAGAAAAATATAAATCCAGTTCAGAATATTCCAAACACATCCTGGTGTGCATGTTTCCTTTAACCACTTAGCGACGTAATACATACATACATACATATATACATTGGGGTTTGCAAGTGGTTTACCGGCATTATGCCTGTAGATATCAGCCATAACCCTGGTATCATTTTTACCTGCAGGCGGGCCGTCTTTCTCATGAAAGCTGGGACGTCCCCCTCCTGCTGCTCGCCGGTGTTTCTCACCATTGCCAGTTCGTCCAAGAAATGATCCAACCGTGCCCCACTGGTTGCCCATAGGCGATCAAAGAGTTAACACTCTTTGATCGACTCTGTGGCCTTGGAGGACCAGAGTGATGTCATGACGCCACTACCGGTCCAGGCTAGAAGAAAATAAATACTGTATATACTCGAGTATAAGCCGACCCAAATATAAGCCGAGGCACCTAATTTTACCACAAAAAAGTGGGAAAACGTATTGACTCGAGTATAAGCCTAGGGTGTCCAGCTGCATGCCTCACTTTGCCTCACTGTGCCCATGTGTCCATGTCTCACTGTGTCCATGCCTCACTGTCAGGGCCGTTTGAAAAATTTGGGGGCCCTCAAGCACCCCCCCCCCCGCAAGCAAAGCCTACGTTAGCGCTACACTAATTTTTGACACCCATGTTCTTATTCCCCCCCCCCCAGTCCCTATGTTTTTTCTATTCTCACATCCCCTTCTTTCCTGTAGGCTGCCGCTGTAGCATGGCCAAGCTCCTCTTCCTCCTGTCAGTCAGATAGTGCCGGGGCCGGGTACCGAGCGGTACAGGAGATTCAGTTTCTTGTGTTCCTGGCCGGACTAACAGGAAGTGAGCACTCATTGTGAAATTCCTGTCAGTCCGGCCGGGAACACAGGAAACTGTACCTCCTGTACCATGCGTGGTACCGGCCGGACTGACAGGACTCCAGGTTGAAGAAAGAGGAGCTTAGCCATGCTACAGCCTGGGAAGAGGAAGTTGGGGGCCCCAGGCCAGCTCGGGGCCCCAAGCAATTGTTTGTTTTGCCTGTCCTGTAACGACGGGCCTGCTCACTGTGGCCATGCCTCACTGTGCCCATGCCTCACTGTATCCATGACTAGACTGGAGTTTAACATTGGAGTCTATGGAAGGGGTGCCCAAATTTGAAAAATCGGTGCTCCATAGCTGTATGTTTCCCAGACAACAAACTTAGCACTCTTGTAGAGAAGAAATGGGACTACATGTGTGCCAATTTTCGGGTCCAGGGGACCTACAACCAGCCAGTACCGGGTCTGCAAATCACTGGAGAAATTACCATTTAACATGGGAGTCTATGGAAGGGGTGCCCGGATTTGAAAAATTGGTGCTCCCTGGCCATAGGTCCCCCGGACAACAAACTTTGTAGAGGAAGAGTAGGGCTATATGTGTGCCAAGTATGGGGTCCAGGGGACCTATGGCCGGCCGGTACCGGGTCCCCAAAATCTGGGAGATCAAGCTGAAGGGGGTATTTTCAGCACAAAAAAAATGCAGTGAGAAACTTGGCATATACGGTACACCTGTCTTTACATGCACATGAACTTTAATGGCATCCCCAAACTGTTCCCACAAAGTTGGGAGCATGAAATTGTCTAAAAGTTGGTATGCTGACGACTTAAGAGTTCCCTTCACTGGAACTAACCAAGCCCAACCCCTGAAAAACAACCCCCCACCATATTCCCCCCTCCACCAAGTGATTTGGACCAGTGCACAAAGCAAGGTACATAGAGACATGGATGAGCGAGTTTGGGGTGGAGGAGCTTGACTGGCCTGCACAGAGTGCTGACCTCAAGATGTCAGCATACCAAGACATTTTGGACAATTTCATGCTCCCAACTTTGTGGTAACAGTTTGGGGACGGCCCCTTCTTGTTCCAACATGACTGTGCAACAGTGCACAAAGCAAGGTCCATAAAGAAATGGATGAGCGAGTTTGGGGTGGAGAAACTGGACTGGCCCACACAGAGTCCTGACCTCAACCTGATAGAACACCTTTGGGATGAATTAGAGTGGAGACTGTGAGCCAAGCCTTCTCGTCCAACATAAGCGCCTGACCTCGCAAATGCTCTTCTGGAAAAATGGTCAAACATTCCCATAGACACCCTCCTAAACCTTGTAGACGGCCTTCCCAGAAGAGTTGAAGCTGTTATAGCTGCAAAGGGTGGAGCCAACTCAACATTGAACCCTACGGACTAAAGCCTCGTACACACGCATGATTTTCTCAGCAAGAAAGCTGCTGGGAGAGCTTTTTGCAGAGAAAACCGTGCGTGTGTATGGTTTCTCGTTGGGAAAACTGCCGGGAATCTTGACGAGAAAAATAGAGAACCTGCTCTCTATTTTCCTCATCGGGAGCTTGTGTGTATGCTCACCTGGCTCTGGTAAGCCCGAGACTTCTACGCAAGTGCGGTAGCTTACAAGGCATAGTTTAGGATGCAGCAAGATGGGGGCGATGGCATTGATGGCATTGAATGTGACAAACACATGCTCGTGATAGTCGATGACGTCACTGCGTTCTTGCCATTCAAAAGAACCGCGGTTCTTTCGAAATGGCCTGTGTGTACACTCGGCGAACAGAAAAGCTTGCCAGGAATCTCGTCAGGAAAACCGACGTTTTTTTCCTGGCGAGAATCCCGGCCATGTGTACAGGGCTTAAGACTGGGATGCCATTAAATTTCATGTGCGTGTAAAGGCAGGCGTCCCAATACTTTTGGTAATATAGTGTTTTTTTTTTTTTTAAAGCAATTTTCTTTTAACTTAATTAGACTGAATTTGGAAAATTCTAATTGATTTGAATTCTAATAAACAAAATAACATTTCTAAAAAGAAATTAAACAAATTCATCTAAATAACGAATCGAAACAAAACTACGTTCTGCACATGTCCACATCTCCCAACTGTCCCTGATTTCGACGGACTGTCCTTGATTTGGAAGAATGTCCCTCTGTCCCTCATTTCTCCTCCTTTGTCCCTCATTTTGGTCTGATCTATATAGTTACGTGTTCTTGCATAGCAATATCACTTACTATTCTCTCAACTATATACTGTATTCTTATTATTATAGCCAAATTTGCCACCCTAACTCCTCCCACAGTTTTTACACTACATAGACGAGTAATATACCGAAACGTGCGGATTGTTCCCGATCGGATTGCTTTTACTTTGTGGAACGTTTCGTCGAATCGTTTGCAAAATATTGTCATTTTTGTGGCAAAATGTTCCCATAGGAATGAATGGTGAAGGTAGGGTGTGGAGATGACAAAAAATGAAAAATCAGAACATGATTTCTAAACTGCGACCACTCCCTAATTTTTAAGCCAGGTCGGCTTAAAAATTAGGGAGTGGTCGCAGTTTAGAAATCATGTTCTGATTTTTCATTTTTTGTCATCTCCACGCCCTACCTTCACCATTCATTCCTATGGGAACACAAATCTTATATCAAAACGTTCAGCTATCCCTGCTGCCACTACACGTCTAAGCGATCGTCCTGATCGTTTTCACAATACGACCATTTGTTTGCAACCCACGCCATCCATTGACCTCCATTGAAATTACAATCAAGACACCTAAAATTTGAAAGGCAATATTTAAACTGCGACTGTGCCTTCAATTTTAATATTTCAGAGACATCAAACTGTATACAACCGTTTGAAGAAGGACACGTATTAAAAAAAATAAGTCTCTGAGTCTGTGCTTAGAGGCTGCCTATAAACAAACATTGGTTTCATAGGAAACGCTGAGGTAATAAAAACTCCTCCCACACAGCTGTAAGGTGAATTGGCTCTGTTTTTTTTCGCTCTGTGTAACTACTGCATACTAGCATACTCTTCATATAGCACCCAGTCCATAGAAACTGTCAATAGCAACCAGTCTATAGCAACCAATCCATAGCAACCAGTCCATAGCAACTAGTCCATAGCAACCCTCCATAGCAACCAGTCCATAAAAACCATCCAAAGCAACCAGTCCATAGCAACCAGTCCATAGCAACCATCCAAAGCAACCAGTCCATAGCAACCAGTCCATAGCAACCAACCCATAGCAACCAGACCATAGCAACCAGACCATAGCAACCAGACCATAGCAACCAGTCCATAGCAACCAACCCATAGCAACCAGACCATAGCAACCAGACCATAGCAACCAGACCATAGCAACCAGTTCATAGCAACCACTCTATAGCAACCACGCCATAGCAACCAGTCCATGGCAACCAGTTCATAGCAACCCATCCATAGCAACCAGTCCATAGCAACAAGTCCATAGCAACAAGTCCATAGAAACCAGTCCATAGCAACCCTCTATAGCAGCCAGATCGAAACACTGTTGGATCACATTTACATCTCCAGGGGCACTGTCTCTAGTCAGGAGTATTGGTGGAGGCAAGATCACGTCACACAATTTCCCCAGAAATTGTAGCTTTTCTAGTTAAATATAAAATGCACTTCGTATCTTTTTAAAAAGAGTTTCCCAGTGCTAAACCTTTCACCTGATTTCTAAATTGCTGCATCTGTCAATTCCAAAAGCCAAATGTGAAGGAATAGTAGTGGTAAAAAAAAAGACTTGTTGGTTTAACCAATCTTGTTTTTTAAGGGGGTGTGACAATGGGTGTGTCCTATGCCTGCATACTTTTGCTGATAGATGTCCCTCATTCCCATCTCAAAAAGTTGAGAGGTATGCATGTCTGTTACTTTAGCAGGAAAACTGCAGGCTAAACGGTGCCAGTCTCATTGGAAAACATGCACAGCTGAGGCTGTCAATCACCTGCTGTGTGCTGGCTGGAGGAGGGGGGAGAGACCGTCTCTTGGGATTGCTTGATGTCGACATAGACTGTCAGAAGTGACTCACGCAGATAGCAGAAGAAGGAGAGAGCATATAAAAAAAATCCCATTTAGTGCATTGGATGGAGGCAAGTACGCACTATAGAAGGATATGCTTTGTTCATTTTTCATTTCAGAGTTTACAAGCACTTTATGTCGGGCATTATTGTATTATAATATACATTTCGTAGTACATTCCTCTCTTATTTAGCACGCCGTAAAAACGTAGGTGGAATTTAAATTTAGAAAAACATATTTTTCCACTGCCCTCCACATTACCACCATGAAAGATTACAATCGGCACTTGTTGTCCACAATACATAAACATGACGGAAAATCTTCACAATAGATATGTATTAAGATAATAACGATTGAACCCAGCATGGAGGGAACAATAAGCTGTGTCGGGGAAGAGGCATACATCGCATACATGAACAAGCAAAGGTTAATTATTCAGATGTTAAGCCGATCACACAATCGAAAAACTGACTTTCATCAGTCTTGCCTACAAACCATCAGTCAAAAATCTGATCGCGTCCAACGCGGTGACGTAAAACACATCTACGTGCTGAGAAAAATTAAGTTCAATGCTTCCGAGCATTTTCACTGATGGATAAAAAACCGATGGGGCCCACACACGATCGGTTCTTTTTTTTTATTTTTTTTACCAAAAATAAGTAGAAGAATAGTGTTGCTCACGAATATTCGCATTGCGAATATTCGCTACGAATATTGCATATTCGAGTATTCGCGAATAACTCGAATATTGCGGTGAATATTCGCTATTGCGAATATTCGTATTTTTTCAAATGTATTTTTAAAACAGATCACATCCTAGTGATCTCCATCGACGTCTAAACGCATTGCTGGTATGCAGAGGCGTTGCTAGGGGGGTGCGGGGGGTGCGGCCCGCACCTGGGTGACACCCACTAGAGGGGTGACACCATCCCGTTTTTTTTTTTTGTTTTTTTTTTTAAATAATTTTTTTTTTTTTTTACATTTTTTTTTTTAATGGGTGTGTGTGTGTGGGGGGGCAGACGTGTGGGGGGGTGCGGAGGGTGTGGGGGTGCAGATGTGCAGAGGGTGTGGGGGGGTGCGGGGGTGCAGACGCGCGGTCCGTGCAGCCACTGCTAACACCGCCCGCTGATCAGCCTGGAACTTGGAAGGCGCCGGCGCCTCCTCCTCTGTGTTTACATTCAGTGAGGAGGAGGCGCCAGAGGGACACACACTGCTGTGTGTGTATCATAATCAGTGGCCGCGCTGTTCTGAGGTCTGATCGTGACATGTGCGGGGGGTGACTCGGTTAGAGGGCTGCCTATGCTGATGGGGGGTAAGTGTACTAACTAAGGGGGGATTCTGGTCTCCACTAAGGGGGGGAGGGGTGTGTATACTCTGGGGGGATTCTGTACTGATGGGGGTGTGCACTAAGGGGGGTGTATACTGCAGGGTCTCTGTACTAAGGGGGAATTCTGTACTGGTGGGGGTCTGCACTAAGGGGGTTGTGTATAATCCGGGGGTCTCTGTACTTAGGGGAATTTTGTACTGATGGGGGTCTGCGCTAAGGGTGGTGTGTATACTGCAGGGTCTCTGTACTAAGGGGGGATTCTGTACTTATGGGGGTCTTCACTAAGGGGGGGTGTGTATTCTGCGGGGGTCTCTGTACTTAGGGGGGATTCTGTACTGATGGGGGTCTGCACTATGGTGGGATGTATACTGCGGGGGTCTCTGTACTGATGGGGGTCTTCACTAAGGGGGTGTGTATACTGCGGGGGTCTATGTACTAAGGGGGGATTGTGTACTGATGGGGGTCTGCACTAAGGGGGGGTCTGTGTGTGTATACTGTGGGGGTCTGTACTGATAGGGGGTCTGCACTAAGGGGGTCTATACTGATGGAGGGGTCTGCACTAAGGGGGGTGTCTTTACTGCGGGTGTCTGCACTAAGGGGGATTCTATACTGCGGAGCAACAGACGGACCGGACCAGCAGGCAGTGCGGCGTCTTCCTGAAGGCGACGACGACCTGTTGAGGGACACGTGAGCTGCCCGGTGCACAGATTTGGAAGTTGGAACCGAGCGAGGAGGCCCACACCAGACACATCGAACTCCTATCGGGATCGGGAGCTGGCTGAAGTGGGAGCGGTATGTAATATAACAAGGACAAAGTGCATGTGATATGCGTATTATTTTGTATTGTAGTGTGCATTGTATAATACAGCAGCACAATGCTGAACACCAGCAGCTATAGAGGAACAACAAATCCCAGCAATAATACATTATACAGGCTGGTTAATATATTATTGCTGGGATTTGTTGTTCCTCTATAGCTGCTGGTGTTCAGCATTGTGCTGTATAATGTATTATTGCTGGGATTTGTAGTTCCTCTATAGCTGGTCAGTGGTAATCTGCATTGTGCAGTATAATCATTATACAGCGCAATGGAGAATACCAGCAGCCATAGAGGACTACAAATCCCAGCAATAGTACATTTATGGAACTGTTGATAAAATGCACTTTACAAAACCACAAATAGTTTGTTTGCAATTCACCTGCACTCTGCACCCACTCTGTGCCCACCTGCATTCTTCACCCTGCAGCCACCTGCACTTTGTACCCTGCACCCACAACCCACCTGCACCCTGCACCCAGCACTCTGTACCCACCTGCACTTTGTACCCACCTGCACCCTGCACTCCGTACCCACCTGCACTTTGTACCCACCTGCACCCTGCACTCCGTACCCACCTGCACCCAGCACTCTGAGCCCAACTGCACTCTGCACTCTGCCCTCTGTACCCACCCTGCACCTACCTGCACTCTGTACCCTGCACCCAACTGAACGCTGCACTCTGTATGTAGCACCCTCATGGTATTTAATGACCCTTTAGGACCCTCCCACACCCAGTTGCTGTGGCACGCTCAACCCCCACCCCTCTACTTTGGGGGAAAATGCGGTGCAAGGTTGAGTTCCTGCACGTTTTCTCTAAGAAGAATGCCCTGGGTGACACTACCAATTAGCACTGTGGCAGGCTGGGGGCGATAGAATGACAACGTGAGAGGCGCGTAATGCCCTACTGCCTGTTCTGCCGGGGGGGGGGGGGGGGGTGACACCATGTTTCACCGCACCGGGTAACACCAACCCTAGTGACGCCACTGCTGGTATGATTAGAGAGAGACCCTGGGCCGAGTAGCTGATGCGATTCTTTTATGTTGCCGAAAATGTGCATTGCGAATTTTCGGCAACATAAAAGAATCGCATCAGCTACTCGGCCCTTCTTTTGCATCAGAGCCAATCAGAATAACTCGAATATTCGACAAACGGAATATTGCGCGATTAGCTTCTCCGCCCTTCTTTTGCATCAGAGCCAATCAGAATAACTCGAATATTCGGCAAAAGGAATATTGCGCGATATTCCTTTTGCCGAATATTCAAGTTATTCTGATTGGCTCTGATGCAAAAGAAGGGCGGAGAAGATAATCGCGCAATATTCCTTTTGCCGAATATTCGAGTTATTCTGATTGGCTCTGATGCAAAAGAAGGGCGGAGAAGATAATCGCGCAATAGGAATATTGCGCGATTATCTTCTCCGCCCTTCTTTTACCCCCTTATTCTCCTTTCTTTTAAGTAGAGTTAGTGTTTAGTGCATATTAGTTTAGTAATACAGGAAATGATCTCCGTTTATGAGAATTTCGCAATCATTTTCGCATTAGCGAAATTTCGCAAAATTTTTTTTGGATAAAATATCACGAATATTCGATATTAGCGAATATTCGCAAATATTCTTCTATATATTCGCGCAATATCGCGAAATCGAATATGGCGTATTCCGCCCAACACTAGAATATGTATCGGCCTAAACTGAGGAAAAAAATAACATTTTTATATATTTTTGGGGATATTTATTATAACAAAAAGTAAAAAATATTGTTTTTTTTTGTAAATTGTCGCTCTATTTTTGTTTATAGCGCAAAAAATAAAAAACCGCAGAGGTGATCAAATACCACCAAAAGAAAGCTCTATTTGTGGGAAAAAAAGGACGCCAATTTTGTTTGGGAGCCACGTCGCACGACCGCGCAATTGTCAGTTAAATTGACACAGTGCCGAATCGCAAAAAGGGGCAAGGTACTGTGAGGGATTAGCTCGGTAGTGGGTGTGTGTGACCCCCTGGATGGGTTCACTTCACGCTGAACTGTACAAAAAGGCAGTAGAGGAGGATTGAAAACAAATGATATGGTTTATTTTTCCATATTGCTGGATACAAGTGCAAGCATCAAAACAGCATCAAAACAGCATAAACAAAACATAAAATAAACCCTAGCCACTTGGGGCGTCTACCTTCACCACACAGGTACCTACCTATGGAGTCTGGCACAGCCTACTGCTGGGTAGACACTGCTGGTTCCTACAGCAGAAAACAAAAAGTCTCTTTGATATTTATCACACAGAAATATCCATCAGCACCTCACCTCTTCAGAAGTGCTTGTGACTGCTACTTCACTCACAAAGCCTCAGGATGCAGCAATCAGTCGTCATCCTTAGGCTGTCTTTATAGGGGGCTTTAATTGCTTCATTTTGAACAGCTGAAGGCTTCTAACTCCCCAAACCTCTCTGGCCATCTCTGCAGCCGACGTCCAATAGTAATTGGTGTATTGTCTAAACAAGGCAGAAATATATCTCCCGTCTTTGACAACACACACAGATTTACCTGACTTCCTGTCACAGTACTTAACCTGCGACGTTGTGCGACGTTGTACCCAAACAACATTTATGTCTTTTTTTCCCCACAAATAGAGCTTTCTTTTGGTGGTATTTTTTATTTTTTGCGCTATGAACAAAAATAGAGCGACAATTTTGAAAAAAAAAAATATATTTTTAACTTTTTGCAATAAGCATATATTGATTGGTTTGCGCAAAAGTTATACCGTCTATAAAATAGGGGGCGGATTTATGGCATTTTTGTTCTAAATTTTTTATTTTTTACTAGTAATGGTGGTGATCGGTGATTTTCAGCGGAACTGCGACATTGCGGCGGACAGATCGGACACTTTTGTCACATTTTTGGGAACATTGACATTTATTCAGCGATCACTGATATAAAAAAGGGACTGATTACCGTGTAAATGTCACCGGCAGGGAAGGGGTTAACACTAGGGAGCGCTTAAGGGGTTAACTGTGTTCCCTGGGAGGTGGGGGGAGGGGACTGACTGGAGAAGGAGAGAGATCACTGTTTTTGAATAAACTATTGGGGTAACTCTTGTGTTTTTTTTTTTTATAATTATTATTATTATTATTATTCACTAATGCATATTTTCCCCAAAAGATTGCATTTGCAAAACTGCTGCGCAAATACCGTGTCACATAAAAAATTGCAACAAACTACATGTCCCATCATGCCTCCGCCCTGTGGCGGCTGGTGCACAAAATGTTTGGGGGGGGGGGCGCAAACAAACTGAATTTTTTTGAAAACTACTGAGAAAAAAAACATCAATTGCAGCCACTGCGCCCATGAATTGCCGCCACTGTGCCCATCAATTGCAGCCACTCTGCCCATGAATTGCAGCCACTGTGCCCATCAATTGCCACCACTGTGCCCATGAATTTCAGCCACTGTGACCATCAATTGTAGCCACTGTGCCCATCAATTGCAGCCACTGTGCCCATCAATTGCCGCCACTGTGCCCATCAATTGCAGCCACTGTGCCCATCAATTGCAGCCACTGTGCCCATGAATTGCAGCCACTGTGCCCATCAATTGCCACCACTGTGCCCATGAATTGCAGCCACTGTGACCATCAATTGTAGCCACTGTGCCCATCAATTGCAGCCACTGTTCCCATCAATTGCAGCCACTGTGACCCCCCCACCCCGCCAGCTCGCCATCTGACCGACATTTACCCTATCTTGGGGGTAGGTTAGGCAGCGGGTGACGGCAGCGAGCTGTGGGATCTTGCAGTGTGTCAGTCAGCGGCGAGCTGTGTCCTCCATGCGTCTCCTCCCCTCCTCCCGATAGGCGTCCAATAGCAGCGCCTGTCCTTTCAGCCAATCAGGTGACGAGTAACAGAGCTGCGCTTCCTGATTGGTGGAGAGGTGGTTCAGTGTTAGAAAAGCAAATATTATTCCCCTCTAAGGTGGCGTGGCAAGGGGTGTGTCCTATGCCTGCATACTTTTGCTGATAGGTGTCCCTCATTCCACCTCAAAAAGTTGGGAGGTGTGTACGCCTGTTACTCAGGCGAGCTGTGCCTTCCATGCGTCCCCTCCCCTCCTCCCGATAGGCGTCCAATAGCACAGCCTGTCCTTTCAGCCAATCAGGTGACAGGTAACAGAGACGCGTTTCCTAATTGGTGGAGAGGTGGTTCTGTGTTAGAAAAGCGAATATTTATGCGCTTTTCCAATACACATGATTGGATTTCGAGCGCAATGCTTTGCGCTCAGAGTCCACCTTTTTTAAAGCCTTTTAGAGCCTATGGCTCTAATCAGATGCTTCAAAATTACACTTCCCGTCACTGTAATTCAGAGTCCGAGAAAAGGGCCGGACACATAAATGGGGGGTGGCGGCAGCGGCCATGGATAGATTCATGCTAAGCATGAATCTATCCATTAGCATATAGAGGGGGGTGGCTGGAGAGAGAGGGCGGCGCCCTTAATGGACGGGCCGCCCGTGTCTCTGGGTGCCATGCTTGTGGCTGCCAGTCTTGCTATGCCTCATGGGACTTGTAGTTCTGAAACAGCTGGAGGTCCGCTAATTGCATATGCCTGCCCTAGGGCGTCTGCTAATTTTTTTTTTTTATATAATGTTTGGGGGTTATAAGTAATTTTCTAGCAAAAAAATACTGATTTAAACTTGTAAACAAAAAATGGCAGAAAAAGCTTGGTCGGCAATAGGGTGACCACATTTCCAAACGACCATTCAGGGACACCCTCCCTTCCCAAAAATCAGCTTGTGCTGTAACGAATCACACCACAGTGATTGGGCACAAGAGGCGGGATTTATGGTATCTCCAATCACAAGCAGGGGGCGGGATTGTGCTCCTCCAGGCATTCCCGGCCAGGACAAGTACTGTCAGTGGTGAACTGATGTGCAGTTTTCGGAGGGCGTGACGCTATATAGCGGCGCCGAAAACAGCCGACTAGCACTCAGCTGTTCTCGGCGCCTGCGCACAGACCCAGGAGCTGACTGCGCAGGTGCCGTATACAGCCGAGTCCTATTTCGGCTTTTTTCGGAGGGCGTGACGCGGCTATATACGGCGCCGTATAGCTCCGAGAACAGCCGAGTGCTAGTCGGCTGTTTTCGGAAGGCGTGACGCTATATAGCGGCGCCATGCCCTGCGGTAGGACGAAAATTAAATTATCTATTAAGAGGTCAGTATGCCAGTATGCTGGATGGGATGGGAGAAAGTGGTTTTAAGGGTGAACCCCCTCTTTAATAAATTTCCTCTGACTTTGAATAAACTGCTGTAGCTCACGTTGTAAAGTAACGTTTTGCAATTATTTCCAGACGTGATAATGTATGCGGTAACCTGTATGTACTGTATATATATGTATATTTATAGCGTCTATTCCCATCCATCTCAGCACAACGTGACCTTGTTTGTTGGTGTTATATAAGCCGCAGAATTTAATTGATTTAGATGAAGGAAACCTGCGATTTTTTTAAAGTTTTTACACCTGCTGCTCTGTGCGAGCTCATAGGAGGAAACCAAACATATCATGAAAGTATCACAGAAATTGGCTATATATATATATATATATATATATATATATATATATATATATATATTAGGGCTGTTACTGATCAAAATTTTGGTGTTTGATTAATCGTTTTTTTTTTTTATTATTCGATTAATCAACTATCTTTGATTAATTATAATTATACACTACAAAAAGTAAAAAACTGACATCGGTCTCAAAAAAATCTTCTAAGGCCCCATACACACGAGCGGACAGATTTGTTCAAATCTGTCCGTCCGACAGATTTGAACAAATCTGTCTGCTGGGATTTTGGTTTGCTCGCGTGTACACACGAGCAAACCAAAATCCCCGCCAGCAGACGGCGCGCTGACGTGTCGGTGACGCGGCGGTGACGTTGACGCCGCCACGTCACGCACCAGGAAGTAAACACTTCCCCGCGCATGCGTCGGATCCATTCACAGGATACGACGCATGTGCGGGAGGATATGTCCGCTGGTTTCCCGTACTAACCAGCGGACATATCCGACGGACAGGTTTGTAGCGGACAAATTTCAAAGCATGCTTTGAAATTTGTCCGATGGACAAATCTGTCCGCTAGCCCATACACACGATCGGAGATGTCTGCTGAAACGGTCCATCGGACCGTTTTCAGCGGACAAATTCGATCGTGTGTACGCGGCCTTAAACGCACAAAAAAAAAAAATCCCAAGAAAATTCTTATTTTGCAGGAATAATTGGCTGCTGTGGATATTCGGGGCATTAAATCCAAGCGAGCTGAAGACTCGCAACCCGTAATCTGCTCCTCCCATGTAATGACACGCTGTTTTATGCATGTTGTTTGTCACCGGCGTTGATTGCTTTGCAGAAAATTGGCGGTTTCACTTCTATAATGAACCAATTTTTCTTCAAATGGAGAAACAGTTTCTTTCTTTCTTTCTTCCTTTTCCTTGTGTGTGTGGTTAATAATCTAACAATAAGCGAATATAACCATCGGAGCGTACCTGCTACCATTTATACATTCCATATATCTGATAATTAAAGCCATTTATAACACTTATAAATGGTCACATTGGTTTCAGATATAATTGTTCCACCTGATTGGCTCTTTCTTCTTCTCTCCTTGGGTTGGGTTTGACTTTCAGTACGGCTTATGGGTCTTTTGTGTTAAGTAAATAATTAATGCAACGTATGAAATACGACAGTTCAGCTCGTTTGGTAAAATAGCCCCAGAGTGTGGAGATGCTGGTCTACATCTAGATAATGACCACTCTCAAGAGGGCTGACCCAAGGAAAATTATATGTAAGCCCCCATAGTACCATTTTCCCTCACGTTACCTTAATAACAGACATAGGTAGTTTGTGTAAAAGATGACAAATTACCTCATGACATCAATTTTCCAGGACATGGACATTTACTTTCCAATCACCTTTCCCACTCTGGAGTTTAGTCTGATGAGTGTGTGATAGCGCTGGGCCGACAGAAGTGAAAATTGGTTTAGATGGATCTACTGTAGAGCGATGTGTCCTTCAAAGAAGCAAATGCATGATTTGAAATGTATTATGGGTGGACCCTCTTCTGGTCCCGGGCTGCTGCCCAGAGCTGATCCTAGGCAAGTGTGTGGGGTGCAGTGCACCCAGGCACCACAGAGGTTAGGAGTGTCTTCAAAGAAGAAAATTCATAGTTTGAAATGTATTATGGGTGGACCCTCTTCTGGTCCTGGGCTGCTGCCCAGGGCTGATCCTAGGCAGGTGCGTGGGGTGCAGGGCACCCAGGCACCACAGAGGTTAGGAGTGTCTTTAAAGAAGCAAATTCATAGTTTGAAATGTATTATGGGTGGACCCTCTTTTGGTCCTGGGCTGCTGCCCAGGGCTGATCCTAGGCAGGTGCGTGGGGTACAGTGCACCCAGGCACCACAGAGGTTAGGAGTGTCTTCAATGAAGCAAATTAATGGTTTGAAATGTAATATGGGTGGACCCTCTTCTAGTCCTGGGCTGCTGCCCAGGGCTGATCCTAGGCAGGTGCGTGGGGTGCAGGGCACCCAGGCACCACAGAGGTTAGGAGCGTCTTTAAAGAAGCAAATTAATGGTTTGAAATGTATTATGGGTGGACCCTCTTCTGGTCCCGGGCTGCTGCCCAGGGCTGATCCTAGGCAGGTGCGTGGGGTACAGTGCACCCAGGCACCACAGAGGTTAGGAGTGTCTTCAAAGAAGCAAATTAATGGTTTGAAATGTAATATGGGTGGACCCTCTGCTGGTCCCGGGCTGCTCCCCAGGGCTGATCCTAGGCAGGTGCGTGTGGGGTGCAGTGCACAGAGATGGGGACACTGAAGCGCCAAAGTGCTCCCCTCCTTCCTCCTCCTCTCCTTGTCCATGTCCAGAGGCGGCTCTCTCCGTCGGTAACCGCCGCCACTGTGTTTCCTGCCCAAGCCCACCCCCCTCCCTCCTCCTGTCAAAAAAGGAGAGTGAAGCAGCGGCTGTCTCTGTATAGAGAAAGACCAGCCGTGCAGTGAAGTCGCTGGGGGAGGCGGGGGCGGTCCGTGCCTAACGTGTTCTCCTTGTCCGTGATAAGGGAGCATCTCTGTGTTTGAGTCGTTGCCAAACATTTGTAAAGGGGAGGATGACCACGCCCCTGTGGGGGCTCCAGATACATTTCTGCACCCAGGCGTCTGTGACCCTAGGATCGGCCCTGCTGCTGCCTCTCTGATAGATGAAGGAAGAGCTTGAGATGAATGTGGATGTGGCCTGGATATTTACGGAGGAGAACCTGGTACAAATGGATATTAAGGGGAACCCTGCACTGATTAAAAAAAAATGGCATAGGGGTCCCCCTTAAAATCCCTACCAGACCCTTCAGGTCTGGTAGGGATTCTAAGGGGAACCCTGCGCCAAAATAAAAAAAATGGCGTGGGGTTCCCCCTAAAAACCATAGCAGACCCTTATCTGAGCATGCAACCTGGCAGGCTGCAGGAAAGGGGGGGTTGAGAGAGTAGCTCCCCCTCCTGAACTGTACCAGGCCACATGCCCTCAACTTGGGGAGGATGTCGCCATGTTGATGGGAACAAGGGCATCATCCCCACAACCCTTTTCCGGGACGGCAGCGGCATAGAGTGCCCTGACGGCTGGAACACACAGTTAAGGGAGGTAAGTTGCTGTGTGGGAGAATTGTGTGGGGGAATCTGCTCGCTCGTTAAGTGATTGCGGTGATGTCGTCGAAAATCACTTGTCAAATGTGTTTTGCCGTCCGCCCGCCCCCCACATACCTCTCTCTGCTGGCTCTGTCGTTGGGACTCCGTCCTCCCCCTGGCCGCCGAGTCTGTCTCCTGTCCCTGCCGCCGATGTACACAGTGAGAGGGATGAGCTGTGCTCTTCCCATTTCAGCTGTGACAGGAGTTCTAGCACAGTGCTAGGACTCCTGTTTTGGAGGTGACAGGGTCAATAAAGAGAATCGGTCACCTAAAATTACTATCACACAGGGAATTGTTTTCTCCTGTGTGATAGCAATAAAGTTAAGTGAAAAAAAAATTGATAAAAAAAAAATAATAATTCAATTAATAAAATAAAAAAGTAATTAAAGTAAAAAATAAGAAAAATAATATTAAAAATAATAATAAAAAAAAATAATAAAGTAAATGACAAGCTATAAAAAAGTGATCAAAAAGTTAAAAAAAATAAACAAAATATATTTGAAAACTAACCGTGCCACCCCTACCATCTGGTTGCCATTCTCTGTTGATTTGAGGGGGGGGGGGTGGTTTGGTTGGCGGGGAGGGGGTGCATTGCGGAACCTGGCAGGGAAAGCAAATCCGGCCCTGGTTGTGGGGGTCTGCGGGCGGGGGGGCTTATCAGAATCTGGAAGCCCCCTTTAACAAAGGGGACCCCCAGATCCCGCCCCCCATGTGAATGATGATCAGGAGGCCCCCCTCCTTATCATCACTGCGCAGCATAGGTCTTCTGGATGGTGGCTGCAGAGCATATAAAATGTGCTTTTTATTCTGCTCGTCGTTAATTTGCATTTTACTAATAAAATGATCTTATTTACTGCACTTAGATGCGCCCTTATATCCATTCACTACTAGTGACTGGTGACACTCAATTACAATGTATCCTTTCATTAGGGTCCATGGACATCAATGAGAATGCAGCCTATTCGGGTCTTATGACATCTCGGAAACATGCAAATCTTCTAGTTTTAGGGTCTCGGTTTCCAGCTCAGCATTTAGCCTATTTACAGGAGCAGAAGTCGTTTAAATGGTTCAGATTGATAGCTTAGTTAAATGTAAAAAGAATTTTCAGCAATAAAAAGGAAAAGCCTTGACACATGCAGGGATGTAACCTTCCCCGATACAAACTCTGATATACGTTACACCGATCGGCCCGGCTTTCACCAGAAATCATGTTATAAAGAATCTCATTCAGATCATGTCTCCGCTGTGCGATAATAAAGCGTGTAGCAATTTGCTGAACAGCGAAAGAAAACCAAAATGTTTCTCCTACCGATAGCAGTTAAAACTCCTGAGGTTCAGGACTAGAAATAATACACGGTCCAAAATCAAAAGTGCTCATTTTAAAGGTTAAAACGCAAGTTATTGTCATAAAAAGTGTTTGGGGACCCGGGTCCTGCCCCAGGGGAGTGTTTGGGGACCCGGGTCCTGCCCCAGGGGAGTGTTTGGGGACCCGGGTCCTGCCCCAGGGGAGTGTTTGGGGACCCGGGTCCTGCCCCAGGGGAGTGTTTGGGGACCCGGGTCCTGCCCCAGGGGAGTGTTTGGGGACCCGGGTCCTGCCCCAGGGGACATGTATCACTGCCAAGAAAAGTTTTAAAAACTGAAGTTTTTTCAGGAGCAGTGATTTTAATAATGCTTAAAGTGAAACAATAAGAGTGAAATATTCCTTAAAATGTTGTACCTGGGGGGTGTTTATAGTATGCCCGTAAAGTGGCGCATGTTTCCCGTGCTTAGAACAGTCCCTGCACAAAATGACATTTCAGGATGGCAGAACCCTCATCCTACAATTGTCTGAGTGATACTCCAGCTGCCAGGTCAGTGAGAGAGGCCTGGCCGGGTACACTAAACCCACTCCGCAGAGAAGTGTTACGCTTGGGAGCAGCACTGTTTCCTATTATCACGCCTGAATCTGCTATTCTCCTTTCTTCCTCAACTTTACTTTCCTCACTACAAGTTTATTGTTTTTTCCCGGCTGGGTAATAAAGAGCGCAGCAAAGAGCACCTGTCGTGGACATTCCTTTACCCCTACTAGATGCAATACGCATCATTCACCCCTAGGAATTTGCAGGAGCCATGATGTAAATGTGCCGCCCAAAAATCCAGCAGCTCCTCCGGGGGTAGTGCTACATATATATCATATTTTATCGTATTATTGTATTGTTATTATTATTGTATTGTTTATTTTATTATATATTTCAGATTCAGAATACTGTATTAATCCCAAAAGGAAATTAATTATTTCCTTATTATAATTATTATATCCTGAACAACGAAAAGTTTATTAATTAAAGGGTACTTTATCCCTCCAGCAGATGTTTATTCTGCTTTTCTTGCATCTATCTTGTTTTCCAAGACGTTAACCCCTTTCATACTGAGGGTGTTGTTACAGTTTTATATTGATAGGGCCTTTAAATTAATCAAAACATCCTGGGTTATTAACAAAAAAAAAAAAACACATCCTGGATTGGAGTAGTTAAAACAAGCCGTATGAATGAATGTAATAAGGTTTTAATGAATACAGACCAGAATTACTTTTTGTTTATTATGTTATTATTATATTTTATTTTATTTTATTATAAATTATTTTATTCTGTTCTTATATATCATATTTTGTCGTATTATTTTATTGTTATTATTATTGTATTGTTTATTTTTTTATATATTATTTTATTCTGTTCTTATATATCATATTTTATCATATTGTTTTATTTTTATTATTATTGTATTGTTTATTTTATTATATATTATTTTATTCTGTTCTTATATATCATATTTTATCATTTTATTTTATTTGTATTATTATTGTATTGTTTATTTTATTACGTATTATGTTATACTGTTCTTATATATCATATTTTATTGTACTATTTTATTGTTATTATTATTGTATTGTTTATTTTTTATATATTATTTTATTCTGTTCTTATATATCATATTTTATCATATTGTTTTATTTTTATTATTATTGTATTGTTTATTTTATTATATATTATTTTATTCTGTTCTTATATATCATATTTTATCATTTTATTTTATTTGTATTATTATTGTATTGTTTATTTTATTATATATTATTTTATTCTGTTCTTATATATCATATTTTATCATTTTATTTTATTTGTATTATTATTGTATTGTTTATTTTATTACGTATTATTTTATACTGTTCTTATATATCATATTTTATTGTACTATTTTATTGTTATTATTATTGTATTGTTTATTTTTTATATATTATTTTATTCTGTTCTTATATATCATATTTTATCATATTGTTTTATTTTTATTATTATTGTATTGTTTATTTTATTATATATTATTTTATACTGTTCTTATATATCATATTTTATTGTACTATTTTATTGTTATTATTATTGTATTGTTTATTTTTTTTATATATTATTTTATTCTGTTCTTATATATCATATTTTATCATATTGTTTTATTTTTTGTATTATTATTGTATTGTTTATTTTATTATATATTATTTTATTCTGTTCTTATATATGATATATTATCGTTTTATTTTATTTGTATTATTATTGTATTGTTTATTTTATTACGTATTATTTTATTCTGTTCTTATATATCATATTTTATTGTATTATTTTATTGTTATTATTATTGTATTGTTTATTTTATTATATATTTCAGATTCAGAATAATGTATTAATCCCAAAAGGAAATTAATTATTTCCTTATTATAATTATTATATCCTGAACAACGAAAAGTTTATTAATTAATGGGTGCTTTATCCCTAAAGCAGATGTTTATTCTGCTTTTCTTGCATCTATCTTGTTTTACACTCAGCCCATGATATCCCTATCCATAATTTTTATTTATTTTTTATTAAAATTAATTGATTTTTTTTGAAAAAATGTATTTATATTTCCCAAGAGCTTGAAGAAGCAGAGTTTCAGGCTCAGCTAAATCTTTTCATGACTAATACAGTGATGTGTGGGTGATTTATGAAACATGCGTTGGCTTTGGATTGGGCACTAGGACCACAAGATCTGCAACGGTGCTGTTTGATAAATTATCATTAATTATCTCCCCCACTCTCTCGTTGCATCGCATCCTTTTTATTTATTTCTTTCAAGATCTTAGATTGTTTAAAAGTTCCGAGGCTTATTTGATGGTGAAACAAAGCAATCTCTCCCCATCCTCCGCCTATATACAGTCTGTAAATGACTTTCCCGTTTCAAGCAAAATAAGCAATTAAACGTTAATGAGTCCCTTTGTGTGTTTTCTTTTTTTCTTTTTTTGCACTGGAATTTTAATTTCCTGAAATTAATGACTTTTATTATTCAAACATTCAAGGGACTAGTTTCTGATGCAAATCTAATTTTGTAGGGTTTATATGTATCCGTTTCTTAGTATATCTAAAAAAAAAAAAGCTTTCTTCACAAACCCACCTGGTGTATTGTAAACCATAATTTAGATAACAATAAAAAAAAAGTTTTGTGCTCATTGTCTTAAAATAAAGATCATGTTGGCGTAACGCCGCCATACACCAATGTTGGCTCAAACTTGTCTTGCATACACACGGTCACACAAAATTTCCGACCGTCGAGAACGCGGTAACGTACAACACTACGCCGAGTCGAGAAAAAATAAGTTGATTGATTCTGAGCATGCGTCAAATTGTTTCCGAGCATGCGTGAAACTCCGACAGAAAAGGTCCAATGGAGCTTACACCAGGGCCGGACCAGAGTCTAATCTTGGGAAGGGCACCACCAAAAAATTTGCGGGCAACTTGTAGGGTAGATGCAGCTAGGTGGCGGGGAGGACAGGGTGGAAGCAATGAGGTGGAGGAGAGGACTTAGTGGGAGCAGCCAGGTGGAGGGTATGGGAGAGTGGGAGCAGCCAGGTGGAGGGTATGGGAGAGTGGGAGCAGCCAGGTGGGGGGAAGACAGAGTGGGAGCAGCCAGGTGAAAGGCAGGACAGAGTGGGAGCAGCCAGGTGCACTGGGGGACAGAGTGGGAGCAGCCAGGTGGAGGGGAGGACAAGGTGGAAGCAGCCAGGTGGAGGGGAGGACAAGGTGGGAGCAGCCAGGTGGAGGGGAGGATAGGGTAAGGCAGCCAGGAGGTGGGAAGGACAGGGAGGGAGTCGCCAGGTGGTGGGGAGGACAAGGTGGGAGCAGCCAGGTGGAGGAGAGGACAGGGAGGGAGCAGCCAGGTCGTGGGGAGGACAGGGTAGGAGCAGCCAGGTGGAGGGGAGGGGGAAGTTCTGGCTCCCTCCACTAGACAGCCTCATGGTATTTCTTCTCCACATGCTGGGGGCTGCAGTCCTCTTAGGGAATCATCATAGGGGCTGCTGGTATCCCTGACTACATGTCCCATACTGCTCTACTGTAGTTTCTAGTTTCCCAGCCATTGGCTTTGAACATAGGAGCAGGCATTGCCAGGTAAATGGCTCGGCTCAAGAAAGAGAAGGATAGGTGGAATCCCCCCGCGCAGCTGCGGCTCTGCCTACGTCTCTTCACAGAGCCTGTCAGTTTTGGCACCGCTTCCATGTCCTAATGGGGGGTCGGTATCAGCACAGTCTGCTCACTCATTTCTGGGGGGTGCAATTAACCCGCTGCCCCCCTGGATCCGCCCCTGGCCTGCACATGGTGGAAATTTCTGACCAAAAGCTCACATCAAACTTTTCTTGTCGGAAATTCGGACCGTGTGTATGCGGCATCACTCTTTTTCTGACAACATCAAAATACTGGAAAATTTTATATCAATTACTTACCAACATTTTCCTTTCCTGACAAGCTCCATGTTAGCCTATCACTGGGTATGCTCTGCCCATACCCCCACCGGCAGGACCTAACTCATAAATTTGGCTACCCTCCTTCAGGCCGGCGTTCCAAAACTCAATTTCGGCACTTGGTGGCAGTCTGTCCTGACATGAAGCTCGTCGGGAAAGGAAAATTGCGGTAGATATTTGATATTAAATTTTCCGTTTTCCTGACAGCTCTATGTCAGCCTACCACTGGGGACTAACCAGGGCGAGATAATGCTGAAACAAAAAATAGGGTTAATTATGGCCCCTGGCTAACGAAATAATCGTTTTGCCAAAATTACAGATTCACAATAATGACAGATCTAGGAGATAATGAGAAATAAAGGTTTGTACGGGTGACCACGTTGCCGCCTTGCATATTGACTTCATTGAGTCGCTAAAGGCGGCTGCACAGGAGGTTGAGACTCTTCTTGTGTAGCGCCCCGTTATTTCTTTCCGAAAGGGCCAACCCCCTATCAGTATGTGAGAGGGAGATCACTTTCACAATTCAAGTGGTAATAATTCTTCTCGAAGCTCTGGCTCCCCCTTGTGTGAACATCTGGCAGGGCCGTCTAATGTAGGGCAAAGGGCCCTGTCATCGTTGCGGGGCCCAAAGCAGCTGCCTCATACTTGCCAACTATCCCAGTTTAAATTCCCTTGTCCCTTGAAGTTTTAGTCATGTGATGTGTCCTGATATTTCATTGTGAAGTGCTGCTAATAATGCCGCAATGCCGCAGTCCTGCTAAAAATCGCAGATCTCCGCCATTACCAGTAAAAACAATTAAAAAAGTCCCAAAATCGATCCCGTAGTTTGTAGACGCAATAACTTTTGCGCAAACCAATCAATATGCTCCTATTGCGATTTTTTTTTTTTGTTTACCAAAGATAGGTAGAAGAATATATATATATATATATATTGACCTAAACTGATGTTATTCAGATAAATATTCTTCTACATATTTTTAATAAAAAAACAAAAATTCAAGATTTAATGAATGATATATTCTAAATGTGAGATGTTTAATTGCAATGTTATGCTGTGTAGAATGCCAGCTGTATATCTTGGATTATGTCCTATGATTAACCACTTTGTATCCAGGCCATTGTAGTTTGACGGCCACAAGGTGGCTCTACAATGCCGGGAGGATGTCTATTGAGATCCTCGCCTCCTCCGGCCACTGGGGGGCACGCTTATCCGCCACGTTACTGAGGTGCCTGGTGGCCGCAATGTCGGCCAGGTACCCGCGATCGCCCGTTACACAGCCAAGGACGTGGATCTGTGTGTGTCAGGGAGAGAGGAGACCGATGCTGTGTCCCTTGTACATAGGGACACAGATTGGTCGCCTGCCCCAGTCAGTCCCCTCCCCCCTAGGGGGTAGTCACCCCTAGGGAACACATTTAACCCCTTCCCTGCCCCCTAGTGTTAACCCCCTTCCCTGCCAGTCACATTTATACAGTAATCAGTATAAAGCTGTATAAAAGTGAATGGTGCCAAAAATGTGTCAAAAGTGTCCGATGTGTCCGCCATAATGTCGCAGTCCCAATAAAAATCACAGATCGCTGCCATTACTAGTAAAAAATAATAATAAAAAAATGTCATAATTCTATCTCCTTTTTTGTAGGCGCTATAACTTTTGCGGAAAGCAATCACTATACGTTTATTGCGATTTTTTTGGTACTAAAAATATGTAGAAAAATACATATAGACCTAAACTGAGAAAAAATTATTATTTTTTTTTAAATGGGATATTTATTATAGCAAAAAGTAAAAAATAATTAGCTAGATTCAGGTAGGGCGGCGTATTGGTAGGCGGGCGTAGCGTATCGAATATACGATACGCCGCCGCAAGTTAGAGAGGCAAGTGCTGTATTCACAAAGCACTTGCTCCCTAAGTTACGGCGGTGTTGCGTAGATAGGCCAGCGTAAGTCTGCGTAAATCAAAGTAGGTGGAAGGTTTGCGTGTTGTATGGTAATGAACCATGACCCCACGTAAATGATGCGCCTAACGAATGGCGCAATATCCCAGTGCACATGCTCAAAATCACGTCGCAAATAGTCAATGCTTTCGACATGAACGTAACCTACGCCCAGCCCCATTCTGAATCGGCTTACGCAAACAACGTAAACAACGCAAAATTCGACGGCTGTCCCAACGTCAATACTTAACATGGACTGCGCCATCTTTTTGGTGGTTTATCTCTACGCCGGAAAAACGCCTTAGGTAAACGGCGTAGATTACTGCGGCGGGCGTACATACGTTCGTGAATCGGCGTATCTTGCTCATTTGCATATTTATTATGGGAACGCCGAATGCATCCAGGGTAAATATGCCCCCAAGATACGACGGCATAGGAGACTTACGTCGGTCGTATCTTGCACAAATTCAGGCCTATCTGGTTTCCAGAATACGCGCAAAGATACGATAGCGCTGATTTGGACTAACGACGGCGTATATGGAGATATGCCGTCGTAAGTCTTTGTGAATCTGGCCAAATGTGTTTTTTTTTTCGAAATTGTCGCTCTATTTCTGTTATTAGCGCAAAAAATAAAAACCGCAGAGGTGATCAAATGCCACCAAAAGAAATCTCTATTTGTGGGGAAAAAAAGGACGTCAATTTTGTTTGAGAGTCACGTCGCACGACCGTGCAACTGTCAGTTAAAGTGATGCAGTGCCGAATCGCAAAAAGTGGCCTGGTCTTTGACCACCGAAATGGTCCGGGGCTGAAGCAGTTAATATATGCCAATTTTTTACCAAAGATATGTAGAAGAATATATATATTGACCTAAACTGAAGTTATTCGTCAGTTTAGGCAGATATATATTCTTCTACCTATTTTTGGTAAAAAAAAAATTTTTGTTTTTATAATTTTTAATATTTTTTTGGATATGTATCATAGCAGAAAGGAAAAAAAATGTAATTGTTTTTTTTTTTTTGGTTGTTTATAGCGCCAAAAAATAAATATAAATATGTAAAAAAATACATATCGGCCTAAATTTTTTTTTTTTAATCGGATATTTATTATAGCAAAAAGTTAAAAATCATGGGCCAGATTCAGATACACTTAATTTTGCGCTGCGTAATCGTAATACTCTACGCTGCCGTATTTCACCAGGCTCTACATCGAATTCTGGTAGATTTTTGCCCGTACGCTACAGCGGCGTAGTCTATTTCTCGCCGCGTAATCGAAATACGCGATTAGGGTGCGTGAAGCATTTAAATTAAGCGCGTCCCCGCGGCGATCGAACTGCGCATGCTCCGTTCAGAAATTTCCCGCCGTGCATTGTGCAAAATCACGTCGTTACGTCATTTTTTGTTTGAGTAGCGTCGTTTACGAACATTCCTATTCCCGGACAACTTACGTAAAAAATAATAAAAGATGTCGGAAAACGTAGAAATTCGATGTGGGAATGACGGCCATACTTAACATGGGCTGTCTAATATTAGAGCAGCAAAAAGCTGGTATAGTGCTACGCAAAAAAAAGATGACTAAAGGTGCCGTAAGAGATTGCGAATGAAGATCGTAATTTCTGGGATCGCCGGCAAAAGCTCATTAGCATACCCCGACGCGGAAAACGACGGGAAGTCCACCCAGTGGCCGCAATTTTATTGCAGCGTAGATCCGAAGGCGTACGAACACGTAATCCAGTCGAATTGAAGCCCGCAGCCGTCTATTCATGGTTTGAGGTTTCCGACTAGCTAAAAAACGCCCGTAATTTGAAATTACTCCAGTCTAACACCAGTTACACAGGAGTAAGGGCTCTCTGAATCTGGCCCAATGTGTTTTTTTTTTCGAAATTGTCGCTCTATTTCTGTTTATAGCGCAAAAAATAAAAACCGCAGAGGTGATCAAATACCACCAAAAGAAAGCTCTATTTGTGGTTAAAAAAGGACGTCAATTTAGTTTGTGCACAGCGTCGCACGACCGCGCAGTTGTCAGTTAAAGCGACGCAGTGCCGTATCGCAAAAAATGCTCTGGTCATTATGGGGGCAAATCCTTTCGGTCCTTAAGTGGTTAATATCAATTTAATAAAACTTAAATTTGTAGGACACATACTCGGAAAACCACCAAATGCAATGTTAACAAAGCTGAAGTATTTAAAGTTTTATCATCCAGTAATATTTCAGCACAAATCTTGTCTCATAACAACCTGGAAGTAAAAGATAGAAATTTGTTACATTTTGTTACATTTTCAAATTAAAACACGCATCACCGATTTTAGTCTCCTTGACATATTTGGTTCATACATTTTTTTTTTCAGGATCCTAAAATATGCCATTAAATAATAAAATAAATTCATATTTGTGACAGGCTGTTCCAGTTCGTAAAAGTTTTTGAAACTTTCTGTCACGGAAGATTGTCACAAGTGTCCCCGTCACTTTGCCTTGCCAGGTCTCAGAACTGCGACCCGACGAATTCTAAATTTGGATCTTCTTCATTATCCGGCTGGACTAAGAAAAAAAAAACAATTATAAATAAATAAAACCCGAGCTCAGTTGATGGACTGGAATGGATAGTCCGGACTCTAAATTGGTGTTTTAGGTTGAAAGTGACAGGAAAAATAAAATACAAAAATTGTGAATATAAACAGGCAATTAACACCAAACTTTCTAGTGATATGACAAGCTAATAAATAATTAAAACCATTTTTTTTTTACATTTTTGGTATAATAAGTAACCTAAAAATTAGATGTTATCTAATAAAAATTATTCAGGGCAAAGAGACAAGTTTGAAATCCCTTAATTCACACAAACACTCTGGGCCAGATTCACGTACCCGGACGTATCTTTGTGCGGGCGTAGCGTATCTTCTTTACGCTACGCCGCCGCAAGTTAGAGAGGCAAGTACAGTATTCACAAAGCACTTGCTCCCTAAGTTACGGCGGCGTAGCGTAAATGGGCCGGCGTAAGCCCGCGTAATTCAAAGTAGCAAGGCAGTGGGCGTGTTTTATTACAATGAACCATGACCTCATGCAAATGATGGGCCGAACGAACGGCGCATGCGCTGTCCGGGGACCTATCCCAGTGTGCATGCTCAGAATCATGTTGGATAGAATGCCTAAGTCACGTGGGCGCGCAATGCCTATGAGATGTGAACGTAACCTACGCCCAGCCCTTGTTCACATACTACGTAAACGGCGTAAACTACGTAAAATTCAATGGCTACGTTCCCTGGTCTATACTTTTGCATTAGCTGCGCCTCATATAGCAGGGGTAACTTTACGCCGGACGTAAGCTAGAAAGTCAGGAAGCCAGGGATCAGCGTAGTGGAACTGCATGCAGGATCTGGAGCAAGAAGGAATGTCAGCCAAGCAAGTCTTTAACAGGAACACAGGAGATAGTCTCTTTGATGTTGACCAAGGCGAAGGCAGAGATCATCTGGGCTGGACGGCTTAAGTAGGCAGGACTGACAAGCAGGATATCATCAACAGGTGAGTCACTGGGGAGAGATAATAGCTGGCAATTAGCCAATAGATAAGCGGCCAGCTCAGAGAAGGAAGGACTGAGCCCAGCCCTGACAAGGCTGCATTCTCAGTGATGTCACCGTTCTCTGTGACAAATTTATTTTATGATGAGGTTTTTTCTTGTGGTGTCTTGAAAGTCCATGACTTTGGATTGGGTTTTTAGAGTTCATGTTCACTTTAAAAGGGATTAAACCTAAACTTATGATTTATATATGCACATCAATTTTCCAAAACATCAGCATATACCAAATATACTATTATTAAAACATACGTCTGGAGACATTAAAGAAGAATTAGCCCACCCACTTCCCCCTGATAAATGCGTCATAAGACTCTTACATATCCCCATTAATATTTGCACATCTGGCAGCACTGTTATTTGCTACCATCAGCAAGAACAATATCTGGAGCTCATATTAAAAGAAAATCATTGCATGCAGAATATCATATGTTAATGATCTGTTTTTTATTTTTTGCTGATAGCTGTTAATGTATGGGGGTCAGGCATAAAAAAAATAATAAAAAACTTCCATACACTCCACAGCTCATTAAATTCCGCCATAGCTGAATTCCTCGGGGAGTTTTGGTTAAGCGTCTTTGATTTCACAGACAATGTACCGCTGCACAAGGTTAATTTATGACAATTAGTGGTGATGATCCAAGATTGTTTTTACTGCACACAACTTCCTAATGGTGGCCACGGTTTGCAGGCGGTAGACACGTGGCGGCAATGCTTTGGAATTGATGGGTAAGTGTCTGTAAATACAGACTAAATTGTCATTTTGTGTTAACCACTTGCCGACTGCCTCACATGGATCTACGTCGGCAGAATGGCTCGGGCAGGCAAAGCAACATACAGGTTTGGATTTTTGGCCTTCAATTTTTCAACGAAGACCACTCCTAACCAGACATCTCTGGAGGAAAATAGATGGGGGTACCTGGGTCCCACTGGTTTCAGCCAGTTCTGTGCAGCGGATGGCACTGCTGGACATCTTCCAATGGGGAAGGGAAGTAAACATGATGCATTGTTTCCTTGGCCGACCACTGCGTCTATGGTCCTCAACGTTGCCGTTAACGTGTGCTTCTTCAAAAGAGCTTGAAAAGCACATCCTGAAGCCCCAGTCTGCTTTGAAATCTTTGCCTGGGAGAGACCTTGCTAATACAATATAACTACCTTGTGTCTTGTTGCTGGGCTCAGTCTTACCATGGTGTATGACCCGTTACATGAAAGTGTCTTCCACAACCTCACCTTAGTAGCAGAGTTTGGCTGTTCCTCACCCAGTTTTAAGCCTTCTACAAAACTCTTTATGTTAATGATTACAGTGGTTGACCGCGATATTGTGTCAATCTCGCTCCCTTTCTCGGCGAGATTGAGCACTTGCGAGCCCCATCGCGGGAGCCAGCGCCGAGCTGGCTTGCCGTGATGGAGACAAAGCCGTCATAGAAGCGACGGGGATCCGACGCGGATTCCCGCCAATTCTACACGTGGGCGGAGTTTGTTATGAATCCTGAGAAGGAAGTCCCCGCCGGATTTTAAATAAAAATCCGGCATGGGTTCCCCCCTCAGGAGCATAACGGGCTCTTAGGTCTGGTATGGGTTGTAAGGAGACCCCCCTACGCCGAAAAAACAGCGTGTAGAATTGGCGAGAATCCGCGTCGGATCCCCGTCGCTTCTATGCCGCACTCGCTGGAATGTGCTTTTACTATTCCAGCGAGTGCGAGATGTCGGCAGCCTGTCGCCGAGAATCAGCGCGATGCTGTCGTGCTATAAACACATTCTCGGCGGCAGGCACTGTATGTTTCATCCTACATATGATATTGATGATCATTAGCACCTCAATTAAACACAGGTGAAGTGACAAATCCAAAAATGATCACAATCAAATAAGTGACAAAATGAAATAAAGTCCATGTGAATCAAAATTGCACCCGAAGTGTGTTTGAAGAAAGTTCATGAGGTAAGATCAGACAAAAGGCACATCCACCTCTAATAGAATGCCTGCTTACCGACTCCTTATGATCTTGGTGCCAAGATCAAAATCGTAACTCTATGACTCTATGGCAGGCTTGCTTCCACTAATCCTCTGCTGCACAACTCCACATGTAGGTAAACCATACACCGATAAATGGCAGATCAGATCCAGAATATATTGTGCTCTGAACCAGGCCGACCTGCCTCTGGCAGATCTATCCGCGGTGCTCCCCACACTTGGATCGATTTGAATCTCCAAAAGACAATCTCGGTATGTACCCGATCTCTGATGTTGCCAATTCCGTGAGTCCTTCACAGGTAGAGATGAAAAGGTGTTGTCTCATATTCCACCCTCCGACCGATGCAGCTGCTTAGTGCTGATCCTCAGAGCCTCCAGTGGTGTCTTGGCCTTGGAGCTGTTTAAGGTGACCAGTCTGCTCTGAGCTCTGGATTCTGCCTTTTGGACACTTCTCTCCTTTTTCTTATTCTTGCATTTTTACTGGCAGTGCTTTTTTATTCTGGCCTTCCACAAATAATTATCTGAGGAAGGAGAGGTGTCTCACACATACAGAAGTCTTCAGTCACGTTCTCTCCCAGGACTGTACTGGAAGTCTACTACATCTAAGTACAACATCTAAGACAACAGCATGGCTTTAAAGAAGGGTCCGGGTGCTTAATAGTGTTGAGCAGAATATGCCATATTCGATTTTGCGATATATCTCAAATATATAGTCGAATATTCGAGAAATATTCGCTAAATACGAATATTCGTGATATTTTTTGGAAATTAAATTATTGCGAATTTTCGCTATTGCGATTTTTCGCTATTGCGAATATTCGAGAAATGCAGAATGGAGCACTCTGATTGGCTCAGAATATTCGTGATATTTTATAGTACAAAATAATTGCGAATATTCGAGAAATGCGGAATGGAGCACTCTGATTGGCTCAGAATATTCGTGATATATTACAATACACAATAATTGCGAATATTCGGCAAATGCGGAAGGAGCACTCTGATTGGCTCCGAATATTCGTGATATATTACAATATAAAATAATTGCGAATATTCGAGAAATGCGGAAGGAGCACTCTAATTGGCTCAGAATATTCGTGATATATTACAATACACAATAATTGCGAATATTCGGCAAATGCGGAAGGAGCACTCTGATTGGCTCAGAATATTTGTGATATATTACAATACACAATAATTGCGAATATTCGAGAAATGCGGAAGGAGCACTCTGATTGGCTCAGAATATTCGTGATATATTACAAAATAAAATAATTGCGAATATTCGAGAAATGCGGAATGGAGCACTCTGATTGGCTCAGAATATTCGTGATATATTACAATACAAAATAATTGCGAAATTTCGAGAAATGCGGAATGGAGCACTCTGATTGGCTCAGAATATTCGTGATATATTACAATATAAAATAATCGTGCGATATCGCTATTGCCGAATAATCGCATTGCGATTTTTCGGCAATATAAAATGAGCGCTGCAGCTACTCGGCCCAAGGTCTCTAATCATACCAGCAATGCTTTTAGACGTCGATGGGGATCTCTAGGATGTGATCTGTTCTAAAAAAAAAATTGAAAAAATTCGAATATTCGAAATAGCGAATATTCGCCGCGATATTCGTGTTATTCGCGAATACTCGAATATGCAATATTCGTAGCGAATATTCGCAATGCGAATATTCGTGAGCA
Source organism: Rana kukunoris (assembly GCA_029574335.1). Taxonomy (NCBI): domain Eukaryota; kingdom Metazoa; phylum Chordata; class Amphibia; order Anura; family Ranidae; genus Rana; species Rana kukunoris. The sequence goes on from CM056054.1 coordinate 241,691,544, forward strand.
ACACTAGTGCTTAACTGGCCACACTGCAAAAATGGTTCAAGTATGGTTTGAGGAACACAAGTTTGTTGGTGTTGACTTGGCCCCTCCAAATTCACCAGAACTCAATCTATGGTAAGAATCTGTGGGATGTGCATTTTTCATATATTGCTGTGTGTGAGCACATTATCTGGTGGCTGCTGCTTAATTTTTGTTAGTTTTACTGCTACTGCGCATTAGTTCCCCCATTTTTTCATAATAATTATTATTATTTATTATTTATTTGCTCCGTTCCACTTGTTTAAATGTGGCATTTGTTATTTCGGATAATTCGTAACTTTGGTTAAATTCATATTCATCACGTTCACTAACAGACAAATTTGAGCCCTGGTTCACACTGGGCTGCGGGAGTGAAGCCGTGCGAGTTCAGCTGAACTCGCACGATTTCACTCCTGCTGGCAGTCCCAATTTCAGCCGCGATTTAAGAGACATCTGTGCAGGTTTCTGCACAGATGTCAATGTAAATCGCGACCCAAAATCGCAAAAAGTAGTACAGGAACTACTTTTTGAAATCGGTGCAGCGCCGCAGATGCGGCGTCGCACCAATTAGGACGGTGTCATTGCCGGCAATTGCCGGCAAATGCCGCCGATTTGAGATGCGATTTCACATGTGAAATCGCATCTCAAATCGAACTACAGTAAATCGTACCCAGTGTGAACCTGGGCTGAAAAGGAAATTCTAATACGTATAATTTAATAGTTAGTTATTATTAGTTCGTTATCCTTTAGAATTTTTAGATTTCCTTTCTAAAGTTTGGATTTTCGAAGTTACGAATTTACACATTTTCAAATTTACAGATTTACCAATTTTCTAATTTACCAATTTACCAGTTTACTAATTTATCAATTTTCCAATTTACCAATTTTCAAATTGACCAATTTACCAATTTGCTAATTTACCAATTTTCAAATTTACAGATTTACCAATTGCGATCAAAAGGAATGACCCGAAAAAAGTCAATAACTAATGAAAAGAACATTTTTCAGCAGAGCACATGTCTAATGCCGACAGTGGGGTACAGATTGGAGGTTCACATATATGCCGCACTTTCCCCCGCTCTGGAGTCTAGATGCGGCTGTGTATTGTACAGCATTTCATTAGCCTCTAGTTTCTATGAAAACGATAATGATAGCCTCTGGTGTCGGTAATGTCAGCCCATGCTGTGAGCCTTCTATTTCTGGAAAATGTAGCGCCGGTGGTCTAGAAAGAGATAACGCAGACCCCTGATGCTTTGATTGCGTGCCTGGGGTCATTATATACTTTCAATCTGGAATGAAAATAAAAATGTAATGCCCCCCCCCACCTCCGAGCTCTCATCACACCAATGCCCCCTTAATCACTTGACCTCTAAAAGATTTACCCCCTTATGGACTAGGCCATTTTTTGCGATACGGCACTGCATTATTTTAACTGACCACTATGCAGTCGGAGATTTGATTGGCATTCAAAGTGCCTAAAAAAGCGTGGCCAATGCCACATTTCGAAGCAAAGTGTAAAGGAGCCCCAAGAATGAAATGTATCATGTCCCCATCTGGTCGCTGTGACCTCTGCTGATGGCACACAGTGAATATTACAGAAATAAATACATTAATAAGTACAGTAAACTGTTTACAGTGTCTATCCGTAGGAGCGGATGGGAGAGTGTTTTAAAAGTATCTCGGTGGCTCTCTTCAATAATTCATAAATCAATTAAAATGTCGTTATCGTCGTCCTTTTATCACTTAGCCCGTCTGATATTTAAAGGTCATTTGGCAACTATTTCAAAGGCGAGTTCTCATAGACAGACGGAAGGAGCGCATTTATCCTCTACTGTTACACGGTGTCAGTGCAATTTATATCCCGGCTCTCTTACACTCATCAATAACAACACTTTGGTGATAGATTGTTAATGGTTCCGCGTCTGTTTTAATGAAGCAAATGAAGGCTTTGATGTTCCTCTGCATGAAATTTCCATTGACCAGACGGCATACGTATGGATGGAGGTTATGACCTTATCATTAATGTAAGACGGATTCAATCTCCCCGTTAGTCTAGCACAGTTGTACCGGCTCCTCTCTCTTCCTCTGATTTCACTGCACACTGTGAGCCTCTCACAAAGTCAGAAACCAGAGACCACCTCATTTCATGACTGGAGGATGTCCAGCATCATCCCTAGATAATTACTCCCCCAGCTGAGTGTGCCGGGACAAGATCATCCAGAACCCAGGGTGAACATGTCAAACTGCACCCCCTCATTCAAAATGTACACTATATTGTCAAAATGATGGCTGGCAGTGGCTTTTCTATCCTGATTGGATGTCATAGAGAGGATTTCCCTCACTCAGGCAAGGCCCCCCCCCCCCCTCAGCTCGCCAATCACAAAAAAATGGCAGTACTGCCTCTAGAATCACAAAGAAACTGTTGGTAATAAAGAAAATTTGCCCACAGTTAAATTAACACCACTGCACCTTAGAAGCTCACATGAAAAAGGTGAGTTTGGTAGGGCAGCAGCTTTCAGGTATTCTAGAGGCAGTACTGACATTTTCTTTTCCGTTATTGACGAGCCAGCCGGGGGAACCTAGCCTAAGTGAGGAAAAACCTCTCTATAACGTCCAATCAGGATGGTAAAGCCACCACCCAGCCATCATTTGACTATAGGCCGATGGATCACTTTTCAGAGGGTGGTAGGGCAGCAGCTTTCAGGTATTCTAGAGGCAGTACTGAATTTTTTTTTTCTGTGATTGGCGAGTCAGCTGGGAGAACCTAGCCTAAGTTAGGAAAAAACTCTCTATGATTTTCAATCAGGATGGGAAAGCCGTTGCCCAGCCATCATTTGACTATAGGCCGATGGATCACTTTTCAGAGGGTGATGGGGCAGCAGCTTCCAAGTATTCTAGAAGCAGTACTGCCATTTTGTTTTTCTTGACCAGCAAAACAGCCAGGGGAACTTAACCTAAGTGAAGGAAAATCTTTCTATGACATCCAATCAGAATGGGAAAGCCAATTGCCCAGCCATCATTTGACTATAGGCTGATGAATCACTTTTCAGAGGGTGGTAGGACAACAACTTCCAGGCATTCTAGAGGCAGTACTGCCATTTATTTATTTTATTTTCGTTATTTCCTTTCATAGAGAGGAAAACCTTTCTATGATGTCCAATCAGGATGGAGCAGCCACTGCCCAACCATCATTTGACCATAGGCTGATGGATGGTGTGGCAGCAGCTTACAGGTATTCTAGAGGCAGTACTGACATTTTTTCGTGTTTGGCAACCAGCTGGGGGAACATAGCCTAAGTGAGGGAAAACCTCTCTATGATGTCCAATCAGGATGGGAAACCCTTTACTCAGCCATCATTTGACTATAGGCTGATGGATCACTTTTCAGGGGGTGGTAGTGCAGAAGCATCCAGGTATTCTAGAGGCAGTACTGCCATACATTTTTTTTTCGTTATTGGCGAGCCAGCCAGGGGAACCTTGCCTAAGTGAGGGAAAACCTCTCTAGGATGTCCAATCAGGATAGGAAAGCCACCTCCCAGCCATCATTTGACTATAGGCTAATGGGTCACTTTTCAGAGGGTGGTATTCTCCAAGTATTCTCGAAGCAGTACTGCCATTTTGTTTTTATTGACCAGCAAAACAGCCAGGAGAACTTAACCTGTGAAGGAAAACCTTTCTATGACATCAGGATAGGAAAGCCAATTGCCCAGCCATCATTTGACTATAGGCTGATGGATCACTTCTCAGAGGATTATGCAAATGCCCTTTACCTCGGACTCCCCAAGTACCAAATCGCTCGTCTTCAAGTCATTCAAAATACGGCCGTCAGACTTGTGACTGGGAAAAAACCCTGGGAATCAATCTCACCTTCACTGAGATCTCTTCACTGGCTACCAGTTAAAGACAGAATCACCTTTAAAGCTCTCTGTCTAACGCATAGATGTATCCATGGGAATGCTCCCCATTATCTATGCGAAAAATTAAAAGTTCACAATCCCAATCGTATCCTACGATTCACCAATCAAAATCGGCTTCAGATACCGAAAGCCAGATACAAGTCCAAAGGTGACAGGAGATTCGCCATCCAAGGTCCCAAACTATGGAACGCCTTACCAGCGAGCATTCGGCTGGAGGAGAACTACTTAGTCTTCAGGAGAAAGATTAAGACTCATCTCTTTTGATCTCAAAGGAGACAGGAACAACAAGCGCCCAGAGGCGATTTACTTCGCATGTGCTGCGCTATATAAGTTTTCATTCATTCATTCAGAGGGTGGTAGGGCAGCAGCTTCCAGGTATTCTAGAGTAAGTGATGCAATTTGTGTTCTCTGTTTGGCGAGCCAGCCGTACGAAGACCCAATAAATAGCAGTAACTGCCTGACAAGGGACCTAACTCTCCCCCACTCCATCCAAAACTAAAAAAATAAGTAACTGGACATACTCTGCAATATGTATCTACCGCTTTTGTAATTTTTTTGTTAATCGGCTGTAACATTCAAACGAAAATGAAAATGTAATTGCTCTGTCATGTTCAATTCATATACAAGTACGGTTTGAATTTATGACTTGCCACCGACTCACGCTCAGTTAACTTCTGCCTAGATTTCTGATTTAATTAAACGGAATATTGTGTGGCCTACTTTTTCCCCTTAGACGTTATTAACGCCCCAAGAAAATCATAGTAATAATATCATTGATAATGACTTAAAATCACATTAAATACCAATAGCTCCAGTACGGTCACTGTATATTCTTCCTTGTAGCAAGTTTGCTGACAATTATCTCCCTCATGTAATAAAATCACTTATTCTGCTGGGTAGGCAATTTAAAATAGTTAAAACAAATTTAGTATAAAGGAAAAAAAAATAAAAAATCCATGGTGTCTATTTCAATTTTGTATTAAATGGCTGACTATTTCAAGCGTCAGCATTCGCCGGCTCCCAAATGTAATATTTGAATTCTAAGAGGTTAGAGAAAATTGCAGATTTGTAGAGTCAAAATGACATGAAACTAGTAATTAAAAATAATTGAAACTAACTTTGTAAACAAAAAATATACGATTCACAATATCGCTTTATCAGCCAAGTAGAAAAACAAAATTGGCGTTGAATCTGATTTATTGAATTTTAAAAGTTAAAGTAACACTAAAGCTTCTTTTTTTTTCCAATGAAACAAACATGTAATACATGCTCTGTGCAATGGTTTTGCACAGAGCAGCTCTGATTCTCTTCTTTTCCGGTCCCCCACTGGTGCGCCTGTCAGAGAAAAAGCTGTTTGCCCTGGGGGGCACTACTGCTTGCTCACTCCCTAGCCGCTGCTCTAAGCATCCATAATACACATAGAGCTCTGCCCAGCCCCCTCTCTCCCCTCATTGGCTCACTGGCTGTGATTGACAGCAGTGGGAGCCAATGGGTTTTGCAATGCCTGCAATGAGCCTGCAATGGTTTTGCACAGAGCAGCTCTGGTCCTCTTCTTTTCCGGTCCCCCACCGGTGCTACTGGCAGAGAAAAAGCTGTTTGCCCTGGGGGGCATCACTGCATGCTCGCTCCATAGTTGCTGCTCTAAGCATCCATAATACACATAGAGCTCTGCCTGGCCCCCTCTCTCCTCTCATTGGCTCACTGGCTGTGATTGTTTTTTTCAGCCTACATGGTTTTGTCTCAGCCTGCAATGGTTTTGCACAGAGCAGCTCTGATCCAATTCTTTTCCGGTCCCCCACCAGTGCTACTGGCAGAGAAAAAGCTGTTTGCCCTGAGGGGCACCACTGTGTGCTCATTTCCTAGCCGCTGCTCTAAGCGTCCATAATACACATAAAGCTCTGCCCAGCCCCCTCTCTCCCCTCATTGGCTCACTGCCTTTGATTGCCAATGGGCTCCTGCTGCTGTCTCAGCCTATCAGGAGGGAGAGTCCCCATCCTGCCAAGACTGAACACCGCAGGATCAGAGAGGGCTCAGGTAAGGTTTGGGGGTTTCACTGCACACAGAAGGTTTTTTAGCTTTATGATTTCTTTACACTATATTGCCAAAAAAGTATTGGGACGCCTGCCTTTACACACATATGATGAACTGTAATGGCATCCCAGTCTTAGTCCATAGGGTTCAATATTGAGTTGGCCCCGTCCTTTGCAGCTATAACAGCTTTACCTCTTCTGGGAAGTCCGTCCACAAGGTTTAGGAGGGTGTCTATGGGAATGTTTGACCATTCTTCCAGAAGAGCATTTGTGAGGTCAGGCACTGATATTGGATGAGAAGGTCTGGCTCGCAGTCTCCACTCTAATTTATCCTAAAGGTATTCTATTGGGTTGAGGTCAGGACTTTGTGCAGGACAGTCAAGTTCCTCCACCCCAAACTCACTCATCCATGCCTTTATGGACCTTTGCTTTGTGAACTGGTGCACAGTTATGATAGAACAGGAAGGGGACATCCCCAAAAGTTGGGGGCATGAAATTTTCCAAAATGTCTTGGTATGCTGACGCCTTAAGAGTTCCCTTCACTGGAACTAATGGACCAACCCAACATTTGAAAAACAACCCCACACCATAATACCCCTACACCCAATTATTTGGACCAGTGCACAAAGCAAGGTCCATAAAGACATGGGTGAATGAGTTTGGAGTGGAGGAACTTGTCTTTCCTTGACCTGACCTCCACCCAATAGAACACATTTGCGATGAATTAGAGCGGAGACTGTGTGACAGACCTTCGCGTCCAACATAATTGCCTGACCTCACAAATGCACTTCTGGAAGAATGGTCAAACATTCCCATACACACGCTCCTAAACCTTATGGGCAGCCTTCCCAGAAGAGTTGAAGCTATTATAGCTGCAAAGGGTGGCCCAACTTAATATTCAACCCTACGGACTGAGACATGGGATGCCATTACAGTTCATAATGTGTGTGTAAAGGCGGGCGTTACAATACTTTTGTCAGTATAGTGTATCTGTAGCGCCCTCCTAGCCAGGGAAGCCACAGAAGCTGAAATTATTTGGTTTGGCCTACATAGGACTCCACAAGCTGATTACCTTCCCTTGATTTTAGGAGAAACTTCTGGAGATTGGGGAGGGAGGATTCAAATACCCAGGTTGAATATTTATAGGGCCTATTCAATCCCTGGGGAGGTGTGCCCAGATGGCAGATGAATTCATGCTAAATAGACTGGAGTTTCCCAGTAAGAAAATTGATCTGTTAGCTTCAGGAGGCTGATTGGAGTGGAGTCTAAATGCTTCACACACCTGATGGTCTTTAGCTGCGTTTGATGGGCACAGTGGCTGCCATTCATGAGTACAGTGTCAGCATTTAATGGCACAGTGGGAGCATTTGATGGCACAGTGGGAGCATTTGATGGCACAGTGGGAGCATTTGATGGCACAGTGGCAGCATTGGATGGCACATTGGCAGCATTGGGAGCATTTGATGGCACAGTGGGAGCATTTGATGGCACAGTGGGAGCATTGGATGGCACAGTGGGAGCATTGGATGGCACAGTGGGAGCATTTGATGGCACGGTGGGAGCATTTGATGGCACGGTGGGAGCATTTGATGGCACAGTGACAGCATTGGATGGCACAGTGGCAGCGTTTAATGGGCACAGTGGTTGCAATTGATGAGCACAGTGGCTGCGTTTGATGGCACAGTGAGGCTGCAATAGATTTTTTTTTTAATTTTTACATTTGTTTGGAGGCCCAAAAATGGTGGTTACGCAATTTCTTGCAGTGCATGCCCACAAGGGGGGCCCTGGAATACTGCCTGATGTTATTTATATATTTGATTTATAAAAGACTGTCAATGTCCATTAAACTCCAGTCTGTGTCATGTCTGGTGAATTTCAGTATAAGGGGTCCATGGAGTGGTGGTCAGGCACCTTGGGTCGAAGCCTCTTTGGTACCCTAGTCATGTTGGACAGGATAAGCTCCTCTTGTTTGGACACATGCTCCTGCTCAAGACCTGTGAGTGCCTCCACTTCTTTTTTATTTATGAACTGATGTTCCTTATACTATTTTTTTCTGAGGTCATAAAAAATGGAAGTGATTGCAGTACAGCTCCTCTCCGGACTCTTGTTAAAGTATAGATCTCTGTCAGCTTCCACATTTAGGTGCCGCCTGTGTGCGCAGTTCCTGATTCTGACTCGTTCTGTGTCACCCGAATACACATTATGGCACTTAGCCCAGATCACCATTTACATGCAAATGTCAGCGGGGTAAGAGAGCCAAATCGTGTCTGAGGAGAAATACACAGATTGTTACTTATGTGAGGACCTGTACAGACCTCGTGTCATCCGCAGTGACATACTGAGCTACATTGTACTACTACGGGAAGATCACTGGAAGAAGGAAGGGAGAGTAAGATTTGTGAAAAATATTGCATATTGATGTTATAATTTTATCTCCTAAAATTCTCAAATCAATACACACCACCATGTAAAATATAAGAAGGACAAAGACTAAATCATTTTATTGTCTGGAAAACAGTTTTACGGAGCAGTTTTGTAACTATATTTACTTGCAGCAGACATAAAGAAGTAAAACACAATAAAAAATGGTCTCATCTCTCTCAGGATCAATAGTTAATAAATGCTAATAACGTTAAATGTTGAGTCATACTCCGGAACTGTAGATACATTTTTTTTCCTGGGGTCGTTCAGCCTTGGGGACCCAAAGGAGAAAAAAAAAAATAGGCGTCACGCACAACAGGCCATGGTGGATTGTGCATGGGGGGGGGGGGGAATATTGCTAACTGAGGGACTAGGAGCAGCTTCTCACTCTCTCAATCCCAATCACAGCTGAGTACCCACAGCTAAGATGTCGGCACCGGGGGGGCAAAAAGAACAGCTAGGGTAAGCACAGCCCTGTATACTGAAACAGGTGAGTGCAGTGGCGGCTGGGGCTCAATATTTTGGGGGATGTGGAAAACAAACCTCTCCCTTATGCCGCGTACACACGATCGGTTTGTCTGTTAAAAACGGTCTGATTGATCGTTTTCATCAGACAAACCGATCGGGTGTGGGCCGGGGCCTCATCGGTTTTTTATCCATCGGTTAAAAAACTAGGAACTTGTTTTAAAATGATCTGATAGTTAAAAAAACGATTGAAAAAAAAGATTGTTTGTAGGCACGTCCATCGGTTAAAAATTCACCCATGTTCAGAATCAAGTCGACGCATGCTTGGAAGCATTGAACTTAATTTTTTTCAACACTTTGTTGTGTTTTACGTCACCGCGTTCTGACACGATCATTTTTTAAACCAATGGTGTGTAGGCACGACTGATGAAAGTCAGCTTCATCGGATATCTGATGAAAAAATCCATCAGTCCGTTTTCATCGGATGAAGCGATCGTGTTTACAGGGCATAATTCGCTTGCACAACCACCCCCTCACAGGAGATTGATTGGAAGGCGGCGATTGGACAGTGGGCCATGATTGGAGGAGGTGCAGGCTCCTGGAAGCTTCCCCCTTCACCTTAAGGGCCACTGACAGCCTCCTCAATAATGCATACCCATCTTTCTGCCCCCTGCTGGCATGGCCCATGTCTATTTATGAGGTATTCTCTGCCCCCTTACAATTCTTGAAGGTTATCCAACCTCCCAGACCAGGGGGAAGCGCCAGAGATCTGCCTCGTACACAAAACTGTTTTCCTCAAAAGAATCCATCAAGAAACTTGGTGGCAGAGCTTTTTTGCCGAAGAAAACGGTTGTGTGTACTTTTTTCATCAAAAAAACTGTCGTGGAACTCGACAAGAAAAAAAGAGAACAAGTTCTCCTTTTCCTCGTCGGGAGTCTCAATTTCCTTGTCGTGTTTCTCGTCGGGCTGGTTTACGACGAGAAAAACGCTTGTGTGTATGCTTAGAAACCCGCGCATGCTCAGAATAAAGTATGAGACGGGAGGGCACCTTCGGTACAAGTAGCGTTCGTAATGGAGATAGCACATTCCTCACCCTGTAACAGACTGAAAAGCGCGAATCGTCTCTTACCAAACTTTTACTTAACACGCAGTAACATGAGATTAGCAAAAGCAGCCCCAAGGGTTGTGCCAGTGGAATCAAACTTCCCCTTTATAGTGCCGTCGTACGTGTTGTACGTCACCGCGTTTGAGAACGACTAAATTTTGTCTTGACAGTGTGTACGCAAAGAAAGCTTGACAAGATTCTCGACAAGCGTGTACGAGGCCTGAGTCATCCAGCCCTAAACTCCTAGGAACCCTGACCCAATTAAGACTCACATACTTACAGTGTGATCGGTGGCAGCCTATCCATTATGAGAGCAGGGGTGTCACCCCCCCAATCCATGCCCCTAATCTCCATGCAGGGCACTGGACACATGGATTTCAGTGTGAGTTTTTTTTTTATAAGCACATGATTAGAGCCGGAGGCACTGCCCCCTGGGCCCAAATAACTTGTGTGGCATTAGCAAATTAATATTCACTAATGTCTTCCTGCTTTTCCTCCTGGCCAACCAGGAAAGCTGGTCCTGTGACCCGATTGTCCGGGAGTCTTAGGACATGTCTTCCTGTTCGGCCCGGAGGAGAAGCGAGCGCCCTGGCAGCAGCACTCTTTCCTAAGAGCCCTACCCCTGATTCTGCAGAGCATTGCCACCTCATCCTTCTCCCTGCACCTCTTCTGCAGTAAGGTAAGACCATGGATCATGCATATGGTGGAAGTGGGAGGGGTGGTGCAAAAGGATCGCGGCCTATCGAGTGCCGGCGGAGGGGAGTGTGTAGTACAAGTGGATCGATTGAGACCCAGTGGGGAGGCTAGTCTGAGTGAGGGGGCCAGGTCTGCTTGCCGCTCCCACCCCAAAAAAAATTTGGACCACCAGCCACCAATTAGTGTGAGTCAGAGTACGGTGTGCCTGCTCTAACTCTTGCACACATACTAGAGGGTGCTACGTGTGTATCTAGCTGTTTCCCTGCAGTTCAGCTTTTGGGTTAGTTATATAACACTATACAAAAGAAAAAAATTATTTGTCTGCAGGGGATTGTATGATTTATTTATTAATTTAGTAGATAGTGTCTGACAAATGTAATTCTCATGAGGAAGCTACTAATCATGGTGAAACACGTTGAGAATTTTTTCAGTTGCACATTCTGGAACTGTATTGTACAATTTTTGGATGGATTTTTTTTCTGTCATGTCTTAACTTTTATAAATAAATAATATTTTGATATATCTGTTGAGTCAATTCAGCACCTTAAAAATCTCAATCCTTATCGTTCTTCATTATTATTTTTTTTTTTTTATCAAACAAAACATGTTTATTGAGCAAAAAAGGTATTTACACATACATGGTTCAGAGCACAGCAAATACAAAAGATCTGTAAATTTCAGCATACATAAGAGCAACATAACATATAAAACAGTCTAAAAGGACATTGGCAAACCACTCTCCACTGCAAAAAGCTGACCACCCCGCTTTTCCCCCTACACGTACTTGGAAACGTGAAAATAATAACAGTCTGGGAACATCAAGCCATGGGGCCCATAATCTATCAAATTTGCCTCTCTTACCCCTGTGTTGATAGACCAGTTTTTCTAAGCGAATAGTGTCACCCATTTGGGAAAGCCATTCTTGCAACGTAGGGGGCTCTGTGGATTTCCAGTGTCTCAGGATCAACTTTCGAGCCAGGAAAAGAGCCCTTGCTACAGCTTGTTTATGGATGTCTTCCAGCGGGAGTGTGTCTAGTATACCAAGCAAGCAATGTTTGAGTTCGGCAGGGATCGTAGTCTGGAAGACTCTAGTGAGGGTATCCAGGACCTGCGACCAATAGAGATGGAGCTTCAGACACCTCCAAAGGAGTTGGATCAAATCTCTGTGGTCCCTACTGCATCTGGTACACTCGGGGTCCGCCCCCATCCCCATATGAGCTAATCTAATCGTTAAACCACATTCAGAGAGCACATGGGAACAGCCTGCAAGGCTTCCTCCCACTGCTGCTCCTCGAAAGCTCCAACATCTCGTTCCCACCACGACACCACCTTAAGAGGGGCGTCCCCATGGAAAAGGTTGAGGAGCATTGTATAGCTGCAGGAGATAAAGCCCTTATAGGTGGTAACTAGGGATGAGCTTCGTATTCGAGTCAAACTCATGTTCGTCTCGAACATCGTATGTTCGATCGTTCGTCGAAATACGAACAAAATGGGTCGTTCCGCCAAATTCGAGTGACGCGCCACAGCCCATAATTCACTGCGGCACTGCTGGCTTATGATTGGCCAAGCATGCACTATGGCCTGCATGCTTGGCCAACCACAGCGCCGTTAGTACAGAGAGCTGTAATTGGCAAAATTTGGCCAATTATGGCTCAGGGGGTTTAGTACGCGCCCCAAACTATAAAAGGCCGCCTGCAGGTCGGCCTAATGTAGTGTGTTGCGGCGGTGGTTAGAGAGAACAGAGAGAGACAGAGAGAGTGTAATTTTCTGCAGGTAGATAGAGCAGGCAGGCAGGAAGGCTAGTCAGTTAATGTTACAGTGTGTAGAGGAAATATATACAGTACAGACCAAACGTTTGGACACACCTTCTCATTCAAAGAGTTTTCTTTATTTTCATGACTATGAAAATTGTACAGTCACACTGGAGGCATCAAAACTATAAATTAACACACGTGGAATTATATACATAACAAAAAAGTGTGAAACAACTGAAAATATGTCATATTCTAGGTTCTTCAAAGTAGCCACCTTTTGCAGCAGACACATCTCTAGAAGAACTGATAAGAGGAGACTGTGTGAATCCGGCCTTCATGGTAGAATATCTGCTAGGAAACCACTGCTAAAGAAAGGCAACAAGCAGAATAGACTTGTTTGGGCTAAAGAACACAAGGAATGGACATTAGACCAGTGGAAATCTGTGCTTTGGTCTGATGAGTCCAAACTTGAGAACTTTGGTTCCAACCACCGTGTCTTTGTGTGACGCAGAAAAGGTGAACGGATGGACTCTACATGCCTGGTTTCCACCGTGAAGCATGGAGGAGGAGGTGTGATGGTGTGGGGGTGCTTTGCTGGTGACACTGTTGGCGATTTATTCAAAATTGAAGGCATACTGAACCAGCATGGCTACCACAGCATCTTGCAGCGGCATGCTATTCCATCCGGTTTGTGTTTAGTTGAACCATCATTTATTTTTTAACAGGACAATGACCCCAAACACACCTCCAGGCGGGGGAAGGGCTATTTGACCAAGAAGGAGAGTGATGGGGTGCTGCGCCAGATGACCTAGCCTCCACAGTCACCGGACCTGAACCCAATCGAGATGGTTTGGGGTGAGCTGGACCGCAGAGTGAAGGCAAAAGTGCCAACAAGTGCTAAGCATCTCTGGGAACTCCTTCAAGACTGTTGGAAGACCATTTCAGGTGACTACCTCTTGAAGCTCATCGAGAGAATGCCAAAAGTGTGCAAAGCAGTAATCAAAGCAAAAAGAACCTAGAATATGACATATTTTCAGTTGTTTCACACTTTTTTGTTATGTATATAATTCCACATGTGTTAATTCATAGTTTTGATGCCTTCAGTGTGACTCTACAATTTTCATAGTCATAGTTTTTTTTTTATTTAAGCATCATTAAAATCACTGCTCCTGATTCAGGAGCAGTGATTTTAATGATGCTTAAATAAAAATTAAAAAAAGGAAAACTGACTCAAAATATTGTACCTGCTGGGTGTCTATAGTTTGCCTGTGAAAACGTCTTTGAGAACCCGGGTCTTGCCCGAGGGAACATGTATCAATGGAAAAAAGTACTAAAAAAATTACCGTTTTTAAAACTTTTTTTCCATTGATAAATGTTCCCTGGGGCAAGACCTGGCATCTCAAAGACGTTTTACAACGATAACTTGCATATTAGGCTTTAAAATGAACACTTTTGAATTTGAACGCTCGAGTCACATAGACGTCAATGGGGTTCTAAATGTTCGAGCGAACGTTCGGTCCGTTTGAAGGTTCTGGTACGAACCGAACCGGGGGGGGTGGGTGTTCGGCTCATCCCTAGTGGCAGAGCTTTTTTTCTCAGAAAATAGGTGCAGGAACTCAACCACGACCCCATTCAGATTTCATAAATAGTAGAAGGGTCTTTAAGGGGCATTACATACCAGGATTGTATTACATACAGAGTGAAACGTTCAGGGGGTTACAAACAGAGTGCAGAGCTGTCACTTGTAAACACAAAACCAGACTTCTGTGTTTACAAGTGATTGTGGTAAGCAGGCACCAAAGGGTCTGAGCCAGAGGTGGTGGAACTGAGTTCCCCCAAGTTCCCCCTGAAAAAAAGCCCTGCCTAGTGGTAACATCAAACATATAGTTGAAAATAGAGGTGGAATCCAAGGACCACTGGTCCCCCTCACCCTGGGCCTTAACCTGGGGTGACCAGACATCCCCAGTTTCAGGGGACAGTCCCCTGATTGAGGACACTGTCCCTGGACTAAGTCTGTCCCTGGTTTTGTCCCCAGATTGGATTTAATAGGGGGCAGGGCAATTTCAAAGACAGTCAGTGCAGAAATAAAATAAAAAAAATTGAATTACACCCCCCGCTCTGCCATGCCTACTAGCATTGGGGGGGTTGTATTTTTCCCATTATCTGCGCCCCTTTCTGATGATCATGTGCTGGTCGGAGCGGAGGGAATATTTCTTCAGTTTCGGGGGCGTGTCCATTCAGCTCCTCTCACATGTTCTTCTGCCTTGGCTCAAGTCCCGGTCAGCCGCCTGCCTATCTCCTTACCTGCCCTGGCAGAGTGATCTTCTTCCACTCCCCATCCAGTAGTATCCGGGGCCCGGAGAGTAAGACGGAGAGGCTGTGAGGCGGGCGACGGCGGGCAGAGAGTCGCTGATTGTTGCCATTACTAGAAAAAAAAATATGTCCCCGGATTTCATTTTAAAAATCTGGTCACCTTACCTTAACCGCATGCCGAAGCTGCATGTAGTAGAAGTGCATTGTGGCAGGAATTCGAAAGGCTTCCTTAAGCCCTGAAAAAGGCCTCAGCCTTCCCTCTCGGAAAATATGGGTCAGATGAGATATTCCAAATTGTAACCGTTCTTCATTATTTAATTGGTGAATGATTTATTTACTAAGATAAGTGTTGGATCACTCTGGTCCCACAGTGGAAAAACTCCCTCTTTCTTTTTCATATCATATTATCTGTACCACTAAATTACAGCCACATTTTATGTTTGTTCCAATAAATATATTTTTTTTTTCTTGTAATTATAAACTTACACAAACCTACGCACTAGATAAAAAAAAGTTATGAAAAATAAATATTATCTTTCCTTAGTAACATCATATTTCTTTAATTGACCTTTTCTAGAACTTCTGTTAATTTGATACATTAGAGGGTGAAAATGTTTTCAGTTTTCTGCAGCAATTATTCACTAACTATATTTATTTATAGCAATCATTTATCCTTGTTGATACTGTAAAATGCATTTACCTCTTCTGTGCACATCTAAACAATCCTTATTAACTATGAATGGCAATCAGTTATTACAAACCGCATTACATTTTCCAATCTCACGTAGAAGGATTTAATACGCATAAATAATACATTTGTACCCCAATCAAAAATTCTCATTCTGCAATAATCCTCCGAACAAAAACAACTTGCAACTTTTTGCTAATTAGAATTTTTGGGCCAGATTCAGGAACACTTGCGCTGGAGTATTTGGATATGCGCCGCGTAACTGTGCTGATGCGCCGACGTTTCTATGTGCCCGTACCCACCAAACTAGATGCGCCCAATAACGGCTCATTTGCGCCCGGCGGAACGTTCCGACGCCAGAGTATCGTCGGCGCTTATTTTCGCTGGGCGCATCAGTCGCGCCCATTGATTTCCCCTGCAAATATGCAAATGAGGGATTTTTCTCAATTCACGAACGGATTAGCACCATACGCTGGCTACATGCGCCGCGCGTATCTGATCCGTCCGGCGCAAAGTTATTTCTACAAAAGGCTGCTTTATCTTTACTCCAGACGGTCACAGGTCAGCAGGAGAGCAGCTACAGCAGCGTTACCGACGATCGGAGCTAGCTGAGCACCCCCACTTGCAAGGACAACACCTCTGTGTGCCAACATGCCAGGGGCACTCGTGGTCCTAGAACTACTGATGGGTCCCCTGGAACCAAGAAGGCGGGCACGTGAGAGGATATACCGCACTCGTATGAACCTCTTTGGCATGGGGGATGAGGAGGTGTATCGCCTCTTCAGATTCAGCCCAGATGCAATACTTGAACTAACCACAACCCTGCAGGATGACATCACCAGCAAGACACACCGATCACAAGCAGTGCAGCCACTGGTGAAGGTACTGGCAACACTCCATTTCCTTGCAAGTGGATCATTCCAGCGTACAAGTGGAGTGGTGGCTGGGATGTCACAGTCCTCCATAAGCAGATGTGTGCACCAGGTTGTCCCTGCAATCCTCAGACGCATGTCCAACCAGTTCATCAGACCCACCACTGAGGAGCTGCGGCTGAAGGCAATGACAGATTTCTACAACATTGCCAGATTCCCACGCACTGTGGGGGCCATTGATTGCACACATGTGGCCCTACAGCCCCCCAGTGCCACAGAGCACATATACCGCAATCGGAAGCATTGGCACTCCATCAACGTACAGGTGATAGCTGATGCCCAACGCCTCATATGGCACGTCCGTGCCAAACACCCCGGGTCCAGCCATGACAGCTTCATATACCGTCAGAGCCCCATCCCAGCAGAATTTAACCAGAACATGTATGGGGACAGTTGGCTGGTTGGTGAGTGACATGGGAGTCAGGCATGACTATCCCCTCCCGTCATGCACAACAGAAATCGCACATGCATGACTAACATTCTCCTGTCTTTTACCTTACAGGTGACTCTGCATATGCATTGGGACCCCATCTAATGACTCCTTTCCGGAACCCCCAAACCAGAGGAGAGAGAAAATACAATGAAGCACACATCAAAACCCGTGCAGTGGTGGAGCAAACATTTGGGCTCCTGAAGTCCCGTTTCCGCTGCCTGGATAAGTCTGGGGGGCCCTATTGTATTCCCCTACCTTTGTGTGTCAGATCATCGGTGCATGTTGCATACTACATAACTTTGCTATGAAAAAAGGCCTGCAGATTGACATACGTGATGACCTGACCCCCGACCCACACAGTCCCCCCCTGCCAGAGGACACCCAGTCTGCTGATGGAAGAGCAGTCAGGAGGGTCCTCGCCGTAGGCATCTTTGGACACTAAACCAAAACATTAATTACACAGACAGTGCACGCGTGTACACCACTGATGTCCCTAGATCACACACACCACATGCACATCGCATTGGATTAGCCCAAGTCCAGCATGTAGGAGTTGGGAGCAGTAACGCCAGCGTCAAGGCCCCAATGATGTCACTGTCCATTCACACACCTTTCACACGTCATTCATACAGCCGTGGGGTTAACTTCACCACCACGGCCGAGGGTGACACCCCTTACTTTCAGGAGTGCCACCCTCTCACATTCACACACCATTCACACTGTCCCCTGCACTCCTGACCGTGTGCAGTACAAAAATAAATTAGAAAGATCATATCCTGATCAATAAAATAAAAATAATCTCATAACCTGAGAAAAATAAAAAATAAACTCATGACCTGAGTATGTGAAAAACAATAATATAAAACCAGCAACAAAAAAAAGGCCTCATCGGGGATGCCGGGGGCTTCTTCTGGGGGCCCCTCTCTGGCTCCGCAGCTGCCTGGATGGAGTGGGTGGGGGTGGGGGGGCATCTGGAGGTGGCTGATCCCCAGGTGGGCCACTCCTGGCAGGTGTGGCCTGCGTGCCCTCCAAGGCCCTGGCTATCCGTCCAAGGTAATTGTTCGTCTGGGCCTGCATCCGGAGCTGACGGGTCACCTGGTAATGCTGGGCCCGCCGACTCAGCCTCCCCTGCTCCCGGATGGCAGCACTGTTGGCCTGGACGGCTGCAGTGAGGTGCTGGATATCCCCCTGCACCTCCCCCAAAGTGGTGACCACTGCAGCGCAATTAGAGCTGACATCCTGCACTGCGTTGCTGAGGTTGGCAACGGAGCCCAGGCTGTCAGACACTTTCTGCAAGTGCACCGCTATGGCCCCCATTTGTTCTGTCTGTCTGGCGTGATCCCTCGCCAACTGGTCCTGGACACCATCAGACACCCCCCTGGTCTTCTGGGTCGCCTTCCTGGGGCCAGAAGATGGATGTCCTCGGGTGGAAGGAGTCGCCCTTGAGGGGCTTCCAAGGATGGGGGAGGGGACGACAGACGGGCCAGGAGAAGGGGAGGAGACAGACAAAACCAAAGAAAAGTCCTGCTCTGCCACAGCAGTATCTTCCACAACCACCTCGGCAGGTGTGGTGTGGCCACTCTCCTCCTCCACAACCTCTTCACCACCCAGTGGCTCGGGCACATGATGGCGTGGGGGGGATGGGGTGGAATGCAGGCTGACAGATGATGGCCCAGCTCCGTCATCTGTGGATGACACAAAGCAGACACATGTTGGTGGTCCCACACACTTGGCACATGTACCCCCCCCCCCCAAATGCAAAACATCAAATAGGGGATTAAAAAACACTTACCTGTCCTTGTGCCTTCCTCCACGGAGTCATAGCCTGCGACCCCCTCCACCTGCTCCCTCTCCAGGCACCGAGCAACCACCTCCTCCTCTGCGGTCAGGGTGACAGGACATGGGGGACCACCACCTGTGCCCCTCTCATACCTCCTGATGGAGGCCACCTTGTCCCTCACCTTGCGCCGCAGGTCATTTATTTTCTTTTGTATGTCCCCAGCAGTCCGGGTGGAGTACCCCAGGACATTGACCCTGGCAGCAATCGACTCCAGGATGCCCTGCTTCCTCTCCCGGCTGGTCTTCCGGCTTTTTTTCCCATGGAGAAATTCATTCTCCGTCTCCATAGCCGAGATAATGACAGAGACCTCCTGGGTATTAAAGTTGAGGTTCCTCCTCTCTCTGGGGGTAGCGGGAGCAGCCATTACAGAGCAAAAGTATCTTCCCTGGGGTGGGGGGAAACGGAACTACTTTTGCGCCGGAATGGCGTTTCCGCCAGCGCTTTTAAGCGCCCAGCGGAACGCATTGCGCTGACGTTTCCCAGGAAGTGGTGCCGACGGAAGTTGTGAGCATGCGCACAAGGGGGCGAGTGGAGCCGCACTCACTGCGCATGCTCCGTGGATGATGCGCTGAACGTAAGCCTCTGCGCCGGGCTCCGCCCATCATTTACATATGATCACACCCACTTCCACTTGCGTCGGGTTACGCCAGCGCATTATCGTTACTCTGGCGCAAGTTTACGCGCAACTGCTATGTGAATTACAGGAATTGCGCTGAAAGGGTCTTCAGAGTAACGTAAATGAGAAGCGTTACTCCAGAGGAAAGATACTCTCATCTACCTGAATCTGGCCCTTTATATACAAAGTGACAATCCTACATTCCTGGGGGCAATGTGCTGGCTTCATTAAATGCTAATGATTTATTTTTTTAAAGGGTTGCAAATTAAACCAAAAAAAATAAAAACTTAAGCTGTTAAAAATAAGGGGCCAGATTCAGATACACTTAATATTGCGCTACGTAATCGAAATACTCTACGCTGCCGTATTTTACCAGGCTCTACATCGAATTCTGGTAGATTTTTGCCCGTACGCTACGGCGGTGTAGTCCATTTCTCGCCGCGTAATCGAAATACGCGATTAGGGGGCGTGAAGCATTTAAATTAAGCGCGTCCCCGCGGCGATTGAACTGCGCATGCTCCGTTCAGAAATTTCCCGCCGTGCATTGCGCGAAATCACGTCGTTACGTCATTCGTTGTTTGAGTAGCGTCGTTTACGAACATTCCTATTCCCGGACGACTTACGTTAAAAATAATAAAAGACGTCGGAAAACGTAGAAATTCGACGCGGGACCGACGGCCATACTTAACATGGGCTGTCTAATATTAGAGCAGCAAAAAGCTGGTATAGTGTTACGCAAAAAAAAAGATGACTAAAGGTGCCGTAAGAGATTGCGAATGAAGATCGTAATTTCGGGGATCGCCGGCAAAAGCTCATTAGCATACCCCGACGCGGAAAACGACGGGAAGTCCACCCAGTGGCCGCAATTTTATTGCAGCGTAGATCCGAAGGCCTACGAACACGTAATCCAGTCGAATTGAAGCCCGCAGCCGTCTATTCATGGTTTGAGGTTTCCGACTAGCTAAAAAACGCGCGTAATTTGAAATTACTCCAGTCTAACACAAGTTACACAGGAGTTACGGCTCTCTGAATCTGGCCCAAGGTCTTTTTTTTTTGTTGGGTAGGGGCAATTAAGGGGGACAATATAATTGGTAGGTGATGCTTGTTGAGGGGTAGCCAATGCAAGGTAAACCCGGAAGACAATTAGAAGGGTAGACTACCCGGGGGGGGGGGGGGGGTAAGCCCAGACTGGAGATCTATATTGAGGGGTTTCCTGACTATTTATTTTCTTTTTTCTTCTTGTTAATTTAAGGGCTGATGTACGTGCAAATGGTATAACAAGGAATGATTATTGTGACTGCCTTTAACGTGTATCTGCCTTTCTTTTTTTGAAAATAAAATAATATAAAATCCTAAAAATAAAGTCTAAATCAGGGGTCCTCAAACTACGGCCCTCCAGCTGTTCAGGAACTACAATTCCCATCATGCTTAGCCATGTCTGTGAATGTCAGAGTTTTGCAATGCCTCATGGGATGTGTAGTTCCACAACAGCTGGAGGGCCGTAGTTTGAGGATCCCTGGTCTAAATAAATGAAAACAAAAATAAATTAAATGTATTACAAAAATAAAGCTACATAATTACACAGGTTTTTATCATAAAGCAAACATCCTAAAAATATATTTTCCACCACATGGAAAAAAAAATTCTATTATTGCTGCTGTTATTATTATTATTATTATACAAATATTTTCATAATAATATTATCTGTACAACATGATTATTATATTATAATAATGTTTTTGTTATGGCTACAACCAGTCTTTAATATTCGTACCGTGCTTCTGCTCCTGAGGGTATTATGGTATAAGTCATCACTTCTGTATATATATCACATTGCTTTGATTTAATACATATTTACAACTGTGTTGGGGCTGTTGTACCCTATATGATTGTGCTGTGAAAATCCAAATATTTTTTTTCCAAAAAAATAAATAATGTTGTTGGTAATAAGACTTTTGGGTTTTTAAATAGCTGTCCGATTCCAGGGAAAAGTAATTATGGCAAAATAATTAAAAATGTCTTTATAATTATTTAGGAATGAATCAGTAATAAATACTATTCCCACATTTATCAGAGGAGAGCTTGCATTGAGAAATAAACAATTTTATAATAATAAATAAAATAATATCATCTAAATTTGAGTTAGGGACCATAGATTGTAAATTCCTTGAGGGTAGGGACGAATGTGAATGTACAATGTATATGTAAAGTGCTGCGTAAATTGACAGCGCTATATTATATTAAAAAAAAAAATAAAGCTCCTTCCCTCGGCCACCATATGGTAAAATTGTACAACGCCCTGGGAAATCATTTCATGCTACCACGTTACAAGCCCAAATCTCCGTGATCCCTAAGGAAAGCAAAGATCCAGCCCACTGTGGGAGCTACCGCCCGATTTCCCTCCTAAACATTGACCTTAAACTGTTTACTAAAATACTGGCAACTAGATTGCAAAGACATCTCCCGCACCTAATCCATCTGGACCAGGTAGGTTTTGTACCATCCAGGGAGGCCAGAGACAACACCACTAAGGTCCTCAACCACCTGCATATAGTGACCAACAGTAAAATACCCTGCTTATTCCTAGGGACAGACGCCGAAAAGGCATTCGACAGGGTCGACTGGCAGTTCATGCGAACAACATTGAACTACATAGGTCTAGGCGACAAAATGCGGAACTGGGTTTCGGCTGTGTATAGAGATCCGACAGCGAGAGTTAGAGCCAACGGAGTACTCTCTGAGTTGTTCCCTATCACCAATGGGACGAGACAGGGGTGTCCCTTATCGCCCCTTCTGTTCATACTCTCCTTAGAACCCTTTTTGTGCCACGTACGGCTGAACCCTGACATTACCGGCATACGAACCAAAGATGCACAGTACAAGGTATCCGCTTACGCAGACGACTGTGGGCCAGATTCACGTAGAATGCGCGGCGGCTTAGTGTAAGCCATTTACACTACGCCGCCGCAACTTACTGGAGCAAGTGCCGTATTCTCCAAGCACTTGCTCCGTAGTTTGCGGCGGCGTAGTGTAAATGGCCCGGCGTATCCCCGTGTAATTCAAAGGGGGTGGCTTGTATTTAAATTAAGCGCGCCCCCGCGTCAATCGAACTGTGCATGCGCCGGCCGGGAAAAAAGACCAGTGCGCATGCTCCAGCTCACGTCGGAAAATGTTGTTAAAACCGACGTGAAAACGACGTGATCGTCACTTACGCAATGCCCTATTCGCAAACGAACGTAACCGACGGAAAAAGACGACGCTGTCCCGACG
Organism: Rana kukunoris; assembly: GCA_029574335.1. Lineage (NCBI taxonomy): Eukaryota > Metazoa > Chordata > Amphibia > Anura > Ranidae > Rana > Rana kukunoris. The sequence continues at coordinate 241,714,038 of CM056054.1, forward strand.
CCATACTTAACATGGCATACGATGGAACTTCGTAAGCCTACCCCTCATATAGCAGAGGTAGGTTTACGCTTACGGAAACGACGACGAGGCGGCGTAAAAACGTTCGGGAATTGACCTTATTAGGCTCATTTGCATAGGCAAATGAGAAATCAACGTAAAGGCCACCTAGATCCGACGGTGTAAGTGTTTTACACCTGTCGGATCTTCACTGTATCTATGCGTAAGTGATTCTATGAATCACACGCATAGATACCCGGGGGAAAAAACAGAGCTACGACGGTGTTTCCTGCGATATACCGTCGTATCTCTTTTGAGAATCTGGCCCTAATGTTTACTCCTACAAAACCAGATATCTCCCTACCTAATCCCCTACAAGAATTTGACATATACGGACGGCTGTCTAACCTGAAGATCCATTTGACTAAGTCAGAGGCTATGGGGGTGGGGATACCAGAGCGACAACTTTCCCATCTCAAGGACAATTTTCGTTTAAATTGGACTGTGGTGGCGCTGAAATACTTGGGGACGCATATACCCCCCTCTTTCTCGCAATTGTTCAAGTTGAATTTTCCTCCCCTTCTGAGGGAAGTCCAAAATCTGCTAAATCAATGGACCAGCGGTCTACACTCTTGGGTAGGCCGTTGTAACATCCTCAAGAAGATCAGTACTGCCCAAGTTCCTCTACCTCATGCAGGCGCTCCCGATTCATGTCCCAGGAGGCTACTTTAAACAAATACACTCTGCATTCACTCATTTTCTTTGGGCAGGGAAGAAGTCATGTCTGCAGAGGAGGGTACTTTCTCTGCCAAAGCTCTGTGGTGGTCTGGCGCTGCCGGAGTTTCGGACCTACTATCAGGCAGCACATCTTGGTCGGCTCCTTGATTGGTGCTGCCATGGTGACACCAAACTCTGGACACAGGTGGAACAGGGGCAGTGTGAAGTGCCGCTGCATAGAGCCCCTTGGTGCCTCGCTGCACTGCCCCCACAGGTTACACGCCACCCATTAGTGGGGAACATGATCAGGATTTGCGCACGGCTTTTTTCACAGTTCTCCCTGTCTAACCAAAACTCCCCCCTCAGACCGATTATTGGGCCCCCCGACTTTGAACCCGGCTTGCGGGACATAAAATTCCTTGACCTTCGGCGTGCAGGGCTCTTCCAGGCATCCCACTTGTGCTATGGGACGTGGAAGACAGCGGCAGAGTTAGCAGACCCTGCCGGCGTATATGGGCTTGATTTTATGAGGGCAAACCAACTGATCCACTTTATAAAAAGCCCCCCCCCCCCTGGAACCACGGATCCCTCCCACACCTCTGGAGGAACTCTGCGGTGCATCTGGGGTGCTGCCCCAATGCGCTCTCCCTGGTGTACTCTATGCTGATCACCCCTCCTGGGGAATACCAGATACCGGCTCTCACAAAATGGGAGAGGGATCTGGATACACAGTTCTCTGCCACTAAGAAACAAAACATACTTAGATTTACCCACAAGTCCTCCTTATGCTCCAAAATCCAGGAGACGAATTACAAAATCCTTGTGCGCTGGTATAAAACCCCAGACCTCCTGAATAAAATATTCCCTACCTCCACAGACATCTGCTGGAGATGCCAAAAAGACAGGGGTACCCTTTTACATGTGTTCTGGTCATGCCCACGGATCAGGGAATTCTGGGGAGAAGTATGCCACATTACCCAGAAATTTACAGAGAGTACGGTACCGGATGACCCGGTGTACTGTACTTTCTCCTCCACGCGACCGATATGTCAATTGTGCGTCATCTTTTAGACACAGATTAGGCCTGCGTGCCTCTCCACTGGAAATCCCCTCATAGCTCTTTGACTCAGGAAGGTGGATGAGATCAGTCGCATGGAAGACTTGATCCTCTCCAGCCAACAAAGACAAGAGGTGTACACCAGAACTTGGCAGCTATGGAACATGTTCAAATACTCAGAAGAGGGACAGAATCTCAGAGGGACTGAGTGACCCCAGACCACTTGGCCACGGGAGTTGTACCTGATCGTTCAGTATTGGAAATACCCAGAAAAAAGTTGATCATGCCCCTCGGGCATCTTGCTGAATCCTTGCTCGTGCAACCCAACCCTCCCCCCCCCCCCCCCCCAATCCTACCCCTTTTCTGCTTATTTTTCTTTCTATTACTCTCTGCTTTTATTCTACCTTCTTGAAAACAGGAAAATAGGAGAGGGGGCTGGACCGCTCGGACCCGGTCGCCTGGTTCTTAACCATGTTATATATCGTTGTAATTTTTGACTGAGATAGGTGATAACGGCCTGTTAGGGCTGTGCACCGGCGGAGAAAGGGGCTCATGGTGGCTTACCCACTCGGGTTCTTGCTGCCTTTTTTTGGGAGACACACACCCAACAGGGAGTCAACTGAGGCATGTGCCTTACATAATGCGGTGTGTTCCAAGTATGTATCTCTATCTCCATGTTAGTTTGATGTGATGACTGTAATGTTGTGGTCCGGACTGACCGGCTTCTCTTTTATAAATAATAATTAAAAAAAAAAGAATAAAGCTACATAATTACACAGATTTTTATCATAAAGCAAATATCCTAAAAATATTTTTTTCTATATGGCAAAAAAAACACCACTAAATGAAAAAAAAATAATAATAATAATCCTATTATTGTTGTTAATAATAATAATATTATTATTATTATTATTATTATTATTATTATTATTATTATTATTATTATTATTATTATATATTATATATATATTATATTATATTATTATTATTATTATTATACAAATATTTTCATAATAATATTATCTGTACAACATGATTATTATATTATAATAATGTTGTTGGTAATAGGACTTTTGGGTTTTTAAATAGCTGACCGATTCCAGAGAAAAGTAATTATGGCAAAAAAATTAAAAATGTCTTTATGATTATAGGAATAATCAGTAATTATATACTATTCCCACATTTATCAGAAGAGAGCTTGCATTGAGAAATAAATAATTTTATAATAATAAATATAATAATATCATCTGAATGTGAGCTAGGGACCATAGATTGTAAGCTCCTTGAGGGTAGGGACTGATGTGAATGTACAATGTATATCTAAAGTGCTGCATAAATTGACAGCGCTATGTAAGTACTTGAAATAAATGAAAAATAAAATATCATTAATATTTACAAGGGCCCAGATTCACGTACATCTGCGCATTATTGGACCGGCGTAGCGCACCGCCTTTACGTTAGACTTGCGCAATTTTGCCGCGTAATCACCCTATTCTCGTAGCTTTTGCGCAGGAAATTGCGCATACGTAACGTTTTTCCAGAGGCGTAAGGAGGAGTAATACAAATTGGGAAGGACGTGGGCGTGTTACATTGAAATGAGCCGTGACCCCATGCAAATGAAGGGCCGGCCGGCTCGCGCATGCGCGCTTGAACGAGACCATGTCAGCTCCGATGTGCGCATGCTCACAACTCGGGAGCGGCGCAATCAGTGAAATTGGAAATGGACTAGGGCAACGTTGTGAACTACGCAAACAGCATAAATAGACACACACAAACGCACTTCCTTTGCAAAAGTACATCCCTTTGTCCCTTCCCATTTAACAAAGTGCTTTTGTTCTTGTTGTTCGTTGCGGTGTGTTTTGTAGTTGTCAGATTAGTGTTCTGTGTGATCAAGCGGTTGTTAGTAGATTTTTGAAAGTGATTTTTGATAAGTGTTTGAGAGACTGTCTGTTTGATTGATATATTTCTTTTTGTTTCTTTTTCTGCTGTATTTTTGTTTTGTTTTTTGGGGACTGTTTCTTGCTGAGTCGTTTTCTCTGTGTGTGTTTTTTTGTGATTGGTTGTGCTTGTTTGTGTGCGTGAATTTTGTTGACTGGGATTTTTTTTTTGGAAGGATGAGTGAGAGAAAACGCAAGCTGAATTTTACAGTTGTGGAAAAACAGATTCTTGCCCGGGCCATTAGCGAGTATGGGCGTTACCTCCACGGCCCAGAGAGTGCCAACACCACCCCGGCCAGGAGGAGGGAGATATTGGATAGGATCACTGACCAGGTGAATTCTGCGGGGCAGGGGGAGACACGGACCAGGTCTGGGATTGACAAAAAAATCAATGACCTCCGGCGTCTGGTCAAAAAGAAGTTGGCCAGAATGCATGCCCATGCCAGGGGCACAGGAGGGGGCCCACCATGCCGTATTAGCCTGACAGCGGAGGAGCGTGCGGTGGCCCTGACCTTTCATCGGCATGAAGTTGAGGGCCTGCTCGGCTTTGACTCAAGTCCGGAGACCGTGGTGCCAGGTAATTTTTTTTTTTTAATATCAGGTGTGTAGCATGTGTGGGGGAGGGGGTGAAAGGGAATATGTGGCAAGTGTGTGGATTCTCCAACCTGTGAATGTTTTGTGTCATCCACAGATGTGCAGGAGGGTGCAGGGCCATCTGGCCTGACCGCACCAACCCCAGGACAGCAGCCTAATGAGGCCCCCCCAACAAGGCCGGAGTCCGCAGAGGAGGTTCAACAGGAGCAGGACAATCATGAGGAGCAGGACAATCATGAGGAGGAGGAGAATCATGAGGAGGAGGAGTCCATGTCAGGCACTGGACGTTTGGGTTTTGAGGACTCCTCCCCTCTGGCTGCCAGCAGACAGGCCTCCCTAAGGGGGAGCCCCCCCCCTCCTCCCCCAACATGGCTCCCCTCACAAGGGCCTTCCCTTCTCCCCGGCCACAAGCATCAGCTGGAGGCAGGATGTCATCCCAGACCACCAGGGGGTTGGCCGATCTCCTGCCCGCCACCCTGAGAAGGGACCAGTTCCTCCAGACCCGCCATCTGGGACAGGTCAGCCAGACATTGGTGCGGATGGAGGAAAGCCTGTCCTCCATCAAGGATACGCTGGGGAACCTGGACTCCCACTCCCGGGCTTTCACAACCTGCCTAAACGAACTGCAGACGACATCAGCAGGCGTTGGGCAGGATGTGAGGGCCCTTACCCTGGCTATCCAGGCCAACACGGCAACAGTTGGTGCTGCCCTGGACAGAATTGCCGTGGCCTTGGAGGGCAGGCCACCAGGTGGGCAGAGATCAGGGGCTGATCCTCCTTCCCCGGTTTTACCCCTTCCCCATGAGTCTCCCCTGAGAAGCCGGGGCCGTGGCCGGGGGCGCCCCAGGCGTGGCTCACGCAGAGGGCAGTAATTTGTTTTTCCCCCAATTTTTTTTTTGTTTCAAATTTTTTTTTTTTTGCTGGAAATTTTTTGATTTTGCAGGTCATTTTTTTTTTTGGGTTGTGAATGCTGTGTAAATGTGGGGGTGACATTCCTGCCGGAAAAGGGGTGTCACCCTCTATTTTGGTGGAGAAGGGTTCCCCAGGACCAGGGAGAAGTGATCCCCAGGTCCGTGTGAATGGTGTATGAATGTACAGTGACATAATTGGAGCCTTGGCGTGGCGTTGCTGCTCACAAGTCCTGCATGGTGGACTGGTGCCAATCCAATTTGATGAGGATGTGGGGTGTGTGTGCTAGGGACCACAGTGTTGTGCATGCATGCATTCTCATTGTGCCATGATTAATGTGTATGTTTAACGTGCAAAGATGCCCAATGTGAGCTGTCTCCTGGCTGCTCTTCCCTCAGAAGACAGGTTAACCTCGGTTAGGGGGGGATTGTCTGGTTCAGGGGTCAGGTCATCACGTAGGTCAATCTGCAGGCCCTTTCTTTCTGCAAAGTTGTGCAGCATGCAACATGCACCGATGATCTGGCACACAAAGTTTGGGGAGTACAAGAGGGTACCCCCAGACTTATCCAGGCATCGGAAACGTGACTTTAGGATGCCAAAGGTGCGCTCCACCACTGCTCGTGTTTGAGCATGTGCTTGATTGTATCTTTCCTCTCCTGGGGTTTGGGAGTTCCGGATAGGAGTCATGAGATGGGGTCCCAGTGGATATGCAGAGTCACCTGTAAGGGAAAAGACAGGAGGATGTTAGTCATGCATGTGCCCCTTGTGATGTGCATCATGGGAGGGGATAGTCATGCCTGCCACCCATGTCACTCACCAACCAGCCAGGTGTCCCCATACACAAACTGATCGAATTCCAAACGGATGTGGCATTGATTGTATATGTAGCTGTCATGGCTGGACCCTGGGTGTTTGGCACGGACGTGCCATATGAGGCCTTGGGCATCGACTATCACCTGTACGTTGATGGAATGCCAATGCTTCCGATTGCGGTACATGTGCTCTGTCTCCTGGGGGGGCTGGAGTGCCACATGTGTGCAATCAATGGCCCCCACAGTGCGTGGGAATCTGGCAATTCTGTAGAAATCTGTCATTGCCTTCAACCGCAGGTCCTCAGTGGTGGGTTTGATGATTTGGTTGGCCATGCGTCTGAGTATTGCAGGGACAACCTGGTGCACACATCTGCTCATGGAGGACTGTGACATCCCAGCCACCACTCCACTTGTACGCTGGAATGATCCACTGGCAAGGAAATGGAGTGTTGCCAGGACCTTGACCAGTGGCTGCACTGCATGTGAGCGGTGTGTTGGGCTGGTGATGTCCTCCTGCAGGGTTGTGGTTAATTCCAGGATAGCATGAGGGGGGAATCTGAAGATGCGATACACCTCAGAATCACTCATGCCAAACAGGTCTATGCGGGTACAGTATATCCTCTCCCGTGCCATCCTCCGTGCCATCCTTCGTGCCCTCCTCATTCTTTGTTCATCTAAAGTCAGTAGTATAGCTATGCGCGACGATGCCCCTGGCATGTTGGCATACAGATTGTTGAGCAACACGTGTGACTGCTGAGCTCCTCACTAACAGTGTTGCTTTATCTAACAAGTAGACTTTTTTTCTTTTTTTAGACCAGCTTTTATCAGCTCTAATTTTAGACAGGACATTTTGCTGTTGCGCACACTGCGTCACCTGCGCTGCCCCAACGTTGTTTTGTGGATCCCCGTAAGTCCCTCATTAGCATATTTGACTAGCAAATCAATGGTGTGTCTATCGCACTTTTGCGTGGACGGATGCGCCAGTCTAACGAAATTACGCGGGACAAAAAAAAGTTGATTTTCTGCGTATCTCGTTCTGGGGATGGTGCGCAATGAAACGCACGCACACATTTAGACTTACGCACGCGCATCTCCTGTTGCGCAGGCGTAATCGCTCTGTGAATCTGGGCCAAGATTTTTAAGGGGCTTGCATGACTTCACCTATTGCACAGTTTTCATCAAATATATAATAATAATAATAATAATAATAATAATAATAATAATAATAATTTATTATTATTATTATTATTATTAATATTCAAAGATGTTTCTAATAATAGTATAATTTATATAATATTATTAAATTAATATTTTGTACAGCATTATTATATTTAATATATTTTTGTTCCTGTTAAAGAGGCTTGTAGGTTTTTAATTAGCTTTACCAACCACAAGAAAATTCTTTAGAATTATATAGGAATAGTCAGTAATAAATACTATCCACACATTTATCAGAGGAGAGCTTGCATTGAGAAATAAATAATTGTATAATAATAAATATAATAATATCATCTGAATGTGAGTTAGGGACCATAGATTGTAAGCTCCTTGAAGGGTAGGGACGGATGTGAATGTACAATGTATATCTGAAGTGCTGCGTAAATTAACAGCGCTATGTAAGTACTTGAAATAAATAAAAAATAAAATATCATTAATATTTACAAGCTTTTTTGGGGGCTTGCATGACTTTGAAAAGTATTGAAAGTATTGCCCGGTTGTCATCAAATATATAATAATAATAATAATAATAATAATTATTATTATTAGTATTATTATTATCATTTTTATTATTAATGTTCAAAGATGTTCCTAATAATAGTATAATTTATAAAATATTATTAAATTAATATTTTGTACAGCATTATTATATTTAATATATTTTTGTTCCTGTTAAAGAGGCTTGTAGGTTTTTAATTAGCTTTACCAACCCCGAGAAAAGTAATTTTAGCAATCCAATAACAAAGGTTTCTATATTTCCATAGGAACAGTGAGTAATACATAATACTCACATATTTATAAGAGAGGAGATTATATAATTTGCGACTTAGGTGCCCTGACCTATTGCCCAGTTGTTGTCATACCACAACTCCCCCCCCCCCCCCCCCCCCCCCCCCCCACACGCAGGTTGTATCTATAGGGACGGGATCTGAGAGGAAATCTCCCCAGTAAGATTCCAAGCGGCACCATAATTTATTGCTAATTACATCAATTTAGGTGATAATGTGGTATTGTTATCACAACTTACCATTAAAGTGTTACTTTGTATTAGTTCTTGTGTTACACTCTTGGCAGCAATAGTATTAGACCTTGTTGAAGGATGGTGTGATTGAAGATTACAGTAATAAAAAACAAACAGAGATCCATAACATGAAAAGAGATTATTCATGGTGCAGTATTAGAGGGTACCTTTATCTTTTGGCACAAACATCATATCCCTTTACCCAACCTTCCCCAATACAATGATTGTAGTACTAAGAACCTCAGAAGTGGATCCCCTGATCTTCTTTTATTCTATGGTCTGCTCTGCCATGGCCTGCTTTTCTATGGTATGCTATACTATGGTTTGCTCCTCTATGCCTGCTCTTCTGTGGCTTGCCATTCTATGGCCTGCCCTTCTATGGCCTTCTCTTCTATGGCCTGCTCTTCTAAGTCCTGCTCTTCTATGGCCTACTCTTCTAAGTCCTGCTCTTCTATGGCCTGCCCATCTATGGCCTGTTCTTATATGGCCTTCTTTTCTATACCTGCTCTTCTATGTCATACTCTACTATTACCTAGTCTTTTATAGTGTTGTTCACGAATATTCGCATTGCGAATATTTGCTACGAATATTGCATATTCGAATATTTGTGAATAACTCGAATATTGCGGCGAATATTCGCTATGGCGAATATTCGTATTTTTTCAAATTTATTTTTAAAACAGATCACATCCTAGTGATCTCCATTGACGTCTAAAAGCATTGCTGGTATGATTAGAGAGAGACCCCGGGCCGAGTAGCTGATGCAATTCTTTTATGTTGCCGAAAATTTGCATTGCGAAATTTTCGGCAACATAAAAGAATCGCATCAGCTACTCTGCCCTTCTTTTGCATCAGAGCCAATCAGAATAACTTGAATATTCGGCAAAAGGAATATTGCGTGATTAGCTTCTCCGCCCTTCTTTTGCATCAGAGCCAATCAGAATAACTCGAATATTCGGCAAAAGGAATATTGCGCAATATTCCTTTTGCCGAATATTCGAGTTATTCTGATTGGCTCTGATGCAAAAGAAGGGCGGAGAAGAAAATCGCGCAATATTCTTTTTGCCGAATATTCGAGTTATTCTGATTGGCTCTGATGCAAAAGAAGGGCGGAGAAGATATTCGCGCAATAGGAATATTGCGCGATTATCTTCTCCGCCCTTCTTTTGCCCCCTTATTCTCCTTTCTTTTAAGTAGAGTTAGTGTAGAGTTAGTGTTTAGTGCATATTAGTTTAGTAATACAGGAAATGATCTCCGTTTATGAGAATTTCGCAATCATTTTCGCATTAGCGAAATTTCGCAAAATTTTTTTTGGATAAAATATCACGAATATTCGATATTAGCGAATATTCGCGAATATTCTTCTATATATTCGCGCAATATCGCGAAATCGAATATGGCTTATTCCGCTCAACACTAGTCTTTTACGGCCTGCTTCTTTATGGCCTGTTCTTCTATAGCCTGCTCTTCTACAGCCTGCTTTTTTATGGTATGTTCATCTACAACCTGTTTTTGTAAGGGCTGCTCTTCTAAGGTCTGCTCTTCTATGGCCTGCTTTTCTATGACCTGCTCTTCTACGCTTTACTTTTTCATACCCTGCTGTTCTATAGACTGCTTTTCTATTGCCTGTTCTTATATGGCCTTCTTTTCTATACCTGCTCTTCTATGTCCTACTCTACTATTACCTAGTCTTCTACGGACTGCTTCTCTATGGCCTGTTCTTCTATGGCCTGCTCTTCTAAAGCCTGCTTTTCTATGGCCTGTTCTTCTATGGCCTGCTTTTCTACAACCTGCTCTTCTTTGACCTGCTATTCTATGGGCTGCTCTTCTATGACCTGCTCTTTTATTGCCTGATTTGCTGTGGTCTACTCTTCTATGGCCTACTCTTCTATGGCCTACCCTTCTATGGCTTGCTTTTCAATAGCCTGCTCTTCTACAGCCTGCTTTTTTATGGCATGTTCTTCTACGACCGGCTTTTGTAATGCCTGCTATGGTCTACTCTTCTATTGCCTGCTCTTCAATGGTCTGCTTTTTTAAGCCTGCTTTACTATGACCTGCTCTTCTATGTCAGCTTTACTATAACCTGCTCTTCTATACCAGCTCTACTATTGCCTGCTCTTCTATTGCCTGCTCTGCTATGGCCTACTCTTCTATGGCCTGCTTTTTTATGCCTGCTTTACCGTTGCCTGCTCTTCTATGCCTGCTCTACTATAGCCTAATCATTCCAAGTACCAGGCTAGACATTTAAGAGACCTAACAGAATTCCCTAGTTATGTTAGAAGATATCGCCCGGCCCATACCAGGCCAGAGTGGTGGGAAGATCGAGTTCCTGAAGTAAATAACCTTGTAAACATTTAAACCAAGAGGGTGAGGTGGGAGCTGCGATGGATCAACGCGATTGGCACTGCGCTGACAAGCCGTTCACCTCTGCAGCTAAGGGTTCAGATCAGTGGCGGAATTATAGGGGTCGCTGAGTGCGCCATGGCGACCGGGCCCCTTGCTGTAGGGGGCCCTCGAGGGCCCCCTGTATACAGTGCTTTGAGGGGAGAAACGGAGACGAGCTCCCGTTCCCAGGCCGAGCCGTAATCTGCACTGTGCGGGGAGCTCTTCACATTCATTACAATGTAAAAGCACAGTGTGTGCTCTTTGTCCCCCCCTACAGTGCAGTACCCGGCAGGGAGAGCTGTTAAGGTAAGACTGACGTTTTTATCTACTGTGTGTGTGTTTATATGTGTGTGTGTGTTTATATGTGTGTGTGTTTATATGTGTGTGTGTGTGTTTATGTGTGTGTGTTTATATGTGTATGTGTTTATGTGTGTGTGTGTGTGTGTTCATATGTGTGTGTTTATATGTGTGTGTTCATATGTGTGTGTGTTCATGTGCATGTGCATATGTATGCGAGTGTGCATGTGTATGAATGTGTGTGCATGTGTGTATGTGAGTGTGCATGTATGTGTTAGTAGTGGTGCGTACATAAGAGCGCAGGGCATCGCCCCCCTCTCTCCACCCACCCCCTGGCTGTGTTTGATGGCACAGTGGCTGCATTTGACAGGCACAGTGGGTGCATTTGACGGGCACAGTGGCTGCGTTTGACGGGCACAGTGGCTGCGTTTGATGGGAACAGTGGCTGCGTTTGACGGGAACAGTGGCTGCGTTTGACGGGCACAGTGGCTGCGTTTGACGGGAACAGTGGCTGGGTTTGACGGGAACAGTGGCTGCGTTTGACGGGCACAGTGGCTGCGTTTGACGGTCACAGTGGCTGCGTTTGACGGGAACAGTGGCTGCGTTTGACGGGAACAGTGGCTGCGTTTGACGGGAACAGTGGCTGCGTTTGACGGGCACAGTGGCTGCGTTTGACGGGCACAGTGGCTGCGTTTGACGGGCACAGTGGCTGCGTTTGATGGGCACAGTGAGACTGCAATTTTTTTTTTAAGAATTTTTCAGTTTGCTTGCGCCCCCCCCCCCAAAAAAAAATGTTGGAGCACCAGCCACCTCTGGTTTATATGTGTGTGCATATGTGCATTTATATATATGTATATAAACAGTGTATGTGTATGTATGTATGTTTACATGACCCCCTATATGAATACAATCAGAACCGATTTTTTTTATTTTTTTGCTTGTTCATCATACTAGCAAAAAAATGCTGTTCCACTGAAAAGCAATCCATGCTCAGATCGCTTTTCAGAGGCATTTGACAGCTGGTAAAGAGGCAATGTGTTGCCTCCTGACTGCCTGTTTTAACCCCTTAAATGCATCATCACTAAGCTGCAATGCACACAGTTGCAGGGTGGTTGCAGTGCAGCCCCATTCATGATAGCGAACCTTGGCACCCCAGATGTTTTGGAACTACATTTCCCATGATGTTCATGCACTTTGCAGTGTAGTTGAGCATGTTGGGAAATGTAGTTCCAAAACATCTGGGTTGCCAAGGTTCACCTTCACTGACCTAAGAGTATACTTCAAGGGTGCCCTGGCTGGAAAAATATTGAGAAACACTGGCATAGAGGAACCAATCTCTCCATTTTCCTGCACCCGCTGAATGCCTGCGGGAGGGAGAGAAGGAGAAGCAGGGGGAATGGAGAAATCAGTTCCTTTATATGCAGCCAACCACTACCGACCGGGTCCTGTTGTTCCGCCACCGAGCTCGGAGAAAAGAGCCCTGTCCGGGGGGTCAGGGGGGCCCTTCATGGTTTCTTGCATCGGGACCCTGAAGGTTCTAGTTACGCCACTGGTTCAGATCCTGGTCTCAGCTGCATGTGAATTGAGTTTGGTGGTCTCAGCCCGGCTCCTGGTGGGTGTGCTATGCGAGGTAAGCCTGCGCTTAGTACGCCCACCCCCCTCCCACAAAAACCACCACACTTACATGCACTCGAAATTGGGTTAACCTGCACACACTTTGGCCACGCGGTCTCTAAAAAAAGAGAGGCGAAGGACTAACGGGGCTGGCTGAGCGGGCTAGGTCCTCTCACTCCCTCATAGGGGAGTCCCTCTGCCCCGTTGGGCTTCAAAGCGGAGCAGGTAGGGCGGGCTGTGTGGGAGGACGCCCTCACACCCGCCATTGCCACCCGGGGGCATGGAGAAAGATGGCAGATTGCCTCTGGGGGGAGGGTCTGCCTACTCCCAACTCCTGCAGTCTGGCTCCTCTCTCTCGAGTACACGCACAAAATACACTTTAAGAAAAAAAAAATTCAAGAGGGTGAGAAGGTGGGTGAGGATGGGATGTGGGTGTCACTTGTGAAGTTTGTCGAACACTTTCAAGCCGACTCATTTCTGTGATGTTAAACAGAATGTGTGGTAGAAATATGTTTTTTTTATGTTGTCGTTGAAGGTAACAGACTTTGCCGGCGGCTAGGATCAAAGCAGATACTTCCTACCTTTGTGGATACAAAACGAGTGAAATTTCCGTTCAGCTATTCTGTATGTGTCTGTAATGTCCGCAGCTGTGATGTTTTCAAGCCTGTAAACAGTTGGGCTTCAGGCATGAATTCTTATAGATGGTTTGCTTCTACCGAACGTGTCTGTAGATTGTTTTTATGTATTTCAGGTTCTAGCTACAGTTTAACTCTTTGAGTTGAATCTCTGTATAGTTTTCAGTTGTGTTTGTCACACAGTTTAATGCTAGTTGAAGGTCTCAGATAAGAGTTGGATGTTCAGGCACAATGCAACTGTAGCACTACCCCCGCAGGCAGGGCCAATCCTAGGCAGGGTGCACGGGGTGCTCTGCACCCAGGCGCCACAAAGGTGGGGGCCCCGAAGCTCCAAAGTGCTAACCTCCCTCCTCGTTGTCTGTGTCCAGAGGTGGAGTGCATGTAGCGGGTGCTGCGGTTCCCCACCCCGCTTGCTCTCTCCACTGGCAACTGACAAGAGCGCATACCCCCCGCTGTCCCCAGAATCCGGCCTTAGTACCACAGCGAGCCTAGTACTGAAACACGTTCCGGTACTAGGCTCCACTAATTAATTCTGTCCAGTGTGGATGGAGCAGTCTCATGTCCCCCCCCCCCTCTCTGTGTGTGTTGGCTCTTCTCCCATAGGCAGTGTGATGAGAGGCTTCTGGGTTGGCTGTAGCTGCTGCCAATCATCCCGTGCACTCTCAGAAATGCTCTCCAAGTCCCATCCTCCAAGTAACCAAAGATGCCACGTATGCCCCACCCCTGTAATGTGCTTCTGGAAGGGTAGGTAGGTTCAGTTTTATAGTCACAAAGTAAGGAAACACTCCTGTTTCCAGCAAACAGTTCTCATCGCCACTCTAGCCAGAGTGGGTATTGCTCACCCAGATATGTCCCTCTCACTGGCCTAGCAGCCAGGATGGCGCACGGAATAAAGTACAGTCTCTGCCACAGACCTTCCTTTCTCGTGAGATGTTTTGGTCCGAAATCCTCTGTCACAGGATTCAGCACCCGGATCTCTTTAGCTTTCCTCACTAGAACCTTTAGACCCGACAGGCGACACTGTCAGACCTCTCAGTGTACGGTGCATCCTTGGATGAAGCTTCCAGGCCTTCTCCTAAGGTACCAGCCTCTTGCATGGTCCTCTCCGGGGATAGGTCCTCCCTTGGTATCCATCAAGTGGCTTCCTCCCGCAGGACGGACAGCACAGGATCACCTCTGTGGTACGGGCCCCAGACAGACAACTGGGCCCAACAGACGAAGCTGCAGCCCCTGGACAACGTGGCCCCAGAGCTAGGATTCACAACGCGCACCTCCGGCCAAGTGGGCCACGAGGCGCAGACAAACAGACCCCACCAATGGCGTATGTCCCTTAAGTACCCCTCCCCAGCATGCACAGTGGGGTAACCACCCCCACTAGTTTGTTGCTGAGGGGCACACTCAATATACCATGACCTGGCTGCTGCCACCCTTGGCCTGGGGTGGTAATAACACCCCCAGGCGATCAATGGTGGATACTCCCAGCACAGTCATGACTGAAACAGAGGCTAAATTGCGTTTAATCACTTTGGTCTGAGCCAAAAAACAGCTCAGACCCCCACTAAATTTGAAGCAGCGCCTGTTCATCAAGAGAAGGGCGCTACACAACTATCAGAAGTCTTTATGATTGGATGCTGGTTGGACCATGAACACTTCGGTTGCCCAAGCTTTCATTTTATGTCCAATGGGAGGTGGAGGAAGTGGAAGAGAATGATTAGATGACCCTTTTGTGCCACAGACATGTAACTGTTACATGCTCTTGGAAAAATGGGCCAATTGAGTGGTGTGTTTTCTCCTGTATGTGTGTGTAGAATGGGTCAGTCTATTTAAAATGTACAGTTGTGGCCAAAAGCTTTGAGAATGACACAAATATTAGTTTTCACAAAGTTTGCTGCTAAACTGCTTTTAGATCTTCGTTTCAGTTGTTTCTATGATGTAGTGAAATATAATTACACGCACTTCATACATTTTAAAGGCTTTTATCGACAATTACATGACATTTATGCAAAGAGTCAGTATTTGTGGAAGGCGGGGCCGCAGGCGTGCCTGAGTTTGTAGGAGGAGTCGGAGGGCTATTTATCCCTCCTCCCCTCTAATGTCCGGCGTCGGTGGGGTTTCTGGGTATCGCACGTCACTTCCGGTCGCGGGTGGAGGACTTCCGGTCGCGTGTGGAGCAGCGGCAGGTGTCTCGTGGGGGTTCGGCTCCCCCACGGGAGAGGTGGTATTACTGGGGGGGCTTTCCTAAGGACTGTCACCGGTTCAGGCATCGCGGGGGCCGCCCGCTTCTCGTTCCGAGCTGACACTATGGGGGACCCCTCCGTCCTTCCTCCCGCTCCGTCCTTCCTCCCGCTCCTTCGGGCATGCACCGCTTCTTCCAGTGCTCGCGCCGGGGGGGGGGGGGGGCTGCTTGCGTTCTTTTCCGGTGCTCACTCCAGGCCACATTGAGGAGGGCCGCCCTCCTACTTGTCCCTGCGTTCCTCCCGGCGCCACCCGGGAAGGGTCCTTACGCTGGACATCGTGGGGGAGGGGGCCCCGCTCTCCTCGCCCTATGCTGCCTCCTGTCCGCCCCCTGTTACCGATGCTCACGCCAAGCTGGAGGGGGGGGGGGGTTCGCCCGATCACTCGAGGAGGCCGCTCGCTGCTCCACGGGGTGTTGGTGCCGGGGGAAGGGGGGGCGCGCATCCGCCCGCCACCCACGCGGCCATTGCTCCGTCTGGTTGAGGGAGGCCGCCCGGTGCTCACGCCGGGGTAGGGGGGCCGCACATCCACCTACGCTGCCGCTGCTCCTAGCGAGGAGGCTGCCCGCCCGCCTCTCCCGGTGGCCGCGCCGGGGGGGGGGGTGGGGGGCGTCCGTCCATCACCTATCCTGTTGGCTACTGCTAGGGCTATGTCCTGCGTCGGCTAGGCTCCTCCCCCGCCCGTTCTCCCGGAGCTCTGAGTGGCAGCACGCTCGGCCAGGAATCTGATACTGGGATGGTCACCTCTGGTTCCCAGTGCGCTGGATGGTGGGGGGAGACGCATCGGGTGCCTTGCCAGGCAGGGGGGGGTCGGCGCTCTAATTGTCTGACCTTCCATGGGGAAGGGGACACCCTGGTGGGGGGGGGGAGATTGTGTAGCCAGGTAGGCATCGGCTCATCCCTGCTCACTGCAGGGATGGCTGATGGCACTCATCCGTGTATCCACATAGGGGAGAAGGGTTGCCCGCTCTCCACGTCTCTTCGGTGCGCAGTCGGCAGGTTGGGTGGGGGAGCTTCTGCCGGTGCGTCCGATGGAGGGCACCCGTCCCCCCTGTTTCCTCCCAGGCTTATGCTGCTGGGGCTCCTAACATGGGGGAAGCTGCCCGGTGCTTGTGTCAGGGAGAGGGGGGCATACATCCACTTTCTCCTACCATGCTATCGCTGGCGTCTGCAGCGGTGCATCCTTCCGGGGGGCATGGAGTAAGGGGACACCCTTGGTCCAGGTTCATCCTGTGACCAGATTCCCAAGGAATTCCAGGGAGCTCATGTTTGGGCCGGAGGGGGGGGGCAGCATCTTGCAGGACAGTCAGGCTCCTTGGTGGTCACGGTTCAAGGGGAGGGGGGGTGCAGCACAGCAGTGGCAGTGTCAGTGTTTTTCTTGCCTCAAGTTCATGTCATAAGCATTTCGGTCAGTTGTGTGTTCTGTCTTAGCGTTTCTCACGGTAGTAGGTTTCCATCATGGCGGTTCTGTCAGTGGCATGTTTGTCAGTAGTATGTTTTCTGTCATAGCGGTTCTGTCAGTAGTATGTTTTCTGTCGTAGCGGTTCTGTCAGTAGTATGTTATGCTGCCACGGTCTCAGCGGTTCTGTCAGTATGTTTTGTCTCGGCGTTTCTGTCAGTATGTTTTTTGTCTCAGTGGTTCTATCAGTATGTTCTGTCAGTATGATTTGTCACAGTGGTTCTGTCAGTATGTTTTATCTCAGCGTTTCTGTCAGTATGTTTTTTGTCTCAGCGGTTCTGTCAGTATGTTTTGTCTCAGCGTTTCTGTCAGTATGTTTTGTCTCAGCGTTTCTGTCAGTATGTTTTTTGTCTCAGCGTTTCTGTCAGTATGTTTTTTGTCTCAGCGGTTCTGTCAGTATGTTTTGTCTCAGCGGTTCTGTCAGTATGTTTTGTCTCAGCGGTTCTGTCAGTATGTTTTGGTCTCAGCGGTTCTGTCAGTATGTTTTTTGTCTCAGTGGTTTCTGTCAGTATGTTTTTTGTCTCAGCGGTTCTGTCAGTATGTTTTTTGTCTCAGCGGTTCTGTCAGTATGTTTTTTGTCGCAGCAGTTCTGTCAGTATGTTTTGTCTCAGTGGTTCTGTCAGTATGTGTTGTCTCAGTGGTTCTCAGTGGTATGTTTTTGTCTTAGCATGTTCTGTCATAGCGGTTGCAGTCACTGTATGTTTCCTGTGTCATGGCGTGTTTCTGTCATGGCGTGTTTCTGTCATGGCGTGTTTCTGTCATGGCGTGTTTCTGTCATGGCGTGTTTCTGTCATGGCGTGTTTCTGTCATGGCATGTTTCTGTCATGGCGTGTTTCTGTCATGGCGTGTTTCTGTCATGGCGTGTTTCTGTCATGGCGTGTTTCTGTCATGGCGTGTTTCTGTCATGGCGTGTTTCTGTCGTCACGCAGGTTCAGCTTGCACCAGTGGCCGTTCTAGCTTTGTTCGTTTCCATGTCTCATTATTTTGCATAGGTTGCTTTCCTGGTCCGGTTGGCTAGGGCTCGCATCTCGGGGTCTGTCACGTCTACAGATCCATTCTGGCTGAGGTTTGCGTTTTCCAGACGGTTGTTCACCTCAAACTTCTCGCCTGTCATGTCACGTCTGGCTACGCATTGGGTTTCATTTCACGAGCAGGACTACCCACCACGGTCTGTGGGTGCACGGGTCCTCAGTGTTCTGCTGTGCAGCAGGGCACTCGCACTCACGCACGTTATTCACGGGGGGGGGGTCGTCGGGTTCTTTGACATGCTGGGGTCCCTCCGTCACTGCCAGGTCTTCATACTTGGGTAGGCGCAGAGGGGGTTGTGTTTCTGTTGGGGGTCCTACTCCAGCAGGGTTGGGCACATAGCTTGTTGGTGCCATGCAGTCACAGCACACAAACAGCCTTGTAGCTTTATTTGTTTTCTTTGTCTCGTCATACTGTTCTTTCGGGTATAGTTAGCCAGGGTGCGCATCTCAGGATCTGTCACGTCTACAGATCCATACGGGCTGAGGTTTCGTTTTTAAATGATTGTTGACCACAATCTTCTCGCCTGTATAACATACGTCATACGTGCACGTTCATTCTTACGCCTATACATCTACCCACCACGGTCTGTGGGTACATCGCCTTGAGTGTGTCGTTTTTAATTACCTGTCTGCGCGGCAGGTTACTCAGGCTCGCTTACTGCTTACACTTGTCACATACACTTGGGTAGGATCTGTCGTCAGGTTCATTCACGCGCTGAGGTCTGGTCATTTCTGCTCACATCTTTGGCCCAGGCAGCTACAGTGGGGGGGGGGGGTGTCTCATGTTTTGTTGTCTGTTGTCTTTTCTTTCGGTTTTCTAGGGTTGGGCGTTTAGGGGGCGACACATTCGGGTGCATCCCGCCTGCTCCACGTGGGGGGTACAGAGCATGGCAGTACGCCGGCACTCAGGGGTTGGCCCGTACTTGGCTCAGCAGGGGGGTAAGTCTACAAGGAGTTTTCCTTTTTTTCCGGCCGCAGCAGGGTAGGCGGTACGTTTCAGTTGGGTCTAGTTCCATCCCGGCTGCTTCACATACCTGCATTGAGCGCGTTCTGGCCGTTCCTGCTAGGACAATTTTATTAGTGTTCTCATCCATGAAGTCGTTGCTTCTTATCTTTGGGCCTGTTCTCTGGTTCATAGGTTGCCAGATCGTCGGGGCGGGTCCATCAGGCCAGGCTCTTTTGATAGGGGGGGGTCCCAGTTTCTCGGGTGGGTCGGGTCATTCCATGTCTGGTTCTGTCTCTGTATCGTTGCATTGCTACGGCGTGGTGGCCTCGTCCATTAACATCAGCGACTCATCGTTCGGGTACCCGGCTCTCATACCCCTTCCCTCCTATCAGTTGTCCATTTTTTGCATCTCTCCTTCTCACGTCCCCTTACCGGGTATGGATAGTTAGGTCAGTGGTTGTGGGGTTTGACATGGGTCACTGGTTGCTTCCTGTTGGATGGTGTTGCTTTCACAGGGCTCCTCAGGGCGGCCCTTGTTCCATTCCCCCATGTATCCTCTCGCCACCAGCAGTGGTTCCCATGTCTGTGCTTTTGGAGGAAAGCTTAGTCGGTCAGGCACGGGACAGTCATTTGGTTTCGGGGTTCCTTCCAATCATCGGTTCTTGGGACGCTGGTTTTCTGCTGTAGTAACGGATGGTTATCGGAGCCGTTCTTGAAACTGTCAGGGCGTGCTGCTCTGCCAGACAGATATTCGTGCCCTTCCATTTCTTTTATCACACCTACTTCTGGGTCTTTTTGCCCACTTATAGGCGTACTGTCCAGCGAGGCTAATGGCACACCTCAGGCCTGGGTAGTTAGGGTATCGTATTCCTCGGTGTAGACTCTGACTACAAGTGGAAGGCGGGGCCGCAGGCGTGCCTGAGTTTGTAGGAGGAGTCGGAGGGCTATTTATCCCTCCTCCCCTCTAATGTCCGGCGTCGGTGGGGTTTCTGGGTACCCACCCACCCGTTCCCCCTTTTTTCAGGTTATCATTTTCTTCATTCATTTCTTCATAATTACTTCAGGGTATGCCCACTTATAGGCGTACTGTCCAGCGAGGCTAATGGCACACCTCAGGCCTGGGTAGTTAGGGTATCGTATTCCTCGGTGTAGACTCTGACTACAAGCAGTGTTGGCCCTCCTTTTTCAGGACCTCTGCAATTCGACTGGGCATGCTCTCAATCAACTTCTGGGCCAATTCCTGACTAATAGCAACCCATTCTTTCATAATCACTTCTTGGAGTTTGTCAGAATTAATGGGTTTTTGTTTGTCCACCTGCCTATTGAGGCTTGACCACAAGTTCTCAATGGGATTAAGATCTGGGGAGTTTCCAGGCCATGGACCCAAGATGTCAACATTTTGGTCCCCGAGCCACTTAGTTATCACTTTTGCCTTATGGCACGGTGCTCCATCGTGCTGGAAAATGCATTGTTCTTCACCAAACTGTTGGATTGTTGGAAGAAGTTGCTGTTGGAGGGTGTTTTGGTACAATTCTTTATTCATGGCTGTGTTTTTGGGCAAAATTTTGAGTGAGCCCCCCACTCCCTTGGATGAGAAGCAACCCCACTCATGAATGGTCTCAGGATGCTTTACTGTTGTCATGACCCTGGACTGATGGTAGCGCTCACCTTTTTTTCTCCGGACAAGCCTTTTTCCTGATGCTCCAAACAATTGCAAAGAGGCTTCATCGGAGAATATAGTGTACAAGGAGAGAAATGCGCAAAAAATAAGTACAGTAGTTCCCTGATACCATTAGCTAAGCGAACATGAGTGTGTTGACGGTTATGATTGGTTGAGTAGATACATACATATATTTTAAATATTAGCTTGAAAAAGGAGCGCGACTGCCACACCACCGCAGCTCGAGCGCTCAGGAAACGTGTCGCACAATACAGCAACGTCACCAGTACCATCCTGCCGCTGGAATATCTTCACTTCATCTGCCTGGCTCACCAGCAATCTCCACCTTTGCCGCCGGCTTTACCACCTTACAGCAGTGAAAGACAGCTCTACAGCGCAGTGCCCAGCAGTTGAAGGATCACAAGTGATGATCACCGTTAAAGAATATGTACAATGCCAATTTTTAACTTCTAAAATGTGAGTGGCCTGTACTCTTTTTAATCATTAAATTGTTTAATAACATCTACACTTAGAGGCGCCTCTCTCCTTGTCTTTCATCGGAGAATATGACTTTGCCCCAGTCCTCAGCAGGCCATTCACCATATTTTATGCAGGAGATCAAACTGTCCCTGATGGTTTTTTTTTGGAGAGAAGTGGCTTCTTTGCTGCCCTTCTTCACACCAGGCCATCTTCCAAAAGTCTTCTCCTCACTGTGTGTGCCGATGTCCTCACACCTGCCTGCTGCCATTCCTGAGCAAGCTCTGCACTGGTGGCACTCCGATCCCGCAGCTCAATCCAATTTAGGAGACGGTCCTGGCGCTTGCTGGACTTTCTTGGGCACCCTAAAGCCTTCTTCACAAATGCAGTGGAATTTTTTTTATGGGATTAAGTTCATTTTCATGTCAAAGAGGAACTTTACAATTAATTGCAATTCGTCTGAATCACTCTTCATAACATTGTGGCGTATATGCAATTTGCCATTTAAACAACTGAGGCAGCAAACTTTGTGAAAATTAGTATTTGTGTCATTCTCAAAACTTTTGGCCATGGCTGTACAGTAGAACCTCGAATTGTGAGTAACGCGGTTAACAAGCGTTTCACAATACGAGCGCTGTATTTAAAAAAAAATCCTGACTCGGGTTGCGAGTGTTGTCTCACAACACGAGCAGGATTCAAGCCGCAGCGGTGTGCAGTACTGCATTTGGCCTGAGGTGGGGGGGGGGGCGATGGAGCCATTAAGAGTTGTTCGTAAATGCTCAGAAAGACTCAGAAATACTCAGTTACTGAACCTTTTCAAGGTTTTCCAAGGTCAGCCGAGCTGTCCGCGGGCCTTTCCGTGTGTTTCCGAGGCTCCCCGGCGCCTCCCACCCCTGGCCACATGAGGAATTACATGCCATTGAAGTCAATACGGAACAAATTGTTTTTGTTTCCATTGACTTTTGTGGGGAAACTCGCTTTGATATGCGAGTACTTTGGATTACGAGCATTCTCCTGGAACGGATTATGCTCGTAATCCAAGGTTCCACTGTATATCTTAGCTATAATTGGAGCCTGGATAATCTCCTGGCTTCCTATACTGTTTATCTGGGATACTCCAACTATGAGATCTCCATGTCATAGTACCTATTCCTACACCTTCCTCACACCTACAGTATGCAAACATTTTAGGCACGATGTGATGCTAATGCTTTCAGAATGAACGGAAAAGAAATACAAATCAAATCAATATTTAGGGTGACCCCCCCTTTGCCTTTTTCTAGGTACACTTGTACATCGTTTTTGAAGGAACTCAGCAGGTAGGTTGTTCCAAACATCTTGGAGAACTAAGCACAGATCTTCTGTGGATGTTGGTTGCCTCCAATCCTTCTGTCTCTTCCCAGACAGATTCCATGATGGTGAGATCAGGGCTAGATTTATTGATTCTTTTATTGGATATGTTTTATAGAAAAGTAGAAAATATATATATTTATTTATTTTTCAAAATGTTTGGTCTTTTTTATATTGCAAATTAAAAACCCGGTTGTAATCAAATACCACCAAAAGAAAGCTTGATTTGTTAGGGAAAAAAAATTCAAAAATTAAACAAAACACAAATTTGTTTTGTTTCATTTGTTATTTACATAAATTTGTTTAGTTAAATTAGTTAATTTGTTTTTGGAATTTGTTTTGTTTATTCGTTATCGAATCAATTTAGAAAAGTTTTCATATCAATTTAGAATAATTATTATTGTATTTTTTTTGTCGTTATATACTTTTTTTTCTGAAAGTTTTTTCATTCTATTCTTTTACTGATTTTCCTCATTCTAATTAGGATTTAGCTGGTGATTTTCTCTTTAACCACTTAAGACCCGGACCAAAATGCTGCTAAAGGACCCTTGCCCCTTTTTGCGATTCGGCACTGCGTCGTTTTAACTGACAATTGCGCGGTCATGCGACGTGGCTCCCAAACAAAATTGGCGTCCTTTTTTCCCCACAAATAGATCTTTCTTTTGGTGGTATTTGATCATCTCTGCGGTTTTTATTGTTTGCGCTATAAACAAAAATAGAGCCACAATTTTGAAAAAAATGCAATATTTTTTACTTTTTGCTATAATAAATATCCCCAAAAATATATATAACATTGTTTTTCCCTTAGTTTAGGCCGATACGTATTCTTCTACCTATTTTTGGTAAAAAAAATCACAATAAGCGTTTATCGGTTGGTTTTCGCAAAATGTATAGCGTTTACAAAATAAGGGATAGTTTTATTCCATTTTTATTAATTTTTTTTTTTTTTACTACTAATAGCGGCGATCAGCGATTTTTTTCGTGACTGCGACATTATGGCGGACACTTCGGACAATTTTGACACATTTTTGGGACAATTGTCATTTTCACAGCAAAAAATGCATTTAAATTGCATTGTTTACTGTGAAAATGACAGTTTCAGTTTAGGAGTTAACCACAAGGGGGCGCTGTAGGATTTGAGTGTTCCCTGTGTGTGTTTACTACTGTAGGGGGGTGTGGCTGTAGGTGTGACGTCATCGATCACGTCCCCCTATAACAGGGATGATGTGATCGATGCTGCGGCCACAGTGAAGCACAGGGAAGCCGCGTTTACACACGGCTCTCCCCGTTCTTCAGCTCCGGGGACTGATCGCCGCACTCCAGCGGCGATCGGGTCCGGGAGTCCCGCGGACCCGGTCCCGGAGCTTCGGACCGGGTCACAGGAGCGCGCCGCGGGCGCGCGCCCGTGACCCACGGCTGGGTACTAGAAACCAACGTATATATACGTTGATGTGCCCAGCCGTGCCATTCTGCTGACGTAAATGTGCAGTAGGCGGTCCTTAAGTGGTTAAACGTGTTATATTAATAATATTACTACTACTAATAATAGTTATTATAATAATAATTATTATTGCCATTTTTTTGTTGTAGTATACTTTTTTTTCCTGAACGTTTTTTCATTCTATGGGCCAGATTCACAGAGTGATTACGCCTGCGCAGCAGGAGATGCGCGTGCGTAAGTCTAAATGTGCGCGTGCGTTTCGATGCACGGCATCCCCAAAACGAGATACGCAAGAAATCTACTTTTTTTTGTCCAGCGTAATTTCGTTAGGCGCATCCGTCTGCGCAAAACTGCGCTAGACAGACCATTGATTTGCTAGTCAAATATGCTAATGAGGGAGTTACGGAGATCCACAAAAGAACGTTGGGGCAGCGCAGGCTACGCAGTGTGCGCAACAGCAAAATGTCCTGTCTAAAATTAGACCATATAAAAGCTGCTCTAAAAAGAGAAAAATCGTCTACATGTCAGATAAAGCAACACTGTTAGTGAGGAGCTCAGCAGTCACACGTGTTGCCCAACAAACTGTATGCCAACATGCCAGGGGCATCGTCGCACATAGCTATACTACTGACTTTAGATGAGCAAAGAAGGAGGAGGGCACTGAGGAGGGCACTAAGGAGGGCACGGGAGATGTTTTTGTTTTTTTTTTTCAACTTTTTATTTGCTTATATAAACTTTACAATTTAATCTAATCTAATACAATATTCTTATCTGATACAAGCCCCTCACTCTTCACTCTTCACGGGAGAGGATATATCACACACGCATAGACATCTATGGCATGAGTTATTCTGAGGTGTCTCGCATCTTCAGATTCACCCCTCATGCCATCATGGAATTAACCACAACCCTGCAGGAGGACATCACCAGCCCAACACATGGCACTACCCATGACACCCATGACAGCTACATATACAATCAGAGCCCCATCCCCACAGATTACGAGCAGAACATGTATGGGGACAGCTGGCTGGTTGGTGAGTGACATGGGTGGCAGGCATGACTGTCCCCCCCCCCCCCATGATGCACACATCACAAGGGGCACATGCACTACTAACATCCTCCTGTCTTTTCCCTTCAAGGTGACTCTGCATATGCACTGGGACCCCATCTCATGACCCCATCTCATGCCAGCTCACATTATGCATCTTTGCACGTTAAACACACACATTAATCATGGCACAATGAGAATGCATGCATGCACACCACTGTGGTCCCTAGCACACACACCCCACATCCTCATCACATTGGATTGGCACCAGTCCACCATGCAGGACTTGTGAGCTGCAACGCCACGCCACGGCTCCAATTATGTCACTGAACATTCATACACCATTCACACGGACCTGGGGATCACTTCTCCACCACAAATGAGGGTGACACCCCTTTTCCCGCAGGAATGTCACCCCCACATTCCCAAATCATACACAAACAGAACCGAAAAATAAAAAAAAAAGCCCAGCAAAAATATAATTAAAAAAAAAAACAACAAAGAAAACACATAAAAGACAAAAATCACTCTGCAAAACAGTCCCCAAATATCTCAACGACACGTCACAAACAAACAAATAAACGCTAATAAACAACAGAACAAAAGCACCTTGCTGTAGAGGGAGGGATACAAAGGGATGTACTTTTGCAATGGAAGTGCGTTTGTGTCTGTCTATTTATGCTGTCTGCGTAGTTCAGCAAAGTTGCCCGGGTCCACTTCCAATTTCACTGATTGCGCCGTTCCCGAGTTGTGAGCATGCGCACAGAGGTGCTGACCATGGTCTCCTTCAAGCGCGCATGCGCGAGCCGGCCGGCCCTTCATTTGCATGGGGTCACGGCTCATTTCAATGTAACCCGCCCACGTCCTTCCCAATTTGTATTACTCCGCCTTACGCCTCTGAAATAACGTTCCGCATGCGCAATTTTCTGCGTAAAAGCGACGAGAATAGGGTGATTGCGCGGCTAGATTGCGCAAGTCTAACGTAAAGGCGGTGCGCTACGCCGGTCCAATAATGCGCAGATGTACCTGAATCTGGCCCTATTCTTTTAATTATTTTTTGCCATCTAATTAAGATTTAGTTGGTGATTTTCTCTTTAACTTTGTTATACTAATAGTAATAATAATAATTATAAAAATAATATATAATATTTATTATTGTCATTTTTTTTTTTTTTGTCGTATTTCTTTTTTCTCTGAAAGTTTTTTCATTCTATTCTTTTACAGATTTTTACTGATTTTCTTCCATCTAATTAGGATTTAGTTGGTGATTTTCTCTTTAACTTTGTTATACTTAATAGTAATAATAATAATTATAAAAATAATATATAATATTTATTATTGTAATTTTTTTTTTTTTGTCGTATTTCCTTTTTCTCTGAAAGTTTTTTCATTCTATTCTTTTACTGATTTTTTCTGATTTTCTTTCATCTAATTAGGATTTAGTTGGTGATTTTCTCTTTAACTTTGTTATACTAATAGTAATAATAATAATAATAATTATAAAAATAATATATAATATTTATTATTGTAATTATTTTTTTTGTCGTATTTCTTTTTTCTCTGAAAGTTTTTTCATTCTATTCTTTTACTGATTTTTACTGATTTTCTTCCATCTAATTAGGATTTAGTTGGTGATTTTCTCTTTAACTTTGTTATACTAATAGTAATAATAATAATTATAAAAATAATATATAATATTTATTATTGTAATTTTTTTTTTTATTTGTCGTATTTCTTTTTTCTCTGAAAGTTTTTTCATTCTATTCTTTTACTGATTTTTTCTGATTTTCTTTCATCTAATTAGGATTTAGTTGGTGATTTTCTCTTTAACTTTGTTATACTAATAGTAATAATAATAATTATAAAAATAATATATAATATTTATTATTGTAATTTTTTTTTTTTTTTGTCGTATTTCTTTTTTCTCTGAAAGTTTTTTCATTCTATTCTTTTACTGATTTTTACTGATTTCCTTCCATCTAATTAGGATTTAGTTGGTGATTTTCTCTTTAACTTTGTTATACTAATAGTAATAATAATAATTATAAAAATAATATATAATATTTATTATTGTAATTATTTTTTTTGTCGTATTTCTTTTTTCTCTGAAAGTTTTTTCATTCTATTCTTTTACTGATTTTTACTGATTTTCTTCCATCTAATTAGGATTTAGTTGGTGATTTTCTCTTTAACTTTGTTATACTAATAGTAATAATAATAATAATAATTATAAAAATAATATATAATATTTATTATTGTAATTTTTTTTTTTTGTCGTATTTCTTTTTTCTCTGAAAGTGTTTTCATTCTATTCTTTTACTGATTTTTTCTGATTTTCTTTCATCTAATTAGGATTTAGTTGGTGATTTTCTCTTTAACTTTGTTATACTAATAGTAATAATAATAATAATAATTATAAAAATAATATATAATATTTATTATTGTAATTATTTTTTTTGTCGTATTTCTTTTTTCTCTGAAAGTTTTTTCATTCTATTCTTTTACTGATTTTTACTGATTTTCTTCCATCTAATTAGGATTTAGTTGGTGATTTTCTCTTTAACTTTGTTATACTAATAGTAATAATAATAATTATAAAAATAATATATAATATTTATTATTGTAATTTTTTTTTTTATTTGTCGTATTTCTTTTTTCTCTGAAAGTTTTTTCATTCTATTCTTTTACTGATTTTTTCTGATTTTCTTTCATCTAATTAGGATTTAGTTGGTGATTTTCTCTTTAACTTTGTTATACTAATAGTAATAATAATAATTATAAAAATAATATATAATATTTATTATTGTAATTTTTTTTTTTTTTTTGTCGTATTTCTTTTTTCTCTGAAAGTTTTTTCATTCTATTCTTTTACTGATTTTTACTGATTTTCTTCCATCTAATTAGGATTTAGTTGGTGATTTTCTCTTTAACTTTGTTATACTAATAGTAATAATAATAATTATAAAAATAATATATAATATTTATTATTGTAATTATTTTTTTTGTCGTATTTCTTTTTTCTCTGAAAGTTTTTTCATTCTATTCTTTTACTGATTTTTACTGATTTTCTTCCATCTAATTAGGATTTAGTTGGTGATTTTCTCTTTAACTTTGTTATACTAATAGTAATAATAATAATAATAATTATAAAAATAATATATAATATTTATTATTGTAATTTTTTTTTTTTGTCGTATTTCTTTTTTCTCTGAAAGTGTTTTCATTCTATTCTTTTACTGATTTTTTCTGATTTTCTTTCATCTAATTAGGATTTAGTTGGTGATTTTCTCTTTAACTTTGTTATACTAATAGTAATAATAATAATAATAATTATAAAAATAATATATAATATTTATTATTGTAATTATTTTTTTTTGTCGTATTTCTTTTTTCTCTGAAAGTTTTTTCATTCTATTCTTTTACTGATTTTTTCTGATTTTCTTTCATCTAATTAGGATTTAGTTGGTGATTTTCTCTTTAACTTTGTTACTGTATACTAATAGTAATAATAATAATAATAAATATAAAAATAATATATAATATTTATTATTGTAATTATCTTTTTTGTCGTATTTCTTTTTTCTCTGAAAGTTTTTTCATTCTATTCTTTTACTGATTTTTACTGATTTTCTTCCATCTAATTAGGATTTAGTTGGTGATTTTCTCTTTAACTTTGTTATACTAATAATTATAATTATAAAAATAATATATAATATTTATTATTGTAATTTTTTTTTTTTGTCGTATTTCTTTTTTCTAGGACTGTGCAAATTAACTTTTAATTGATCGATTAATCTTTAATTTTTTTGATCGATCAAAATATTTTTGATCGATTAAAATTCTTTTCATTGGTACTCATCTCTCCGCCGGTTTCTGGGCCTTCAGGGAGTTTCGTCAGAGATCTGGTGATGTCACGGCCACCAGTGGGGCTTTCCGTGTCCTTCTGAAGGGCTCCTTTGCTGTGCCTTCATATCTGCATGCCGGCGGGACCTTACTATCTGCCACGTGCAAGGGCTGTTACACTTCCCTCTATCACTTCCCGCTGGGATTCTACAGCCATCCACTGGGAATTATGATAGTTCCCTTCACGGGACATCTACATGCCGACGGACTGATGTTCACCCCTCCTCATCTGGATTCAGCAGTGGTATCGTTGTACACATTTTTATACCAGTATCATACTTTGCTACATTTTTTTATGACTACTTTTGCTCCCGTTTGGTATTACTCGCACCATTTTTACAGTTTATGTAGCTACATCGATTTTATCTCCAGTGCAATATTTATTTGGTTACCTACTTGAAGACTATAAAAGTTGTAATGCTATTCCCATTGAGCGCTGCCTTTGTGTGTTTTTTGTATCCTGCTATCCATTTTCCCAGTGGTTGGGAGCTGCACTGGGAATCAGACTGCAAGGAGATCAGCTAAAAGTAGTTGGATCTGTATGTGCGTTATAATTAATCGAAATTAGTCGATTAATCGATTAAAAAAATAAACGATTAATCGAACACAAAAATTTTGATCAGTAACAGACCTACTTTTTTCTCTGAAAGTTTTTTCATTCTATTCTTTTACTGATTTTTACTGATTTTCTTCCATCTAATTAGGATTTAGTTGGTGATTTTCTCTTTAACTTTGTTATACTAATAATAATAATTATAAAAATAATATATAATATTTATTATTGTAATTTTTTTTTTTTTGTCGTATTTCTTTTTTCTCTGAAAGTTTTTTCATTCTATTCTTTTACTGATTTTTTCTGATTTTCTTTCATCTAATTAGGATTTCGTTGGTGATTTTCTCTTCAAACTTGCCTGCTGTGTCATTCATCAAGCAGTTTACTTCTAGAGCCATTCTGTCCTTCTTCTCTCACTTCTACAGTGGAAAATAAGGGCAGGTTATGCAAGCAACTTCCCCCATATGTGCACACGCCACTATCTGTTTTATGCCACAGTCTGGTACTCTATTAAATATAGATTACAGAGTGTTGCATAAATGAATACCAAGTACGCCGTCCCATCATCATAGGAGTATAAATGCAAATAATGACTTCCAGCGCCAGGAAGAAGATCGGGTCGAGTTGTAATTACATTTTTGTCTTGTTTTACGCCTCTCAAACTCAGCGACATAGATCAGCGCTCCTGAGAACGCGCTTTTGTACTTTCCGAGTCGGCGATAAACATTTAGATAGAATGGGCCGGCTTTGTGTTTCCCGGAGAACAGTGTGAGGTTCGGTGTGATAAGAAGTTGCACAGCATTTAAACAGCAAGAGGAGCCGAATCCCCCCCCCCCTCCCCTCCCCCGAGGAAAAAAATAGGAAAGTAAAAGAGAGGGGAACTTTTTTTGTTTTTATTGCTATTTGTTTTTAGCAGAACAAAACATTAGAGCAATTTCCAGTATTTAAAAAAAAAAAAATGTTTACCGTATATACTCGAGTATAAGCGACCCGAATATAAGCCGAGTCGCCTAATTTTATCACAAAAAAAATGAGAAAACGTATTGACTCGAGTATAAGCCTAGGGCAGTGATGGCGAACCTTGGCACCCCAGATGTTTTGGAACTACATTTCCCATGATGCCCCAGCACTCGGCATTGCAGTGTAGAGCATCATGGGAAATGTAGTTCCAAAACATCTGGGGTGCCAAGGTTCGCCATCACTGGCCTAGGGTGTCCATCTGCATGCCTCACTTTGCCCACGCCTAGACTGACGTTTAACATGGGAGTCTATGGAAGGGGTGCCCGGATTTGAAAAATCGGTGCTCCCCGGCCGTAAGTCCTCCAGACAACAAACTTAGCACACTTGTAGAGGAGAAATTGGGCTACATGTGTGCAAAGTTCCGGATCCAGGGGCCCATGCCTCACCATGTCCATGCCTCACTGTGCCCATGCCTCACTGTGTTAATGGCTCACTGTGTCCATGCCTCACCGTGTCCATGCCTCACTGTGCCCATGCCTCAATATGCCCATGCCTCTCTGTGTCCATGCCTCACTGTGCCCATACCTCACTGTGTTAATGGCTCACTGTGTCCATGTCTCACTGTGCCCATGCCTCACCGTGTCCATGCCTCACTGTGCCCATGCCTCAATATGCCCATGCCTCTCTGTGTCCATGCCTCACTGTGCCCATACCTCACTGTGTTAATGGCTCACTGTGACCATGCCTCACTGTGCCCATGCCTCACTGTGCCCATGCCTCACTGTGTTAATGGCTCACTGTGTCCATGTCTCACTGTGCCCATGCCTCACTGTGCCCATGCCTCAATATGCCCATGCCTCTCTGTGTCCATGCCTCACTGTGCCCATACCTCACTGTGCTTATGCCTCACTGTGTCCATGCCTCTCTGTGTCCATGCCTCACTGTGTCCATGCCTCACTGTGTCCATGCCTCACTGTGTCCACGCCTCACTATGCCCATGCCTCACAGTGTCCATGCCTCACTGTGTCCATGCCTCACTGTGTCCACACATCACTGTGCCCATGCCTCACTGTGTCCATGCCTCTCTGTGTCCATGCCTCACTGTGCCCATGCCTCATTGTGCTTATGCCTCAATGTGTCCATGCCTCACTATGCCCATTCCTTTACTAGCAAAACTAGCAAATGTACTGTATATACTCGAGTATAAGCGACCTGAATATAAGCCAAGGCACCTAATTTTACCACAAAAAACTGGGTAAACGTATTGACTCGAGTATAAGCCTAGGGTGTCCATCTGCATGCCTCACTGTGCCTCACTGTGTCCATAAGTAGACTGACGTTTAACATGGGAGTCTATGGAAGGGGTGCCCGGCTTTGAAAAATCGGTGCTCCCCGGCCGTAGGTCACCCAGGCAACAAACTTTGCACACTTGCAGAGGAGAAATGGGGCTACATGTGTGCCAGGGGACCTACGACTGGCTGTTACTGGGTCCCCAAAGTCACCAGAGAAATTACTGTTTAACATTGGAATCTATGGAAGGGGTGCCCGTTTTGAAAAATTGGTGCTCCCCGGCCGTAGGTCCCCCGGACAGCAAACTTTGCACACTTGTAGAGGAAGAGAGGGGCTATATGTATGCCAAGATTGTCCGGTACCGGGTCCCCAAAGTCCAGGAGATCAGGCGCAAAATGGTGACTCGAGTATAAGCCATGGGGGGCATTTTCAGCACACAAAAAAAATGTGCTGAACAACTCGGCTTATACTCGAGTATATACGGTACTTTGTATTTTACCCACTTCAGCTCTGGAAGATTTTACCCCCTTCATGACCAGGCCATATTTTGCTATTCACATTAGTAATTGTGCGGTCATGCAACCCTGTACCCAAATGATTTTTTTTTTACTTTTTTTTTTATTCACACAAACAGAACTTTGTTTTGGTGTTATTTTATTTTTTATTTTTTTGCAATGTAAATGAAACATTATTAACTAAAAAATATATATTTGTTACTATATAAACAAAAAGTCAGTGCTACTCCCATACATCACATGGAAAGCAGAGCTTCCAGGTGCCTGATCCACAGTCGCTGGCTGCGTAGAATAATGAGGAAAAGATGATCCGCACTCCGGTCGTTGCTCTTAAACAATTGACGTATTTATTGACAAACCACAGTAGACAAAGGCAAATAGAAAAGGTTGACGCATTTCAGCCTATAAGGCCTTAGTCATAGGTTATGACTAAGGCCTTATAAACTGAAACGCGTCAACCTTTTCTATTTGCCTTTGTCTACTGTGGTTTGTCAATAAATACGTCAATTGTTAAAACCCTTTCATGCCGAGCGAACGCATATATGCGTCCTCGGCTTTCGGGCGTTATATCGGGAAGATGCCTGCAGCTGCAGGCATCATCCCAGTAGCGTTGTTTAGAGCCGCTCGGTTGTTATACCGGAGGAGCAGGAGGTGACATCCCCCCCTCCCGCCGCCTCTCGCCGCTCTGACCGGGCCTCCCGTCCCACCGGCGCCTCCAGTGTCCAGCCGCGGACAGCAACTGAGCCGTAAACGGCTTTCATTCTGTCTCCGCAATGGAAACACGGAAGCGACGCCATGACGTCACTTCCAGGGTTTCTCGGCTGCCAATGGCGCCGGATTTAAAAAAGTACACAGTATTCAGAATCGCCGTTTTCGGCGATCTGAATACTTTGAAGTGCAAAGGAGGGATCGGGGGTCTTTTAGATCCCTCCATAAAGAGGACCTGTCACCACCTATTACTGTCACAAGGGATGTTTACATTCCTTGTGACAACAATAAAAGTGATAAAAAAAAAATATATACACAATTTAATATTATAAAAATAAAAAAAATAAAAAAAATGTTTTTAAAGCGCCCCCCTCCCCGCAAACTTGCGCAAAGAAAACGCATACGGAAGTCGCGCCCGCATATGAAAATGGTGTTCAAATCACACATGTGAGGTATCACCGGGATCGTGAGAGCGAGAGCAATAATTCTAGCACTAGACCTCCTCTGTAACTCTAACCTGGTAACCGTAAAAAAAGTTTAAAGCGTCGCCTATGGAGATTTTTAGGTACCGTCATTTGTCGCCATTCCACGAGTGCGTGCAATTATAAAGCGTGACATGTTGGGTATCTATTTACTCGGCGCAACTTCATCTCTCACATTATGCAAAAAAATTGGGCAAAGTTTACTTTTTCATTTTTTTTTTAATTCACGAAACTAACTTTTTCCCAAAAAGTTGCGTTTAAAACACCGCCGCACAAATACCGTGTGACATAAAATATTGCAACAATCGCCATTGTATTCTCTAGATTCTCTGCTAAAAAAAAAAAATATATAGAATGTTTGGGGGTTCTGGGTAATTTTCTAGCAAATAAACGGATTTTAACTTGTAAACACCAAATGTCAGAAATAGGTTCAGGCATGAAAGGGTTTTTAGGATTAACGACCGGAGTGAGGATCATCTTTTCCTCAATATTTCTTACTTTCTGCTATAAAACATATCGAATACATTTAAAAAATAGATAAAAAATGTCTTCATACATTTAGGCCAAAATGTATTCTGCTACATGTGTTTGGTAAAAAAATAATAACAAATAAAAATTATATATATATGTTTGCTTTGTTTTTTACACTTCAGCTCTGGAAAAATGTAACCCCTTCATGACCAGGCAATATTTTGCTATTCAGCACTGCGCTACTTTAACCACTTAAGGACCGCCTCCTGCACATATACGTCAACAGAATGGCACGGCTGGGCAGATCCACCTACAGGTACGTCCTGTACTACTACCCAGCCGTGGGTCACGGGCGCGCACCCGATCGCCGCTGGAGTGCTTCACTGTGGCGGCAGCATCGATCGCGGCATCCCTTTTATAGGAGGGACGCGATCGATGACGTCACACCTACAGACACACACAGGAACACATAACTCCTACAGCGCCCCCTTGTGGTTAACTCCCAAACGGCAACTCTCATTTCCACAGTAAACAACGCAATTTAAATGCATCCCAAAAATGTGTCAAAATTGTCTGAATTGTCCGCCATAATGTCGCAGTCATGAAAAAAAACGCTGATCACCGCCATTAGTAGTAAAAAAAAAAAAAATGCAATAAAACTATCCCCTATTTTGTAAACACTATGGGCCAGATTCATATATACGTTGGCCGCCAGCGCGGCGTGTCCCATTTACGCTATCCTCAAAGAAATGCCGCTGTAACTTACGGCGGCGTAGCGTAAATGGGCCGGCGTTCGCGGGTGTAGTTCAAATTTACTAGTGGGGGGCGTGTTTTATTATAATTATGACTGACCCGACGCAAACTACGCTTTTTTTACACTGCGCATGCGCCGGCCGTGGACGTTTCCTAGTACGCATGCGTGAAATCACGTCGTAAACAGTCAATGAAAACGACGTGTACGTAACCTACGCAATTCCCTATTCGCGGACGTGTTACGCAAACGACGTGAACGACGAAAAAATCGACGCTGGCCCGACGTCCATACTTAACATTGTGTACACCTCCATATAGCAGGGGTAGCTTTACGCCGGAGATACGCTTACGCAAACGACGTAAGGGGAATGTGCTGGCCGCTCGTTCGTTGGTGAATTAGCGTAACTCACTAATTTGCATATTCGACACGGAAATCCGACGGGAGCACCCCTAGCGTCCAGCGTAACACTACAACTAAGATATGACGGTGTAATATACTTACGCTAGTCGTCTCTTACCGTTATTCCGGCGTATCATGTTTTGTGGATACAAAACAAAGACACGCCGGCGGGAAATTAGAATTATGCCGGTGTATGTGTAGATGCGCCGGCGTAATTCTTTGTGGATCTGGCCCTATAAAATTTGCGCAAACCAACCGAAAAGCGCTTATTACGATTTTTTGGACCAAAAATATGTAGAAGAATACGTATCGGCCTAAACTGAGGAAAAAATGTTTTTTTTTATATATTTTTGGGGGATATTTATTATAGCATTTTTTTTTTTTTACCAAAAATATGTAGAAGAATACGTATCGGCCTAAACTGAGAAAAAATGTTATTTTATTTTTTAAGTTGGAGATATTTATTATCGGCCTAAACTATGGAAAAATCTTGTTTTTTTTATAGATTTTTTTGGGGGATATTTATTATAGCAAAAAGTAAAACATTGCATTTTTTCTAAATTTTCTAAATTGTCGCTCTATTTTTGTTTATAGCGCAACAAATAAAAACCGCAGAGGTGATCAAATACCACCAAAATAAAGCTCTATTTGTGGGGAAAAAAGGACGCCAATTTTGTTTGGGAGCCACGTCGCACGACTGCGCCACTTTACAAAAAGCGGCCTGGTCCTTTAGCTGCATTTTGGTCCGGGACTTAAGTGGTTAACTAGTAATTGTGCTGTCATGCAACACTGTACCCAAATAAAATTTATATAACTTTATTCACACAAATAGTGATGTCTTTTGGTGATATTTTTTTTTCTTTGCTATAAAACATATCAAATAAATAAAAAAAAATCGAATGTCTTCATAAATTTTGGCCAAAATGTATTCAGGAATGGCAGCTTACATTCCTCTCCATGTGTTCACCATAGAGGCCAGATACTCTCACCTGGCTGCTTTTATCATCTCTCCTCCCTGTATGGCTCCACCCCAGGCCATCCCAGGAACTCTATATTAACCACTGCACTGCAGGTCTGCCTTGCTGATCAACGTTGTTTGTTAGGCATTGTGTTCCTGCTTGCCGTGTGCTACGTTTATCTCTGTGTACCGACTATTCCTGTTTGCTTTTGACCCTGACCTTTGGCGTGTCCTTTGTTTTTCCTCGTCTGCTTGCCATCCTGACTTTGGCTTACCCCTCACTATCTCTTGTATCCTGAGTGGCTGCATCCCCTCTCTCCTCTATGCCCTACGGAGTGTGAGCTGGGGGACCATAGCAAATGAATTTTTGCTATAATCACACTAAAACTCCTCCCCGCCAAACAGGAGGCAGGTCTGCGAGACCTGTTTCCCTGATTGGCCATAGCATCAGGCGATCCTATTGGATGCCTAGGGCTTTGGTGGAAGGCACATGGGGGAGGAAGCTGCAGGAGCAGACACTGAAGCTGCCATTGCCAGGAGAGTACCCCACAGCCCCGTCACACAAGCGAATACGTGTCGGGCCAGACCATCCACGCGTGGGGGGGTGGAGGTATTGTGCTGTGCCACGCTGCCTGGGGGAGGTGTTGTTTTTTTGCCACCCCAAAAGAAGAATCCACCAGCCGCCACTGCTTCAACTGGTTAATTTTGTCCAGCCTTCGCCAATGATATCTTATCTCAGGTTTCTGTTCTTTGAACTGTGCTTGCACTCTTCAGATGCATCAGCTTCATTTTTCAAGTCCTTGTCTTATAAATCCTCAATCTAGTCCAGGCCGATGTGATGGAATCCGTCCCGCTCCCAATCATCTTTCATGTGACATGACCCGAGATGGGCCGGACACGTTGACAGCCCCAATTTAAATCACGGTATATTTTGCTTTCATCTTGCCGCGAGCGGATTGATTGGTCATAGACTCGCAGCTTAGCCTGGCATAGCCGTTAATCTCTCCGGATGTCATTGCGGAAAGGGAATAAAATGTACGGCGGCGGCGAGGGCTCTGGGAACGGCGACGTACCGCAACATAAATAGGCTGTCCAATCTCTTCAGAGATTTGCTGTTTGTTTTCTGATGTATAAAGTGTTATTACAAGCTGTAGTGTGTGGGCGGTACAATATGCAATCGATTGTGTGGACTAAGCTGTGCGTTTTATGGAGATGAACATTTTAAAGGATTTAAGAAAGACAATATAGATAAATTAAATCTAAGAAAAAAGATACAAGCTATACTCATGAATATAAGCCTAGGGTGAGAAATGCAGCAGCTACTGTAAGCGGAAAAGAGCGTCAACAATGGCCATTGCAACCTCACTGTGCCTATTGCAACCACACTGTGCCCGTTCTCACTATGACCATTCTGACTATGCCTATTGTAGCCTTACTGTGCCTATTGCAACCACACTGTGCCCTTTCTCACTGTGCCCATTTTGACTGTGCCCATTGCAACCTCACTGTGCCTATTGCAACCTCACTGTGCCCGTTCTCACTGTGCCCATTCTGACTGTGTCTATTGTAGCCTTACTGTGCCCATTGCAGCCATACTGTACCCATTCTCACTGTGCCCATTGTATCCTTACTGTGCCCATTCTCACTGTGCCCATTGTAGCCTTACTGTGCCCATTCTCACTGTGCCCATTGCAGCCTTACTGTGCCCATTCTCACTGTGCCCATTGCAGCCTTACTGTGCCCATTCTCACTGTGCCCATTGCAGCCTTAGGCCGCATACACACGATCGGTTCAAACCTATGAAAACTGACTAAAGTTTGTTTTCATCGGTCCAAACCGATCGTGTGTAGGCCCCATCGGTTCGTTATCCTTCGGTCAAAAAACAGAGGGCTTGCTTTAAAATTGAACCGATGGACGGCTAACCTATAGGTCAAAACCGATCGTTAGTATGCAAAAGCATTGGTTAAAAGGCCGCGCATGCTCAGAATCAAGTCGACGCATGCTTGGAAGCATTGAACTTCGTCTTTTTCAGCACGTCGTTGTGTTAAAACACGTAAACGTCACTGCGTACTGATACGATCGTTTTTTTAACTGATGGTGTGTAGGCATATCAGACCATCAGTCAGCTTCATCGGTGAACTGATGAAAATGGTCCGTCTGATGAAAATGGTCCGTTCTCATCGGATAGACTGATCGTGTGTACGCGGCCTTAGTGTACCTGTATTCTTGACAGGCTGCGGGCATCCATTTTTCAAAAGTCGCGGCTTCCTCCTGGTCCTGTTCTGTTCCTTGATAGTCAGTGTACCTGTCGGGTCGCGGGTGTCCATTTTTCAAATGTCGCGGCTTCCTCCTGGTCCGCGATAGGCGTTTGACACTGTGTTCCGATACCGCCTATCACGGAGGTCCTCTCATCCACGGAGGTCCTCTCATCCTCGGATTCAGGTTCCCAGCAGACACTGTGTTCAGTGTTCGGCCAATCACTGACCTTCTTTCATCCTCGGACAAGGAGGAAGCCGCGACTTTTGAAAAATGGACGCCCACGACCCGATAGGTACACTGACTTAAGCTGCTGGCATCATCCCGGTACCGTTGGTTAGATCGAGTGATCGGCTTTCCAGGCATAACAACCGATGTGGCTAAAATCGGCCCTCCAGCCTCTCTGACCAGGCCTCCCGTTCCACCAGGAGACCCGATCCACGATCAGACACTTCCGGCGCCTTGTGACAGACTGGATCGGAGCCATAAACTGCTTCATTCCAGTCTCCTGAATGTAAACACAGAAGCGACGCCACTTCTGGTTTACTCGGCTGCCAATAGCGCCAGATTTAAAACGCCGCCAGTTTGCCCCCAAATGCAGCCATTTTGCTCTAATCGGGCACTTCCAAAATACACCCATAGCTGTTATTCAGATGGCCGGTGCTCAACAGGGGGCCGGACACCTGAATAGGGACGACAATAGATGCATGAATCTATCTATTGTTGAGTGACGGGTGCAGGAAAGAGGGGGCAGCGCTCCTGCGCCCACTATGGACGCCACTGCTTTGCATAATGAATTTTTACCACATTCACTCATCTAGGGAAAAATTCCCTTTACAAAGTGAACATCCTGTTTACCTTTTAGTAAATCGACCAGAGGTAGACCGATATATCCGCCGATATTTGGCCATTTTTGATAAATCGGCATCGGCCGTTAATTATCAAAATTTGGCCAATATTTTACACTGACCGCCGTTCCTCCTCCCTTCTCCATGTGAATGTGGCCCCGCCCCCTTTCTAAAGCAGCCCAGACATTGGCTGGTGTAATTTAGCTGCTGGGTCCTGCCCACCCCCGACATCGAGCTGACAGCTCCTCTCTCTCTACTCTCTGTTAGTTTCACACAGTTAGAGTTGCAGTCGGCTTAGTGTGAAACCTGCCAGTGCCTTCGCCAATCAGTGCCACCAGCCAGTTCCAATCAGTGCCATCTGTCAGTGCCACCTTCCAGTGCCAACCACTGCCAGCCAGTGTCACCCGCCACTGCCAGCCAGTGTCACCCGCCACTGCCAGCCAGTGCCACATGCCAGTGCCACCACCAATCAGTGACAACCAGTTCCAATTGCCACCTGCCAGTGCCACCTGTCCCAAACTAGTGCCATCTGTCAGTTCCAAGCCAGTGCCACCTGCTAGTGCCAATCAGTGCCATCGGTCAGTGCCACCTGCCAGTGCCAATAGTGCCATCTGTCAGTTCCAAATCAGTGCCACCTGCCAATGCCAGCCAGTGCCACCTGCCAGTGCCAATCAGTGCCACATGCCAGTGCCATCTGTCAGTTCCAAACCAGTGCCATCTGTCAGTGTCATCTGCCAGTGCCAATAGTGGCATCTGTCAGTTCCTAACCAGTGCCACCTGCCAGTTCCAAACCAGTGCCACCTGACAGTGCCAACCAGTGCCATCTGTACTGAGGACATCAAGTGTTTGCTAGAGTGACAGGAGTAAGCAGGAAGTAGTAGAGTCGGTGAGTTTTTTTTTTTTTTTTTTTAAATCGGCCTAAAATATCGGCCACAAAAATCTGCATGATATATCGGCCATCGGCCGCCCCAATTTCTAAATATCGGCATCGGCCAGAGAAAAACCCATATCGATTTACCTCTAAAATCGACCCCTGTGACTTTTTCATTTAGTTTCATTTAATTTTCTGAATGATTATTATTCAGAGTGAACAGTGAGATTTAATTCCCCGCCACCGCCCAGCTCCCATTATCTCTCTATCTCAGCTGATGGATTGAGCGGAGAATATGGAACGCCATAAACAGTTTGGCCCCGCACCATGTGGCAGCGACACCATTGTGTTAAAGTGACAGACTGATGAGTGTAAACCAAAGAACATAGAATTAAGTCTGAGCGAACCTACCTCCCAATCAATACACCCCCCCCTGGTATCTGAATCATTCATAATTACACAGCTGTCAGCCACCAACCACCATGATGCTGAAAAGTCAACTTTTGTATAATAAATTATTATCTAAGTCTGATGTGAGTTTTTTTTATTTATTTTTTGCTTTTTTGTTTTAACTGCTCTATTATAATATTTCACTCATAATAGGTTTTATTGACTTCCACATGAGGATAATCACAGTCATTCTGAAATGCATTGCGTTACATTTCGTCCTTTAAATATCTGTAATTTGTCTTATTTCCTCGCTCAACATATGGTTAGGGGTTTGGAGTTTGGCCAGATTTTACTTTGTTTTTTTTGCTCTCCGATAGATGATGTCTTTGCAAGAGAGATGAGACGGAGAGGAGACAGCCTCTGCTCAACAGAATCAGAACAAAAAACGCGTCCTTGTGTGCTGTTTGCGGGATTCACCCGGACAGTCCGGGTTTTGAATCATGTGTCTGGGTTTCAGGTGGACTGAAACCCTAGCACATTATTCAGACCAGGCTGTGGCTTCCCCAAGTAACCAAGATAGTCACACACAAATCTGTTTTGCCGACTGAAAGCTG
Source organism: Rana kukunoris (assembly GCA_029574335.1). Taxonomy (NCBI): domain Eukaryota; kingdom Metazoa; phylum Chordata; class Amphibia; order Anura; family Ranidae; genus Rana; species Rana kukunoris. The sequence goes on from CM056054.1 coordinate 241,754,849, forward strand.
CTGGTGGGTGTCTGGGGGCAGGTTCTGCATCACTGGGGGGGGGGGCAGGGTGATGAAGTCAACAAGAGCAATTTGGCCACACCCACATTTTGGCGCGGCACGCTATGTGCACTGCATTACTACTCTCCTTAGGGCACTCTAAGGTGTCCCAGGCTGCTAAAGTGTTTGGGTTTGGCTTGAAGAAATGGTGGCAACCTTACTTCTAATGGCAGAGATTGTTACCTCCTCTGGTATTACAGAGGAAACCAGGACCAGATCTAGCCCATCGGATCTGGCGGAGAAGGAAAATGTCAGGGAGTGTAGGGTCAACACTGTGTCACACATTGTGGTAGAGAACTCATATTCCCGGTTCATCTGGTGCAATTCTATACCATGAGTGGCCACCTGGAAGTAATGTCTAAAAAAAAAAGAAATTTCATGTACATAAGTATCACAGGCTCCTCCCATGTACATAAGTATCACAGGCTCCTCCCATGTACATAGGTATCACAGCCTCCTCCCATGTACATAAGTATCACAGGCTCCTCCCATGTACATAAGTATCACAGCCTCCTCCCATGTACATAAGTATCACAGGCCCCTCCCATGTACATAAGTATCACAGGCTCCTCACATATACATACGTATCACAGACTCCTCCCATGTTCATAAATATCACAGGCTCCTCCCATGTACATAAGTATCACAGCCTCCTCCCATGTACATAAGTATCACAGACTCCTCCCATGTACATAAGTATCACAGACTCCTCCCATGTACATAAATATCACAGGCTCCTCCCATGTACATAAGTATCACAGGCTCCTCCCATGTACATAAGTATCACAGGCTCATCCCATGTACATAAGTATCACAGGCTCCTCACATATACATACGTATCACAGACTCCTCCCATGTACATAAGTATCACAGACTCCTCCCATGTTCATAAATATCACAGGCTCCTCCCATGTACATAAGTATCACAGCCTCCTCACATATACATAAGTATCACAGACTCCTCCCATGTACATAAATATCACAGGCTCCTCCCATGTACATAAGTATCACAGGCTCCTCCCATGTACATAAGTATCACAGGCTCCTCCCATGTACATAGGTTTTACAGGCTCCTCCCATGTACATAAGTATCACAGCCTCCTCCCATGTACATAAGTATCACAGGCTCCTCCCGTGTTTAGCAGACTCCTCCCATGTACATAAGTATCACAGGCTTCTCCCATGTACATAAGTATCACAGGCTCCTTCCGTGTATCGCAGACTCCTCCTATGTACATAAGTATCACAGCCTTTGCTCAATACTTTGGTGAAGCTCCTTTGGCCTCAATTACACCATCCAGTCTTTCTGAGTATGATGCTACAAGCTCGGCACACCTATTTTGGGCAGTTTCTCCCATTCTTCTTTGCAGGACCTCTCAAGCTCCATCAGGTTGGATGGGGAGCGTCGGTGTACAGCCATTTTCAGATCTCTCCAGAGATGTTCAGTCTGGGCTCTGGCTGGGCCACTCAAGGACATTCACAGAGTTGTCCCGTAACCACTCCTTTGTTATCTTGGCTGTAGGCTTAAGCGGCGTACACACGACCGAGGTTCTTGCTGGAAACCAGCGAGAACCTCGCTGGAAGCTGCATTCCAGCGAGGACCTCGGCCGTGTGTACGCTTTTGGCTCACCCCGCCCGTCGGGAATCCCGTTGAGCGAAAAGAGAGCAGGCTTTCTTTTTGCTCGACGGCCCGCCTGGATGAATGGCTGGTTGCCATTCCCGACGGGCGGGTCGCCGATTTCGACGGCCGGCAGAGAACCTCGACGGGCGGAACGATGTGTTCTGCCCGTCGAGGTTCTCTGCCGTGTGTACACGGCCTTAGGGTCATTGTCCTGTTGGAAGATGAACCTTTGCCTCAGTCTGAGGTCAAGAGCTCTCTGGAGCAGGATTTCATCAAGGGTGCCTCTGTACATTGCTGCTTTCATCATTCCCTTGATCCTTACTAGTCTTCCCTGTTTCTGCCACTGAAAAACATCCCTACAGCATGATGCTGCCACCACCATGCTTCATTGTAGGGATGGTATTGGCCAGGTGATGAGCGGTGATGAGACATGACGCTTGCCATTCAGGCCAAAGAGCTGAATCTTTGTTTCATCAGACCAGAGAATTTTGTTTCTCATGATATGAGAGTCCTTCCGGTGCCTTTTGGCAAACTCCTATCTTTTACTGAGGAGTGGCTTCTGTCTGGCCACTCCCCCATACAGGCCTGATTGGTGGAGTGCTGCAGAGATGGTTGTTCTTCTGGAAGGTTCTTCTCTCCACAGAGAAATGCTGGTGCTCTGTCAGGGTTACCACCAGGTTCTTGGTCACCTCCCTGACTAAGGCCCCCCTCCCCCGATCGCTCAGTTTGGCCAGGTGGCTCACTCTAGGAAGAGTTCTGATGGTTCTTAACTCCTTTTATTTATGGATGATGGAGGCCACTGTGCTCATTGGGACCTTCAATGCTGCAAAAAATGTAATTCTGTACCCTTCCTCCGATCTGTGCCTCCATACAATTCCGTATCCGAGGTCTACAGACAATTCCGTGGACTTCATGGCTTGGTTTGTGCTCTGACATGCACTGTTACCTGTGGGCCCTTCTATAGACAGGTGTGCGCCTTTCCAAATCATGTCCAATCAACTAAATTTACCACAAGTGGACTCCAATCAAGACGTAGAAACATCTCAAGGTATATCGGGATGCACCTGAGCTAAATTTTGAGTGTCATGGCAAAGAATACGTATGTACATGGGGTTTTCTTTTTTCTTTTTAATACATTTGTAAAGATTTCAAACAAACTTCTTTCACAATGTCATTATGGGGGATTGTTTGTAGAATTTTGAGGAAAATTATGAATTTAACCCATTTTGGTATAAGGCTGTAATTAGGGTTGTCCCGATACCGATACCAGTATCGGTATCGGGACTGATACCGAGTATTTGCGGGAGTACTTGTACTCCCGCAAATACCCCCAATACCAGAATAGAATACTCGTATTCTGGGGGTGACATAGCTGCATATATGGGGGTGACATAGCTGCATATATGGGGGTGACATGGCTGCATATATGGGGGTGACATGGTTGCATATTTGGGGGTGACATAGCTGCATATATGGGGGTGACATGGCTGCATATATGGGGGATATGGAGGTGACATAGCTGCATATATGGGGGATATGGAGGTGACATAGCTGTATATATGGGGGATATGGAGGTGACATTGCTGCATATATGTGGGTGACATGGCTGCATATGTGGACACAGCTGCATTTGTGGACACATGTAAAAAAGTATCGGTGCTCGGTATCGGCGACTACTTGAAAAAAAGTATCGGTACTTGTACTCGGTCCTAAAAAAGTGGTATCGGGACAACCCTAGCTGTAATATAACAAAATGTTAAAGTGAAGCGCAGTGAATATTTTCCGGACGCTCTGTATATACCATTTAGGTAAGTGGCTCAGTCACCATATGGGTGCCAATCTGGTGCAAACACTAATAGCTACAGTATATACTCGAGTATAAGCCGAGTAATTTTTTTGTGCTGAAAATGCCCCCCTCGGCTTATACTTGAGTCACTTTTTTGCGCCTGATCTCCCTGACTTTGGGGACCCGGTAGTGGCTGGCAGTAGGTCCCCTGGACCCCAAACTTGCCACGCATGTAGCCCCACTCTTCCTCTACAAGTGCAAAGTTTGTTGTCCAGGGGACCTACGGCCGGGGAGCACCGATTTTTCAAATTCGGGCACCCCTTCCATAGACTCCCAATTTCTCTGGTAATTTGGGGACCCGGTACCGGCTGGCCTCAGGTCTTCTGGATCCGAAACTTAGCACACATGTAGCCCCAGTTCTCCTCTACAAGTGTGCCAAGTTTTCGGTCTGGGGGACCTACGGAGCCATTTTTCAAAGCGGGGCACCCCTTCTATATATTCCCATGTTAAACGTAAGTCTAGTCATGGACACAGTGAGGCACAGTGAGGCATGAGCACAGTGAGGCATAAGCACAGTAAGGCATGGAAACAGTGAGGCATGGACACAGTGAGGCACAGTAAGGCATGGACACAGTGAGGCATGGGCACAGTGAGGCATTGACACAGTGAGGCATGAGCACAGTAAGGCATGGACACAGTGAGACATGGACACAGTGAGGATGGGCACAGTGAGGCATTGACACAGTGAGGCATGGGCACAGTGAGGCATGGGCACGGTGAGGCATGGACACGGTGAGGCATGGACACGGTGAGGCATGGACACGGTGAGGCATGGACACGGTGAGGCATGGACACGGTGAGGCATGGACACAGTGAGGCATGGACACAGTGGGGCATGGGCACAGTGAGGCATGGACACAGTGAGGCATGGACACAGTGAGGCATGGGCACAGTGAGGCATGGGCACAGTGAGGCATGCACATGGACACAGTGAGGCAAAGTGAGGCATGCAGATGGACACCCTAGGCTTATACTCGAGTCAATACGTTTTCCATTTTTTTGTGCTAAAATTAGGTGCCTCGGCTTATATTCGGGTCGGCTTATACTCGAGTATATACGGTAAGCGTTTTCCATGTTGTATTTTCTGCTTTCAGTCACCTCCCCCGTCCAAATTGTACCCTTGAGCCCCGTACACACGGCCGAGGTTCTCGGCAGAAACCAGCGAAAACCTCGCTGGGAGCCGCATTCTGCCGAGAACCTCGGCCGTGTGTACGCTCTCTGCTCGCCCCGCCCGTCAGGAAACCCGTCAAGCAAATAGAGAACAGGTTCTCTATTTGCTCGACGGCCCGTCGGGGTGAATGGCTGGTTGCCTTTCCCGACGGGCGGGTCGCCGAATCTGACGGCCGGCAGAGAACCTCGACGGGCGGAACGATGTGTTCCGCCCGTCGAGGTTCTCTGCCGTGTGTACGGGGCCTGAAAGTCATAAATGCGACTTTCCAAACACTTTCTTTATCAATAGACCAGGGACTCGGGAGATGGGTTAGACCTAATGTGAACATTTCTCAGAACAAATGTTAAAATGTAACATTAAATTGGACCCTTTCAACTCTGGCTGAGCGTTGGAACAAGAAATGGGAACTTTTAGGAAAAGAAGAGAGACTCAAAAAATGATTTCAGGAACAGAAAGAACCAATTCTTAAGTGATAATCCACTTTCAAGGATGGAATTCAGTTCTTATCTGTGAAAGGTTTATTATTTTCCTATTATATATATCTTCCCTGTATTAGCAATAATATCCTCTGCTAAGATTCGGCTTTTGATTTTATTTTTTTACAGAGAACATTTTCTGTTGTGATTTTTTTTGTTCCCCTTTCTTATGTCACATATGCTGAAGTGCGCCGAGCGAAGGCTGGAGTGCAGATGCTGCAGAAAATTGACTTTTGTGGTTCAACATTTGACAAAGGGACAATAAAATTGTTTCATTTTATATCTTCGTTATTATTTAGAGGATGCTCTGTATTGATTTGAGAATTGCAAGGTATAAAATTAATGTTATATTGAAGTGTAGGCACAAAATTAACTTTGGGTCCCCGGTGGATACTTTATTTTTTATTTTTTTCACACCTGGCGCCAGGCATAAAGCTTTATTATTTAAAGAGGCACTAAAGCTTTTTATTTATTTACATTTTTTTGTACGCTACTGCGCAAAAGTTTTAGGCAGGTGTGAAATAGAAGCGACTAGAACTGGAAGTGTTACTAGTTTATTTTTATAGGTTAACAAAATGGAGTAAATGATAAGAAGAGAAATCCAATTTGAATCAATATTTGGTGTGGCCGCCATAGGCGTGCGCACAGGGTGTGCCAGGTGTGCCTGGGCACACCCTAATCATCTCATGTGCTACACATTCCCCCTATTTTCAAAAATTGGAGAAAAAAAAATGAAACAAATAAAACTGAAAAAAAAAAAGAATACAAAATAAAATAATAAAAATACAAACTACTGATACCATCCACTACCCTACTAACACCAAATTCTACCCTACTGATACCATCCACAGCTCTAATGACACCGTCAGTATATATACACATACACGCGAACATGTGTTTGAGCTTTGGGGTGCACTTCCTAACGCAATGGGCTGCGCACACCTATGGTGGCCGACCTTTGCTTTCAAAACAGCATCAGTTCTTCTAGGTAGGCTTGCACAGAGTTTTTGAAGGAACTTGAAAAGAAGGTTGTTCTACATCATGAAGAACTAAGCAAAGATCTTCTGTGGATGTCGTCTGCCTCAAATCCCTCTGTCTCTTCATGTAACCCCAGACAGACTCCATGATGGTGAGATCAGGGCTCTGTGGGGGTGTAACGGCACTGGTGAGCCACAACTGCGGTAGCAAGGATTTCAATGCGCTTCTTTATGTGAGAATTCAGTATTAGGCCCCAGGCGTCACTCCACACAAACAGGAGTTTGGGGGTTATCTACATCATCTCTCTCTCACATAAAGAAAGGCGTTGAGCTACTGAGCTTGGACGCATTACAACATGCGACCAGAGCTTAGCGTTTAAAATTATAGTATGCACTTAAAGATTCCAATGCACAACTGTATGCAAGCGATTATCAGTATTACATAGCGTCGTGCATTAGGCCACTAAGGGAAACGGTATGAAATACGTCAACCCTTGGCATAGAAAAGTTTAGGTGAACATGTTCCACAACTTAGGGCATAGGCCCATAAACAGGTAGCACTTATGTCAAGCACGTAGTAAATAGGCGTTGTTGAGACAACTAATAATTACATATGAGAGGAAATTATAGCTCAGGTACTTTGAGAATATACGTAGTAAATAGGAGTTGTAGCGACAACTAATAGTTGTATATAAGAGGCAAATATAGCTCAGGTAATAATAGTTGCATATGAGAAGCAATTATTGCTGAGGTAATAATAGTGTAAATGTCCCTTTAAGATATTCCTTAGCAAAGAGTCATAGGCACAACAGTCTATCCCAAGTAGTATGTTAATAGCCAAAAGCCATAATAAATAACAGCAATTGTTTTAGGTGAAAAGTATGCAGCAGACCTTTCTGTAGAACTACAAGTGACACAATGGCTACTTATCCGTTTGCAGGGCTTCAATGTTTGGCAGCAAGGGACTCCATAGTGTAGGGTACAAAAGAAACAAGCAAACTCCTGCGCACGGGTGGATTGTCCAACAATTATTCGAAGATCTTCATAAAAAGTCATGCAATTGTCAAAAATGGTAATAGCAGAGGCCTTGCTGCCCTTCGTGGATGGGGAAGTCCTGGCAGAAAATAGAGAAAGAAAAGAAAGGCGCACCAGCCTGGTGTATTACCGCTTGACAATTTATTGAATAATAAAAAATGTGTTAAAAACTACTCACAAAAGACGTAACAAAACAGGCTTGTCAACAGGCAATGAGGTATATTCCCCTCAGACCGCACTCCACAATGGGGGGACTGGAAGTATGTTACTGCTGGCTGACGCGTTTCGAGGCATCTGGGGCCTCTTCATCAGAGCTCAGCGGTAATACACCAGGCTGGTGCGCCTTTCTTTTCTTTCTCTACTCCATAGTGTAGGGCAGGGGTAGTAAATTAAAACTCACAGGGGTCCGGTCAGAAAATGTTTCTTCCAGCGGAGGTCCGAATGTCATATTGGTGCTATGACTCCACATGATATGCTCCGCTTCACAGTGCCCCCCACCACACATCTTTACGAGACACACACACATCACACTCTGTGCTTTTTTTCTTTTAACTTTATTGAAATCTCAAAATACATTTCTTAAATTTTTATGCAGCACAGCTCAGTTGCGGTGCATAAAAACAGTATGCGTTTTGCACCACACTGCTCAGCACGCAGGGGCGCTGTTGAAGTGTGAACAGGACACATAGAAAACAATTGTTTTCCATTGCCCTTGCAGAGACCTGTGTTTTTCTTGTGCAGAAATCACAGACCCCCTTTTACATCAGTCCCCCCCCCCTTAACATCACAGACCCCCTTTTACATCAGTCTTCAGTCTTCCCCCACCTTAACATCACAGACCCCCTTTTACATCAGTCTTCAGTCCTCCCCCCATTAACATCACAGACTCCCTTTTATATCAGTCTTCAGTCTTCCCACACCTTAACATCACAGACCCCCTTTTACATCAGTCTTCAGTCCCCCCCCCCCCCTTAACATCACAGACTCCCTTTTACATCAGTCTTCAGTCTTCCCACACCTTAACATCACAGACCCCCTTTTACATCAGTCTTCAGTCCTCCCCCCCTTAACATCACAGACCCCCTTTTACATCAGTCTTCAGTCTACCCACACCTTAACATCACAGACCCCCTTTTACATCAGTCTTCAGTCCTCCCCCCCTTAACATCACAGACTCCCTTTTACATCAGTCTTCAGTCCTCCCCCCCTTAAAATCACAGACCCCCTTTTACATCAGTCTTCAGTCTTCCCCCCCTTAACATCACAGACCCCCTTTTACATCAGTCTTCAGTCTTCCCCCCACCTTAGCATCACAGACCCCCTTTTACATCAGTCTTCAGTCCTCCCCCACTTAACATCACAGACCCCCTTTTACATCAGTCTTCAGTCTTCCCCCCACCTTAACATCACAGACCCCCTTTTAAATCAGTCTTCAGTCCTCCCCCTCTTAACATCACAGACTCCCTTTTACATCAGTCTTCAGTCTTCCCCCATCTTAACATCACAGACCCCCTTTTACATCAGTCTTCAGCCCCCCCCCCATTAACATCACAGACTCCCTTTTATATCAGTCTTCAGTCCTCCCCCCTTAACATCACAGACCCCCTTTTACATCAGTCTTCAGTCTTCCCACACCTTAACATCACAGACCCCCTTTTACATCAGTCTTCAGTCCTCCCCCCCTTAACATCACAGACTCCCTTTTACATCAGTCTTCAGTCTTCCCCCACCTTAACATCACAGACCCCCTTTTAAATCAGTCTTCAGTCCTCCCCCTCTTAACATCACAGACTCCCTTTTACATTAGTCCTCAGTCCCCCCTTAACATCACGAACCCCCTTTACATCAGTGTCCTCAGCCCCCCTCATGTCAAATCCTCCCTGCCTCATCACAACCCCGACCCATCACACAGACTGACCCGACCCATCACACAGACTGACCAGACCCATCACACAGACTGACCCCCTAAATCACAGACCCCTCATTACAGACTGAACCGATCCATCACACAGAATGACCCCCCAAATAACAGACTAACCCCCCCTATCACAGACCCCCCCTTCATGCAGACTGATCCCCCAAATAACAGACTGACCCCCCATCACACAGACTGGCCCATCACAGACTGACCCCCCAAATCACAGACCCCTCATTACAGGCTGACCCAACCCATCACACAGACTGACCCCCAAATAACAGACTGACCCGACCCGACCCATCACACAGACTGACCCCCATCACAGACCTCTCATTAGACTGACCCCCCAATCATAGACTGACCCCCCCCCCAATCACAGTCCTCTCTCGATATTAAACCCTCTCCTTTACAGCACAGCACTCCCCCTCTCCCCACAGAACCCTACCTGATTCACACAGGGCATGAAGCGTGACCGCTCTGGACAAAGGGCGGGACTTTGTTAAAAGTGAGTGATTTATTTCTGGAACTGCCTATCAACCAATCACTCACCCCGTAACTTAAAAAGTCCCGCCCTTTGTCCAGAGAGCGGCCGCTTTGTGTGAATCAGACAGGCAGTGTGGGGAGGAGGACAGGGGCGGGGGAGTGCTGAGACATTAGAGAAGTTCCATGCCTGCTATGCTATGTATATAGCGGCGGCAGGCGGGGGGGCAGGCCGGCGGGCGTTCCGGCGAGCGAACGAGCGAGGACACAGAAAACTACTTGGCGAGGCTGCGGTCCAGGCAGAATGGCCACGGGGGCCGGAAACCGGACCGCGGTCCGCCATTTAGTGGCACCTGGTGTAGGGCATCAGCAAGGAAGATTTCAGGTTGTCCGCAGCGATGGCAGGCTGGACGCAGTGAAGGTCTTTGCTAGCTGGCCATAATATTGCCCCTTGTTGTAGCGTGGCGGGTATGGCTGACAATAATAGAACAAAGTTTGTAAGTTAAATGAATGCCTTTATAGGCAGGTACCAGATGCAGTGCATTAGCACTGATTCAAACGAGAAGCGTTGATTCACTGCGCACTTCCGCGCTCCATGCTGGAACGCACACGGTGCCGGGCGATGAAACGCTGGAACGCATTACGGCGCTGAAAGTGCCTGTTACAACAGAGAACAGGCGGCGCGACGGCACCTGTTACAGGGGGGGCCAAACCATCATGTCCAGGACTTCTTGTTCTTCTTTACACTGAAGATAGTTCCTAATGACATTGGCTATATGTTTAAGCATTGAGGAAACCATTGGTCCTGACCAAATCTCCAACTCCATTTGCAGACATACAGCCCCAAACTTGCAAGGAACCTCCGCCATGCTTCACAGTTGGCTGCAGACACTCATTATTTTCCCGGTCTCCAGCCCTTTGCCAACAAATTGCCTCCTGTGACGGCCAAATATTTAACATTTTGACTCATTAGTCCAGAGCACCTGCTGCCATTTTTCTGCACCCCAGTTCCTATGTTTTCCTGCAAAGTTGAGTCGCTTAGCCTTGTTTCCATTTTGGAGGTTTGGATTTTTTGAAGACCACTTCTGGTCAGACTTCTTCGGATAGTAGATGGGGGTACCTGGGTCTCACTGATTTCCTTCAGTTCTGTGATGATGGCACTGCTGGACATCTTTTGATGTGGACGGGAAGGAAACATGATGTGTCTTTCATTGACTGCATTAAGTTTCTTTGGCTGACCAATGCGTCTACGCTCCTCAACATTGCCTGTTTCTTTGTGCTTTTTCATAAGAGTTTAAAACCCCAGTCTGTGTTGAAATCTATGCCTGGGAAAGACCATACCGATGCAGTATACCTACCTTGTGTCTTGTTGCTGTGCTTAGTTTTGCCATGGTGTATGATCTGTGTGTCAGAAACCATGAATCAGACCGAGACAGAAGTACAGTCAAATCACACTTGTTTAATAATAATAATAATAATAATAGGATAAACAGAGTAAGGAGCAGTCAACACATAGCCAGAGTTCAGGAACCGGATTGGATAGTCAGCCAAGTCAAATGTCAGAGAGCCAGAGATAGACGTAGTAGAACAGCAAGCAGGATCGTCAGCCAAGCAAGTCTTCAACATGAATGCAGGAGATAGTCTCTGTGATGTTGACCAAGGCAAAGGCAGAGAGCAACTGAGCCGGAAGCCTAAAGTAGGCAGGACTGATGAGCAGGATCGTCAACAGGTGAGTCACTGTGGAGAGATAGGAGCTGGCAGCTGAGCGGCCAGCTCAGAGAAGGAAGGGCTGAGCCCAGCCCTGACACTAACCTCATGATAGTAGCAGAGTTTGGCTCTTCCCCACCCAGTTTTCAGTCTCCTACACCAGCTGTTTCCTATTTCAGTTAGTGATTGTGTTTCAACCTACATATGAAATTGATGATCATTAGCACCCGCTTGATATAATTGGTTAATTTTACACCTTACTAATCCAACAAAATCCCATGACTTTGTGCAAGTCTAATGCCGCGTACACACAATCACTTTTTGTGATGAAAAAAAACGAAGTTTTATGTGATGAAACAAAACAACGTTTTTCAAACTTCATTTTCCAAAATGACGTTGCACACACACCATCGTTTTTCCAAAATGCTTTAGCAAAGCGCGGTGACGTACACCACGTTCGACGGCACTCAAATTCAAGCATGTTCAAATTTTTTTTTGGTCGTTTTTTTGAAACGATGTTTTGCCCACACACGGTCATTTTAAATGACGTTTTTGAAAACGTCGTTTTTTTCATCACAAAAAGTGATCGTGTGTAGGCGGCATAAGAATAGATGCTGGTTTGGTGGTCACACCAAATAATGATTTGATTTAGATTTTTTTTTTCTTCTGCAATTTACTTGGCATTTTGTAAATTGATAAAAATAAACAATTAAAATACATATTTTTAAAATGATTCTAAATGTCATTTAAAATGATGGTGTGTGGGCAAAATGTCATTTTATGTCTTCTAAAAAATGACCAAAAAAAAATTTGAACATGCTCGAATTTTTTATGTCATTTTTCAAAATGTCATTTTTTGTGTCATAAAAAATGATCGTGTGGGGGCAAAACTACGTAAAAAATGATGTTTTAAACCCGCACATGCCCAGAAGCAAGTTAGGAGACGGGAGGTAAAACTACCATTCATAGAGGAGTAAGCACATTCATCACGCTGTAACAGACAAACAAGCAGGAATCGTCTTTTACTAACAAGTAACCAGCTAAAAGCAACCTCAAGGCAAATAGAACTTCCCCTTTAGAGTGCCGTCATTTTGTTCATCATTTTCCAAAAATGATGGTGTGTATGCAACGTCATTTTTGAAAATGAAGTTTGAAAAATTTAGTTTTTTTTCATGATGAAAAATGACATTTTTTTTATCACAAAAAGTGATCGTGTGTACGAGGCATTAGTCATTATTTCCAATGACTCAAAGCCCCCCTTACATCACAGTCCCCATTGCAGCCCCCTTTACATCAGAGTTCCCATCAGAGCCCCCCTTAAATTGCAGCCCTCTTTAGAGCCCCTTTATATCACAGTCCCCATTAGAGCCCCCTTAACATCACAGTCCCCATCAGAGCCCCTCTTACATCACAGTCCCCATTAGAGCCCCTCTTACATTACAGTCCCCATTGCAGCCCCCTTTACATCACAGTCCCCATTGCTGCCCCCTTTACATCACAGTCCCAATTGCAGCCCCCTTTACATCACAGTCCCCATTGCAGCCCCCTTTCATCACAGTCCCCATTGCAGCCCCCTTTACATCACAGTCCTCATCAAAGCCCCCCTTACATCACAGTCCCCATTGCAGCCCCATTACATCACAGTCCCCATTGCAGCCCCCTTTACATCACAGTCCTCATCAAAGCCCCCCTTACATCACAAGTCCCCATTGCAGCCACCTTACATCACAGTCCCCATTGCCGCCCCCTTTACATCACAGTCCCCATTGCAGCCCCCTTTACATCACAGTCCCCATTGCAGCCACCTTTACATCACAGTCCCCATTTCAGCCCTCTTACATCACAGTCCCCTTCAGAGCCCTCCTTACATCACAGTCCCCATGAAAGTCCCCCTTACATCACAGTCCCCATCGTAGCCCCCTAAACATCCAAGTTCCCCTCAGAGACCCCCTTACATGGCAGTCCCTATCAGAGCCCCCTTTACATCACAGTTCCCATCAGAGCCCCCTTACATCAGTGTCCTTTCTTACATCAGGGTCCAATCAGAGCCCCCCCTTATATCAGAGTTCCCATCAAAGTCCCCTTACATCAGTGTCCAATCAGAGCCCCCCTTACATTTGTACCCCCTCTTTCACCAGGGTCCAATCAGTACCCCCTCTTACATCAGTGTCCAATCAGAGCCCCCCTTAAATTTGTACCCCGTCTTTCATCAGGGTCCAATCAGTGCCCCCTCTTAAATTAGGGTCCAATCAGAGTCCCCTCTTACATTAGTGTCCCCATCAATGCCCCACTTACATCACAGTCTCCCATCAGAGCCCCTTTTTTCCCCCACACGCCATAGTTCGAAGACCTCTGATCTATAGGCTCTGACACCGCAGCATCCGATCACTTGAATCACTTTGTCAGGAACGGTCGTAGAGGCAACATGAGTGCCGCTCGATATTTCATTTGGTTCTGCAGCCTTTGTATTCTTGCTTTGTGAATTTCACAGAATGATGACTCCTGGCTTCAGAACGGCAGAAATTGCATTGGATCCCCGGGTATGAGCGTCCGTCATCAGACACGGGTGACATGAAGACTCAGTGTTCTGATTAACAAGAGATCGGCTCCCTGGACTGACCCACAGGCCTGCCGCTTCATACACAACAGTTTGTTTTTCCTTATTACTTGCAGTAAACTAGACAAGCGGAATGAAACATTTCGGCAATGGCAGGATGTCCTGTGCTCTCAGCATTCAATATACTTTATGACAGTTCTATGTCACCCGGGGACACATAAAACTCATACTGTAGCAACATATCGCTGCGGACTCAGCCACCTACTTCTAACTGGGGCAATGCGATTGAATGCTGCATTTATACAGGTTCGTAAATTCATTGAGAACCCACCGGATTTGATATTCTTCTGAATTGTGTGTGTGTGTGTATATATTATATATACATGGTATATATATATATATATATATATATACACACACACTGTACACACTATGGCCCGGATTCACAAAGCACTTACGCCGACGTATCTCCAGATACGCCGCATAAGTACAAATATGCGCCGTCGTATCTGTGCGCCGGACCCACAAACTAAGATACGCCTAAAAACAGACTTCATCCCACCGACGTAACTTGCCTACGCCGGCGTTGAGTGGGCGCATATTTACGCTGGACGCATGTGGCGCTCCCATTGATTTTCTATTCAAATATGCAAATGAGAAAGATACGCCGATTCACGAACGTACTTGCGCCCGGCGTATGATTTAAGCGGTTTGCGTAAGTCTTGCGTTCGGCGTAACGTTATTCCCCTATAGATGAGGAGCAACCCATGCAAAGGTATGGACCAGGGAACACAAGCCTACGTATTGTACGTTGGACGTCTGTGAATATGGGCCGACGTGGGTCTGACTGGGCGTAGGTTACGTTCACGGCGTACACAGTGATCCGGCGTATCTTAGGCAGTTGTTCAGACGTGGTTGTGTGCATGCGCACGGGGAAACGTCCACGTCTCGACGCATGCGCAGTTCATTTTAAGTACTTGTCTGGCGAACGGCCCATCATTTGCATGGGGTCACACTTCATTAACATGGATCACACCCACTTCCAGCCCACTTCCACCTACTTCCACTTACGCCGGCTTACGCCTACGAAATATACACTACGCCAGCGCAGAGTTGGGAGCATTTGCTTTGTGAATTCCATGCTTGCTTCTCTGCTCTGCGCCGGCGTAGCGTAAAAGAGATACACTACGGCGGCATAAATATGCGCCAATGTCTGTGAATCCGGGCCTATATTGTCAAACGTATTGAGACCAGTGGCGGCCCGTGCACTAGGGGTTTCGACCCCCATCCATGCATCCGGCCCCTTGATCTACATACAGGGATGCCGGATGCATGGATTCCAATGTGGGGGGTTGTTTTTTTTAAGCACCTGATTGGAGCCGGAGGCTCTAATAGGCTTTAAAAAAGGGTGGACTCCGGGCGCAGAGCACTGTGCCCAAAGCCCACCCAGTTGTGTGATGATAACAAATGAATGTTCTCCTTTCGGGCCAATGAGGAAGCGGATCTAAGACCCGTCACCCGATTGGCTGAAAGGACAGGCGATCCTATTAGACGCCTAGCAGGAGGTGAGAAGAGATGCGCGGCAGAAGTCGTCATGATCTAGGAGAGGACACAGTAGCGGCTGCCTGACTCACAGCTTGCCTTTGTCACCCGCTGCGTGACCCACAGCTCGCTACCCGCTGCGTGACCCACAGCTCGTCACTGTCAATCGCTGCCTGACTCAGCGCTCGATGCGGTCTTCCTCTGCCTGACCCACAGCTCGTCGTCACTGGAACCCTCTGCCTGACCCACAGCCGGCTGCCTGTCACCCGCCACCTTGATGGGGTACGTACCCCCAAAAAAGAATTGCCTTAAAGAACAGGCTATCCTATTGGATGCCTAACAGTAGGAGAGAAGAGACGCAGGTCAGAAGCTGCCGTGATCTAGGAGAGGACACAGGAGCCACTGCCTGACACACAGCTCTCCGCTTTCACCCACTGTCTGACCCACAGCTCATCACTGTCACCCGCTGCCTGACCCACAGCTCGCCGATGTCACCCGCGGCCTGACCCACAACTCGCCGCTGTCATCCACTGCCTGACCCCCAGCTCACCGATGTCATCTGCTGCCTGACCCCTAGCTCGTCTCTGTCACCCACTGCCTGATTCACAGCTTATGGCTGTCATCCGCTGCCTGATCCACAGCTTGCAGCTGTCACCCGCTGTCTGACCCACAGATCGCAGTTGTCACCCGCTGTCTGACCCACAGCTCGCAGCTGTCACCCGCTGTCTGACCCAATTGTGTGATGATGATAACAAATGAATATTTATTATCACCACACTGATCCTCATCCTGGCCAATCAGGAAGCAGGTCTGAGACCCATCACCCGATTGGCTGAAAGGATGGACGATCCTTTTGGATGCCTAGCAGGAGGAGAGAAGAGGACACAGTAGCCACTGCCTGACCCACAGCTCGCTGCTGTTACCTGCTGCCTGACCCACAGCTTGCCGCTGTCACCCATTGTCTGACCCACAGCTCGCCATTGTCACCCTAACCCTAAATCCTGTCTATCTGCCCAAGGATTAGAAGTGAGGTCAGAGGTTGCTCCAGCCCTCCAAGGGCATAGAGTCAAGTGAGGGCTATCTTGCCCTCACTCGGCTTCCTGCCTAGCCATCAGATGGCTCCGGTAAGCTAAGAATTGACCGTGAAAGCGGCAGGGGGTGGAGTGGGGGCTTATCAGAAAGCGTTGCCTAAGGAAAGATACAAAACAATGGGGTTGCTGCTGCCATAACAATGGTATTTAACATAAAAGTAATGACGTACATTCCCAGTTCAGTGGTCAGCAATTAAATGTAAGTTCAGCTTTATAGCAAACCTGTAAGGTGACCTCACGCTGGTTGGGCAGAACTCCTGATTCCCCCTGAGCCAGCAGGAAAGGTACAGTGCTTTCCTGTGCTTTCCTGACTTTTTTTTCTTAGAGCCAAATACAAAAGCCACCTACTTAAGGGTCTATGGAGAAAAAGTGCCACTGATTCTATTCACACCTCCCTGCCACTGCCACTGATCCTTTTTACCCTGCCCTGCCACTAATATTTTTAACCCTGCACTGCCAATGCTCTCATGCCCCCTCCACACTGCCACTGATCCCACCCCCCAGGACTGCCACTAATCTCATCCCCAACACACTGCCACTGAT
Organism: Rana kukunoris; assembly: GCA_029574335.1. Classification (NCBI taxonomy): domain Eukaryota; kingdom Metazoa; phylum Chordata; class Amphibia; order Anura; family Ranidae; genus Rana; species Rana kukunoris. Next base: position 241,771,852 of record CM056054.1, read on the forward strand.
CCCACCCCCCAGGACTGCCACTAATACCATCCCCCACCAGCACTGCCACTCATCCCAAACCCCAGCATGGCCACTCATGCCAACTATTCACTGGCACTGCCACACATTCCACCCCCTCAAGCACTGCCACTCATCCCATCTTCCCCCCACAGCCGCTGATCCCACCCTCCCCCTGTACTGTCACTCATTCCATCCCCCCTCATTGCCACTGATCTCACCCTCCCTCCACAATGACAGTAATCCCATCCAATCCCCCCCAGCACTGACACTCATTCCATCACCCCCCCTCAGCACTGCCACTGATTCCACTCCGCCCAGCACTGCCACTGATCTCATCCCCCCACCAGCACTGCTACTCGTTTCATTTCTCTCAGTACTGCCACTGATCCCATTAGCCCCACCCACCACTGCCTCTGATCCTACCCCCCCCAGCCACCAATGGGTGAGGGGTAGTGATGTGCAGTAACCTCTATCAACCAGTAAGAGATAAAACGATAATTCTCCCACTCTGTCCAGTTCTGGACACCAGTCCTCATCAAGGATGTACTGGAAATGGAGAGCATCCAGAGAAGGGCAACAAAGCTAATAAAGGGTCTGGAGGATCTTAGTTATGAAGAAAGTTTGTATGCACTGAACTTATTCTCACTGGAGAAGAGACACTTGAGAGGGGATATTGTAACGGTCACCACCGTTTACGACCTTCCATCCAACCACGACAAGCTTATCCGACACACTCCGACAATACTGCATACACGATCCATATCAATTCCCAGAATAAGACGAGACTCAGCTCTGTAATTGCTTCCAAAGATATGAACACTTTAATGGTATTTTCTCAGCTTCTTATACAGTTTACAAGCATGTGGCAGTAATCACAGAACAATACCATCTCCACCCCCCTTCACACCATGGGGGGCTTCAATCACATTCTAAAAGGCATTCAGGTAAGCTAATCATGTAGACATGTCGGCACCGCATCATCAATAGACTTAATTCCAGTAGATAATGACATGCTAATTCAGTACATCTGAATGAAGAATTTAACACATTGTTTTAGACACAATGAATCACACAATCAAAAGGTCTTTCAGGCCCTGATGCAATTAACACCTTTCAAAAGCATGTGTGCCCATATTGAATAGGCAACAGCTTGTGATATCTCAAGACATCCACTTTGTAATATTCCAGTCCTGCAATATGAATTATTATTATTGTCCCATTTCATGTACTATATCAGCCCTCAAAATTTCCACTCGCCTACTAGCATTTGGCGAGTGGATTTCAGCTGGGGGCGAGTGATGACAGGGATGCATGACCAATCTCCCTCCAATCTGTGCCTACACTTAGGGTCCCGGTGAGATTGGCGGCCGAAGAGGAAAGGTGCATGCTCGGGAAAAGTAGTCTGGTGAGCTGCGCACAGGCAGAGCAATACACAGGTACTCTCCTTTCAATTCTTGTTAAGCCATTGGACCTAACAGTATGACCTCTCTGAGCTTGCCCCCTCCCCCTCGACCAATGTAGCTGGAGAGCAGAAAGTAATGAGTGAGGTGGAGGATTGCAAAAATTACCACTCCGGTGCAGCGCTCACTGAAAGTTGCCCTGACACGAGAGCGGCAGCCTTGCAGTTTGTGCAGTTTTCTTCTCCTTGTGCTCTATGTAAGTGTCCAACAGTTCAGCCTGAGCACTGTGAACAGACTGGTTTCTAGTTGCCCTGTCCCTCTGGTCTGCCCCCAGTGCCCTGTCCCTCTGGGCTGCCCTAGTGCCCTGTTCCATTTTGTTAAATTTGTTGTTGGTAATATTTAATTGTGTAACTTGATTCTGCATAAAACATTTAACAGTGTCATTCTATAAGATAATCTACAAGGGCGTGTTTACAGGTGCAATTAGGCGCAGGGCAGTGTATGAATTAGGTGGGGAAACTGGTGGCGAGTAACTCTTGAGGCCTGGCTAGTAGCTCAGGACTTGAAATTTTGAGCCCTGTACTATCCTGTACTATATGATATAATTTCTTTGTCACCCTATGGCCCTAGGGACATAAGGTGACCCTAGACATATGAGAATCTCAGTCTGTCACGGTTCATACCGTTACATCTATGATTTTTTTTTTGTAAGGATGTAGAATTTCCTTCCACTGGTGGTGGTCTCAGCAAAGAGCTTCGATAATTAAAAAAAAACTATTAGATAGGCACCTAAACGACCACAACATACAGAGATATACAATGTAATATTGTTATAAAAAAGCAACCATCAGGTTGGACTTGATGGACTTGTGTCTTTTTTCAACTTACCAACTATGTAAGTGAGAGAGCTTCAAAGTCCGCTGGCTCTGTACCTACAAGTATCCCTTCACTTGGCGAGGCTTTTCAGCTTCCCTGAAGAGGTTAATTAAGCCGGTCTGCCACAATTGTCACCCCACTCTGTAATTTACCGTACATCCACTCGCTTTCATGGCAGTCCAGTATATCAGCAAATATTGTCTCACAAAACCGGCGAATTTGAAGTGACAAGCGCGCTGCTTTCTTAAAGGTCATGACCAAGTAATCTAATATTGATCTGACTTGAGCAAAAAAAAAAAAAAGCAAAATTATAACAGTGCTGCGATCCTGAGCCAGGGAGACACATGGGCCCAGATTCACAGAGCGATTACGCCTGCGCAACAGGAGATGCGCGGCGTAAGTCTAAATGTGCGCGTGCGTTTCGATGCACGGCATCCCCAAAGCGAGATACGCAAGAAATCTACTTTTTTTTGTCCGGCGTAATTTCGTTAGACAGGCGCATCCGTCCGCGCAAAACTGCGCTAGACAGACCATTGATTTGCTAGTCAAATATGCTAATGAGGGACTTACGGGGATCCACAAAAGAACGTTGGGGCAGCGCAGGCTACGCAGTGTGCGCAACAGCAAAATGTCCTGTCTAAAATTAGACCATATAAAAGCTGGTGTAAAAAGAGAAAAAAAGTCTACTTGTTAGTTAAAGCAACACTGTTAGTGAGGAGCTCAGCAGTCACACGTGTTGCACAACAATCTGTATGCCAACATGCCAGGGGCATCGTCGCACATAGCTATACTACTGACTTTAGATGAGCAAAGAAGGAGGAGGGCACGGAGGAGGGCACGGGAGAGGATATACCGCACCCGCATAGACCTGTTTGGCATGAGTGATTCTAAGGTGTATCGCATCTTCAGATTCACCCCTCATGCCATCCTGGAATTAACCACAACCTTGCAGGATGACCTCACCAGCCCAACAAAACGCTCACATGCAGTGCAGCCACTGGTGAAGGTCCTGGCAACACTCCATTTCCTTGCCAGTGGCTTTTTTCAGCGTACAAGTGGAGTGGTGGCTGGGATGTCACAATCCTCCATGAGCAGACGTGTGCACCAGGTTGTCCCTGCAATCCTCAGACGCATGGCCAACCAAATCATCAAACCCACCACTGAGGAGCTGCGGCTGAAGGCAATGACAGATTTCTACAGAATTGCCAGATTCCCACGCACCGTGGGGGCCATTGATTGCACACATGTGGCACTCCAGCCCCCCCAGGAGACAGAGCACATGTACCGCAATCGGAAGCATTGGCATTCCATCAACGTACAGGTGATAGTCGATGCCCAAGGCCCAAGGCCCAGGGTCCAGCACCCAGGGTCCAGCCATGACAGCTACATATACAATCAATGCCACATCCGAATGGAATTCGATCAGAACGTGTATGGGGCCACCTGGCTGGTTGGTGAGTGAAAAAATAAAAAAAAAGGGGAAAAAAATTATTGCCCTTGACGTGAGCCACGCCTGGGGCGCCCCCGGCCATGGCTCCGGCTCCTCAGGGGAGACTCATGGGGGAGGGGGAAAACCGGGGAAGGAGGAGCAGCCCCTGATCTCTGCCCACCTGGCGGCCTGCCCTCCAAGGCCACGGCTATTCTGTCCAGGGCAGCACCAAGTGTTGCCGTGTTGGCCTGGATAGCCTGGGTAAGGGCCCTCACATCCTGCCCAACGCCTGCTGATGTCGTCTGCAGTTCGTTTAGTCAGGTTGTGAAAGCCCGGGAGTGGGGGTCCAGGTTCCCCAGCGTATCCTTGATGGAGGACAGGCTCTCCTCCATCCGCACCAATGTCTGGCTGACCTGTCCCAGATGGCGGGTCTGGAGGAACTGGTCCCTTCTCAGAGTGGCGGGCAGGAGATCGGCCACCCCCCTGGTCTTCTGGGATGACTTCCTGCCTCTAGCTGATGCTTGTGGCCGGGGAGAAGGGGAGGCCCTTGGGAGGGGAGCCATGTTGGGGGAGGAGGGGGGGGCTCCCCCTTAGGGAGGGCTGCCTGCTGCCAGCCAGAGGGAAAGAGTCTTCAAAAACCAAAAGTCCAGTGCCTGACATGGACTCCTCCTCCTCATGAATCTCCTCCTCCTCAACCTCCTCCTCCTCCTCTTCAACCTCCTCCGCGGACTACGGCCTTGTAGGGGGGGCCTCATTAGGCTGCTGTCCTGGGGATGGTGCGGTCAGGCCAGATGGCCCTGCACCCTCCTGCACATCTGTGGATGACACAAAACATTCACAGGTTGGAGGATCCACACACTTGCCACATATTCCCTTTCATCCCCTCCCCCACACATGCTACACACCTGATATTAAAAAAATACTTACCTGGCACCATGGGCTCCGGACTTAAATCAAAGCTGGGCAGGCCCTCCACTTCATGCTGATGAAAGGTCAGGGCCACCGCACGCTCCTCCGCTGTCAGCCTAATACGGCATGGTGGGCCCCCTCCTGTGCCCCTGGCATGGGCAAGCATTTTGGACAGCTTCTGTTTGACCAGACGCCGGAGGTCATTAATCTTTTTGTCAATCCCAGACCGGGTCCGTGTCTCCCCCTCCCCCGCTGAATTGACCTGCTCAGTGATCATATCCAAAATCTCCCTCCTCCTGGCCGGGGTGGTGTTGGCACTGTCTGGGCCGTGGAGGAAACGCCCATAATCGCTAATGGCCCGGGCAAGAATTCTTTTTTCCCCCAAAGTAAAATTTAGTTTTCGCTTTCTCTCTGTCATACTGCAAAAACTCACTCCCAGTCAACAAAAATCTGTCACAAAAACAAGCACAACCAATCAAGCAAGAACACACAAAAAGAGAAAACTAACACCCAAAAAATCACACAAGCACTCAGCAAAAAACAGTCACAAAAACAAACAGCAACAATTAAGCAAGAAAACAAACGAACAGAAATATATCAAACAAACAGTCACTCAAACACTTATTAAAAAACACTTTCAAAGATCTACTAACAAACACTTGATCACACAGAACACTAATCTGACAAATACAAAACACAACGCAACGAACAACGGGACAAAAGCACTTGGTTAAATAGGAAGGGACAAAGGGATGTACTTTTGCAATGCAAGTGCGTTTGTGTCTGTCTATTTATGCTGTTTGCGTAGTTCACAACATTGCCCTAGTCCATTTCCAATTTCACTGATTGCGCCGCTCCCGAGTTGTGAGCATGCGCACAGCGGAGCTGACCATGGTCTCCTTCAAGAGCGCATGCACGAGCCGGCCGGCCCTTCATTTCCATGGGGTCACGGCTCATTTCAATGTAACCCGCCCACGTCCTTCCCAATTTGTATTACTCCGCCTTACACCTCTGAAATAACGTTACGCATGCGCAATTTTCTGCGCAAAAGCTACGAGAATAGGGTGATTACGCGGCTACATTGCGCAAGTCTAACGTAAAGGCGGTGCGCTACGCCGGTCCAATAATGCGCAGATGTACGTGAATCTGGGCCTTTGTTTTTTTTTTCAAGGGTTTTGTAATTATATACTCTACTCTTCACTGAAAGTGCCCAATGAATCTCCTAGATATTCAACATGGTGGGAAATTATGATCAAAACAAAAAACTTTTTTTTTTTACTGTTAATGGTGGCGATTTGCGATTTTTATTGGGAATGCGACATTATGTCCGACACATCGGACACTTTTGACACATTTTTGGGACCATTCACATTTATACAGCGAACAGTGCTATAAATATGCACTGATTACTGTATAAATGTGACTGGCAGGGAAGGGGTTGACAAAGGGTCTTCTAACTGTGGAGGGAGGGGACTGACTGGGGGAGGTGACGATCTGTGTCCCTAGGGACACAGCATCGGTCTCCTCTCCCTGACAGGATGTGGAGCTGTGTGTTTACACACACAGCTCCATGTCCTTGTCTGTGTAACAGCCGATCGCGGGTACCTGCCAGACATCGCGGCCGCCTGGCATGCGCATTGGCACCGCAGTGATGCGTCGGGCACGTGCACGCCCCCCAGTGGCCGGAGGAGCCGAGGATGTCAATAGATGTCCTCCCGACATTGTAGAGCCACCTTGTGGCAGTCATTTTACAATGCCGGGGCTCCAAGAGGTTAAAAAAGTCCCACAATGTACATCCATCGTCAATCACATCATCCAGTGATACAGGTCTACATCAGTCATGATGAATGGCCGCCGCCAATCCATCAAAAGAAGAAAAAAGATGCTGCATAGACAGCCTAATTCTGTTGTGTCGAATGATATCACGGGGGTTAATGCTGCTAAATTCAACAGCGTGGCGGAGGTCATCCAGTGATGTCATTGATCAAACATGGACGCATAGCAACTTCTAAAGATTTCTTCTAAAGGGGCCTGGTCCTTTACCTGCATATTGGTCCGGGTCTTAAGTGGTTAAAGAATGCCTGGTGGAAGTTGGAAAGGGTCTGTTTGTCCTGTTGTGATGGAGTGAAATAAAATGTCTATGTTATCTTTTAACCATTCAAATATTACTATTCTTTCTTTTACTCTTTTATTTATTTTCATTCTTGTTGCGATGTGTATGTGTATGTGAGTGTGTATGTGTATATATATATATATATATATATATATATATACATATACATACAGAGGCGGCCCTAGGCTTTGTGAGGCCTTAGGCAAAACTTGACATGGGGCCCAACTCCCACCCATGACAGGAAAAATAATTAATGGACAAGAGCCTCTTCCCCACAACCCTGGCCAGTGGTTGTGGGGGTCTGCGGGCAGGGGGCTTATCGGAATCTGGAAGCCCCCTTTAACAAGATGGTCCCCAGATCCTGCTCTTTAATAACTAAGGGGCAGTGGCCACCTGGTGAACCCGCCCCCTTGTAACGTCATTGACTGAGGGCATGCTGGGTCATTGACGTCACAAGGGGTGGTATCTCCGATATTCACAGTTTGTTAAGGACACTGGCGGCCCGGTTCCTGTGTCAGGGCTCCTAATGCTGCCTGAGTACAGCAGTGTTAAGGTCCTTTGTCCCTCAAAACTGGGGTAATGCATTGGGTAAGTTTGGCAGCCATGAGGCCCCTGTGAGTGCGAGGCCTTAGGCGACCGCCTCATTTGCCTAATTAAAGAGCCGCCTCTGCATTTTTATATATATATATATATATATATATATATATATATATATATATGTGTGTGTATTTCAGTATTCGTGTGACAAGACAGTGGTATTTTTCTTGACCAAGATATATATAGGTGAAAAACATATGTTCTTTTCAACCCCCTCCTTTCTACTCCACTCCTTACCCACTCCTCCCTCCTCCCACTGAGCAAGGGACAATGGCCCCCATGTCCTGGAATGCTTGCCTCGTGGTCAAGAAGAGATGTAACGAGAGAGGACCGTATGTGGATGAGCCAATCAGAATTTGGCTCAGTAGCAGAATAGAACATGTATCCTGGAATTGGACCAGGGAAAAAAATCTATTACACTGTAGCATTAAATTATTTTTGCTGAAGAGTGTCCACTGGATACTGGAAGCAGACTTCTGGTGATCCTTTGACGTTGTGAGTACTGACTGGAGCTCAGGGTCCCTGTGACTGTGTGATGTTTACTTTGGGTGGAGGAGTCAGGAGGAGTAGTCCTGACTGGTATAGCTTTTGAAACAAGGACTCAGTTCTGCCATCTGTACCTTTTCCTGTTGAAGAGTGAAATTTGTAAATGGGAATAGTTTGAATTGATGAGACTTGTTTAAAAAAAAAAAACTTGAGCTTAATTAATTAGCAAATTCGTTATTATTGTGACTACCTTTAAGCCTGCACAGCACCTTACGGATCCCGCGGCATTGTGCTCCTTTCTCTGGATTCATTTGATCCGATTCACCGGTGTGAACGAGGAAGGCGAAGCCTTTGTTTGACATTAAAGGGCTGTTTTCACACCGTCGGTATCTGAGGATGACAGATTACTGGCACTTTAGGGACAACGTGCCCTTTGTGAAGAGGTAAAAAAAAAAAGGTAAAAACGTGTCTCTTTCTGCTTTCTTTCATTCCCACACAATGCAAATCCAATCTGCTTTTGTCAGAACAAAGAAATGAAATGTTTGAATTATTTGCATTCCCCTGGAGTATGGGAACTGTCTCTGCCTGCTGTGTAGAAATAGGAGCTGCAAAAGGTGAATATTAAATGGTCCCACTCAGGACACGATATACAATGGCTTCCATTGGGATGCAAATGTATTGGTACCGGTATCCAGCCAGAACCAGTTCTGTAAGTACGAGTTCAAATGATAGATTTGAAAAGTTAGAAGGGAAGGCGTCTTCATCTTCTTCACTAGGGGAAGTATTTGAGGTTAGGGTGACTGACCACATTTCCAAACTGCCATTCAGGGTCATCCCCCCCCCTCACCTTTCTCCAAAAAAGATGAGGGGGACGGGGGAAATGTAGTCTCGGGGTTGATGGGGAATGTGCCACTTGCCACCAGATGCAGTACCGCTTGCCACCCATAGCCTGTCACCAGATGCAGTGCCGCTTGCCACCCATAGCCTGTCACCAGATGCAGTGCCGCTTGCCACCCATAGCCTGTCACCAGATGCAGTGCCGCTTGCCACCCATAGCCTGTCACCAGATGCAGTGCCGCTTGCCACCCATAGCCTGTCACCAGATGCAGTGACGCTTGCCACCCATAGCCTGTCACCAGATGCAGTGCCGCTTGCCACCCATAGCCTGTCACCAGATGCAGTGCCGCTTGCCACCCATAGCCTGTCACCAGATGCAGTGCCGCTTGCCACCCATAGCCTGTCACCAGATGCAGTGCCGCTTGCCACCCATAGCCTGTCACCAGATGCAGTGCCGCTTGCCACCCATAGCCTGCCACCAGATGCAGTGCTGCTTGCCACCCATAGCCTGCCACCAGATGCAGTGCTGAATGAATAAATGAATGAATGACTTGACTTGTATAGCGCAACACATGTGAACTGAATCGCCTCTGGGCGCTTTTTCCAGCCAGTGTCTGCTTGGCTGGTGCGGTCATTTTTACCCCGTAGGATCTTGTGCTGCTGTCACTTCATCTGCATGAGCCACGGCGTAGAAGGAAAGTGGAGTGGAGTCACTTTCTGGAGAGTGGAGATCACACCAGTCCCTGCTGCTTGCTGCTGGGTGCCAGAGAAGAAGGAGGTGCCGAGGTGGGTGGAGACAGTAAGTGCTGCACTAGGCGCAGGCCTTGCCCGGCCTCACTTTCTGAGAGTAAATTGTCTGGTTGCAAGACGCTAGGCAGCGCCGGTCCTAGCAACCAGTTCCAGAAATGTAGTTACTAGTTAGTAGGGGGTGGCTGTGTCCTCTATTTCATTCCAGGACACTGTCTTATCCCGGAATGATGGTGCCCGGGACCCAGGACAGACATGTCAATTGCGGGATAGTCCTGGGCAATCCGAGACACTTGGTCACCCTATTTGAGGTAAAGAAGAAAAAGACAAATTGTTGAGGCTGTTGGGTACAAATAGGTGACTTGTATTATCAGCTGGAAGCCAATGCATTTCGGGGGTAACAGAATCCCTCTACTTCATGGATTTATCGTGCAGGAGTATGACTAACCCTGCAATGGAAAATGCAGCTAATGTAGAAATCTCTTAGTGCATGTCTACGTTTCTTTGTTTATAGATTGTCACCAGGACAAGCTTCCCCATTTGGTGATGCAGTGCCCTCCTACATAGGCTGGGAGATAAATATAGTACGGGCTTCTACTGTAGCCACAAGAGCAAGAATTGTTTAGTTTGGTCTGCTCGAGACTCCACAGGCTGGGAGTTTGATTACCTTTGCCTGACTTTGGAAGAAGCTTCTGGATATAAAGGCGGGAGGATTCAAATACCCAGCCTGAATATTATAATGGAAGATACCAGTGGCGGCTGGTGCTCAACATTTTTTGGGGGGCTCAAACAAACAAACAAAAATACTTGAGTATATACGGTACATCAAAAAAAACATCAATTGCAGCCTCACTGTGCCATCAAACGTTGCCACTGTGCCATAAAACGCGCCATGCCATCAAACGCAGCCACTATGCCCATCAATTGTCACCACTGCACTGTGCCCAGCAATTGTCACCACTGTGCCCATCAATTGTAACCACTGCACTGTGCCCATCAATTGTCACCACTGTGCCCATCAATTGTCACCAATGTGCCCATCAATTGTCACCGCTGTGCCCAGCAATTGTCACCTGTGCCCATCAATTGCCACCACTGTACCCATCAATTTTCACCACTGTGCCCAGCAATTGCCGCCAGATTGCTTCCCCGTCCCCCAGCACTTACCTTTATCGGGTCAGCCATCCTCTGTCTTCTCCCAGGTCCCGCCCTCGATGTCGCTTCAGCCAATCAGGTTACCGATAACCAGACTCGGGAAACCTGATTGGCTGAGATGAGTGTCAGTGTTAACCCTGCGTCCCCTGGTTAACTATTTGGAAGCCGATTAGAGCCGCTGGCACTGATAGGCACTTCCAAACACCAACAAACTGCTGTTATTCAGATGGCCGGTGCTCAACAGGGGGCCAGCGGCCGGCCATCTGAATAGTGGGTGGCAGCGGAGACAATACGTAATGTATTGTACATCTAATGACATAGGGGAGAGAGGGGCTATGGACGCACCGCCGCTGATAGATACAATGGAAAAAATGGAAAAAAAGCCTGGAAGCCATATTATATACTATAAATTAAACCGAAATACAACTGTCAAAGAAAGAATTGAAGTAAGGTGTTAGTTAAAGGGGTTGTAAAGCTTCCTTGCAGTCACGCCCCCTCGAGCCCCCGTTTTACTTACCTGAGACCCAAATCTCCTTGGCCGCGATCCCACGTTGCTTTCACCAAGCTCTAGTCGGGTCTTTGGATGATCGATAGCAGCGCAGCCATTGGCAGACATTGAATCCCGCTGCTGTCAATCAAATCAATGACAAGGCGCGCCGGGGATGGGGCCAAGTGATACACCTGGAGGCTATGACCGACAACTGTATCACACGGGAGCTAACCCCCTTGGGAGAGCGCTTCCCAGAAGGGGGTTAGCTCTTGCGGGGAGGAGCCGAGACAGCCACTGTGGGACCCCAGAAGACGAGGTTCGGGGGCATTCTGTGCATAACTAACTGCACAGTGGAGGTAAGTATAACATGTTTGTTAAAAAAAAACTAAAACTAAACCATACAACCCCTTTAACTATCCTATTGGGCCATTTCTTTGTTGTGTGGCCCCAACAGGACCATTGAATGGCGTCCTACTCTGATATTTATCCACGTAGAAATAAATGTCCAACATAAAAGTCTGAAATGGGCAGTTATGCCGTTTCTGAAAAAGTTAATTTTTACACATCTTGCCTGAAATTAAACTAGCGTACAGTAAAATTTGCATAGCGCTAGTACCGCCATAGAATTACTTAAGTATATTTCCCCGGAGACTTAATTTGGCTGGCTCCAAGCCTCAAATAACAATTTATTAATGTTAAGCCTTCAAAAAAAAAAAACGCTCTTCTCCTTTGCGATTAGCTCTCCTAATAATATGCTGTCGGACGCGTAGCTGGAGGGGAGCAGCATCTCGCCGACAGTGACTAAATACATATTCCAGCACAACTTTGATTTTAAATCTCGGGGGAGGATTCTCTTAAATAACACAGTACACTCTGCCTCAATACATTTCAATGCAGCGCTAAAGATAACATTTTAAGAAGATGTTGTACTGGATAACTTTACTACAAAATCCTTCCTCACTCAAAAAAAGCCATGTTAAAAGGGGACTTTTTTTTTCCACAAAAGAGAGCATACAGTGATATATCAATAAAAAAACTCCCAACATCTTTATTACTGTATATACTAGAGTATAAGCCCACCCGAATATAAGCCGAGTGCATCTAATTTTACCACAAATTATTTAGAAAACGTATTGACTCGAGTATAAGCCTAGTGTCATGAACATGCAATAATGTCTGGCAGCTTACCTTCTCCTCCATGTGTCCATTAGAGGCCTGACACTCTTTCTGGCTGCCTTTTATCAGCTCTCCTCCCTGTATGGCCCCACCCCAGGCCATCCCAGGAACTCTATATTAACCAGCGCACTGCTGGTCTGCTTTGCTGTTCAACTTTGTTTGTTAGCTTTTTCCTGTTTGCCGTGTGCTACGTTTACCTTTCTGTGTACCGATTTGGGCTCTTCTCTGACTACTCCTGTCTGCCTGTTGCCCTGACCTCGGCTTACCCATCACTATCCCTTGTGTCCTAAGTGGCTGCTTTCCTCTCTCCCTACGGAGCGTGACCTGGGGGACTCCAGGGAACGCGACCTGGGTTCAGTTGCAGCGAAGGCCATCCTCACTAGTGTTGAGCGGAATACGCCATATTCGATTTCGCAATATTTTATCAAAAAAAAAAGTTGCGAAATTTCGCTAATGCGAATGCGAAATTGATTGCGAAATTCTCGTCAACACGCGAAAACGTAGATCATTTCCTGGATTACTAAACTAATATGCACTAAACACTAACTCTACTTACACAAACTTATATGACTAAACTAAAGCTATTTTTTTTTTTTTATACACAAAACACAGAAGGGCAGAGAAAGTATTTGCGAATATTCGTAATACGAAAATTCGCATTGCGAATATTCGGCAACATAAAAGGATCGCCTCAGCTACTCGGCCCAGGGTCTCTAATCATACCAGCAATGCTTTTAGACATTGATGGAGATCACTAGGATGTGATCTGTTTTAAAAATAAATTAGAAAAAATACGAATATTCGCAATAGCGAATATTCACCGTGAAATTCGATTTATTCGCGAATACTCGAATATGCAATATTTGTAACGAATATTCGCAATGCGAATATTCGTGAGCAACACTAATCCTCACCACTAGAGGCTCTGGTGAACACCTGCTGGACCTTAGACTCCACGCCCTGGGGAATCTTTGGCTCACGTTTCCTGTCCATCCACAGCCGTCCGCTATTGGGTTCACTACCTTGTGGTGCACCCCTGTCCTGTTATAGGGATACACAATCGATGACATCACACCTACAGCCACACCCCCCTACAGTTGTAAACACACATTTTCACAGTAATCAGTGCATTTTAAATGCATTTTTTGCTGTGAAAATGACAATGGTCCCAAAAATGTGTCAAAACTATCTGAAGTGTCCGCCATAATGTTGCAGTCACGAAAAAAAAAAAACGCTTATCGCCGCCATTAGTAGTAAAAAAAAAAATGTTTTTATAAAAATGCAATAAAACTATCCCCTATTTTGTAAACGCTATACATTTTGCGCAGACCAACTGATAAACGCTTGCGATTTTTTTTTTACCAAAAATAGGTCGAAGAATACGTATCGACCTAAATTGAGAAAAATAGATTATATATTTTTGGGGGATATTTATTACAGCAAAAAGTAAAAAATATTGATTTTTTTTTCAAAATTGTTGTTCTATTTTAGTTTATAGCGCAACAAATAAAAACCACAGAGGTGATCAAATACCACCAAAAGAAAGCTCTATTTGTGGGGAAAAAAAGGACACCAATTTTATGTGGGAGCCACATCGCACAACCGCGCAATTGTCAGTTAAAGCGACGCAGACCGAATCGCAAAACTTGGCCGGGTCCTTTAGCTGCCAAAAGGTCCGGGTCTTAAGTGGTTGAGATGAAATGTCGCCGTTAGTCTGCCGGCGCTCCTTTCTTCTCTGTGAACTGTTTGTTGATTGGCAGTAATACGGGCTAAACGCATTTGCGAAAGTTTAAATTAAGAAAATTATTCTTTTTGAAAAAACACAGAAATAAAACGACGGCGGTGAAACATTATGGGCGTCGTAATCCGGAAAGCGATGTACAACGGTCGTCACTCGTTTACAGTGGCGCCGCAATTAAGATAATGCATTTGGAGTCACACAATAGTACAATTACTCTGCGCGCGATGAGGTTTGTGCTGACGGCCCTCAGATGGATGCGGCTGTAAAGTTTTAGCTCCTCAGTAACATGGAAATGGAAGTCAGCTAATTTTCAGAGTGTATTTGTGTTACTAAATCTCCAGTAATGTTGTGCCGCAAAAAAACTGTGCAAGCGACGGACGGCAAATATACAAACCCTTGTCTTCCAATACTAAGGCTTTATTTCTAATATTCCTCTTGTTCGATGGTGGTATATATTTTCTTTGGGGGGGTGGGGGGACAACAAAAAATGCACCTACAGACACTCTCCCCCTTAGCAGGACCGCTATCAGAGGGGGGACAGGCAGTACACCTGTCAGGGGCCAGAGGTCCCCAGGGGCCCGGATGGCAACCCCCCTTTTTTTTGTAAGGGGCCCGAAGGTCCCCAGGAACACGGGTGGCATTCCCCCCTTTTTTTTATCTTTTATAAAAATTATTTTTTCCTTTTTAAAATTGTTTTAATTTTTTTTGTTTTTATTAGAGGTCCCCAGGGCCCTGGATGTCAAACCCCCCTTTTTTATAAATTTGTTTTTGTTTTTATTAATGAGCCCAGAGGTCCCCAGGGACCCGGATGACAACCCCCTTTTTTTTATATATATATTTTTTTTATTAAAGGGGCCCCAGATGGCAACCCCTCTTTTTTTAATTTATTTTTAATTTTAAAAAATCCTTTATATATATATATATATATATATATATATATATATATATATATATATATAATTAAAGGGCCTAGAGGTCCCCAGGGCCCTTGGATAGCAACCCCCCTTTTTTATTTATTTTTTTATGGAAAAAAAATTGAAATATATATATATATATACACACACACACATATATATATATATATATATATATATATATATATATATATATATATATATGTATATATAATATATGTATGTTTTTTTTTTATTAACCACTTGCCTACTGTGCACCTACACCCCCTTCCTGCCCAGACAAAATTTAAGCTTCCGGCACTGCGTCGCTTTAACTGACAATTGCGCGGTCGTGCGACGTGACTCCCAAACAAAATTGGCGTCCTTTTTTTCCCACAAATAGAGCTTTCTTTTGGTGGTAATTGATCACCTCTGCGTTTTTAATTTTTTGCGCTATAAACAAAAATAGAGCGTCAATTTTGAAAAAAATGCAATATTTTTTACTTTTTGCTATAATAAATAACCCAAAAAATATATAAAAAAAAAAATTTTTCCTCAGTTTAGGCCGATACGTATTCTTCTACATATTTTTGGTAAAAAAAAAAAATGCAATAAGCGTTTATCGATTGATTTGCGCAAAATTTATAGGCCCAGATTCACATACACTTAATATTGCACTGCGTAATTGAAATACTCTACGCTGACGTATTTTACCAGGCTCTGCACCGAATTCTGGTAGATTTTTGCCCGTACGCTACGGCGGCGTAGTCTATTTCTCGCCGCGTACTCAAAATACGAGATTATGGGGCGTGAAGCATTTAAATTAAGCGCGTCTCCGCGGCGATCGAACTGCGCATGCTCCGTTCAGAAATTTCCCGCCGCGCATTGCGCAAAATCACGTCGTTACATCATTCGTTGTTTGAGTAGCATCGTTTACGAACATTCCTATTCCCGGACGACTTACGTCAAAAAAAATAAAAGACGTCGGAAAACGTAGAAATTCGACGCGGGAACGACGGCCATACTTAACATGGGCTGTCTAATATTAGACCAGCAAAAAGCTGGTATAGTGTTACGCAAAAAGAAGATGACTAAAGGTGCCGTAAGAGATTGCGAATGAAGATCGTAATTTCGGGGATCGCCGGCAAAAGCTCATTTGCATACCCAGACGCGGAAAACGACGGGAAGTCCACCCAGTGGCCGCAATTTTATTGCAGCGTAGATCCGAAGGCGTATGAACACGTAATCCAGTCGAATTGAAGCCCGCAGCCGTCTATTCATGGTTTGAGGTTTTCAACTAGCTAGAAAACGTGCGTAATTGGAAATTACTCCAGTCTAACACCAGTTAGGCGTAATGGCTCTCTGAATCTGGGCCATAGTGTTTACAAAATAGGGGATAGTTTATGGCATTTTTTTTTTTTTTTTTACTATTAATGGCGGCGATCTGCGATTTTTTTATTGGGACTGCGACGTTATGGCGGACACTTCGGACACTTTTCTGACATTTTTGGGACCATTTACATTTATACAGTGAACAATGCTATAAATATGAATTGATTACTGTATAGATGTGACTGGCAGTGAAGGGGTTAACCACTAGGGGGCGGGGAAGGGGTTAAATGTGTGTCCTATGAGTGTTCTAACTGTAGGGGAAGGGGGGGTGACTGGGGGAGGTGACCGATTGTGTCCCTATGTACAAGGGACACAGCAACGGTCTCCTCTCTCCCTGACAGGACGTGGAGCTCTGTGTTTACTGGGCAATCGCGTGTGCCTGGCGGCGATCGTTGCCGCCGGGCACTCGCACCGGGATCCCAGCAGAGCGGCGGGTGCGCGTGCGCCCACCCGCGGCTTTAAAAGGACATCACGTCATATGACGTGATGTCAGGACAATGGAGGACAAGTGGTTAAAGGGCCCAGAGGTGGCTTTCCCGATGGTGGCCCTGCCCTCTAGCCCCACACTTACCCCATCTAGCGCTTTCTCCAGTTGGTGGGCGGTGATTTCCCTGTGACTCCTCCCTCCCTCTAGGCGGCCAACCCCATCTAGCGCTTTCTCCAGATGGTGGGTGGCGACTTCCCCTGTGTCTCCTGCCTCATTCTAGGAGGCCAAAAGGATCCATTCTTCTCTCGGCCAATAGGGTGATGGGTTTAAGGACCCACTTCCCGATTGTCCGGGAGGAGAATCAGGAAGACAATAGCGAATACACTGTATTTTCTGGCGTATAAGACGACCTTTTCCACTTAAAAAAAAATGACCAACGTCGAGTCAGCCCCTCGGATGCCCATTGGATGTGCGGTAGAGTTCAACTTCGGATTACAAGCATAATCTGTTCCAGGAGAATGCTCATAATCCAAAGTACTATAATTTTTTTCCGTATTGACTTCAATGGAATGCAATACCACATGTGGCCAGAGGTGGGGGTTCGAAAAGGCCCAAGGACACTTCGGCTCGTTTCCTGCACTATTTAGCTTGAATTTTTCTCATTTTGCCAGTCAGCACTCGCAAACCAAGTCCAAATTTTACAAAAAAAAGTTGTTTGAAAATCAAAACGCTCTTAAAACAAGTTACTCTTAAACTTTTAAAGTTACTCTTAAACCGAGGTTCCACTGTAAAACCGTATATAGCTTTGGCTCAGGTAGATTATGGCTCGGGAATGGGGCTCGACGTAAGTTACGTTCACGTCGTTCACATTGAGAAATAGCGACGTGATTTCGCGCATGCGCACTGGGAACGTCCACGGACGGCGCATGCGCTGTCCAAAAAAAAACGTATATAGCGTGGGGTCATGATTCATTTACATGAATCACGCCCCCACTTCAGAAATTTGAATTGCGCGGCCTTACGCCGGGCACTTTACGCTACGCCGCCGCATATTATGGAGCAAGTGCTTTCGGAATAAGGCACTTGCCCATAATATTTGCAGCGGCGTAGCATAAAGAGGAAACGCTACGCCGCCGGAAAGTTACATCTTTGTATCTGAATCTGGTCCTATATGTGCAAATTGACTGTGCTATAAAAGTACCTAAAATTAAAAATTAAATGACATTCCATTAGGCATTACATCTGCTTAAATAATACCATCACGGCCGTCTATACAAGTGGTGGGTCTTCCGTTTCGGTGCAGCGAAGCGCTAATCCTTCCCTACACACAAAACAGGAATCCAAGGATTTCAGGCGGCGGGAGATGCGACACCAACAAAGCTATAAACCTGTGACAGCAGCAAGATGAGCACTAAATAGAAAAGTTCTCACATTTGCTCTTTTCACCCGAGCGTAGTGACATTATAACACACCGTAATTTTTACGTAAAGAGCACGCCGGCGGTGAACGAGATCATTTACAACCCCGTCAGAGAATAGGAGGAGGCGGCCTTTGTGTTCTTCACATGAGAAAAATATCTCACAACATTAATAAGATCCGTTCATCACAACAGGGAACGTGAAGTTCTTGGGGAAAAAAAAAGAAAAAAGAATGTAACATAATAGAAAAGTTTCCAATGTGGCAAATGAGCCGAAACTTGTATCTGTTTATGGAAGTCAAAAGTCTCCCAACTCCACCTCTGGCCAATCAAACTGCTCTCTTTAAGCCGGCCCCTTTTTGCGATTTGGCGCTGCGTCGCTTTAACTGACAATTGCGCGATCTTGCGACGTGGCCCCCAAACAAAATTGACGTCCTTTTTTCCCCACAAATAGAGCTTTCTTTTGGTGGTATTTGATCGCCTCTGCGGTTGTGATTCTTTGCGCTATAAACAAAAAAAGAGCGACAATTTTGAAAAAAAAGTTATATTTTTAACTTTTTGCTATAATAAATATCCCCAATATAAATATATATATATAAAAAAAAATTCTTCCTCAGTTTAGGCCGATACGTATTCTTCTACCTATTTTTGGTAAAAAAAAATCGCAATAAGCGTTTATCGATTGGTTTGTGCAAAAGTTATATCGTCTACAAAATAGGGGGATAGATTTATGGCATTTTTATTAATATATTTTTTTACTAGTAATGGCGGAAGCCACAGATTTTTATCGGTACTGCGACATTATGGCGGACACATCGGACACTTTTGACACATTTTTGGGACCATTGGCATTTTTATAGCGATCAGTGATATAAAAATGCATTGATTACTATAAAAATGTCACGGGCAGGGAAGGGGTTAACACTAGGGGGCGAGGAAGGGGTTAATTATGTTCCCTGGGTGTGTTCTAACTGAAGGGGGGTGGGACTGACATTGGAAAATGAACAATCGCTGTTTATACATTGTATGAACATACAATCAGGCAATTCTCGCCCTGACAGGACCGGGAGCTGTGTGTAAACACACAGCTCCCGGTCCTGTCAGGGGGAGAAATGCCTGATTGTATGTTCATACAATATATGAACAGCGATTGTTCATTTTCCAATTTCAGTCCCACCCCCCCTTCAGTTATAACACACCCAGGGAACATGATTCGCTCTGTAATGAGCGATCGCGGGTGCCCGGCGGTGACCGCGATCACCGGGCATACGTGTCGGGGTCAGGGGCGAGCAGGGGGCGCACGCGCCCCTATTGGCTGAACGGCGAGATGACGAGCCGACCTGCCGCCGTATAACTGCGGCGGCTGATCGGCAAGTAGTTAATCACTATTTAAAAACAAATTTCTTCATCAGTTTAGGCCGATACGTATTCTTCTACATATTTTTGGTAAAAAAAAAATAAAAAAAAAAAGCAAAAAGCATTTATTGATTGGTTTGCGCAAAAGTTATAGCGTTTACAAACTATAGGAAAGATTTGTGGCATTATTTTTTATCACATTTAAAAAAAAAAACATCGGACACTTTTGACACATTTTTGGGACCAGTGACATTTATACAGTGATCAGTGCTATAAAAATGCACTGATTAATGTGTAAATGCCACTGGCAGGGAAGGAATTAACACTAGGGGGGCGATCAAGGGGTTAAATGTGTGTTCCCTTAGGGTCCTTTCACAGGTCCGTTCCGTTCGTCCGTTTTTTGGACGTCCGGTAACGGACCTCAATGCTTCCCTATGGGAGCGGATCCGTTAGCGGATGATGCATCCGCTAACGTCCGCTAGATCCGCATCCGTTTTTGCGGACGGAAGAATGTCCTATTTTTCTTCCGTCCGCCCAAACGGATCGGATGAAGACGGACAGACGGTCGGTTTCCATCCGACTCCCCATAGGGGAGAGCGGAGGAGAGACGGGGCGGTCCCTGCACAGTGTGCGGGGACCGCCCCGTCCGCCGACAGCTGAGCGGAGACGCCCCCGCTGAGCTGACGGACACACGGAGCGGACCGAAAAACGGTCCGCTCCGTGTGAAAGGACCCTTAGTGTGTGTTCTAACTGTATGGGGATAGGACTGACTAGGGGAGGAGACATATCGTTGTTCCTACTTAGGAACAAACGACATGTCTCCTCACCCGACAGTACAGGGATTTGTGTGTTTACACACACAAATCCCTGTGCCTAGCTCTCGTAGACGCGATCGCGCGTGGCCAATTGGGGGGGGGGGTTACACTCACAAATCCCTGTGCCTGACTCGCGTGGCAGACGGTGATCGCGACCACCGGCCATGCGCATTGAGTCCCCCGCCATGCAGTGGGAGTGTGCACGTGCCTCCGGTGGCATGCGTGTGCCCTCTGGTGGCTCTTAACAGGAACTCTGTACCCGTACAGGGTTTCACGCAGGGGTGCCATTCCCCCCCCCCCCCCCCCGGAAAAAGACGTGAGGCTATTGGGAATCGGTTAAAAATTCCATTTGCCTGTTGATGGGGAGGAGGTTAGGGAAGAACCATGAAGCTAACATATAAGCAGATTAAACTTCCGCTTTATAAAGCTCGCCATGGCAGTGCCGCCTTAGACTTTGGGATTTATGCTAAACTTTGTCTTTCCGCCTTTCCTCCCGATTCTGGATGTTACATAACATGCACTTCAGTTGTATTTCATTAATCAACTTTCTAGCACATCGGAAAGAGAGCATCAAAATGCAATTTTCGTCCTCTGGAGTAAAGCGATCATGGAAGGGGTAATAGCTGATGTTGGTAAAAAATGACGCGGTGAATAATTCATAAGGCGGCGTTCCCTGGCGGCGCTCTTCTCGGGATGGGGAGCGATGCATCTGTGCCTTCCCCTGCTGTTGGGTAAACATTGATACACAAAATGCAGATCTAAAACCAATCATCGCTCTTCCCGCGGCATCTTTCACCGCCTCTCCCTGTGTACAGTAAATGGCAGAATATAGTTATTGAAAGCATCTCCGATTTTGGAAAACTTCTTAAAAATGTATTTATTCTGTGAGAGGATCACCTCCTGCCTGTGCATGAAATGTGAACCGATCGTCTGCCTGCAAACATTACGTGAAATATAACTGTGGCAAGACCAGAAGGAGAAGGGAGGTCAACATTAGGGATGAGCTTCGAGTTGGAGTAGAACTCATGTTGGACTCAAACATTGCCTGTTCGCCGAACAGCGAACTATTTGGGGTGTTCGCGGCAAGTTCGTGTGAACTTTAGAACCCTGTTAAAGTCTATGGGACTCGAACGTTTGAAATCTAAAGTGCTAATTTTAAAGGTTAATATGCAAGTTATTGTAATAAAAAGTGTTTGGGGACCTGGATCCTGCCCCAGGGGAGTGTATGGGGACCTGGGTCCTGCCCCAGGGGAGTGTATGGGGACCCGGGTCCTGCCCCAGGGGAGTGTATGGGGACCCGGGTCCTGCCCCAGGGGAGTGTTTGGGGACCCGGGTCCTGCCCCAGGGGAGTGTTTGGGGCCCCGGGTCCTGCCCCAGGGGACATGTATCAATGCAAAAAAAGTTTTAAAAACTGCATTTTTTTTGGCAGCAGTGATTTTAATAATTCCTTTAAGTTAAACAATAAAAGTGAAATATTCCTTTAAATTTCGTACCTAGGGGGGGTGTATAGTATGCCTGTAAAGTAGCGCTTGTTTCCCGTGATTAGAACTGTCCCTGCACAAAGTGTCATTTCTGAAGGAAAACAAGTAATTTAAAACCATGAATAATGAATTGTCGGCTCCCGCAATACAGAGAAAAGTCATTCATCAAAAAAAAATGTGTGAGGGTCCACAGCATTTAAAAAAAAAAAAAATGGGGTGGAGTTCCCCTTAAAATACATACCAGACCTGAAGGGTCTAGAATGGATATTTGGGGGGAACCCCACATCATTTTTTTTTAATTTGACGCAGGGTTCCCCTTAATATCCATACCAGACCCTAAGGTGAGTGATTTTAAATGACTTTTTGCCATCAGAAATTACATTTTGTGCAGGGACAGTTCTAAGCACAGGAAACAAGCGCTACTTTACAGGCATACTATACACCCCCCTAGGTACGAAATTTAAAGGAATATTTCAATTTTATTGTTTCACTTTAAGCATTATTAAAATCACTGCTCCTGAAAAAACGGCAGTTTTTTTAAAACATTTTTGCATTGATACATGTCCCCTGGGGCAGGACCCGGGTCCCCAAACACTCCCCTGGGGCAGGACCCGGGTCCCCAAACACTCCCCTGGGGCAGGACCCGGGTCCCCAAACACTTTTTAGGACAATAACTTGCATATTAGCCTTTAAAATTAGCACTTTAGATTTCCAAACGTTCGAGTCCCATAGACTTTAATGGGGTTCTAAAGTTCACACAAACTTTTGGTCTGTTTGCAGGTTCTGGTGCGAACCGAACGGGGGGGGGGGGTTGTTCGGCTCATCCCTAGTCAACATGGTTACAAAACCATTCTGTAAAGCAGATTGCCTATTAATGCCACCTGCTGCCTCATGGACATCCTACTGGAACCTTGTGGAGCACAAGGATTGGGGTTTGGCAGCTCTCCTACCTTCAGGCAGGGATGGACTGGCCATCGGGACTACCGGGAGTTTCCCGGTGGGCCGATTGCATAGTGGGTCGTTTAAAAAAAAAGGAGACCCCCTTCTGTCTCTCAGACCCCCTTCTGTCTCTTAGACTCCGCCTCTATCTGTCAGAGGGGGAGCTGAGAGACAGAGGGGGAGCTGAGAGACAGAGGGGGAGGCTGAGAGACAGAGGGAGGGAGCTAAGAGACAAAGGAAATCTAAAACAAAACTTTTGCACTGAAATATACAAGAAAAGTATAAAGAAGTTGTAGCAGAATGTGGCAGAAGGTAGAACCTTACTCTATGATTCATGTTAACGTGTCTGAAGACTGTGGCGTGTCAAACTCAAACCATAGAACCCGCGATGACTTATAGCTTACGCAACATTCTTCCTTGAGCTGTCCTCTGTACGAAAAGATGGTTGCCAGCATCACACGGGGCGGCAGCAGCCAATAGGATAGCTTCCCCAGGGACCCAGGAAACCATAGGGGAACCATGTTCCTCTTGACTTCCGCTCCAACTGCAATGATTCTACTGTCGAGCGCCATCTACAGTGAGGAGAAAAAAACTGTGCATGCCCTATATTCAGGAATCTTCTGCCAGAAACAGGTGGGAGAAATCAAACACCCAACTAAGTAAAACACTGAACAGGCCAAAACAATCAATCACTGCTCCTCTCACTACAGTGAAGCTCTTGTTATCCTAACTAGAAGGGTGTGACATCATTCTATCCAGAACTAAAAAAAATGTCTGAAGTTAGGTTTTAATAATAAATAAAGGAAGTCTGAGGCGCCGTACACACGGCAGAGAACCTCGACGGGCAGAACACATCGTTCCGCCCGTCGAGGTTCTCTCCCGGCCGTCGAATTCGGCGACCCGCCCGTCGGGAATGGCAACCAGCCATTCTTCCAGGCGGGCCGTCGAGGAAATAGAGAGCGTGCTCTCTATTTCGGCTCGACGGGCTTCCCGACGGGAAGCTCGCCGAGACCGTACACACGGCCGAGGTCCTCGCTGGAATGCGCTGTACACACGGCCGAGGTTCTCGCTGAAAACCAGCGAGAACCTCGCTGGAATGCACATTCCAGCGAGGACCTCGGCCGTGTGTACGGTCTCGGCGAGCTTCCCGTCGGGAAGCCCGTCGAGCGGAAATAGAGAGCACGCTCTCTATTTCCTCGACGGCCCGCCTGGAAGAATGGTTGGTTGCCATTCCCGACGGGCGGGTCGCCGAATTCGACGGCCGGGAGAGAACCTCGACGGGCGGAACGATGTGTTCTGCCCGTCGAGGTTCTCTGCCGTGTGTACGGCGCCTAAGACAAACTTTTGCACTGAAAAATAGAAGAAGGATGTTGTAGCAGAAGGTAGAACCTTCCTCTATGATTCATGTTAACGTGTCTGAAGACTGCGGCGTGTCAAACCGTAGAACCCGCGATGACTTATAGCTTACGCAACTTTCTTCCTCGAGCCGTCCCCGGCTACTGTGGATCGCCAACTACAGTGAAAAGAAAAAACTGTGCATGCCCTATATTCAGGAATCTTCTTCCAGAAACAGGTGGGAGAAATCAAACAACATAACAACAAGAACCTGGGGAATGCCCAGGGAATAACCAAGCCTACTTACCGACCAGCTAGCAGAACAACCAATTAACCTGTCTAACAATGTGCATTAAAAACAGGGGTTTTGTCCGCACGCATTTGCAAATGCATGCGTGAGCCACAGAGCCGCGCCAAGGCACCCCATAATTCTGTGGTCCTAACACTAACAGTGAGTGTCCCCACAATGGAGGCACATGCATTTTAATGGATAGATAGGGGCAGGTGGACTGAAGGGGAGCCACCCCTCCTTAAAGGTACAGAAGCACACCAAGCACCCAGCATATAGCACAATGGCTGCAAAGGTGTTGGTGCACTGCTGGACCAATATAAACACCACAGGTGAAACAAAACGTATCCACCGCCCCCATCTATGGCTGGCAATCACAGTAAGTAGCAATGGAAGGCTAAAGCAGATAACAACAAGAACCTGGGAATGCCCAGGAAATAACCAAGCCTACTTACCGACCAGCTAGCAGAACAACCAATTAACCTGTCTAACAATGTGCGTTAAAAACAGGGGTTTTGTCCGCACGCATTTGCAAACGCATGCGTGAGCCACAGAGACGCGCCAAGGCACCCCATAATTCTGTGGTCCTAACACTAAGGCCTCGTACACACGAGGGGATATGTCCGCTGAAAACGGTCCGATGGACCGTTTCAGCAGACATCTCCGCTCGTGTGTATGGGCTAGCGGACAGATTTCTCCACCCGACAGATTTCAAAGCAAGCTTTGAAATCTATCCGGTGGGAATCTGTCCGCCCGACATGTCTGCTGGTTAGTACACTTACCAGCAGACATGTCGTCCCGCACCGCCGCCACGCCGCCGCCGAATGTATTCGGCGCATGCGCGGAAGTGTTTTACTTCCTGGTGCGGTGACGTAGCGGTGACGTGGCGGCGTCAACGTCACCGCCGCGTCACCGCCACGTCACCGCGCCGTCCGGCGGCGGGGAATTTGATCCGATGGTGTGTACACGCCATCGGATCAAACTCCCGATCGGACATATCCGATGGAAATGGTCCGCGGACCGTTTTCATCGGATATGTCCGATCGTGTGTACGAAGCCTAACAGCGAGTGTCCTCACAATGGAGGCACATGCATTTTAATGGATAGATAGGGGCGATATCAAACACCCAACTTAGGAAACCCTGTACAGACATAAACAAAGTTGGGTGTTTGATTTCTCCCACCTGTTTCTGGAAGAAGATTCCTGAATATAGGGCAGGGATTACTATATTTTGGCATCTTCTTCCAGAAACAGGTGGGAGAAATCAAACACTCAATTTAGGAAACCCTGAACAGGCCAAAACAATCAATCACTGCTCCTCTCACTACAGTGAATCTCTGGCAGCCTAACTAGAAGGGTGTGACATTATTCTATCCAGAACTAAAAAAAAAAAAATGTCTGAAGTTAGGTTTTAATAATAAACAAAGGAAGTCTAAGACAAACTTTTGCACTAAAAAATAGAACAAAGATGTTGTAGCAGAAGGTAGAACCTTCCTCTATGATTCATGTTAACGTGTCTGAAGACTGCGGCGTGTCAAACCGTAGAACCCGCGATGACTTATAGCTTACGCAACTTTCTTCCTGGAGCCGTCCTCATTATTCTCTCGGCTCCACAAAGAAATTAAGCTTCATCGTTACATGCTTAGCTCTAAATTACACGCAGAGGCTTGATTTGTTTAAAGCACATTCTGATTGCTATTACTTTTTTTTTTTTTTTTTTTAATGGCGCTTAGCAAATCATCGTATTTGTTCCTAATCCAAAATTCATGGCCGGAGTAAGTCGTTTTAAATGAAGTAAAATATACTTGAGCAGAGTGTCGCTTGGCGCTGGAACGGGATGGGATTTTAACAGAATATCCTGTGAAATGCACGCTGCTTTGGAATTTAAGACAAAAAATAAATAAAAGTAATAAGAGAAGCACCCAAAGGCATGCCGGGAGCAAGGATCTCTCATGTTACATTAACAAGCTCCCGCGTGTGCAAGGAACTCTTCCAGTGACTGCTCAGTCTTCTCAGGGGCTGAGAACATTTGGTCTAAAAGGGGCAAACATGACCAGATGGCACCTTCAGGGTAGAGACGGCTTCCCGAGGGCTAAAGAAAATGCATCACACAAGGTGGACTTTTTATAAAAAATAAAAAAAAATCACTATATGAAAGTTACAGACATTCCCACGGCCATAAATAATACATGCTGTATTTTGTGTAATATATATATATATATATATATTGTTTTCCCTATGATTGTAAGTACCATATAGGGCCAGATTCAGGTAGAGTTAGGCTGGAGTATCTGTGATACTCCAGCCTAACTGTCACTTTAAAAATAAAAAGAAAATAAAAAGAAAAAAGTTGCGCTCAGAAAGCACAATATGACATTGTGAAGAGAAATAAATAAATAAATAAATAAATGAATAAACCACATCTAATTATAAATAAAGTCCATAAATGGTGATATGATCAAGTGTAATGAGAGTAGTTCATTTTACAACCCAATCTTAGTTAGTCCATATGAGCTGATATCACAGAAATATAATTGAACGGTATGTTTAAACAAATGTCCAATAATAACCAAAGAGCAATGATAGCCGTAGATTAAAATATCCTGGAAAAAGAATCACTGTCGATCTCATAAATTTCTGCAGACACATCAAAGGTGAGTAAAGATGTACTCTTACCAGATCCTGGTGTTTACAGGCATATCAATCCACTGGCATCTGAAGGGGGAGATCACCTCGACCACTTGCAGTACATCCACATAGGATTGATGGATTCCACTGGAACGAATACTTCCCACTGGTATAGATTCCTCGTCCAGTTCAAAGAACCGAGGGGGAGAAAAAACGAGGGCTCGCAATGGTGAAATACTTCCAGGAAGTTTTATTAAAAAATGTGCAGCAGTTTACACATTCAAAAAATAGCGGCTAAACAAATATAAAAACAAAGCAGCAGCAGAAATATTTACGTGCGCCCGCGCTTCCGGGGTCACGTTTAACGCGGGTGACGTTAGTGCGTGGCTCCGCCCTGACCGGTTTCGTCACAAAATGACGTTGTCAAAGGGCACGGGCGACGCACTGAACGTTCACCTTATATTCAAGCGGAGATGCAACCAAGCCTCTCTTTCATATTGCAGTCTCCAATGAAAGAGGACTGTAAAACCGGAAGAGGTAGAGGTAGGGGTGGCCGGGGATCCGGAAGTGCCCTACAAGCGAGAGCAGACTGACACAGATAGGAGCAATCCGTGTATAAACAGTCCTATCCTGCCTGAAAAGGAAAAAACAACTCCCTGGTCTCCCGACCTCCGATCCTCCACATCATGTAATCCCAACGATAAAACGTTGTCTGTCACAAGATTACATGTCATTACACAAAGAAAGGAACAAATAATTCACATTTCTATGTCCCCAAGTCGCAGTCTAATTAAGCCTCCCCACAGAAATTTGATCAAATTTCAATACCTCATCCTGACTTCAGCAAGAAATGTACAATTTCATCGTATTAGCTAAAAATTAGATTAAATTAAATTTAAAAATTTACATATAGAACTTAGATATAAATTGTATACAGTTGCATAGAAGAAATTATATACAGCTAAATAAATTTAGTATATACATTTATGCCCCCATAATATCAGAGGAGAAAAAAGTTAGTATACCCTCTTTAGTATACCCTCTTTAGTATCATATATGGCCCTCTAGTGGTTAAAGGAAAAAATAATGAAAGAAATGAAACAACATTATCTAATGCAAGAAGTGGCCAGTGAGAACATAGTCCACTCCATCTCTCACATCCACTAAGAAGGGGGGGGGGGGGGGGGGAGAGAAAAGAAAGAGTGATAAAATGTGAGGCCAAAAACGGGATTATGAGTTGTCTAAAAATGCATTCACTTCTATGTCCACGTTTAACCCCTGCGGTTTAAGACATTTTAAACGATAAATCCAACTCATTTCTAATTTAGAAATAGCTATCCTCTTTGATCCTCCTCTCCAGTGAGATTTAAGAATGTCAATGGCAATAATAGAGGTGCCACTAGGATTCCTAGCATGCACTTCTCTATAATGTCTGGAAACTGAGTGTTTTTTGTACCCCCTTCTAATATTGCCAATATGTTCATTTGCTCTGACCTGAAAAGCTCTCACTGTGCGTCCCACATATTGAAGCCCACATGGACAGGTCAGCAAATAAACCACATGGGTCATGGAACATGTAATGAAAGATCGAATATTGAAAGTTTGAGAGGTACTATTAGAGACAAAACTCAGAGTTTTCCGTTCCTTCACTGCATTGACCTTACACACAGCGCATTTGTTGCACTTATGGTAACCTATAATGTTTTGGAAAAACATTGGTTTATTCCGAGGGGGGTCAACAACTCCTGGGGCTAGGGTATCCCTTAATGAGGGGACTCCTCTAAAGACCACTTGGGGCAGTTCAGGAAGTGCAGGACCGAGGACTGGGTCCTCTTTAATCAAATGCCAGTGTTTTTTAACCAATTTTTTGATAACATAATGTTGATTTGAATAATTGGTGATAAAAGGAGAGATAAATTGATTTTTTGTGTTCCCAGTGGGGACACTTTTATCCCGTAGGAGCACACCTCTATCTACCGATTCGACTTCACATATTTGTTTGAGGAGATCTTCTTCTAGGTAGCCTTTGTCTAAAAATCTTGAAGTCAACATTTTGGCCTGCTCACCAAAATCTTCGATTTTACTACAATTGCGCCTAAGGCGCAAAAATTGGCTCTTAGGGACTGAATCCAGCCAAGCTTTATGGTGGCAGCTATCGCGGGGGATAAAAGAATTGCGGTCTGTTGATTTGAAAAAAGTGGAGGTCACAAACTGACCCTCCTCCACCCTTATTTCGAGGTCCAGGAAGTTGATCTTCCTCTGGTCCGCCTCATATTTAAACTCAATACCCCTGTCATTAATGTTGAGAGAACTCATGAAGTCATTCAAAGACTCCCTAGATCCTCTCCATAGGAGGAGGACGTTGTCTATATACCTGGCCCACAGAACCAATTCGGGTCTGCGGTCCAAATAGACGACGTCCTCCTCCCACTTCCCCATAAAGAGGTTGGCCAGGCTGGGGGCAAATTTGGCCCCCATCGCGACCCCCCTCTTTTGTAGGAAGAAGTTACCACTAAACCAAAAGAAATTATGTGTAGTTGCGAATTGGAGGAGATCAATGATGAATCTCTGTTGAACAGCAGAAAGATCAGAATCTCTTTCCAGAAAATGTCTAACAGAGGAGATCCCCCAATCATGGGGTATGATGGTATATAGGGACGTCACGTCCGCGGTAACCAACCATAAACCCTCCTCATATAGAATACCATTCATGATGTTGATGACATGTTTGCTATCTCGAATGAAGGCTGGTAAGGCTCTAACCAGTGGTTGTAGATAACCATCTATGTACTTACCTGCCCTGGAAGAAATGGAATTGATTCCACTTATTATAGGTCTCCCCGGTGGATGCACCGGGTCTTTGTGGATCTTGGGCAGGTAGTAGATCACTGGGATCCTAGAGGAGGCTGGAATGAGAAAAGCTTTCTCCTTTTTATTCAGAACTCCTGATTTGAAGCCTTCCTTCACTATTTTTGACAAGACTCTCTTATAGGATGACCGGGGATCCCTAGTGAGCGGAGAATAGGTATCCCTATCGCCTACCAAAAGGCCAAGTTCCTTTAGGTAGTCACTCTTATTAAGTATCACTATTCCGCCCCCTTTATCAGCAGGGCGGATAACGATACGTTTCTCTTCACAGAGTTGGTCAAATCCAGTTTTTAAAGAATTACTGAGTCTAGACTTTCTAATATTGATTTTCTCAAGGTCTCTCAGTAGTACATCCCTAAAAACTTTTATATTAGGTGCCAAACCTCCCGGAGGATTGAACAGGGAAGCGTTAGACAAGTTAGAGTGCTGGACATCTGTATCTACATTTGTAAATTCTCTAGTGGGTTTGGAGAGAAAAAATCTCTTCATACTCAATTTTCTAGAGAATTTATGTATGTCCATGTGAGTATCGAATTTATTCAATGATTGGGGAGGGGCAAACTTTAATCCTTTGTCAAGAAGAGTAATCTCTTCTGACGTCAGCGTGACAGTGCTGAGATTAAAGATCCCCTGACCTGCTATACTCTCTTTCTTTTTGTTCTTTGATTTCCTCCCCCCTCTGGTTCCTCTCTTCTGTCTCCTGGTCTTTGTTGGTTTTGATTGGGCCTGGGAAAATCCTTATATTGATTGGATTCCCTATCTCTCCATTGGTCCTGCTGGTAGTGATAATTATATGGATTAGTAGACCTAGGAGGATAGAAGGGGGAAGGAGGAGGTGGAGGATAAAAATAGGGCAACCTTTCATCTCTATTCCATCCATTAGGGGTGGCCACCTGTTGATATGGTCCCCCAAATGGGTGAAAATCCTGTAGAGGTTGGAAACGATTACTCACTGGAATAGGGTAATCATATCGTCTCTCATCCTGGGGTCTCCAAGGCGGTCTCCCAGAGTCATTAGTTTCGTGGTAGGAGAATTCGGGGTGGCGATTTTTAGTTTTATTTCTCCAATTAGGCTATTTAGCAGGAGGCCCTTTGTTATGTGTATCCCTCAATTTCTGAGGGTGGAATGGTTGAGAGCGTCTCTCCTTCCCAGGGGATTTATAGGAAACTTTTCTCGAGCGTAAAATTGGTCTATTTGGTGTGTGTGGAGGTGGTCTCGAGTCAGTTGAATTACTCAAGTTTTGATTGACCACAGGAGCAGTATCCATCTCTATATTATCCCCCCCATTTTCTTGGATTTTACTCTGCCACTCAAATACCAAACCTGATTTATAGTCTCCTACATCCCTATTAAACTTTTTCTTTTTCTTGTTTTTCTGTTCAATTTCTTCTTTTTCCAACAGTTTTTTAAGGGCCAAAGATCGCTCTTTATATTCCTCACTGTCAATAAGGGGACATAGTTTCTCCTTAATAAGTTTAATTTCAGTATCTAAACGAGTCAATTTACATTTCTTGCGTTGAGCTAAAAACTGCAAAAATTTAACACCAGCATCATTAAAATATTGATACCATTCAATTAACTGTGACTCGCCCTTTTGGGGACTAACGTCCCATCTCAGACTTCTCGGGACCATGGAGTCGGCTGTATATTGATCTAATAGTGCAATATCCCATTGTGTGTGCAATTCAGCCACCATGAGATTTTTAAGTCTCATGAACAAACCCCCCAGGTCACTGTCTGATTCTTTGTTAATCTCAAATACCCCACTTTAAGCCGGCGTTTCTGTTTTCTGTAACCAGAAAACAAGAAACGCCGGGTTGGAGTTCCGATGCGATCAGCGCAATTGAATTTCGCCATCGCATCGCAACTTTAATTTAAAAATGGCGCCGGGGGCGTTCCCGCTGATTTACGCTGAAAAAATATGTTAATCAGTGGGAATCGGCAATTCACGATCGTATTCGGGCGCGACGCAGTGACTTTCCGACGTTTCCGGAAGCGATACGCGGCGTAAAGATAAAGCAGCCCCCTAGTGGAGTATCCTATGTTAAGTATAGGCGTCGTCATTGCGTCGAAAAAAAAAAAATCGCGTCGCTTGCGTAAAAATTTCATGAATGGGGATATGACGTCATTGACGTTCACTGACAGAATTTGGAGCATGCGCACTGGGATGCATTGACACTCGACGCATGCGCAGTACGTTCGCCGCGGGATCGCGCTTAGTTTAATTAATACACGCCCCGTACCCGCCCAATTTGAATTCCGTCGGCTCATTTGCGATGCGCTGCCACAACTTTAGGAGCAAGTTCTTCATGAATAACAGCACTTGCTCCTAAAATTTCGGCAGAGTAACGTAAATGAGAAGCGTTACTCCAGAGCAAAGATGCTCCCATCTACCTGAATCTGGCCCATAATGGCTATATTGCAGTTCTGAATTTACCGATTTAGGTACCGTATATACTTGAGTATTAGCCCACCTGAATATAGGCCGAGGCACCTAATTTTACCACAAAAAAGGGAAAACGTATTGACTCGAGTATAAGCCTAGGGTGTCCATCTGCATGCCTGACTTTGCCCATGACTAGACTGACATTTTAACATGGGAGTCTATAGAAGGGGTGCCCGGCTTTGAAGAATTGGTGCTCCTCAGCCGTAGGTCCCCCAGACAACAAACTTTGCACACTTGTAGAGGAAAAATTGGGCTACATGTGTGCCATGACCAGTCGGTACTGGGTCCTCAAAGTCACCGCAAAAATTACCGTTTAACATGGGAGTCTACGATCGGTGCTCCCAGGCCGTAGGTCCCCTGGACAAAAAACTTTGCACACTTGTGGAGGAAGAGGGGGGCTACATGTGTGCCCAGTTTGCTACCAGGTCCCGAAAGTACAGAAGATCAGGCGCAAAAAGGTGACTCAGGTATAAGCCGAGGGGGGCATTTTCAGCACACAAAAAATGTGCTGAAAAACTTGGCTTATATTTGAGTATATACAGTATTTTAGGAAAAATATCACAAAATGGGCACTAGATGGTGCTTGCAATAATAGGAAATAAGTGTAGGTGGGGTGCAGCGTGTGCGGTGATGGTAACTCACACACAGAGCTGGGATAAGGGGTGGGCAGCAGGAACAGCTGCCCTGGGTGCTGTGGTATCATATGAGGTATGGGGGTACTGCATATGTGCAGCAAGAAAAGGATGGGCCATTGTGGACATAGGCAGGGCTGGGACAGAGGGAGGGCAAGAGGGAAAGCTGCCCTGGGTGCTGTGGTATCATGTAAGGTAGGGGGCCACTGCATATGTGCGGCGAGAAAAGCGTTGGGCCTTTGTGTCCATAGGCAGGGCTGAGACAGAGGGTGGGCCAGAGGGGAAGCTTCCCTGGGTGTTGTGGTATCATGCGAGTTAGGGGGTCACTGCATATGTACGGCAGGAAAAAGGGCGGGACTTTGTGTCCATAGGCAGGGCTGGGGCAGAGGGTGTGCAAGAGGGTAAGCTGCCCTGGGCGCTGTGGTATCATGTGAGGTGGGGGGCACTGCACATGTGCGGCGGGAAAAGGATGGTTCTTTGTGTCCATAGCCAGGGCTGGGACAGAGGGTGGGCAATAGGGGAGCTGCCCTGGGCGCTGTGGTATCATGTGAGGTAGATAGCTTGAAAAAGGTGCGCGCCGTGTGACAGACATCCAACACACGGCAAGTGCACGGAAACGCGTCGCATCCTTGAGGTACTGCGTGATGACGTCATCCCCCCTCGCCAAGCCGCAACCATAGCTTCTTAGCGTGCGTTCCAGAGTGCGTTCCAGCTCCTCTCGCTGATTCACTCGCATACAAACACCGGCATGCTTTCGGATTCAGCGTTTCTGGTGTTACCTTCCCAGCACAGCAGACATCAGCTGGATGATCTTCCTGGGACGCTATTTATCCTCGGCTGGTTTGACGATCCATGCAGACCCTCACCTCACTTTATGCCTGTGAACTTCAAATTACCATGTGAGTGCTTTTGTGTTATTCTATCATTAAAGTTCAGCAGTTTTACTTATTGGCGCCTGTTCTTTTGTTTTGTTTTCATGTGAGGTAGGGGGCCACTCAGGGCCGGCGCTAGCAATAGGCGGATCAGGCGACTGCCTAGAGCGCCACGGTAAGGGAGGCGGCAAAATTTTAAAAACCTCCAGGACTCTCTTTTTTTTTAAATACATGCCGCCTTATAGCGCCAGCTGCCAGGCTAGGGGGCGACTGCACCTGTTGTGAAGACTTCCGGGACCACTCTGCAGAGCTGCCCTAGCAATGGGAAGATGAGGGGAGAGACGAGAGAGCCAGCCAGGACAAGGAGCAGCCGACCGGAAGTGCTGCACGATCGATGGAACCGGCTGGGGCGAATGAGA
Source organism: Rana kukunoris (assembly GCA_029574335.1). Lineage (NCBI taxonomy): Eukaryota > Metazoa > Chordata > Amphibia > Anura > Ranidae > Rana > Rana kukunoris. The sequence goes on from CM056054.1 coordinate 241,806,019, forward strand.
TGGAAGCCCTGCATACAGGCTTGCCGCGATATCTGCTCACCCCTCCTCCTGGTTGCTCGGGATCTCTCACAACAGAGGACAGGCAGGCAGCAGCGCAGCTCTCGTAGAGTAAAGCCATCAGCCGCCGCTGGCTCAGGTATGCAAGCTCAGTGCTGCAGCCTGCCTGCTGTCACATGAAATAAAAAATGTACTATGCTGTTATAGTTCGTTGCACTGTATACAGAGGTGGAACAGATGTGTGTGTGGGGGGGGGGGGCAGACCTGCAAGGGGGTACAAATATGTGTGTGGGAGAGGTTACAGAGGGGGACCAGATTTATGTGTGTGGGGGGGGGGGGGCAGGGGGGTACAGATGTGTGTGAGAGTGGTTACGGAGGGGGACCAGATATATATGTGTGTGTGGGGAGGGTGGGACAGATGTGCAGGGGTTGTACAGAGAGGAAATTATATATGTGTGTGTGTGGGGCATGCAGAGGTGTGGAGGGGGGATCAGAGGGGTGGAGGGGGGTGCTGAGAGGAACAGAGGTGCGGAGGGGGGGTCGCTGAGGGGAACAGAGGTGCAGAGGGGGGTCGCTGAGGGGAACAGAGGTGCAGAGGGGGGTCGCAGAGGGGAACAGAGGTGCAGAGGGGGGTCGCAGAGGGGAACAGAGGTGCAGAGGGGGGTCGCAGAGGGGAACAGAGTTGCGGAGGGGGGTCGATGAGGGGAACAGAGGTGCGGATGGGGGTCGCTGAGGGGAACAGAGGTGCGGAGGGGGGGTCGCTGAGGGGAACAGAGGTGCGGAGGGGGGTCGCTGAGGGGAACAGAGGTGCAGAGGGGGGTCGCAGAGGGGAACAGAGGTGCAGAGGGGGGTCGCAGAGGGGGGTCGCTGAGGGGAACAGAGGTGCGGATGGGGGTCGCTGAGGGGAACAGAGGTGCGGAGGGGGGTCGCTGAGGGGAACAGAGGTGCGGATGGGGGTCGCTGAGGGGAACAAAGGTGCGGAGGGGGGTCGCAGAGGGGAACAGAGGTGCAGAGGGGGGTCGCTGAGGGGAACAGAGGTGCGGAGGGGGGTCGCTGAGGGGAACAGAGGTGCGGATGGGGGTCGCTGAGGGGAACAGAGGTGCGGAGGGGGGTCGCTGAGGGGAACAGAGGTGCGGAGGGGGGGTCGCTGAGGGGAACAGAGGTGCGGAGGGGGGTCGCTGAGGGGAACAGAGGTGCGGAGGGGGGTCGCTGAGGGGAACAGAGGTGCGGAGGGGGGGTCGCTGAGGGGAACAGAGGTGCGGAGGGGGGTCGCTGAGGGGAACAGAGGTGCGGAGGGGGGTCGCAGAGGGGAACAGAGGTTTAGAGGGGGGTCGCTGAGGGGAACAGAGGTGCGGATGGGGGTCGCTGAGGGGAACAGAGGTGCGGAGGGGGGTCGCTGAGGGGAACAGAGGTGCGGATGGGGGTCGCTGAGGGGAACAGAGGTGCGGAGGGGGGTCGCTGAGGGGAACAGAGGTGCGGAGGGGGGGTCGCTGAGGGGAACAGAGGTGCGGAGGGGGGGTCGCTGAGGGGAACAGAGGTGCGGGGGGGGGGTCGCTGAGGGGAACAGAGGTGCGGAGGGGGGTCGCTGAGGGGAACAGAGGTGCGGATGGGGGTCGCTGAGGGGAACAGAGGTGCGGAGGGGGGGGTCGCTGAGGGGAACAGAGGTGCGGAGGGGGGTCGCTGAGGGGGACAGAGGTGCGGATGGGGGTCGCTGAGGGGAACAGAGGTGCGGAGGGGGGTCGCAGAGGGGAACAGAGGTGCAGAGGGGGGTCGCAGAGGGGAACAGAGGTGCGGAGGGGGGTCGCAGAAAGGAACAGAGGTGCAGAGGGGGGTCGCAGAGGGGAACAGAGGTGCAGAGGGGGGTCGCATAGGGGAACAGAGGTGCAGAGGGGGGTCGCAGAGGGGAACAGAGTTGCGGAGGGGGGTCGCAGAGGGGAACAGAGTTGCGGAGGGGGGTGCTGAGGGGAACAGAGGTGCGGAGGGGGGGTCGCAGAGGGGAACAGGTATTTAGGGGTGATCTGAAGTGTGAAGGTGGAAGAATAGTGGTGATCTCAGACCTGAAAATACAGGAATTGGGGTGATCTGAGGTGTGAAGGTTTAAGTCCACCTTTGTAAATAACAAAAAAAATGCAGGTACAAAAATGTGCATTTATTATTTTTATTAGGTGCCTGTAAAACATTGTCAGTGTATCTGTCGCTCGTACAGACAGGCAGTTACTGTACACAGTTAGTCTGTCTGTATACTGTCCTAGCCTGTGGGCCATAGCTGGTGTGAGCAAGCGAGCCGTTACCATCCACAATTTGTCTTCGGGCCATGTCCAGAGGCACAGGTGCAGGCCTGTGGACCACGGCTGAAGAAATAGGTGAAGAGGCACCGCAAAAATCTCAGTGGGGCAGAGCCTATGGGGGGGGGGGGGGGCGTCAAAATGAGGTTTCGCCTAGGGTGTCAAAAATCCTTGCACCAGCCCTGGGGCCACTGCATATGTATGGCAGGAAAAAGGGCGGACATTTGTGTTCATAGGCAGGGCTGGGACAGAGGGTGGGCAATAGGGAAGCTGCCCTGGGCGCTGTGGTATCATGTGAGGTAGGGGGCCACTGCATATGTATGGCAGGGAAAAGGGCGGACATTTGTGTTCATAGGCAGGGCTGGGACAGAGGGTGGGCAGGAGGGTAAGCTACCCTGGGCACAGCAGAGTAATGGAACAGAGAATGGACACAGGCCAGTAAACCCACTACTGCATTCTACTGCATGCACTAACAGTGGGGGAGGGGGTGCAGTTCCACATCCTTGCCCTGGGCACTAGATTAACCCTTTCCCAGTACTGCCCACCGGCTGCACATTTGCTTCGCTGGCCAGCCTTTCTGCTCTAAGAGTGCACTTACTGCGCACTCTCGGCCTAGAGACTGAGCTGTCTTTGACAGCTCCCCATCCATAGCCTGCCGGTCTGGTTCCCAATCATGTGACAGCCAATCACAATATTCCTGCCCCCCCCCCCCCCCCGGGCGTTCAAAACTTTTTAAAGGGATCCCAGGGAGGGCAAAAGGGGGTTAGAGGATGGATGCAAAGCAAATACTTTTTTGAGTTGAATAATATGACTAACCTGCAACAGGCTAATACAAATTAATAAAAAAATAAAAAAAAAGCTGCATTCATTGCATTACTTTTATACTGCATACACACATAATAGACGGCCATATAATAATAATAATAATAATAATAATAATAATAATGAGTTATTGTAACAGTTATAGTGACAGTGACAATAGAGATGTGTCAATCTCTTCCATAGAAAATCATCCTCAAAATAGGATTTTTTATTAAAAGTCTATATAAGATGTTCCAACAGGGAATTAGTTGGACACATATGGAAATGAGGATTTACTTACATGTGATACACAACAATACTTGCAATGTCACTGTATACTGTACCAGTGGCGACTGGTGCTTAAAATATTTTGGGGGGGGGGCAAACAAACTGAACATTTCTGAAAAAAAAAAAACATCAATTGCAACCACTGTGCCCATCCAATGCCGCCACTGTGATCTCCCACCCGCCTGGTCACAATTTGCCCGGCACTTACCCCGTCTCGGTGGCGCAGCGGGTGATGGTGAGCTGTGTCATCCATGGGTCTTCTTCCGTCCTCCTCTCCTCCTGTCCTCTCCTATAGATGTCCAATCACAGCGCCAGTGGCGGTGCGTCCATAGAGGGCGCAGGAGCGTCAACCCCCTCTCGCTCCCGCAGCGCCACTGAACAACAATACTTGGATTCATGCATTGCATGAATCTATGTATTGTTGCTGCCGCCAACTATTCAGATGGCCGCCCCCCCTGGTGAGCGCCGGCCATCTGAATAACGGCAGCTGGTTGCCTTTGGAAGTGTCTATCAGAGCCAGTGATTTGAAATGACTTTTTTTCCTTCAGAATTGACATTTTGTGCAGGGACAGTTCTATACATGGGAAAAATGCACTACTTCACAGGCATACTATAGACACCCCCCCCCCATAGGTACGAAATTTAAAGGAATATTTCACTTTTATTGTTTCACTTTAACCACTTAAGACCGGGATCAAAATGCAGCTAAAGGACCCGGCCAGGTTTTGCAATTTGGCACTGCGTCGCTTTAACAGACAATTGCTCGGTCATGCGAAGTGGCTCCCAAACAAAGCTGGCGTCCTTTTTTTTCCCACAATTAGAGCTTTCTTTTGGTGGTATTTGATCACCTCTGTGGTTTTTATTGTTTGCGCTATAAACAAAAATAGAGCGACAATTTTGAAAAAAATTCAATATTTTTTACTTTTTGCTCTAATAAATATCCCCCAAAAATATATAAAAAATAAATGCTTTTCCTCAGTTTAGGCCGATACGTATTCTTCTACCTATTTTTGGTAAAAAAATCGCAATAAGCGTTTATCGGTTGGTTTGCGCAAATTGTATAGCGTTTACAAAATAGGGGATAGTTTTATTGCATTTTTATCATTTTTTTTTTTTTTACTACTAATGGCGGCGATCAGCGTTTTTTTTTTTTTTTGTGACTGCGACATTATGGCGGACAATTTGGACAATTTTAACACATTTTTGGGACCATTGGCATTTCCACTGCAAAAAATGCATTTAAATGCATTGTTTATTGTGAAAATAGCAATTGCAGTTTGGGAGTTAACCACTAGGGGGTGCTGAAGGGGTTATGTGTGACCTCATATGTGTTACTAACTGTAGGGGGGTGTGGCTGTAGGTGTGAGGTCATTGATTGTAATTCCCTATATCAGGGAACACACGATCAATGCGGGCGCCACAGTGAAGAACGGGGAAGCCGTGTTTACACTCACCTCTCCCCATTCTTCAGCTCGGGGGACCGATCGCTGGACTCGGGTCCGCGAGTCCTATGGTCCCGGAGTTTCGGACCGGGTCGGTTGCACGCGCCCGCGGCATGCGCGACCCAGCGGCTGTGCTTAAAGGGCCACGTACAGGTACGTTGATGTGCCCAGCCGTGCCATTCTGCCGACGTATATCAGCGCGAAGGGGTCCTTAAGTGGTTAAGCATTATTAAAATCACTGCTCCTTCTGTTTTTAAAACTTTTTTTGCATTGCTACATGTCCCCTGGGGCAGGACCCGGGTCCCCAAACACTCCCCTGGGGTAGGACCCGGGTCCCCAAACACTCCCCTGGGGCAGGACCCGGGTCCCCAAACACTCCCCTGGGGCAGGACCCGGGTCCCCAAACACTCCCCTGGGGCAGGACCCGGGTCCCCAAACACTCCCCTGGGGCAGGACCTGGGTCCCCAAACACTCCACTGGGGCAGGACCCGGGTCCCCAAACACTCCCCTGGGGCAGGACCCGGGTCCCCAAACACTCCCCTGGGGCAGGACCCGGGTCCCCAAACACTCCCCTGGGGCAGGACCCGGGTCCCCAAACACTCCCCTGGGGCAGGACCCGGGTCCCCAAACACTTTTTAGGACAATAACTTGCATATTAGCCTTTAAAATTAGCACTTTAGATTTCAAACGTTCGAGTCCCATAGACTTTAACAGGGTTCACGCAAACTTTTGTTGTGTTCGCAGGTTCTGGCGCGAACCGAACGGGGTGGTGGTGGGGGGTTGGTGTTCGGCTCATCCCTAGTTTTAGCCAATCGGCTGATGGGTAACAGAGCCGAGCACCTGATTGGCGGAAAGGCGGTTCAGTGTTAAAACAGCGAATGTTCATTCGCTGTTCCCCCACTTGAAAAATGCTCTCCATCCAATCTGACAGAGACAGAGATATTTCTCAAAGAAGAATGGGCAGAAATGTCCCTCTCTAGATGTGCAAAGATGGTAGAGACACCCCCAAAAAGACTGGTAGCTGTAATTGCAGAGAAAGGGGGTTCTACAAAGTATTGACTCCGGGGGGCACCATAAAAATCAGTGGCGGTGCGTGTATAGAGGGTGCTGGAGCGCCGCCCTCTCTGGCTACCGCACACGCCACTGACAATATACATACTGTAGATTCATGCAATTCATGCCAGGCGGGGGGGGGGGGGGGCATTTTACGGGGCACAATGGCTACAATTGCTGGGCACAGTGGTGATTATTGCTGGGCACAGTGGTGATGATTGCTGGGCACAGTGGTGACAATTGATGGCACAGTAGCTGAGTTTGATGGCATGGCACAGTGGTGACAAGTGATGGCACAGTGGTGACAAGTGATGGCACAGTGGTGACAATTGATGGCACAGTGGTGACAATTGATGGCACAGTGGCTGCGTTTGATGGGCACAGTGGCTGCGTTTGATGGGCACAGTGGCTGCGTTTGATGGGCACAGTGAGGTTGCAATTGTTTTTTTTTTATTTCGTTTGTTTGCGCCCCCCAAAAATTTTGATCACCAGCCGCCACTGATACAAATGTACTCCCCACACTTTTCACATATTTATTAGTAAAAAAATAAAAATAAAACATTTATCATTTTTCTTCCAATTTACAATTATGTGCCACTTTGTGTCGGTCTATCACATAAAATCCCAATAAAATACGTTTACGGTATGTTTTTGGTTGTAACATGACAAAATGTAGAAGACGTCAAGGGGTATGAATACTTTTTCAAGGCGCTGTAACACTGACTTTCTAATACAATCTCTGTGAATTCCATTGCACTAGTGTAGGCTTTCACTGTGAAATAAACACCCACATTTTCCTTTATTGATCTGACTGATTTGCTTCTCACGGTGAACTCCATGGAAGGTTTGAAGAAACAGTTTGACCCGAAGGCATCAGAATGAATAAATGCCGCCACCTTATGACAAGTAATCGCGGTATGTGAAGGGAAAAGCATTTCTTGTAAGAAGAGCGATATTTCCGCCCATTTACAGTAATTCATTTATTAAAGCGGATGGTTCACCAAAAAAATATATTAAAAGCCAGCAGCAACAAATACTGCAGCTGCTGACTTTTAATATTAGGACACTTACCTGTCCTGGAGTCCAGCGGCGTTCGCAGCAGAGGACAAGCGATCGCTCGTCACCCTGCTGCTCCCCCTCCATCCACGGCGAGGGAACCAGGAAGTGAAGCGCTCCGACTTCACTGCCCGGTTCCCTACGGCGCATGCGCGAGTCGCGCTGCGCCCGCCGATTGGCTCCCGCTGTGTGCTGGGAGCCGAGAGTTCCCAGCACACAGCGGGAAAAGCCCGTCTTTTGCCTGAGACTGCGGGCCGGAAGTGGGTGCGGATACCTGTCTTTAGACAGGTATCTGCACCCCCCTCCCCCCTGAAAGGTGTCAAATGTGACACCGGAGGGGGGGAGGGTTCCGATCAGCGGATCTTCACTTTAGGGTGGAGATCCGCTTTAATGTCCAGCCACATGGCAGGGAACATACAGTAACGTGTTTCATTCCAGTACATTAGACAAATGTTTCTACAAGACTCATGAAAGGAAACGTAGAAAATATTTTCCCCGCTTTGCATTTTCACCTAAACCGCTTGCCGACTGCGTCACGCATTTATACGTTGGCAGAATGGCACGGGCAGGCAAAGCAACGTATATATACGCTGCTTTAAATCTGCCGCCTAGTGGGCCCGCACGTGCCCGTCGCGGTCTCCGTGACCGTGCCTGCGGGACCCGCGGACTCGACGTCTTCCGGCGATCGTGTCACGGAACGGCAGGACGGGGGGGATGCCTGTGTAACCAAGGCATTTCCCTATTCTGCCTAGTGACAGGAAACTGATCGTCTGCTCCCTGTCATCGGGAGCAGTGATCACTGTTGTGTCACAGTAAGCCCAGCCCCCACACACAGTTAAAATCACTCCCTAGGACACACCTAACCCCTTCCCCGCCCCCTACTGGTTAACCCCTTTCCTGCCAGTGTCATTTACACAGTAATCAGCGCCGGGGTGTGTGCGTGCGCTCGCTGCGTGCCTCATGAGTGTGCTTGTGGGTCCCAGGAACTAGATGTTCCCGGGAGGCCCCCGCGATTGCAGTCAGCAAATGCAGGACAGGGGGATGCCTTTGTAAACAAGGCATTCCCCTATTCTGCCTAGTGACACCGTCACTGACAGCTGTTCCCCCGTGATTGGGAACAGTCATCAGTGACGTGTCACGTGTAGCCACGCCCCCCAACAGTAAGAATGACTCCCTAGTACGTGATTAACCCCTGCAGCACCCCTACTGGTTAACCCCTTCCCTGCCGGTGTCATTTACACAGTAATCAGTGCATTTTTCTAGCATTGATCGCTGTATAAATGACAATATAAAAATAGGAGGGGGGGCCAGAAGGGCCTGTAAGGTGCCCGTAAGGTACAGTAACTTGTAAAAAATGTTAAAGCGTCGCTTATTGAGATTTTTATGTACAGTAGTATGCCGCCATTCCAGTAGTGTGTCATTTTAAAACATGGCATGTTAGGTATCTATTTACTCGGCGTAACATCATCTTTCACATTATAAACAAAAAAAATGGACTAACTTTAATATATTTATTTTAATTGATTAAAATATATTTTTTTACAAACAAAATTAGGTTTGGAAGACCGCTGCGCAGGACCACCATCAGGGGAGTATAGGCATTACACCTGTAAGGGGTCCAATGGTCCCCAAGGGCCCGGCTGGCTCCCTCCCATTTTTTATTTTGCATTATACCTGTGAGGGGCCCGATGGTCCCCAGGGCCCTTTACAGGCCCGTCTGGTCCCCCCCTCCCGTTTTTTTTGTTTGTTTTTTTATTTATTTTTAATTATTTTTTTGCATTACACCTGTAAGGCACGTCTGGCCCCCCTCCCATTTTTAATTTTTTTTGCATTATACCTGTAAGGGGCCCGATGGTCCCCAGGGCCCTTTACAAGCCTGCCTGGTCCCCCATCCCATTTTTTTTTTTTTTTGCATTACACCTGTAGGAGGCCCAATGGTCCCCAGGGCCCCTTACAGACCGCCTGGCACCCTCCCGTTTTTGTTTTTTGCATTACACCTGTAAGGGGCCCAATGGTCCCCAGGGCCCCTTACAGGCTCGCCTGGCCCCCCTTGTTTTATTTTTGCATTACACCTGTAAGGGGCCCGATGGTCACCAGGGCCCTTACAGGCCCATCTAGCCCCCTCCCGTTTTTTTTTTTTGTATACACCTGGTAAGGGCCCCTTACAGGCCCACCTGGCCCCCTTCCATTTTTTTTGCATTACACCTGTAAGGGGCCTGATAGCCCCCAGGGCCCATTACAGTCCCATCTGGCCCCCCTCCAGTTTATTTATTTTTTATTTATTTTTGCATTACACCTGTAAGGGGCCCGATGGTCCCTAGGGCACCTTACAGGCCCTTCTGCCCCCCCCCTCCCATTTTTTTTATTTTTTATTTTGCATTACACCTGTAAGAGGCCCAATGGTCCCTAAGGCCCCTTACAGGCCTGCCTGGCCCCCTCCCATTTTTTTTTTTCTTTTTTTGCATTACACCTGTAAGGGACCTGAAGGCCCCCAGGGCCCCTTACAGTCCCGTCTGGCCCCCCTCCCGTTTATTTATTTTTTATCTATTTTTTGCATTACACCTGGTAAGGGACCCAATGGTCCCCAGGGCCCCTTACAGCCCCGCCTGGCCCCCCTCCCATTTTTTTTGCATTACACCTGTAAGGGACCTGATGGCCCCCAGGGACCCTTACAGTCCCATCTGGCCCCCTCCCGTTTATTTTATTTTTATTTATTTATTGCATTACACCTGTAAGGGGCCCGATGTTCCCCCGGGGTTTCTTACAGGCTCTTTTGGCCCCCCTTCCATTTTTTTTTTGCATTACACCTGTAGGAGGCCCAATGGTCCCTAGGGCCCCTTACAGGCCTGTCTGGCCCCCCTCCTATTTTTTTTCATTATTTTTTTTGCATTACACCTGTAAGGGGCCCAATGGTCCCCAGGGCCCCTTACAGGCTCGGCCCAGCCCCCCTCCCATTTTTTTTAAATTACACCTGTAAGGGGTCAGATGGTCCCCTCGCATCAGGAAAGAAGAGATTACACATGTTCTTTTTTCCGTCAGCACCACCCCCCCCCTCGGTTTTCTGCTCCAGGGGGACCCTGCTTAAAGTTGTGTGTAAGGGGCCCCAAAATTTGTGATGGCTGCCCTGCCGCTGCGCAAATACAGTGTGACATAAACCATTTCAATGACCACCATTTTATTCTCTAGGGTCTCTGCTTAAAAAAAAAAAAAAGTATATACATAATGTTTGGGGGTTCTACGTAAATTTCTAGCAAAAAAATATTGATTTTTAATTGTAAATAACAAATGTCAGAAAAAGGTCTGGTCTGGAAATGGCCACGTGGTTAAAAGGGGTAAAACACAGTGAAATGCGCATGCGTGGAAGAAATGTGCTGCGTTTTCGGCCTGCCATACTCTTTATTAATTGGATATTTTGCTAACTAGCCTTGTTTGCTGACAAATCTTTTGACAGCTGGAATGAAATAATGAAATGAGATTTCTGGCTCCTTGTTATTTATGGGTTACAATTCTCAGCCCATCACTCTTTGCCTTATTAAATAAGTTATAAGAAGCCACACAAGACCTCTGTTCTTATACAGAACTTACGCCTAATCCTTCGCTCTGCCTCGCTGACAGACCACAGGGGCCAATAGTCATCAATTACTTTCTATCAGTTTCACAGATTGCTTCTACTCCAAATCACCTTCGTATTCCTCCTGCGTCTCTCGATCTGCCGCACTGTCAGATCGGCTCTCTACATGGCCATCAGACAAACGCTGCCTCCAAAAAAAACGTTCACCGCGAAGATTAGAACCTGCGCCGTCTACCCCCGTCTTCTGAAAACACGACCATTTATTGCAGAGAACGCGGCGATTCCATATCTGCCTTTGTACAAATATTCATTCTCTGTTGGATAAAAAAAAAAAAAATCTCCTTTAACCACTTAAGACCCGGACCTTTATGCAGCTAAAGGACGCGGGCAGGTTTTGCGATTCGGCACTGCGCCGCTTTAACTGACAATTGCGCGGTCGCGCGACGCGACTCCCAAACAAAATTGACGTCCTTTTTTTCCCACAAATAGAGCTTTCTTTTGGTGGTATTTGATCACCTCTGCGGTTTTTATTTTTTGCGCTATAAACAAAAATAGAGCGACAATTTTGAAAAAAAAATGCAATATTTTTTTGTTTACTTTTTGCTATAATAAATATCCCCCAAAAAATATCTAATAAAGTTTTTTTTTTCCTCAGTTTAAGCCGATACGTATTCTTCTACATATTTTTGGTAAAAAAAAATGGCAATAAGCGTTTATCGGTTGGTTTGCGCAAAATGTATTGCGTTTACAAAATAGGGGATCGTTTTATTGCATTTTTATTAATCATTTTATTTTTTACTACTTGTGGCGGCGATCAGCGATTTTTTTTCGTGATTGCGACATTATGGCGGACACTTTGGACAATTTTGACACATTTTTGGGACCATTGGCATTTTCACAGCAAAAAATGCATTTAAAATGCATTATACAAAAAAGTAGTGAAGTCCCTGGCCTTCTTTCACTATCTCGGCGCTCAACAGCTAATAAGTTATTAAATAGCTTAATTTCACTAATCACCATAAATAATATCCTAAAAATGGTGTATATAGTGAAAAATGACAATGATATAGTTAAAATATATAATAAGGTTAAAAAATAAAATATAAAATCAACCTCAAAATTCATTGTTTATTGTGAAAATGACAAATGCAGTTTGGGAGTTAACCACAAGGGAGCGCTGAAAGGGCATGTGTGACCTAATGTGTGTTTACAACTGTAGGGGGGTGTGGCTGTAGGTGTGACGTCATTGATTGTGTATCCCTATTAGTGTTGCTCACGAATATTCGCATTGCGAATATTCGCTACGAATATTGCATATTCGAGTATTCGCGAATATCTCGAATATCGCGGCGAATATTCGCTATTTCGAATATTCGTATTTTTCAAATTTCGCAATAAAATTCGCAATAAAATTCGCAATCGCGAAAATTCGCAATTTTTTTTTTTTTATAAAATATCACGAATATTCGATATTAACGAATATTCGCGACCGCATATGTGAAATTTCGCTTTTTTTTTTTTTTTTTTATAAAATATACCGAATATTCGTAAATATCGAATATTCGTGATATTTTATAAAAAAAAAAAAAAAAATCGCGAAAATTCGCAATTTTTTTTTTTTATTTTTTTTATAAAATACCACGAATATTCGATATTAACGAATATTCGCGAATATTCTTCGAAATATTCGCGAAATATCGCGAAATCGAATATGGCGTATTCCGCTCATCACTAATCCCTATAAAAGGGATCACACGATCAATGACGCCGCCACAGTGAAGAACGGGGAAGCTGTGTTTACACATGGACTCCAGCGGCGATCGGGTCGGGGGGTGCCGCGGTCCCGGAACTTTCGGACCGGGTCGCGGGAGAGCGCCGCGGGCGCGCACCCGCGACACACGGCTGGGTACTAGCACAGGACGTACCTATACGTGCATGTGCCCAGCCGTGACATTCTGCTGATGAATATGTGCAGGAGGCGGTCCTTAAGTGGTTAACCGATTCCCGACCATGTCGCGCAGATATACTGCGGCACAATAGCTCTCCTGGGCAAAATCCTGTACAGGTACGTCCCGATCCATTTTTGCCCACCCATTGGGTCACCCGCGTGCGAGCATGGGGACTGAAATATTTTGTGTCTGAATTTTGTTTATTATGTCCGAAATATTTAATATTTTCTTTACTCTCAAAATTTGTTTTTATTTATTTTGTTTAGTTAAAAAATGCATTCGTCCGAAAATGAATTAAGGTCGAATCTGTCAACTGAAGGCTTATGGCGTCTGTCGGATGTTCTAAGAAGATTCGATGGAGCAGCTGAACTGTATGACGCCGCAATCGTAAATTTCCGGTCCAATGCTCGGCCCACAAGCTATAGAAGAATTGTAATGTTGTATGACACTAGTAATAATTTTATTTATTCATTATTATTACTAGTCACCCAACATTAGAATTCTTCTATAGGCTATGGGCGGAGCATTTGACCATAAATGTACGATTGCGGCGATCGTATGTTTTTAGCTGCTTCATCGAATCTTCATGTCTCTATCATGTAGAATCTTTTCTCTCTATAATGTTGAATCTTCATGTCTCTATAATATCAAATTTTTTCTCTCTATGTAGAATAATCTCGGACTAATAGAGTTAGGTTAGGCACATTCAGCAGCAGGTTTGATAGACACAGATCGCTATTGTCACCGTCATGTCGAATCTCCCATCTATATCCAACTGTTGTCGCAACAAAACGAAAATAAAGCATTTTTTATGTCGGATCTTTCAGATTTCGGATTCTGCACGTTTGTTATCGGTTGTTATCGTCCCCAAGTACCTGGATGCCTCCTTCCAGACTGTAGCAGACAATTCCCTTGGTAAATATTCCAGACTGGATCCCCAGTGAGACCCCTCTCATATCTTCAGTGAACTGTAGCAGATAGGGTTGTCCCGATACCACTTTTTTAGGACCGAGTACAAGTACCGATACTTTTTTTTCATGTACTCGCTGATACCGAATACCGATACTTTTTTTTATATGTGTCCCCCAAATGCAGCCATGTCCCCCACAAATGCAGCCATGTCCCCCCCACATATGCAGCCATGTCCCCCCACATATGCAGCCATGTCCCCCATATATGCAGCCATGTCCCCCACAAATGCAGCCATGTCCCCCCACATATGCAGCCATGTCCCCCACATATGCAGCCATGTCCCCCCACATATGCAGCCATGTCCCTCCACATATGCAGCCATGTCCCCCCATATATGCAGCCATGTCCCCCCATATATGCAGTCATGTCCCTCCACATATGCAGCCATGTCCCCCCATATATGCAGCCATGTCCCCCCATATATGCAGTCATGTCCCCCCATTGATGCAGCCATGTCCCCCCATTAATGCAGCCATGTCCCCCCATAGATGCAGCCATGTCCCCCACATATGCAGCCATGTCCCCCCATAGATGCAGCCATGTCCCCCCATAGATGCAGCCATGTCCCCCCATAGATGCAGCCATGTCCCCCCATAGATGCAGCCATGTCTCCCCATACCGCAACGCCGCCGCCACATAGTTAATACGCGTGGGAAACATTATAGCTTTCATTTGAATAGCTGTAGTGTTCCCCGCCACGCCGCGTATAGACACTCCCCCTTGCTCAGGATTGGACAGATCACCTGTTCAATCCCGAGCAAGGGGGGGTGTCTATATGCAGCGCGGTGGGGAACACTACAGCTATTCAAATGAAAGCTGTAATGTTCCCTGCGCGTATTAACTATGCCGCGGCATTGTGGTATGCGGTGGCGGCATTTCGGGGGCGGCGGGGGATGGGGGGCTTTAGAGTATTTGTTTAGACTAGGCCCCACCAGCTCTGCCGTAGCTGGGATCTTCATGAACACAAGCAGCTGGGCTGCCTAGAAAGGCAGCAGCCCTTCAGGCTGGGAACTTCTCTTCCTGGACAAGAAGCTTTCTGCTCTAGGCCTCTAGCTATTTATGCTCCATCCTTACTGGCAGGGCAGGATACATGTTAATTGTAGGGGCCCCCTGGAGCCGAGAGATGGGGGGATTAAAGCGGGGGGACCAACCACGATCAAAGTTGTTAGGTATAGGTGTTGAGCGGGGGGGAGCTCCCGCTGGTTGGGCTTCTTACGTCTTCATTCACAACTGCATGGCTCTTCCTGCTTCCTCCTCCTGGGGCCCCGTATTGGCCGGGGGGGTCCATAGGCTTGAGCCCAGTCAAGCCCAATGGTAAGTCCGGCCCTGCTTACTGGGCATCCTTCCCCCATGGATTGGCTGGGGCCAAATAAATATTTAGACTGTAGATTTGACTCCAAAAGCCCACTACTTTCCACAACCATTTAGAAGTTAGGGGGAAGCAATCAAACCCCACAGCCTGTGAATCTCAGAGCAGGCCAGAGCAATCACAAGCAGCTTCGTTGATTACAGAGTAACTGAAAAACTACATTTATCTAACCCATCCAGCACCTAACTAGGAGGGCGATCCATAATGATTCCCTACTCTATCCAAGAATAAAAAACAAGTTTGTCTTGAGCTACACTTTAAAGATAATTCCTTGTGAAAGATAAACTTTTCACAGCCCTATGTGCCATAAACTTGAGGCACTTATAATTGAGCGCACTTCCTGTGACTCCCCAGAGGTATTCATCCCCGTAGTTTTGTATCATTTGCCATCTAAACGTGAAGGAAATTGGAGCCACAAAACAAAAACGGAATGTTCTGCGTACTTACTTTGCTTTATCGGCTGCTATTATTTTGGTAAACAACGTTAAGTCGATCTGCTCCAGACAAAACACATGAACAAATATGAATATAAAAAGCTGGAAATAGCCTCGGTTCCCGAAAAGCTGCAATAATTTCCAGCCGGCAAGCGTGGAGGGGGGAAGCGACTCGGGGTATGAAAAGTGCCTTAGCCTGGAAATGTTCTGCATAAATAGGTTTCAGTCTGATAACATTCAGTTGATCTTAAAAAAGTAATATTTTTGCTCTTGTGTTTTATTGGACACTTTTAAATGCTCATTACTGTCAGTGTGCTTGCTTTACATTCCCCAGAAAAACACAATGAAATGCAAAGCACAGTCTGAACCGTCACATCTCTCATGATGGACAGCTCTGTGATGGAGCGGTTACAGTTCTGCATTTGCCTCCAGGATAATGCATTGAGGACAATTGACTAAATAAAATAAACAAGGACAGTGTAACATGGATGCAGCTCCCTGATAGTAGACAGGGTTGCTAACAAATTTAGCTTGCTAGGTGGTAACTAGCCTGGCTGATTAATTTACTGGCTTTTTCCCTCACTCTGGATTTGATGCATCTCTCTCTTCTGTCACTAGGTGGCATTGTTTCCTGTGGCAGTAGAATGATAAGGGCATAGGGAATCCAGACAAGGAGAGAATTGGTTGACACCAATTGGCAGGTCTCCTTGGTCCCTTGGCCTGCTATTTATTCGGGAGGAGTCAGGTGATCGGGGTTCTGTGCCACCTGGATGGCTGTCTAGGTGGACATGTGTCACAACGCTCCGGGCTGCTAGGCCAGAAGCCTGAGGCCTATCCCGGGAAAACCTGGCTGCTAGGCTGTCTGATGCCTATCCAGGTTTGAGAGAGGCCGTGCAGGGTTTGGGGCTTTAGCCTGGAAGCCCAACCAAGTTGCAGAGGTTCCGCCGGACAGGGGGAACTGGATCATTGCCAGTGGAAGAAGCAGTTGCCACAAGGGACAACCACGCCTGTTGCCAGCGTCAAGTGATGATCAAGGCCAGAGGTAAAGGGGGGAATAGTACCAAGCCAGGGACCTAGCGGGTTAGGGTGCCCACGTGTCCCGGATTGCCCGCTCTGTTGATCCCCGCTGAGTCGGCGGATGACAGAACGGTCCCCGCACACTGTGCAGGGACCGCCCTGTCTTTTCTCAGCTCTCCCCTATGGGGGGATCGGATTAACGTGGACCGTCTGTCCGTGTTAATCCAATCCGATCCGCCAGACGGATGGAAAAGTAGGTTTTTCCTCCATAACACTTTGGCGGATCGGAGCGGGTCGGATGTCAGCGGGCATGTCACCGTTGACATCCGTGGCTCCATAGAGGAGAGCGGAGTGCCCGTTCAGGTCTGCCTAAAAAACTGGCAGGCGGACCTCAACGGTCTGCCTGTGTAAAAGAGCCCTAAAGAGAGACCGGGAGCTCTGTGAGTAAAGATCTACAGGAGGATACTGTAATGCCCCGTTTACACGCTCGGGATTTCTGATGGGAAAAAGTCATTTGGGAATCCCGACGGGAAAAAAGAGCGCTGGTTCTCTTTTTTTTTGCTGGCAGATTGGCAGTTTTCCTGTCGGAAAACCTGCGAGGGAGCATACACATGGCCGGGAATTCCTGGCCAAAAGCTCTCCACACTCTACCCGGTCATGTGTACGGGGCATGAGATGTGAGAAAAGACCTATAATGAGTTACTGTGAGTTACTTGTATGGATCTCTATTGACTGGTCAAAGTTCAGTTGCCATAGGAGACATGTAATAACCATAATTTTTTTTGCTAGAAAATTACTCAGAAACCCCAAATACTATGGGCCAGATTCTCTAAGAATTCCGGCGGCGTAGCGTAAGCCATTTACACTACGCCGCCGCATCGTACTAGAGCAAGTGCTTTATTCTCAAAGCACTTGCTCTGTAGTTTTTGCCGGCATTGCGTAAATCGCCCAGCGTAAACCTGCGCAATTCAAATGGGGCGGCTTGTATTTAAATTAAGCGCGCCCCCGCTCCGTAGTTTGCAGAGGCGTAGTGTAAATGGCCCAGCGTAAGGCCGCATAATTCAAAGGGGGCGGCTTGTATTTAAATTAAGCGCGCCCCTGCGTCGATCGAACTGCGCATGCGCCGGCCGGGGAAAAAGCCCAGTGCGTATGCTCCAGCTCACGTCGGAATGCGTCGTTGAAACCGACGTCAAAACGACGTGAGCGTCATTTACGCAACTCCCTAGTCGCGAACGAGTTAGTAAAACGACGTAAGCGCCGGAAAAAGCCGACGCTGACCCGACGCCATACTTAACATGGCACCCGACGGCATCCGACGGAACTTCGTAAGGTTACTCCACATAGAAGCTGGTAACCTTACGCGGACGAAAACGACGTACGCGACGACGGGGCGGCGTAAAAGTGATCAGGAATCGGCGTACTAGCCTCATCTGCATAGGCAAATGAGAAAACAACGTAAAGGCCACCTAGTGGCCGGAGTTGTCATTACACCTACGATCCGCAAGTGTAATGGTTTTACACTTGTCGGATGTTGCAGCGTATCTATGCAAAAGTGATGCTAAGCATCACGCGCATGGATACGAAGCAAAAAAAAAGGCGATACGACGGGGTATCTGAGATACTCCGGCGTATCGCCGCTGAGAATCTGGCCCTATATATATTGTTTTAGCAGGGCACCCTAGTGCAGGCATGTCCAAAGTCCGGCCCGCGGTCCAACTGCGACCCCCATTACGGTTTAATGTGGCCCCCCTGGTAATCTAGATATATACTGGCCTAGATTCACGTAGGGGCGGCGTAACTTTTAGCGGGCGTATTTATGCTACGCCGCCGCAACTTAGTGAGGCAAGTGCAGTATTCTCTAAACACTTGCATCCTAAGTTACGGTGGCGTAGCGTAAATGTGCCGGCGTAAGCGCGCCTAATTCAAATGGGGAAGAGGTGGGCGTGTTTTATGCAAAATAATCGTGACCCCACCTAATTGACGCTTTTAACGAACGGCGCATGCGCCGTCCGTGGATGTATCCCAGTGCGCATGCGTCGGATAGAATGCCTAAGATACATCGAACACTGCCTAAGAAGTGAACGTAACTTACGCACAGCCCTATTCGCGTACGACTTACACAAACGACGTAAAAACATACGCTTTAACTAATTTGCGACAGGTGTACGTTCATTCGAGAATCGGCGTATCTAGCTCATTTACATATTCGACACGGAAATCAACGGAAGCGCCACCTAGTGGCCAGTGTAAATATGCACCCAAGATACGACAGAGTAGGAGACTTACGCCGCTCGTGTCTTGGCCGAATTTATGCGTAACTGATTCTGAGAATCAGGCGCGCATATACTACAGCGCAGATTCAGACTTACGGCGTAAGATTTGAGAATCTGGCCCACTGTATTTATCGGCGCTGCCTCGGAGGCGACAGGGGGGGCCAAGTGCCATCGGATTACCTACAGGAGAATCTCCTGTTTATTTGGTGGCATCTGTAATAGGAAGTCTTGTCTCCTGGGCTGCCATTGGATGACTCCTCTGTCTATCATAGGAGGCTGGACATTGTATTAAAGGGGTGGTTCACCCAAAAACCTATTTTTTAACGTTGATTGAGGCTCATTTTGTCAAGGGGAATCGGGTGTTTTTTTTTTTTACAATCGAAGCAGTACTTACCGTTTTAGAGATGCATCTTCTCCGTCGCTTCCGGGTATGGTCTTCGGGACTGGGCGTTCCTATTTGATTGACAGGCTTCCGACAGGCTTCCAACGCGTCACGATTTTCCGAAAGTAGCCGAACGACAGTGCGCATGCGCTGTATAGAGTTTCGGCTTCTTACTGCTAATCGTGACGCGATGTATGCGACCGTCGGAAGCCTGTTGGAAGCCTGTCAATCAAATAGGCACGCCCAGACCAGACGATCATACCCGGAAGCGACGGAGGACATGCATCTCTAAAACGGTAAGTACTGCTTCGATTGTAAAAAACACACCCGATTCCCCTTGACATAATGAGCCTCAATCTAATGTTAAAAAAAGGTTTTTGGGTGAACCACCCCTTTAAAGAGGCTGCTGTGTAAACAGGAGATTTTCCTGTATGTAATCTATTGCGCTCGTTTCGTCCCCCCGTCTCCTCCGAGGCTATAGATGAGCATCGATCAGGCTGCACTGATGGCAATGGAGAGGCTGCATTCATGGCAATATAGAGGCTGCATTCATGGCAATGGTGAGGCTGCATTCATGGCAATGGTAAGGCTGCAGACGGGTACTGACCCTTATTTTGCTTCACAGTTCTTTATTTAAAATTTAATTTTTTTCCTGAGACTTCCCTCCTAAAGTGAAGGTGCGTGTTATACGCCGATAAATACGGTATATCCAAATAACACCCCCAAGCACATCCTTAGTCCTGAGCGGCGCTCAGGGATTTGTTGGGGCCACAAAAGATATATATATATATATATATCCAAATAACACGCCCAAGCTCATCTCTTCACCACACACAGCCACAAAAGCAAGATAATTCTTGTTGGGCCGTGAATTAGTTGCTCGGAGGAACACACTTATGTCGCGGACACACAATCGGTTCGTCTGATGGACCATTTTCATCGGACGAACCGATCGTGTGTGGGCCCCATCGTTTTTTTTTCCCATCGGTGAAAAAAATTAGAACCTGTTTTAAAAAAACGATCGTCTGTGGGCAGGTCCATCAGTTAAAAATCCACGCATGCTCAGAATCAACTTGACGCATGCTCGGAAGCATTGAACTTATGTTTTTTTCTGCACGTCGTTGTGTTTTACGTCACCGCGTTCTGACACGATCGGATTTTTAACTGATGGTGTGTAGGAAAGACTGATGAAAGTCAGCTTCATCGCATATCTGATGAAAAAATCCATCGGTCCGTTTTCATCGCATTAACCGATCGTGTGTACCGGGCATTAGATCGACTTTTAATAGTTCAAAGGATTTCAGGCAAAATGGTCAGCCCTCGCGCATTTTCACTTCTTAAAATCTGGCCATCTTTAAAAAAAGTTTGGACACCCCTGCCCTAGGGAATAAAACGGCGGCCGTTGCAACTTTTTATGTTACACAACATTTTCACAGCAATTTTATATATATTAGGGCTGTTACTGATCAAAATATTTGTGTTCGATTAATCGTTTTTTTTTTTAAATCAATTAATCGACTAATTTTGATTAATTATAACGCACATACAAATCCAACTACTTTTAGCTGATCTCCTTGCAGGCTGATTCCCAGTGCAGCTCCAACCACTGGAAAAATGGATAGCAGGATACAAAAAACACACAAAGGCAGCGCTCCATGGGAATAGCATTACAACTTTTATAGTCTTCAAGTAGGTAACAAAATAAATATTGCACTGGAGATAAAATCAATAGAGCTACATAAACTGTAAAAATGGTGCGAGTAATACCAAACAGTGGCTGCGTTTGGCATGGCACAGTGGTGACAGTTGATGGGCACAGTGGTGACAATGGGCACAGTGGCGACAATTGGTGGCACAGTGGCTGCGTTTGATGGGCACAGTGGCGACAATTGATGGGCACAGTGGCAACAATTGATGGGCACAGTGGCTGCATTTGATGGGCACAGTTGCTGCATTTGATGGGCACAGTAGGGGAGGGTAGGTAGGTTCAGGTGCACAGTCACAAAGTAAGGAAACACTCCTGTTTCCAGCAAACAGTTCTCGTCGGCACTCTAGCCAGAGTGGGTATTGCTCGCCTGGATAGTTCCCTCTCACTGGCCTAGCAGCCGGGGGTGGCGCACGGAATAAAGTACAGTCTCTGCCACAGACCTTCCTTTCTCGGTGAGATATTTGGGTCTGGAATCCTCTGCCACAGGATTCAGCACCCGGATCTCTTTAGCTTTTCTCAGCAGACAGATTCGCCCGTACACACGGTCGAATCTGTCTGCTGGGACGGTCGGGCCGACCGTTTCCAGCAGATAGATTTGATCGTGTATACGCGGCCTCAGACCTGTCAGTGTACCGTGAATCCAGGGCCGATCCTAGGGTCACAGGCGCCTGGGTGCAGAAATATTTCTGGCGCCCTCACACAGGGGGCGTGGTCATCTTACCAACTCCTCCCCTTTACAAATGTTTCTATGGCAATGACTCAAACACAGAGATGCTCCTCTAAGAAGTATTTGTTGCCCTGGGATCCTCCCATGATCTTTTAACCATAAAGAAAATACTGGAAGAGCGTACACTAATGAGACCTGGAGGGGAACCTCTCTGATACTGTTAGAAAGTGTCCCAAAAAATAGTACAGGAGATGGTCAGAGACTGTAGACATGATACAAGAGATAGCCAGAGACTGCAATCATAGTACAGGAGATGGTCAAAAGGTGTAGACATATTACAGGAGACAGTCAGTGACTGGAGATATAATACAGGAGATGGTCAGAGACTGCAGACATATTACAGGAGATGGTCAGGGACTGGAGAAATAATACAGGAGACAGTCAGAGACTGCAGATATAATACAGGAGATGGTCAGAGACTGAAGATCCTATTGGCATAAGTAGATAATGGCCGATCGGCTCTCACCTGACCCAGCGATACAGCTACAACAGTTCCTCTGATCAGGAGTTAGCTCACTCTGAATTGCCCATGGATATTCCGCTGGGTAGAGCCCAGATCTGTATTCTGGCAATGACTCCAATCCTTTCTCCGCCAGGGATGGCACTAGGCTGTGTGGCTTTGCCTCTGGTGGCGTACGAAAGCTGGGTTCTCTCTCTGATGGTGTTCTCTCAGCACTGTCCTCTCCCTCTGGATTCCTGGGTGCACTTCCCTGAAAGCTTTCCTGAACATGCCGTGTGGGCTGCAGCTTCTTTGTTACAGTGGGGCTGCCAGTCCTCGAACTACAAGTCCCACAACCCCATCTCGTCACCCGTTGAGGTAAAACATGATGTCACCCTCCTTCCTCCACCTATAGTTGCCCCTCAGTACAGACCCCCTCCATCGGTGCAGACTCCTAAGTATAAACCCCCTCCCTCAGTACAGACCCCCCAGGACAAACCATCCCCTTGAATTAGTACAGACCCCCAGGACAAAACACCCCCCATTAGTACAGACCCCCTCCATTAGTACAGACCCCCCTCAGGACAAACCACCCCCTCCATTAGTACAGACCCCAGGACAAAACACCCCCCATTAGTACAGACCCCCTTCCAGTATTAAAGACCGCCCCAGAACACCCCCCCCCCCCATTAGTACAGACCCCTAGGACAAACCAATCCACCTTTATTAGTACAAACTCCCCATGACAGACGCCCAGGACAAACCCCCCATTAGTACAGACTCCCCCAAGGACAAACCCCCCCCCCATTAGTACAGACTCCCCCAGGACAACCCCCCCCCATTAGTACAGACTCCCCCAGGACAACCCCCCCATTAGTACAGACTCCCCCAGAACAAACCCCCCCATTAGTATAAACTCCCCCAGGACAAGCCCCCCCCATTAGACTCCCCCAGGACAAACACCCCCTCCATTAGTACAGACCTCCCTCAGGACAAACCACCCCCCAGTAGTGCAGACCCCCCTGGACAACCCCCCTCCATTAGTAGAGACCCAACCAGGACAAACCCCCCATTAGAACAGACCCCAGAACAAACCCCATTAGTGCAGACCCCCCAGGACAAACCCCCCATTAGTACAGACCCCCAGGATAAACCCCCCCATTAGTATTACCCCCCGGGATAAATCCCCCATTAGTGCATATCCCCAGGACAAGCCCCCCATTAGTACAGACTCCCCCCATTAGTACAGACCCCCCAGGACCAACCACCCCATTAGTGCAGACCAACCCAGGACAAACCCCCCATTAGTACAGACCCCCCAGGATAAACCCCCCATTAGTATTGACCCCCCGGGATAAATCCCCCATTAGTGCATATCCCCAGGACAAGCCCCCCATTAGTACAGACTCCCCCCCATTAGTACAGACCCCCCCAGGACCAACCACCCCATTAGTGCAGACCAACCCAGGACAAACCCCCCATTAGTACAGACCCACCCAGGACAAACCCCCCATTAGTACAGACCCCCAGGACAAACCCCCCATTAGTGCAGACCGACCCAGGACAAATACCCCCATTAGTACAGACCCACCCAGGACAAACCCCCCATTAGTACAGACCCCCAGGACAAACCCCTCCATGAGTACAGACCCCCAGGACAAACCCCTCCATGAGTACAGACCCCCAGGACAAACCCCTCCATGAGTACAGACCCCCAGGACAAACCCCTCCATGAGTACAGACCCCCATGACAAACCCCCCAATTAGTGCATACGCCCTGGACAAGCCCCCCATTAGTACAGACCCCCCAGGACAAACTACCCCATTAGTGCAGACCCCCCCCCATTAGTACAGACCCCCAGGATAAACCCCACATTAGTATTGACCCCCTGGGATAAACCCCCCATTACTGCATATTCCCAGGACAAGCCCCCCATTAGTACAGACTCCCCCCATTAGTACAGACCCCCCAGGACCAACCACCCCATTAGTGCAGACCAACCCAGGACAAACCCCCCATTAGTACAGACCCCCCAGGATAAACCCCCCATTAGTATTGACCCCCGGGGATAAATCCCCCATTAGTGCATATCCCCAGGACAAGCCCCCCATTAGTACAGACTCCCCCCATTAGTACAGACCCCCCAGGACCAACCACCCCATTAGTGCAGACCAACCCAGGACAAACCTCCCATTAGTACAGACCCACAGGACAAACCCCCCATTAGTGCAGACCGACCCAGGACAAATAACCCCATTAGTACAGACCCACCCAGGACAAACCCCCCATTAGTACAGACCCCCAGGACAAACCCCTCCATGAGTACAGACCCCCAGGACAAACCCCTCCATGAGTACAGACCCCCAGGACAAACCCCTCCATGAGTACAGACCCCGAGGACAAACCCCTCCATGAGTACAGACCCCCATGACAAACCCCCCAATTAGTGCATACGCCCTGGACAAGCCCCCCATTAGTACAGACCCCCCAGGACACACCACCCCATTAGTGCAGACCCCCCCCCATTAGTACAGACTCCTGAGGATAAACCCCCCATTAGTATTGACCCCCTGGGATAAACCCCCCATTAGTACAGACCCCCAGGACAAACCACCCCATTAGTGCAGACCCCCCCAGGACAAACCCCCCCATTAGTACAGACTCCTGAGGATAAACCCCCCATTAGTATTGACCCCCCGGATAAAACCCCCATTAGTACAGACCCCCAGGACAAACCCCCATTAGTACAAACCCCCAGGACAAACCCCTCCATTAGTACAGACCCCTAGGACAACCCCCCCCCTCATTAGTGCAGACCCCAGGGACAAACCCCCCCCCCCCCCATTGGTACAGACTCCCCCCAGGCAAAAAAACGCCCCCTAAATTACTATAGACCCCCCAGGACAAACCCCCCCCCCCCCCATTACATAAAAACACATGGTCCATCGTGCCTGAAATTCTGCTCCTCTCTGTGTCATAAGAGGACTCCTGACCGCGGCGATCTGTGGATCACAGATCGCCGCAGACAGGAGTCCTCGTATGACACACACAGAGAGCGGGGAGAGCCGCCGGCGCCGCGCTACACAAACAAGGAGAGGGATTTGAGGGAAGCACTCTGGCACTGCAGCGCCCTCACCTCTGTGGCGCCTGGGTGCACTGCACCCTTTGCACCCCGGGTAGGATCGGCCCTGCGTGAATCCTTGAATGAAGCTTCTAGGCCTTCTCCTAAGGTACCAGCCTCTTGCATGGTCCCTCCCAGGATAGTTCCTCCCCTGGTCTCCTTCATCAAGCGGCTTCCTCCTGCAGGACGGACAGCACAGGATCACCTCTGCGGTATGGGCCCCAGACAGACAACTGTGCCCAACAGATGAAGCCGCAGCCAACGTGGTCCCCGGACATTTTTTTTTTATATTGGCAAATTGTAAACTATTTTATACGCACAATTTCCTCAATTTTATATGCAGTCAGTGGTGTAGGGTGTGTTGTCAGCGTAAGCAAGGCAAGAAATTTGCACCCCCCTGGCAGATTTTTAGCACTCCCCGAGTCCCTTTCACTAGTACAGTAGTACTGACCAAGTTGATTCCTACACTGACCTAACGTATCCCTATACTGACCTACCTGACCACTGCACTGACCTACCTTATCCCTACACCGACCTACCTGACCACTACACTGACCTACCTGACCACTCCACTAACCTACCTGATACCTACACTGATCTACATGATTGCTATACTGACCACTAAACTGACCTACCTGATTCCCATACTGACCACTACACTGACCTACCCGATTCCTATACTGACCACTACACTGACCTACCCGATTCCTACACTGACCTACCCGATTCCTATACTGACCACTACACTGACCTACCCGATTCCTACACTGACCTACCCGATTCCTATACTAACCACTACACTGACCTACCTGATTCCTATACTTACCACTACACTGACCTACCCAATTCCTATACTGACCACTACACTGACCTACCTGATTCCTATACTGACCACTACACTGACCTACCTGATTCCTATACTGACCACTACACTGACCTACGCGATTCCTATACTGACCTACCCGATTCCTATACTAACCACTACACTGACCTACCCAATTCCTATACTGACCACTACACTGACCTACCCAATTCCTATACTGACCACTACACTGACCTACCTGATTCCTATACTGACCACTACACTGACCTACCTGATTCCCATACTGACCACTACACTGACCTACCCGATTCCTATACTGACCACTACACTGACCTACCCGATTCCTACACTGACCTACCCGATTCCTATACTTACCACTACACTGACCTACCCAATTCCTATACTGACCACTACACTGACCTACCTGATTCCTATACTGACCACTACACTGACCTACCTGATTCCTATACTGACCACTACACTGACCTACGCGATTCCTATACTGACCTACCCGATTCCTATACTAACCACTACACTGACCTACCTGATTCCTATACTGACCACTACACTGACCTACCTGATTCCTACACTGACTGCTACACTAACCTACCCGATTCATACACTGATCTACCTGATCCCATACACTGACCACTACACTGACCTACCCGATTCCTATACTGACCACTACACTGACCTACCCGATTCCTGCACTATTCATACCCCCCTCCCCACATGAACAGTGTAGATCGGTTGATTTTGCTCACCTCTCCATGGCCTCCTTGATAATCCATCGGAGCAGGGCTCTCCCCAGGACCAGGTACTGTTTCCGACACCCAGCCGCTCCTCATTATCCCCTGCCAAGAGCTTCTCCAATAGCCACCATGTGCGCTGCACCTCCCCTCCCCTTTGCCTTTCTCACACACACACACACACAAATGGGCCACCCGCAACAGAGGTATCATGTTGGGCAGACTGGACCATAGGAGTCCCTGGAGGGGGGTACAGTAATGCCCTCCCCCAAGCCACTGCAATCCGGGATAAATCCGGGAACCGGGCATGTCTGGTCACCCTACCTTAAGTACCCCTCCCCAGCATGCACAGCAGGGTAACCACTCCCACTGATTCGTTGCTGAGGGGGACACTCAATGTACCCCATGACCTGCTGCTGCCACCCTTGGCCTAGGGTGGTAATAACACTCCCAGGTGATCAATGGTGGATCACTCCCAGCACAGCCATGGCTAGAACAGAGGCTAAATTGCCCTTAATCACTCTGGTCTGAGCCAAATTACAGCTCAGACCCCCATTAAATTTGAGGCAGCGCCTGATCATCAGGAGCAGGGGGCTACACTTATAATTATCATCAGAATCTGTTTTCCATACACCAGTGTATGGCGTACAGAATTCTGAATAGCATTCGAACTTGTCACCATGTGTACAAAAATTGTCACACGCACAGTATGATCCCCTCCCCCTCCCCCTCCCCCATATGGTTTACTGTGGCTTTTTACTAATTAAGATTTTTAACAATCCTGTTTAATGATAGCCGTTTTATTTCCACATAGGGCATGCATCTAAAATATGAAATACTGCGTATAAATATTTCATGTTATCACTTGCAGGCAGACGGCGTTGGGCTCCAGGCAAGAGTTCCGCGTTTCTTGAGCCTCCGAACTGTAATCGTAGCGGGAACAGACTTGTATGGTAGAAAAAGGAAGATTAGACAGATTGCTGAAAGGTGACCGGGGAGCCAATATGTTGTCATGTAGGTGCAGCATGCTCAGTAGTGTGTCACGGTAACACTTCCAGTGATTTAAAGAGATTATAAAGCTTTTTTTGTTTTTAGCTAAAATAAAAAATATGTAATACTTACCGGCTCTGTGCAATGGTGCTGCACAGAGCAACCCCCGATTCTCCTTTTCTGGAGTCTCCTGCTGTCCTCTCCTCCTCTCCGGCGTGTGCCCAAATACTCCACAGACACACACAGCCCGGCTTGACCATGCCCCCAGCCAGTGGCGGCTGGTGCTCAACTTTCTTTTGGGGGGCGCAAACAAACTGAAAAAAAAAAAACACATCAATTGCAGCCACTGTGCCCATCAAACGCAACCACTGTACTCATAAATTGGCGCCACTGTGCCATCAAATGCAGCCACTGTGCGCATTTCGAATTTACAAATTTACGAATATACGGAAAAATTTGTTAAATGGGTTTTCGTTAACTTGGATGTTTCCGAATTAACAAATTTGTCAAAATCCGTTGAAAAAAAACAAATTCGTAACAAAACAAATTGCACATGTCTAATAACACTGATATCTGTAGTGGGGTCACCGGTCCCCAAAAAGTGTCCGCCGCAATGTCGCAGTCCCGCTATAAGTTGCTGATCGCCGACATTACTAGCAAACAAAATAAATAAATAACAATTCCGTACATCTATCCCATAGTTTTCAAACGCGATAACTTTTGCGCAAACCAACCAATATATACGCTTATTGGGATTTTTATTTTACCAAAAACGCATAGCACAATACATATTGGCTTAAATTTATAAAGACATTTTTTTTTTGTATTGAATATGTTTTATAGCAGAAAGAAAAATTACCGTATATACTCGAGTATAAGCTGAGTTTTTCAGCACATTTTTTTTGTGCTGAAAAATCCCTCGAGTCTCCCTGACTCACTGTGCTCATCAAATGCCTCATGCGTCCAATCTTCCGGCACTGTGATATACAGTCTAGAACAAAGCCCTGCCTTCTCCTCATCCTCGTCTGTGATAGGCGGAACACTGACTCTGCTGGGAAAGTGGGAAACCGTATCAGAGTTCCATCACGGATAAGGAGGAGGCGGGGCTTTGTTACACTACATGGCTGCCAACTAGACTGCATGTCACAGCGCCGGTATTCTGGAGATCAGGTACATGAGGCTGCAGATGGACAGTGAGGCATGCAGATGAGCACAGCGGGGCATGCTGATGGGCACAGCGGGGCATGCTGATAGGCACAGCGAGGAATGCAGATGGGCACAACGAGGCATACATATGGGCACAGTGAGGCATGCAGATGAGCACAGAGAGGCATGTAGATGAATGAGTGAAAACTTGTATAGCGCAGCACATGCAAACTTAATCGCCTCTGGGCGCTTGTTGTTCCTGTCTCCTTTGATATCAAAAGAGATGAGTCTTGATCTTTCTCCTGAATGCTAAGTGGTTCTCCTCCAACCGAATGCTGGTTGGTAAAGCGTTCCATAGTCCGGGACCTTGGACCGCGATTCTTCTATCTCCTTTGGACCTGTAGTTGGCTTTCGGTATCTGGAGTAGATTTTGGTTGGTGGATCGCAGAATGCGATTGGGATTATGAGCTTTTATTTTTTCGCATAGATAATGGAGGGCATTACCATGGATACATCTATGCCTTAGACAGAGAGCTTTAAAAGCAATTCTGTCTTTTACTGGCAACCAGTGAAGGGTTCTCAGTGAAGGTGAGATTGATTCCCAGGGTTTTTTCCCAGTCACAAGTCTGGTGGCCGTGTTCTGAACGACTTGTAGACGAGCGATTTGGTACTTGGGGAGTCCGAGGTAAAGGGCGTTTGCATAATCCAGTCTGGAGTTTACAATTGTTCCCACCACGACCGCTATGTCTTCCTTGGGAATAAAAGGAGTAAGTCTGCGTAGTAGGTGCAGCAGATGGTGGGATCTGCTGACTACTGACCCTATTTGTGCGTCCATTGTCATGTAGGAGTCAAAGATGACCCCGAGACTTTTGACTTTGGCGCTAGGGGTGCTGATCTTGCCCAGAATGGGCGGGGAGGGTCCAAGTTTTTGCAGGTTGATTCTTACGCTTGGAGTGAAACAGGAGAAGTTCTGTTTTCGCTCCGTTGAGTTTAAGATAACTCTTTGTCATCCAGTCCTCTATCAAAGAGAGGGATGTCTCTAGCTTGAGGTGGTGATCCTTTTTTATTGCAAATGCGGAAATACAGTTGCGTGTCGTCTGCATATGAGTGATAAAGCAGTTTTTGGCTGCTAATGATTTCAAAAAGAGGACGAAGATAAATGTTGAATAACATCGGCGACAGGGGGGATCCTTGAGGGACTCCACACGATAATGTGCGTTTCTCAGAAGTAAAAGGTCCTCACTTCACTATTTGCGATCGGTTTTACAAGAAAGAGGAGAATCAAGATAAATCGCCTTCTGCGACTCTGGCTACTTCAGCTAGCCGAGTCAATAACAGCTTGTGGTCTACAGTGTCGAAGGCTGCGCTTAGGTCCAACAGAACCAGAAGACAAGATTCTCCTTCGTCTGCGGCCTCGAGAGCGTCGTCCCATATTTTGAGCAACGCTGTTTCCGTCCCGTGTCCGGGGCGGAAGCCTGACTGAAATGGATCAAGTAGGTTGTGGGTATCTAGATGCTGTTGCAGCTGTTGTACCACTACTTTCTCCATTATCTTTGAGAGTACATTTAGGCCAGTTATGGGACGGCGATGGAGTGGGTCCTTGGGGTCCAGGGTAGGTTTCTTCAGGATGGGTCGAATTATGCCCTCTTTCAATTGGGAGGGCACTATGCCCTCCACGAAAGATTGGTTAATAAGCTGCGTGATAGGAGGTGCCAGGATGTCGACACATTCCTTCATCAGTTTAGTGGGGATGATATCATTCGGCGCTGTGCTGTTACGCAAAGTACCAATGATATTATTTGTGGCCTGGATGGAGATGGGTTCCAATGTGAACTTACCTGATTCTGGTGCATTACTGCAGGTGTTGTATAGATAATTATGGGGGGGGGGCTGCGGGGGGTATCGTTTTGCTGAATGCTTTGCTGGATTCTTTCGATTTTATTAATGAAGTAATCCGATAATTCATTGCAAAATTCTTGTGTGTCCGAATTGGGGGCTTCAAGACATCCTGGATTCATGGTCTGAGTGACCAGTTTGAAGAGTTCGCGGGGGCGATTCAGGGCGCTGTTGATAGTCTCAGAAAAATAATTTTTCTTGGCTTTGAAAATTTCTTTGTGGTATTTTCTTGTTGTTGCCTTGTAGATGGAGAGATTCTCATCGGTAGAGCTTCTTTTCCAGGCGGCTTCCGCTCTTCTGCGCTCTTGCTTCAGTAACGCCAGTTGGTTGTTGAACCAGCTGGAGTTTTTTTTCTGGATGCAGGTTTTATGTTTCGGTGCTATTAAGTCGGCTGACTGTAATAGGGCTGTGTTTATAGCATCCAGTGTTTCTTCAGCCGTTTGATGCGGCTGAATTGTTTTTATTTTTTTCCTTAACGCGGCTTTGAAGAGTTCCGAGTGGAGCTTCTTCTGACATCTAGTCCAGTGTGTTGTCACTGGATTTGATGTTTTGGTTAAGGGGGGGTTGTTGGAAATAATGAATTTAATTGCATGGTGATCTGTCCATGGCAACGGTTCATTTTCCAAAATTTTTATTTCCAGATTTTGTCTGAAAATAAGATCGAGCGTGTGACCTGAAGCATGTGTGGGCCCACATACTAGTTGTTGTAGCCCTAATTCTTCCAGGTGGTCGATGCAGGCGTCGGCAACGGGGTCTTGTGAGGAGTTGGCCCAGAGGTTGAAATCCCCGAGCAGCAAAAGGTTTTTGCTGTTGAGGGTATGAGTAGAGATGAAGTCCGTCAATGAAGGGAGAAGCTGCGATTTTGGGCCGGGTGGTCTATAGCAGAGTAGAATCCAGACGGTCTCCTGTGAGTTTGATTGTAGTTGCAGAGTAAGGGTTTCCATGAATGGAAGAGGGTTTTGAGGGTTTTGTGATCACAAGATGAGTCTTATGGATCACCGCCAGTCCTCCTCCTCTTTGCCCTATTCTGTTTTCCGTTATAATACGGTAGTTTTCTGGCACCAATTCTCCTAGAATGGTGTTACAGTCGGCTGTGAGCCAGCTCTCTGTAATAAAGAGGCAGTCTAAATCGTATTTTAGAATGAAATCATGGATTTCTAGTCGGTGTTTTACTGCCGATCTTGTGTTGATCAAAGCACATGATATGTGCTTTGGCTGGGGTAAGCGGCCGATATTTTTGATAGTCGATCGTCGATCGATTCTCAAGAGTCGTTCAATCCTTAGGGCTTTTTTGGTGATGGCAGGTAATGTTGCGGCAAATCGCCTCAGATCCCAAATGGTTTCCGGGGAATATTGCACCTTAACCATAGTTGCCAGACACCAGGGGGGAGGGGAGGATTTTCAAGGATTAGCTGAATCCTCTATCCTGGCTTGGTCCAGAGGAAGGCAAAAAAACCCTGGCCCAGCTACGCCAATATGCTGTGACAGGAAAAAAAAATCCTTCCTGACCCCTCGAGAGGCGATCGGACAAACCCTGGATCAAGTTCTGACGGTATTGAGAGGGGGAGAGTGGACTGGGTGTAGCAAGATGGCCACCGATCTGGCAGCAGGATCCAGGCTGGGGGCTGCCAGATTGAATAAATCGTTGTTGTTGGGGAGGACTGGATAGCCGGGAGACAAAGGTGCTCATTCAGGGGTAGGGGGGGGGCTTTTCTGGGCCGTTTTTGTCAGTTTATGAAGGTTACCGGGGGGGGGGGGGGGGAGGGCAAACGGTTGGATCCTGGGAGCGCTGGTATATGCTTGCCACTGAGGGCTGGGAGGAGTGCACCTGTCTGTAGCCTGCCTGCCTGCCTGCCTGTCTGGCTTGTCCCTGAGTGGAGCAGACTCGTCGGAAGCATCCTACTCCACCTAGCGGCTGCACTGACTCAGTTGACTGGAGTTGAAAAGTCGCTCCCAGCAATGGACACAGTGTGGCATACAGATGGGGACAGTGAGGCATGCAGATGAGCACATAAAGGCATGCAGATGGGCACAGTGAGGCATGCAGATAGGCACAGTGAGGCATGCAGATGGGCACAGTGTGGCACAGTGAGGCAAACAGATGGGCACAGTAAGGCATGCAGATGAGCACAGCGAGGCATGAAGGCATGAAGATGAATACAGTCTGGCATGCAGATGGGCACACTGAGGCATATAGATAGGCA
Source organism: Rana kukunoris (assembly GCA_029574335.1). NCBI lineage: Eukaryota > Metazoa > Chordata > Amphibia > Anura > Ranidae > Rana > Rana kukunoris. Next base: position 241,838,712 of record CM056054.1, read on the forward strand.
CAGCCAGGCATATAGATGGGGACAGTAAGGCATGCAGATGGGCACAGCGAGGCATGCAGATGGGCACAGCGAGACATGCAGATGAGCACAGTGAGGCTGCAAATGGGCACAGTGAAGCTGCACATGGACACAGTGAGGCTGCAAATGGACACAGTGAGGCTGCAGATGGGCACAGTGAGGCTGCAGATGGGCACAGTGCGGCTGCAAATTGGCACAGTGAGGCTGCAGATGGGCACAGTGCGGCTGCAAATGGACACAGTGAGGCTGCAAATGGGCATTGTTGATCCTCTTTTCCACTTACAGTAGCTGCTGCATTTCACCCTCGGCTTATACTCGAGTCAATACGTTTTCCCATTTTTTTTGGTGGTAAAATTAGGTGCCTCGGCTTATATTCGGGTCAGCTTATACTCGAGTATATACGGTATTACATTTTTTTTATTATCTGTCTTTTTTTGTTTATATTGCAAAAAATGAAAAACTCCAAAAGAAAGCTCTATTTGTGGATAAAAAAATGATATACATTTTATTTGGGTGCAGCCGTCAGTTAATGTAACGCAGTGCCGTATAGCAATAGCCTGGTCATGAAGGGGGGGGGGGGGGGGTAAATCTCCCAGAGTTCGAGTGGTTAATGTAAGGAATGCAGTACGTTATCATACAATGTCTATGGGCACCTTCAGGTTGGCTCACTTAAGACTGCAAATTTTTTGGTGCCAGTCTGAGGGTTAAATATACATTTTTTTTTTAGTAAATACACCGAACTCCAAACACCTCTGAATATCCTGACATGGGAAGAATTTTCTATGTTTTGTGTGGGGGATTCATCCCGTAGAGATGCTCCATCAGCATTCTGCTCCATTCAATTAGCGCACACGCTGTCAGACGGTCACTGCTTGTCACGGAGTGTCTATGTACATCCACGTCGCTCCCAGCGATGGTATCCAGACCCCTCCACATCTCCCTCTCCCGCCTCCATCTATAATCTCTCAATCACATCACTTTACATATTCTCCAACGCCAAGCGACCGCTCCGATTTTGCTCATTCCTAAAGTTTTGTTCCTTTTAACGAATGATCCAACTCTAGGACCGACCTACCTCACATACAACTGGCCTATATATAAGGCCTTGCCACTGTGCCATTAAACGCTGCCACTGTGCCCATCAAAAGCTGCCACTGTGCCCATCAAAGACTGCCACTGTGCCCTTTAAAGACTGCCACTGTGCCCATCAAATTCTGCCACTGTGTCCATCAAAAGCTACCACTGTGCCATCAAACACTACTACTGTGCCCATTACATGCTGCCACTGTGCCCAACAAATGCTGCCACTGTGCCCATCAAATGCTGCCATTGTGCCCATCAAAGGCTGCCACTGTGCCCATTACATTCTGCCACTGTGCCCAACAAATGCTGCCACTGTGCCCAACAAATGCTGCCATTTTGCCCATCAAATGCTGCCATTGTGCCCATCAAACGCTGCCACTGTGCCCATGAAATGCAGCCACTGTGCCATCAAAAGCTGCCACTGTGCCCATCAAACGCTGCAACTGTGCCTTCAAACGCTGCCACTGTGCCCACCAAAAGCTGCCACTGTGCCCACCAAAGACTGCCACTGTGCCCATCAAAGACTGCCACTGTGCCCATCAAAGCCTGCCACTGTGCCCATCAAACGCTGCCACTGTGCCAATCAAACGCTGCCACTGTGCAATCAAATGCTGCCACTGTGTCCATCAAACACTGCCACTGTGCCCATCAAATGCAGCCACTGTGCCATCAAAAGCTGCCACTGTGCCCATCAAACGCTGCAACTGTGCCTTCAAACGCTGCCACTGTGTCCATCAAACGCTGAAACTGTGCCCACCAAAAGCTGCCACTGTGCCCATCAAAGCCTGCCACTGTGCCCATCAAAGGCTGCCACTGTGCCCATCAAACGCTGCCACTGTGCCCATTAAATGCTGCCACTGTGCAATCAAATGCTGCCACTGTGCCCATCAAATGCTGCCACTGTGTCCATCAAACACTGCCACTGTGTCCATCAAACACTGCCACTGTGCCCATCAAATTCAGCCACTGTGCCCATCAAATTCAGCCACTGTGCCCATCAAAAGCAGCCACTATGCCTTAGAACGCAGCCACTGTGCCTTGAAACGCTGCTACTGTGCCCATCAAATTCTGCCACTGTGTCCATCAAATGCAGCCACTGTGCCCATCAAATGCTGCCACTGTGCCCATCAACAGGGGTGGACTGACCATCGAGGCTCTCGGCACTGCCCGAGGGCCCCATACCACTAGGGGGCCCCATCAGGGTTGCCAGGCTCAGTAAAACCAGGGACAGTATGTAAAAATCTATGTTTTTTTTTTACATCTGTCCCTGACATGCTTTTGATGTGAAAATCCCGAGATTTTAGCTGCCCTGCCTCTGCACTGCCTACTGGCATGGTGGCCATCTGTTAGCCCAGGGGCCCCATAATCTTCTATTGCCCATGAGTTGTCAGTCCGCCCCTGCCCATCAAATGCTACCACTGTGCCCATCAAAGCCTGCCACTGTCCCCAACAAACGCTGCCACTGTGTCCATCAAATGCAGCCACTGTGCCCATAAAATGCTGCCACTGTGCCCATCAAACGCTGCCACCTTGCCATTTAAAGGCTGCCACTGTGCCCATCAAATGCAGCCACTGTGTTCATCAAATGCTACCACTGTGCCCATCAAACGCTGCTACTGTGCCCACCAAAGGCTGCCACTGTGCCTATCAAATGCAGCCACTGTGCCCATCAAATGCTGCCACTGTGCCCATCAAACGTAGCCACTGTGCCCAACAAACGCTGCCACTGTGCCCATCAAACTCTGCCACTGTGCCCAATCGACTGCTGCCACTGTGCCATCTAATGCCACTACTGTGACCCCCCCCCCCCCCACTCGACATCTGCCCAGCATATACCCTGCCTCGGTGGGGCAGCGGGTGATGGCGGTTAGCGGTGTCCTCCGGGTGCATTCACACCTTAGCGCGGCATTTTGTACCGTGATTTGCCGCGACAAAACGCGTTGTTTTTAACCTTGTTTTTTTTTTTTTACAGTTCATTGTCAGCTATGCCGAACGCCGAAGCCGCCTGAAAAAAAAGGTCCGGGACTTGTTTTGAGCTTCAAGCGTACGGCGACTCGGCGTTCGACGTGGAGATGTGAACCATCTCCATAGAGAACAATGTTAAATCACCCCTCCAGCGTATTTTAGGCTGCAATAGCGTCGGGCTTCAGGCGACAAATCGCCTAGGTGTGAATGGAGCCAAAATTTTACCTGCGCTGACAGTTTTAACTAGAAAAATCTTAGCTCTAAAACTAACTAGAAAATAGAAGTGCTACATTTATATTATATTGCTCCCAATGAGTGGGCGCTATGTGTTAAAATTTTAGTTATCTGAGCAGTAGCTGGCTCAGAAGGATTGTGTCTAAATTGTGGCTCTGTCTCAGTTCAGCTGGTTGCATTGATTTTCCTCCTGACGATTGGTGTCGCTGTCACCACTGGACAGGGTTGGAAAGGCAACAGGCTGGATGCATTGGTTACCTCTTTTCCAAGCAGCAGCCCAGAGGGCGTGGTGAACCCGCTCTGCATTCTGGGAGAGGGTACTTAAGGGGCAGTCACCATTTTGTGGGGTTCGTCTTCCAATTCTCACCTGAGGGTCCTCCTGGCCTCAGGAATGTGTTGGCAGTTTCTGCCTCGGGGCCACGTTGGCCTGAGGCCTCGCAAATGAGATGTAGGCCCAGGAGTCACTGAGGGCCTACTGATACAGGGATGATCCTGTGTCGCCTTACCGGATGGAAGGGACCGAGCAATTGAGGACTCAATTGGAGGAAGGGCTGAGAGATCCTGGCACTGAGAGCTGAGTTATTTTACTTCAGAAACCAACCCAGTGAGGGGCTGACCAAGTCTGCGACAAAGACTATTAAGCAAATCCTAAGTTCACCTAGTCTGTGGCAGAGACTAATGAACAAATTTTACTACCAAGTCTGTGGCAGAGACTTTATTTTGATCAAGCTTCACACCGGCTGCTCAGACAGTGAGGGTGGGCCTATCCGATGGTTGCTGAGTCCAGCGTGGAGACGGCTGTTCCTCTGGACCTAGGAGAATATCCATGATCTGCAAGTAAGACACCTGAGTCCCTCCCATCCTTCTGTTTTGTGTTGGTGCCGACATTTCTTCCGGATAACTCTTCAGGGAGAACCCCTTAGACGAACGCCAGGAACAGTAAGGTAAACAAACATATTCGCATATTCACCCACTTTTTTCCTATGAGCCGTTTTTCCAGGAACGTGTGCGATTGGAATATTGACTAGACAGGAACAGTAAGGTAACGGCAGGCCCAAAAATAAACCAGCAGCTCCTCTGGGGGTAGTGCTACACGTGGGGGCTCGTCCGGGATTTGCTGTTACCTTTTACAACTAAAACAGACTGTTAATTTGGGACCTATACAACAGAGGGCAAAAGGACTGCTCTAAAACGGGGAAGAAAATTACGAAAAAATTTCACTTTTTGACCACGTGGAGCTGTCGGCGGAGTCAGGAAGAGAAAAGGTCGCAAGCTACGTGCCAAAGAGAGCGAGTTCCCGCCTGTTCACTGTGTGAGACGCCACATGTGTGTCTAACACCCAGAGAGACGGAGCACCTCCATGTCTTCAATGTAACAATTGCAGTCTGCTTTTGGGCCCAGGATGCTTTCTGTGGGTACCACTACAAGTACTATGCTTTCGGGAACTGTGCTAACAGACTCTGGTATTTGATTGAAGACGCATGGGCGGTTCATGCTCTACACAATTGGTGATGTGGAGGCGCTGGGTATGCTGTGTAAGGGGTGCAGAGGCAGCTCTTTAATTAGGCAAATTAGGCGGTCGCCTAAGGCCTCACACTAACAGTCTCTTGCGGCCACCTAACTTGCCCAATGCATTACCCCAGTTTTAAGAGACAGGAAATCTTAACGTTGCTGTGCTCAGGCAGATTTAAGAGCCCTGACTCAGGAGCGGGGCCACCAGCGTTCATAATAACCAGCTAATATCGGTGACATCACCCCTTGTGACATCAATTACCCAGCATGTCCTCAGTCAATGACGTCACAAAGGGGCAGGTTCACCAGGTGACATCACTGGGTGGTCACCGCCCCTTAGTTGTTAAAGCGCAGGATCTGGGGGCCATTTGGTTAAAGGGAGCTTCCAGATTCCAATAAGCCCCCTGCCCGCAGACCCCCACAACCACCAGCCAGGGTTGTGGGCAAGAGGCTCTTGTCTTTGAATTATTTTTCCCATCATGGGTGTGACTGGGGCCCCATGTCAAGTTTTGCCTAAGGCCTCAAAAACCTAGAGCCGCCTCTGAAGGGGTGTAACGGACTGGCTATGCATCTCCGTCCTTTTTTTCGATGTTTACGATGCGTGGAGTACCTGTTTTCTGTAGAGCAACCCGTTATACCACCCTGCGCTTACAAAGTGGACTGGATCACAGGCAATGTGACAGAAGAAGCTGCTGCCTTTGACCAGATTGTCCGGCCCATGCCTACCACATCCGCTACAACAGCCATTCTTGAGGGAGCTGGCACTGTTATCACTGAAAGTGGGTCACCAGTGGACGCCGCTACCATTACTACTTCAACTGCATCCACCTTTGCTGCACCTGCCCGGAGGAAGGTGGGATACGTGAAGGCCTCCCGCGGCCATGGTAGAAGCCCACCCCAGAGACTGCTGGAACCAGACCACGAGAGAAGTCATATCCCGGGAAGTCCTCATCAGGAACCGGTAAGACATCAGTCCCCCCCCATCCCTCTATCCCTCTGTTGGAAAGTTTGTGCAATAAAACCCTTGAAAGAGACTGTGTGTTGGTGTCGACATTTCTTCTGAATAACTCTTCAAGGAGAACCCCTGAGACGAACGCAAGGAACAGTAAGGTAATGGCAGGCCCAAATCTAAACCAGCAGCTCCTCCAGGGGTAGTGCTACAATATACTGTAAAGATACAGGTCCAGATTCACAAAGAAGTTACGGCGGCGTATCTCGAGATACGCCGCGTAACTTCTAGGATGCGCCGGCGTATCTGTTTTCTGTATTCTGAAAGCAAGATACGCCGGAATTTTGCTTAGATACGACCGGTGTAAGTCTCTTACATCGTCGTATCTTAGTTGCATATTTACGCTGGCCGCTCGGTGGCGCTTCCGTCGTTTATGCAAATCAGCTAGATACGCTGATTCACAGACATACATGCGCATTATTTTTACGTCGTTTACGTAAGCGTAAATCCGGCGTAAAGTTACCCCTGAGGCGTACGTGAGGCGTAGTAATGTTAAGTATGGACGTCGGGACAGCGTCAAATTTTCCGTTGTTTACGTCGTTTGTGTAAAACGTTCACGAATAGGGCTTTGCGTAAGTTACTTTCACGTCGAAACCAAAGAGTATTTGCGGCGTAATTTCGAGCATGCGCACTGGGTTTCTGCACCAGGGGGGGTTTCTGCACTAGGGGGGGTGTCTGCACTAAAGGGGGTTTCTGCACTGGGGGGGTTTCTGCACTAGGGGGGGGTGTCTGGTGTCTGCACTAGGGGGGGTTTCTGCACTAGGGGGGTGTCTGGTGTCTGCACCAGGGGGGGTTTATGCACTATGGGGACACTTGCTGCGGGGGGGGGACTCTGATGGGGACACCTGCTGTGGGGTGGGAGGGGGGAGTAAGAAGTATGTTGGATTTAGTTATTGTGCACTTTTTTATTTATATTGATTTTATGACAAAGTGGTGTTTTTTGCAAATGTTTAATTGTTCGTATTTGGATTGCTGTGCTGTGGTTCCTGTAGGCTTTGCAGGCGTGCGGGGGGGGGGGGTTTGGGGGCCTCCATGTCCATTTTGCTTAGGGCCCCCAAATTCCTTCAAGCGGCCCTGTATAGTAGTCCACACAATTGGTAAAATGCGTTTCTAAATGATAAAGAAGTAGACGAGATCGCACTCTCCGGTGGACTTGCACACAACACAAAGTCATTTGGGGTTCTGCGTTACAATCAAACATTGCCGACGAGTTGATTGATTCTCTGTTGACATTTATAAGATGGAAGTTCAGAAGTTGACACGGACAGAACACCGACAATAATGCGACCGCATTACCCAAACAAACACATAAAATAGCGAGATTGGATGACAAACATGACCGCTCTCTGACACGGCCTTATCTTCTTCATGAGATTTTTATCTCAACGCATCACTTGCCGAATTTGACAACGGTGCGGTGATCCGGCACTTGAGGTGTTAATGACATCCAGAGATCGGATTGCCGTGATTTATGTATCTTCCCCAGCCGGTGTTTGAAGGACACAGATAGTGAGATGATGACACTGAATAGGCAGGAAGGCATAAGAGGAGATAAAAGGCCTGAAATAAGATTCCTGCCCCTTTTATCAAATCACAATACATTATTATCCTCTAGTGTTGCAGATTGTTAAAGATCGGGGGGGGTTATGTAACACGACTCCCCACCCCCGTGTTTTGGTTGGTTATCTTACAACAGAATCCCATAATTGCATTTTGTAAATGTAGATTTGTAAGTTGTGCTGATGAAATCTTGCCGGGGGATGGGAGCCGCCACAAAGAGGAGAGAACAAATTAGAGGCTCCTCAGGGGACGGATCAGAATGCATTGTACAGAAGTGAGAGGAGATAAAGTGCTCTGATATTTCGGGAACATGGGATGGGCTCTGCTAAGCGAGGAGCAGAGATTTTGTTTGCTTATTTGCTTTAAACTTTAGATACATTGTAACCCCGTCTGTCTCGGGTAAAGACAGCAATTTTAGGCTTGAGAAGATTTATTTGAATGCATCCAATTCATTCTTTATAGACTAGTGCAGACCATTGTTCTACATACTGAGGCCTGTGGGCCAGATGCGGGCCTTTGCTTGCATTTATCCAGCTCTTGGGGCATTTTTCCTCCCATTGATACCAACAATGGGGTACTATTCCTTCCAATGATACAATGATGGGGCACTATTCCACCCACTGAGACTAACAATTGGGCGCAATTCCTTTGAGTAATATCAATGATGGGGCACTATTTCTCTTAATGATACCAATGATGAGACACTATTTCTCTCATTTATACCAATGATGGGACACTATTCCTCCCATTTATACCAATGATGGGACACTATTCCTCTCACTGACAGACACCAATGATGGGACACTCTTTCTCCAACTGATACCAATAAAGGAGCACTATTCCTCCCACTAATACCAACGATGGGACACTATTCCTCTCACCGATACCAATGATGGGGCATTATTCATTCCACTGACAGAGAGGCATTATTTCTTCAACTGATACTAATGGTGGGGCACTATTTATTCTACTGATATTAACGATGAGGCACTATTCCTCTCACTTTCCCACAGTCCTTTTATTTTTTTATTTCTAATTATTTCCTATGGTGATTTTTGCTTAATTTTAGTGCACTGTGTTTTGCCAATGTATATTTATTGGTGTATTTCACTATTTTTCATGTTTTGGCGCAGTCTTTTCTTTTTTATTCCTTTATTTATTTATTTATTCCTCTCACTGATACCAATGTTGGGACACGATTCCTTCCACTGATAACAATAATACAGACGACGGGGCACTATTTCTTCTACTGATACCAATGATGAGGCACTATTTCTCCTATTTATACCAATGATGGGGCACTATTTCTCCTATTTATACCAATGATGGGACACTATTACTCCCACTGACAGACCTCCTTCTGGTGACCCCTCTAGTGATAAAAAAATCTATATAGAGGGATCAGAACCTCTTTCCTCCCTCTGGTGACCCCTCTAGTGATATAAAGATCTATATAGAGGAATCAGGACCTCCTTCCTCCTGCTGGTGACCCCTCTAGTGATATAAAGATCTATATAGAGGGATCAGGACCTCCTTCCTCCTGCTGGTGACCCCTCTAGTGATATAAAGATCTATATAGAGGGATCAGGACCTCCTTCCTCCTGCTGGTGATCCCTCTAGTGATATAAAGATCTATATAGAGGAATCAGGACCTCCTTCCTCCTGCTGGTGACCCCTCTAGTGATATAAAGATCTATATAGAGGAATCAGGACCTCCTTCCTCCTGCTGGTGACCCCTCTAGTGATATAAAGATCTATATAGAGGGACCAGGACCTCCTTCCTCCCACTGGTGATCCCTCTAGTGATATAAAGATCTATATAGAGGGATCAGGACCTCCTTCCTCCTGCTGGTGACCAGTGTTGCTCACGAATATTCGAATTGCGAATATTCGGCTCGAATATTGCATATTCGAGAAATCGCGCAATATCTCGAATATTGCGCCGAATATTCGCAATGTCGAATATTCGGATTTTTCTCAAAACATTTTTAACACAGATCACATGCTAGTGATCTCCATCGACGTGTAAAAGCAATGGTGGTATGATTAGAGGGACCCTGGGCCGAGTAGCGCATGTGATCCTTTTATGCTGCCGAATATTCGCAATGCGAATATTCGGCAATAGCAATATCGCGCGATTTTTTTCCCCGCCCTTCATTCACATCAGAGCCAATCAGAGTTCCATTTCCACAGGTGTCAGAGGTTAGCAACCTCCACAACAACCAATAGGAAGCGGCCTCACGACCATTATATAAACTAAGTCCCAGCATGTGCTCATTGCAGATTCACAAGGTGGATATAGAGGGAGAAGTGTTTCTGTGCTCTGTGTTATATTGCATCAGCATTGCAGTGCCTTTCAGTTCTGTGCTCCTGTTCTGTTCATTTCAGTATTAGCAGCTGCTAGTGCTTATATTTCTAAACTGCTTTTTTAAAAGCAAGAAGATACCAAACAGCTTTTTTTAAAGCTACTATTTGTGTGTTTGTGTTCCAGTTTCATTTAGTGTTAGATAGATAGGTTTGAGTGTACTTGTACACCTCTGTAAGCTAGCTAGCTTAGTTTAGTGTGTTTATTTAGTTATCTGTTTTATAGAAAAAAAAAAAAAAAAAGTTATTTTTAGTTTATTCAGATCTCTGGCTCTGCTGTGTTAGCAGAGTCACTGTTCTATCTATATTAGTTTCTTTATTGCTTTTATTCTTTGCCCGGTCAGTTTTTGTCTGTTGTCTGTCAGTCAGTTAGTTAGTTTAAAAAAAAAAAAAAAAAAAAATTTAAAAAAATGTACCTTTCGTTTAATTGTTGTTTAGTGGCATAGCTACTAGGTGTTTGTCTGCGTGCTTGTTTTTTGTTTTATCACATTTACCCCCCCCAATAAAGTTTACACATCCGCCCATATCAGCATGAGCAGCATTCGTGGTCGTGGCAGCAGGGGTAGGGGAGTTACTCCCAGTGCTGGGTCGCTGCCAGCACGGGGTACCTCTCGCGCCCCTACTACTGGTAGAGGATCGGGTGGAAGGGGAGTCCGCCTCATCCGGGAGTTTTTCACTTCGGGCAGCCGCCCGATATTGCCTTCCCAGGCTCCAGCAGTGGTGGAGTACATGGGGCACAGCAGTGCCACTCAGTCATCACCAGTAGCCACACCAAGTAGCACCACCACCATCAGTACACCGGTGCCTTTAGTACCCAGCCCCAGCCAGTCCAGCCTCATGCTGTTTGAGGGTGAAAGTGACATGGATATCTTGGGGGAGGCCCTCGATCATGCAGACATAGATTTATGTGCTGATGGTCAGGACCTTTTTGAAGGGTTAATGGAGGAGGAGGAGGATGGGGTACTGGCTGTCAGTAGCCCAGAGACCTCCCTTCATGGTGGTGCTGGTGGTTTTCTGCAGGAAACACCAGCACCTAGTCAGACCCATGCGTCTGTGAGGGGACATCGGAGCCAGGCTAGCGGCTCCATGTCAGATGTCTCCTTCAGACCACCACATGTCAGCCCTGGGTCTGACATATCTGGGGGCGAAGAGGAGGGTGACCCAACATGGGTGCCACCTGCCTCGTCGGTTCACAGCATCAGTGACGACGAGGAAGGTAGGCACCCTGGGGAAACGGTGCGCCAGGTCACCAGGGAGACCAGCGTCAGGGTCTCCACTGGTGATGGCAGCAGGAGGTGTCAGCAGCAGCAGCAGCAGCAGGCAGCTCCACCTGTGCGCACCGAGTCCCAGCAGGTGGAAGTCAGCGTCACCCCATCTGACAGGAGGGCGACGCTGAAGTCACCTGTCTGGGCCTACTTCACCTTGGTAGCAGATAACCCGACAGTAGCCATCTGCCAGCTCTGTCGTGCCAAGGTGAAGAGAGGGAAGTGCTTGGCTCGGGTGGGTACCACGGCACTCAACCAGCACCTGCGGATTAACCACTGGCACGAGCATGACCAGATGAAGCGTGTTGGTGGTAGCAGCGCCACCACCACAAGTGTGCAGGGTACAGCAGCCCCTGCCACAGCTTCATCGGCTACCAGCAGGTCATGCCCCCCCGCTCCCTCTAGTAGAGGTACTGGTACCGGCAGCCAGACCTCCACACCATCACCCTCCTCTTCGGTGTCCCGCACTGCCGTCCGGCGCCAGGCGTCTCTTTCTGACGCCTTTGAACGCAACACTCCCTTCCCCCCTTCAGACCGACGTGTGCGTTCCCTCAATGGGCTCCTGGCAAGGGTTATTGCCCAACATCTGCTTCCCTTTAACATAGTGGACTGCAACCCCTTCAGGCAGATGTTGGAGCAGGCCCAACCCCAATGGCGTGTCCCCAGCCGCCATTTCTTTGCCAGGACTGGTGTCCCTGCCCTACACCAGCACATTGTGCAGAATGTAACCCTGTCGCTGGATCATGCTGTCAGCAACAGGGTGCATCTGACAATGGATGGCTGGACCAGCAGGCATGGGCAGGGGCGCTACATAAGCTTCACGGCCCATTGGGTTTCCCTCCGAGGCGCCGGGGAGGGATTGGCGGCATCTGATTTTGTGGTGCCGCCCCGGGGTGTCCAGGGGAGAAGTGCTGGTCTCCCTCAAGCCACTGTCTCCGCAGCTGCTGAGCCTCCCAGCAAGCGCCCCCGTAGCTATTCAAGTGTGGGGCACGTGCGCTGTCAGGCCGTGCTCCAGCTTGTTAGTTTAGGGGAACGGAGACACACTGGACGAGAAGTGCTGAGCGCACTTCAGGCTCAGGTCCAGAAGTGGCTGACACCCCGAAGGCTCCAAGCAGGTCTGGTTGTCTGTGACAATGGCAGCAACCTCCTCTCCGCCCTCCAGGCTGGCAGTCTGACACACGTGCCCTGTCTGGCACATGTCCTCAACCTAGTGGTGCAGAAGTTCCTGCGCACCTATCCCGGGTTGAGTGACATTGTGCTAAGGGTACGCAGGATTGCCAGCCACTTCAGGCGCTCCCCAACCGCTACCGCGTCCCTGTCAAAGTTGCAGCGGGACAACAGCCTGCCCCTTCACAGGCTGATTGTGGACAGTGTGACGCGGTGGAACTCCAGCCTCTACATGCTGGAGAGGTTGTGGGAGCAGCGAAGGGCGGTGAAGGAGTACCTGCTGGAGCAAGGCACTGGCGGGCCATCACAACACACACTCCCGTACATCACCAGTCTGGAGTGGGGGCAGATACACCAGGTCTGCCATGTGTTGGCCCCTTTTGAGCAGGCGACCAAGATGGTGAGCAGGGAGCATGTCGGCCTCAACGACGTGCTCCCTATAGTGTTCCTGCTGGACAGGGCACTAGATCGCCTGCTCGGAGCTGGGGAGAGTGCCTTGGTGGAGCAGGAGGAGGCAACACTGCTCCACCAAGACCAGGCCCAGGACGAGGAGGAGGAGGAGGATCATGATGATGATCAGGAGGTGACTGGTGGCGTCCTAGAGTCAGGGCCTGGTCAGGAGGGAGAGCCGGTGTTGGGGGCACCGATAGTCCGGGGGTTTGGCATGACTGACCGCGAACAGCAGCGCCTCCATGCCGAGGAAGCGGACGTCATGGACCCAGGCAGCCATGAGGAGTCACAGCGGGCTGTGCTCTTCCCCATGGCTGCCCACATGCTGAGATGCCTCAGGAGGGACCCCCGGGTTAAAGCCATCAAGGAGAGGGACGAGTTTTGGCTGGCCACCCTTGTAGATCCCAGATTTAAGGGGAAACTGGAGCAGTTCCTCCCAGCCAGACGGAGGCAGCCCCGGATGGAGGAACTGCAGGCATGCCTAGTCAGCCGTTTGGAGCAGGCAACTCCCCGGCCTCCAGTTGTCCCCCCTCATCTCACCCAGCAGGTGGCTGCACCCAGCAGCAACATCAGCAGCCGAGCAGGGGACCTAATGGGTGAGATGAGGATGTTCATGCAAACTGAGCGACCCAGTACCAGCAGCAGCAGCAGCAGCAGCAGCAGTCACCACCAGCGGCTGGCCCACATGGTGGCAGACTACATGGGGTCCGTCAGTGCTTCTGACAGTATGAGCACCGACGACCCCATGGAGTACTGGGTTGCCAGATTGGACACCTGCCGCGAGCTCGCTCAGTATGCGCTGGAGTTATTGTCTTGCCCCCCCTCCAGCGTACTATCTGAGCGGACATTCAGCGCGGCAGGTGGGGTGGTCACGGACAAGAGGACCCGTCTGTCCACAGACTCCGTGGACAGACTCACATTCATCAAAATGAATGAGTCCTGGATCGGCGGTGACTTTCTGGCACCCGCCGTCGGTTCAGGGCGCTGAATGGTCCCTTGTCAGTTAGCAATACCTCTCCTATCTCTTTATACCAGGGGTGTCAAACTCAAGTTCATCGTGGTCCGCATCAGCATTATGGTTGCCCTCAAAAGGGCCGGTTATATCTGTAATATTATATGTCCAGCGCATCCCCTCCCCTTACATTAGATGTCAAAGGCCACCCCACCATCCTACCCCACCATCAGAAGTGGAGTTCCCCCTCTCCCTTACATCACAGTGCATCCCCCTTTCCTTATGCTGCTGCTGGGAAGAAGGTGGATATTTTTTATTTTTTTGGAAAAGCCTGTGGCGTGCAAAACACAACCCAAAAACTCCACCCGGTGCCACAGCTACTTAAGGCCTGTGTCATTCTGCTTTTCAAATGTAATCACCATGCTACAGCAATTTCAAGCTTTTGTAATTTTGACACTATATGGGCTCCTACTGCTAATGCCAAAAGGCTGAGTGATTATGTACCGATATATTACTCATACTGGTGCTGTCACCTTTTGTCTGTGAGATTTGCCACTTTCTTACTACTGCTGGTGCTGCTGCCACCTCTTCCATGACCACGAGTGAAGAAAACACTTTATTGTGTACTGGTACTACTATGCTGCTGCTGCTGCCAGTGCTCACTTACCTATGTGACAAGTTCTTTGGCACTATATGCTACAATAATCAATGCTGCTGCTGCTGTGCTGCTGCCACCTCTTCCACGACCACGAGTGAAAAAAACACTTAATTGTGTACTGGTACTACTATGCTGCTGCTGCTGCTGCCAGTGCTCACTTACCTATGTGACAAGTTCTTTGGCACTATATGCTACAATTATCAATGCTGTTGCTGCTGTGCTGCTGCCACCTCTTCCACGACCACGAGTGAAAAAAACACTTAATTGTGTACTGGTACTACTATGCTGCTGCTGCTGCCAGTGCTCACTTACCTATGTGACAAGTTATTTGGCACTATATGCTACAATCATCAATGCTGCTGCTGCTGTGCTGCTGCCACCTCTTCCACGACCACGAGTGAAAAAAAAACTTAATTGTGTACTGGTACTACTATGCTGCTGCTGCTGCCAGTGCTCACTTACCTATGTGACAAGTTCTTTGGCACTATATGCTACAATTATCAATGCTGCTGCTGCTGTGCTGCTGCCACCTCTTCCACGACCACGAGTGAAAAAAACACTTAATTGTGTACTGGTACTACTATGCTGCTGCTGCTGCCAGTGCTCACTTACCTATGTGACAAGTTCTTTGGCACTATATGCTACAATTATCAATGCTGCTGCTGCTGTGCTGCTGCCACCTCTTCCACGACCACGAGTGAAAAAAACACTTAATTGTGTACTGGTACTACTATGCTGCTGCTGCTGCTGCTGCCAGTGCTCACTTACCTATGTGACAAGTTCTTTGGCACTATATGCTACAATTATCAATGCTGTTGCTGCTGTGCTGCTGCCACCTCTTCCACGACCACGAGTGAAAAAAACACTTAATTGTGTACTGGTACTACTATGCTGCTGCTGCTGCTGCTGCCAGTGCTCACTTACCTATGTGACAAGTTCTTTGGCACTATATGCTACAATTATCAATGCTGTTGCTGCTGTGCTGCTGCCACCTCTTCCACGACCACGAGTGAAAAAAACACTTAATTGTGTACTGGTACTACTATGCTGCTGCTGCTGCCAGTGCTCACTTACCTATGTGACAAGTTATTTGGCACTATATGCTACAATCATCAATGCTGCTGCTGCTGTGCTGCTGCCACCTCTTCCACGACCACGAGTGAAAAAAACACTTAATTGTGTACTGGTACTACTATGCTGCTGCTGCTGCCAGTGCTCACTTACCTATGTGACAAGTTCTTTGGCACTATATGCTACAATTATCAATGCTGTTGCTGCTGTGCTGCTGCCACCTCTTCCACGACCACGAGTGAAAAAAAACACTTAATTGTGTACTGGTACTACTATGCTGCTGCTGCTGCCAGTGCTCACTTACCTATGTGACAAGTTCTTTGGCACTATATGCTACAATCATCAATGCTGCTGCTGCTGTGCTGCTGCCACCTCTTCCACGACCACGAGTGAAAAAAACACTTAATTGTGTACTGGTACTACTATGCTGCTGCTGCTGCCAGTGCTCACTTACCTATGTGCCAAGTTCTTTGGCACTATATGCTACAATTATCACTGCTGTTGCTGCTGTGCTGCTGCCACCTCTTCCACGACCACGAGTGAAAAAAACACTTAATTGTGTACTGGTACTACTATGCTGCTGCTGCTGCTAGTGCTCACTTACCTATGTGACAAGTTCTTTGGCACTATATGCTACAATTACCAATGCTGCTGCTGTGCTGCTGCCACCTCTTCCACAAGTGATAAAACACTTTATTGTGTACTGTTACTACTATACTGCTGCTGCCAGTGCTCAGACACCTATGTCACAAGTTATTTGCCACTATATACTACTATTACCACTACTGCTGCTGTCAAGTCTTGCCCAAGTGTTTAGATGCTATCTAGTACTATTACCACTACTGCTTGTAAATGTTGTGTGTGTGATAATTACTTTATATTTGAATACTACTGCTGCTGCCTTCATGCTGAGTAATGCTTCATGACCTCTCTGTCACAGCGGATCCACAAACAGCCTCCGCTAAAAGCTACCAGACCGGATCGTAACAAACAGCAAGTGTGACTAAATGACTGAACGTTATGTTAAACCCTGGTTTGTGGCCTTTTTACTGCAACTTTTAGCCTATCTGCAAGAGCAAATCAGCACTCTCTTTCTCTTTCTCGCTCTCTCTCTATATCTATATCTATATCTATATATCTATATATATATATATATATATATATATATATATATATATATATGTATATATGTATATATTGTAGCTTTTGTTATAGTAATTTTTCAACAGTTTAGTTTGTGTTAGTAGTGTCTGTGTCCGTGTATTTTGTTTTTATTAGATTTGTGTTAAATAAAATAATAGTATGAAATGTTTTTAGGTTATTATGAAGTTAGATGTGTTGATGTTGATGTGTTAGATGTGAAGTTAGATGTGTTGAAAGACCTAACAATCTCAATAAGAAAGGAAACATTTGAAAAGAATAACAGGTTTAATAACCAAAAATATAAATATTTACATGGATTTTTTCAAGCGCTTGTAAATCTCAGCCAGCTCCTTGAAATTTTTTCTCTGCTGTTGTAACAGCTGTTCATTCTCGAGGTCCAATTTTTTTATTTTGCGCCGATTGGACAGGACTTTTTGATTGGTCCTCTCCATGACATGGGATTTCTCCTGAATCTCTTTCAAAACTGTTAGGATATAAGAAAAAAAAAAATTAGGATTAAATACTGTACTTTTTTATATCTACATCTTATTGTTGAAATGTCATTAATCGTTGTGCACATATTTACCCTCCTGACTGATGGTCATCACAGGCGCTGTGTCATCCTCCTGCTCCTCTTCTGCATCATGGCATTCACCAGGAGGTTGGGTGGGGGGAAGTTGCAGCTCCTCAGGAGCTGGGGGTGGTAAGTCGGAGGGCCCTGGCTGCTCCTTATCCCTCTCCTCCTCTGCATCCTCCTCTTCATCCTCCTCTTCTTCCTCCTCCTCCTCTGCGGCCTGTCGCCTTGTGCGCTTGGGGCGCACAGATGGTAGAGGAGATCCTATAATAACACAATGTTTATATATGTAAAAATGATTTCTAATAACATATGCAAATTCTGTGTACTCTGCTGTATTGTATATGAATACACATTTATTTATATAGACAGTTAACCAATGGGATAATGTTATACTAAAGGGTCTTGCTTGCTGGCACTACAGGGGACTGAGTGTGAGCTGGGCTGCCACCATGGTAAAATTAGCTGTTTGTGTTTCCTTTGTATTATTCTGAAGATCTCATGTTAAAAAAAGGGCCTGATGGAGTACACGTGATTACTATGATAACCCCACGCCTAGCACAGGAATTTAGTGGTAATTGAGTTATAAAATACCACCCTTTCCCCTTGAAACCCACCACACCACCACTTTAATTCCATGGTTTAACTTGATGGAATAATGTCTTTTTTCAACAGTACTATGAATACCTTCGGTGGTGATATATGTTACCACAACATGGCGTCTGGGTTAACAACATCTGCCCTAAGGTTAATTACATATCACCTTACATGACTGTCACCAATAACTTACCTGGATGAAATTCATCGCGGATCTGTGTGACCCGGTCCATGTGGCGCCTCTTCAAGTCTGACCATTTTTTGAGAATGGCCATGTGGTCATGTGACCCGCCATGAAACTCATGTAATTCCTCCAATACGGACTGGACGATTTTTTGTTTATCCTGCTGGCACCTCATTAGGTCGTAACCATGTTGCAGGAACCTCTGCAAGATGAAGAACAAAGTATATTATAATACTTTTGTTTAAACCCTTATGGATATATGACGTAAATGTATGGTATTCAATAATTGGAAGCATTCTCGCCTTATTAATCACTGACAGTGGTAACATGACAGATTTTATATGTTGCCATTTTGGTCACCAGCTTTTTGGAATAAATATAGCAGCCATTATCATTTGCATAATTATGTATATATGAGTAACATCACAGGATAGACGTATAGGGGAGAAATGAGTTGCTATTCATCTGACCACTATAATTATTTTTTGACCCTTACACTGGCCCTGTACAATAGATTATTTTTTTTAATCCCTATCTTTACATATGAAAAATAATATGTTTGTTTCTTTTCACTTTTTGATGAAAAGGGAGAACTCTGTGGACTCTGATGTAAAAGGGAGAACTCTGTGGACTCTGATGTAAAGGGAAAACTCTGTGGACTCTGATGTTAAGGTAGAACTCTGTGGACTGTGATGTTAAGGGAGAACTCTGTGGACTCTGATGTTAAGGGAGAACTCTGTGGACTCTAATGTAAAAGGGGAACTCTGTGGACTCTAATGTAAAAGGTAGAACTCTGTGGACTCTGATGTAAAGGGAAAACTCTGTGGACTCTGATGTTAAGGTAGAACTCTGTGGACTGTGATGTTAAGGGAGAACTCTGTGGACTCTGATGTTAAGGGAGAACTCTGTGGACTCTAATGTAAAAGGGGAACTCAGTGGACTCTAATTTAAAAGGGGAACTCTGTGGACTCTAATGTTAAGGGAGAACTCTGTGGACTCTAATGTAAAAGGGGAACTCTGTGGACTCTAATGTAAAAGGGGAACTCTGTGGACTCTAATGTAAAAGGTAGAACTCTGTGGACTCTGATGTAAAGGGAGAACTGTGTGGACTCTGATGTAAAGGGAGAACTCTGTGGACTCTGATGTAAAGGGAGAACTCTGTGGACTCTGATGTAAAGGGAGAACTCTGTGGACTCTGATGTAAAGGGAGAACTCTGTGGACACTGATCTAAAAGGGGAAGTCTGTGGATCCTGATGTAAAAGGGGAAGTCTGTGGACTCTGATGTAAAGGGAGAACTCTGTGGACTCTGATGTAAAGGGAGAACTCTGTGGACTCTGATGTAAAGGGAGAACTCTGTGGACTCTGATGTAAAGGGAGAACTCTGTGGACACTGATGTAAAGGGAGAACTCTGTGGACACTGATGCAAAGGGAGAACTATGTGGACTCTGATGTAAAGGGAGAACTATGTGGACACTGATGTAAAGGGAGAACTCTGAGGACTCTGATGTAAAGGGAGAACTCTGTGGACACTGATGTAAAGGGAGAACTCTGTGAACTCTAATGTAAAGGGAGAACTCTGTGGACTCTGATGTAAAAGGGGAAGTCTGTGGACTCTGATGTAAAGAGGAACTTTTGTGATTAATTTCATATGGTTAGAAATGTTATTTAATAGCGACATCTATGCAAACTAAGACAAAAAATTGCTGTGCGACGCTGAAGTGTTCGGGTTTGAAATGAACAAAAGGTGGCAACCCTGGGCATGCTGGGAGTTGTAGTTTTGCAACCGCTGGAGACACACTGTTTGGGAAATACTAATATCTGATCTTGCATCCTAACTTTTTAACTAGTCTAAAATGCAGTTAAAGATAATGAAATAACAAGTGGTGAAATTACTTACAGTAATCGGCAGTTTTTCCTCACTGGATGAAAAGTTACTCCCCACCATCTTCGCTTCGCAGGGCAGCACTAAATAGCAATCCGAATATACACTGGCAAAGAATCCAGGAAATGATCGCCGTTTTCGCGACCGCGTGTTGTCCGCGCGCATGCGCGGTCGAGAATTTCGCAATGAATTTCGCATTTGCGAAATTTCGCGTCAGCGAAATTTCGCAATTTTTTTTTTGGATGAAATATCACGAATATTCGAAATTTACGAATATTTCTCGAATATTCTCCTATATATTCGCGAAATATTGCGAAAGCGAATATGGCGTATTCTGCTCAACACTACTGGTGATCCCTCTAGTGATATAAAGATCTATATAGAGGGATCAGGACCTCCTTCCTCCTGCTGGTGACCCCTCTAGTGATATAAAGATCTATATAGAGGAATCAGGACCTCCTTCCTCCTGCTGGTGACCCCTCTAGTGATATAAAGATCTATATAGAGGAATCAGGACCTCCTTCCTCCTGCTGGTGACCCCTCTAGTGATATAAAGATCTATATAGAGGAATTCTTTCAAATTTTGCAATCAAATTCGCAATCAAATATCGAATATTCGTGATATTTTATCCAAAAAAAAAATAGCAAAATTTTGCATTAGCGAAATTTCGCATTTTTTTTTTTTTTTTTTTTTTTTATAAAATATCACGAATATTCGATATTAAAAGACACACAAAAAAAAAAATAGCGATATTTCACATTGGCGAAATTTCGCAATTTTTATTTTTTTATAAAATATCACGAATATTCGATATTAATTATATCGCAAAATCGAATATGGCGTATTCCGCTCATCACTACTAGTGATATAAAGATCTATATAGAGGAATCAGGACCTCCTTCTTCCTGCTGGTGACCCCTCTAGTGATATAAAGATCTATATAGAGGAATCAGGACCTCCTTCCTCCTGCTGGTGACCCCTCTAGTGATATAAAGATCTATATAGAGGAATCAGGACCCCCTTCCTCCTGCTGGTGATCCCTCTAGTGATATAAAGATCTATATAGAGGGATCAGGACCTCCTTCCTCCTGCTGGTGACCCCTCTAGGGGTATACAAATCTATATAGAGGGATCAGGCCCTCCTTCTTACTTATTGTGACCCCTCTAGTGATATAAAGATCTATATAGAGGGATCAGGACCTCCTTCCTCCTGCTGGTGATCCCTCTAGTGATATAAAGATCTATATAGAGGGATCAGGACCTCCTTCCTCCTGCTGGTGATCCCTCTAGTGATATAAAGATCTATATAGAGGGATCAGGACCTCCTTCCTCCTGCTGGTGACCCCTCGAATGATATAAAGATCTATATAGAGGGATCAGGACCTCCTTCTTACTTCTTGTGACCCCTCTAGTGATATAAAGATCTATATAGAGGGATCAGGACCTCCTTCTTACTTCTTGTGACCCCTCTAGTGATATAAAGATCTATATAGAGGGATCAGGACCTCCTTCCTCCTGCTGGTGACCCCTCTAATGATATAAAGATCTATATAGAGGGATCAGGACCTCCTTCTTACTTCTTGTGACCCCTCTAGTGATATAAAGATCTATGTAGAGGAATCGGGACCTCCTTCCTCCTGCTGGTGACCCCTCTAGTGATATAAAGATCTATATAGAGGAATCAGGACCTCCTTCTTACTTCTTGTGACCCCTCTAGTGATATAAAGATCTATATAGAGGAATCAGAACCTCCTTCCTCCTGCTTGTGACCCCTCTAGTGATATAAAGATCTATATAGAGGGATCAGGACCTCCTTCTTACTTCGTGTGACCCCTCTAGTGACATAAAGATCTATATGTATCAATTTTTGGAGAATTTGGATGTTGTTTAGACAAAGTAAAATGCATTGAAGAAATTATATAATTTTATTTATTTTTTTCCCCTCAGTATTCCATCATTCAGTGACACATTGTCTAATTTATCGATCACTAGGAATGTAATATCCTCCTGTAACAATACATGAGAATAGACTCATTGTATGGATGTCAGATTCGTCACGGTGAAGGAACGTGCAAATCTAATTCTCGATCATCACTTCTTACAGGTCTCTGTATTTTATTCCACCGACAATCATAACATATAATTTTTTTTTTATTACAGAATAACAGTTATACTTAAAGTGTAACTTTAGTCAAAAAATTAAGTCCTGATGGATCACTTCATTCTGGCCCCTTTTGCAGGTATAGCTACGTATAACATTAAAAATATGTGTCTATACTGTTCAATATCCAGCAATACCCTGTACTATCCTGCTCTGCACGGCCTCTGATGTTCTCCATTCTTGGCATCTGAAAAATCGGAGCCACTAGTGGCAGATCTGTTGACTGCCTAAAGATTTACTACTGCTGAGGGGCTCTGGGCTCCAGAAAAATGGTGGCCTCCAGCAAGAAGAAACAGAAGCAATGCTAAACAGAACACACTCATTTTGGTAGCATAATTATCAATGTTGAATGTATGTTCCTTGCTAAAACAGACATTGTTTTTTATTAAATTGTTATGGGTAAAGTTCCACTTTAAGAAAGTTTTGCCCTTACACTATATTACCCAAAGTATTGGGACGCCGGCCTTTACACACACATGACATTTATTGGCATCACAGTCTTAGTCCGTAGGGTTTAATATTGAGTTGGTTCACCCACCGTTTGCCCCTATAACAGCTTCAACTCTTCTGGGAAGGCCGTCCACAAGGTTTAGAAATGTCTCTATGGGAATGTTTGACCATTTTTCCAAAAGCGCATCTGTGAGGTCAGGCACTGATGTTGGATGAGAAGGTCTGGCTCACAGTCTCCACTCTAATTCATCCCAAAGGTGGTCCATCGAGTTGAGGTCAGGACTTGTTTCTTGTGACGGAAATAGGGATAATGGCGCTGCTATGTGATCTCACTGTGAAGTGATTGTGGGTATCCTTAGTGATAAATATTCATAAGTGTTAGGTAACCTATATTAGGATTTGATCCAATGAATGTGGATCCCCTATAGACACACTTCACAAAAAAAGGACTTGTTTTTTGATTTTTTTGTATATCATGAAGAATGTTACAGGAGGATCTGGGCATACAAAAGGTGTAGGCCAGTCAAGCTACTCCGCCCCAAACTCACTCATCCACGTCTTTATGGACCTTGCTTTGCGTAGTGGTCCAAATCACTTGGTGGAGGGGGGAATATGGTGGGGGATTGTTTTTCAGGGGTTGGGCTTGACCCTCTAGTTCCAGTGAAGGGAACTCTTAAGGTGTCAGCATACCAAGACATTTTGGACAATTTCATGCTCCCAACTTTGTGGGAACAGTTTGGGGACGGCCCATTCCTGTTCCAACATGACTGCACACCAGTGCACAAAGCAAGGTCCATAAAGACATGGAGGAGTGAGTTTGGGGTGGAGGAACTTGAACTTGACTTGCCTGACCTCAACCCAATAGAACACCTTGGAGATGACTTTGAGTGGCGACTGGGAGCCAGGCCTCCTCGTCATACAAATTTTCAAATTTCTTGATCATACATCACAGGACACAGAGCCTTAATTACTTAATGGGTTATGTAGTCACCACAGGTGATTGGACAATGGCAAACCCGTCGTAACTCTGAGTGAGTGGTGCGTATCTATGCGCCTGATTCTTAGAATCAGTTACGCATAGATTTGTGTTAGATCCGAGCGGCGCAAGTCACTTACGTCATCGTATCTAAGTTGCATATTTATGCTGGCCGCTAAGTGGCGTTTTAGTAGATTTACGTGTCGAATATGCAAATGAGCTAGATACGCCGATTCACGAACGTAGTTGTGGCCGGCGTATCTATTTGTGTCATTTACGTTAGAGTTACGCCCAGTATAAAGTTACCTCTGCTATAGTGAGGCTTAGCCGATGTTAAGTATGGACGTCGGGACCGCGTCGAAATGTAAAAATTTTACGTCGTTTGCGTAAGACGACTCAGAATGGGGCTGGGGGTAAGTTATGTTCACGTAGTTTATATTGACTATTTCGACGTAATTTGGAGCATGCACACTATTTGAATTACGTGGGGATACGCCGGCACATTTACGCTACGCCGCCGCAACTTACAAAGCAAGTGCTTTGCGAATACAGCACTTGCCTGTAAAAGTCGTAAATCGGATACGCTACGCCCGCACAAAGATACGCTCTCCATCCTGAATCTAAAATAGTTATTGGTTGTCAAAAATAAATGTTTATATGAAATGAAAATAACGATTGCATTACATGACCATCTTGAAAATCAGTAGAAACACCCGCAAAATGGGAGTGTAGTACCTTTGACGTAATACCATCATGATAAACGTCTCGGTAGAATCAATAACCTTATGAAATGACAATTGAACACAGGGGGCCAGATTCAGAAAGATCCGTGGATCTTTCTGCTGGCGTAACGTATCCCTGATACGTTACACTGCTGTAAATATTTGCGCAAGTTCTTTATTCAGAAAGAACTTGCGCCATTATTTACGGCGGCGTACTGTATGTGTTGCAGCTTAAGGCCGCGCAATTCAAATGAATGAAGTGGGGGCGTGATTCATGTAAATGAATCATGACCTCACGTAACTCACGTTTTTTTTGGACGGCGCATGCGCCGTCCGTGGACGTTCCCAGTGCGCATGCGTGAAATCACGTCGATTTTCCTCAATGTAAACGACGTGAACGTAACTAACGTCGAGCCCCATTCCCGAACGATTTACGCAAACGACGTAACCGACGTACAATTCGACGCTGTCCCGACGTCCATACTTAACATTGGCTGCGCCTCCTATAGCAGGGGTAACCTTACGCCGCTCTAACGCTTTGCATATATTACGTGAAAACCGCCGTAAGCGCCACCCAGCAGCCAGCGTAATAATGCAACTAAGATACGACGGTGTAACAGACTTACGCCGGTCGTATCTTAGAAGAAAGCCGGCGTATCTTCTTTTCTGAATAGCAAAAAAAGATACACCGGCTATTCTTAGTATTTACGCGGCGTATCTCTTGATGCGCTGCGTATCTCTTGATGCGCTGCATAAATAGTTTTCTGAATCCGGCCCAGGGTCTGTATTTCACACGTCCAACTATTACTATACTGCAGGTAAGTAAGTGGTTAACAAGGTGAAATAAATTCGAAGACATGTGCATTCGTTTTTGCCCAAATGCATTTTCGTCCGTATTTCAGGTATTTTCGTTATCGTTTCAACAAACGAAAACAAACGCGCAGAATCGGAAATCCGGAATTTTCGGAAATGGGTGTTGATCTACTGTACTGCAAAGATCTTGGCACCTGTAGTTGAATAAACATAAGAATCTGCAAAAAAAAAAAAAAAGAATACAAAATTACACAAAAAGTAATTACAGTGCAATAATGCAAATGTCTCCATGACAACAACGCGTAACATTGAGATTCAATTTCGTATCAGAAAGCACCAATGCCGCGCTGTGTTTTTAAAGCCTCCTCCGCAGAAGGTCGTCGGAATGTTGGAGGTGAACACACAAATCACGGTGTTAAGACACTTCAAATGAAGGATAATGATATTCATAAGACAGGCAGTGGATACATTAATCCTCCATAATTTAATCACAGAAAACGGAGACAGCGCCAGGAAAAATTTGGAGTTGATAAATGAGTCCCGTTAGACGTGGTGCTCCATGTCCCAACATGGGATGGACCGAAGGTAATGTTTTGGATGGGTTCGGTGTAGAGAGAAGGACAAATCTGTTCTTACAAACAGCTTAATAAGCCACATTCCGCAAAATAAATTAAATGAATAAAAAAGCAGATTTTCTGTTTTTAATCCCCCCTTAGCATCGCTTACACAGGTCCCCGTTCTCTACGATACCACTCCTGTTTAAGGTTTTACACAAACTGAAAAGATGAGAAAGAAAAATAAGAGCATGTCATCGTTCAACGTGTTTCGGAAACATTAATTCACTTCATCAGGAGCGGATGCAGACGGACGATACTAAGCTAAGCAGGACAATGACTTCTCTGCAGGATGTGGAAACCTTGCAAGAAGATCTGAACAACTTAATGGGGGGGGGGGGCAACTACGTGGCAAATGAGGTTTAATGTGGAAAAATGTAAAATAATGCATTTGGGGGGCAAAAATATGAATGCAGTCTATACACTGGGGGGAGAACCTCTGGGGGGAATTTAGGATGGAAAATGACCTGGGGGTCCTAGTAGATGATAGGCTCAGCAATGTCAAGCTGCTGCTAACAAAGCAAAGAGAATATTGGCATTAAAAAGGGGATAAACTCCCAGAGATAAAACGATAATTCTCCTGCTTTACAAGACTCCGGAGACCACCTGGAGTATGCCGTACAGTTCTGGGCACCAGTACTCAGGAAGTATGTACTGGAAATGGAGAGAGTACAAAGAAGGGCAACAAAGCTAATAAAGGGTCTGGAGGATATTAGTTATGAGAAAAAAAATCCTAACTCAGTTTGCAAGTGCTGTCTCACAAAATGAGCAGGATTCAGGCCAAGGCGTTGTGCAGTACCGCGCTTGGCCTGAGGTTGGGGGGCGACATAGCCAAACAGAGCCGAAGGGCACCAATCGCAGCCGTTCTTTGCTGTTCAGAAATGCTCGGAAAGACACGAAATTACTCAGTTCCCGAGGCTTTCCGAGGTTTGCCAAGGTCACCCTCGGGCATTTTCGGACGTTTCTGTCCTCGGGCATTTTCGGACGTTTCTGAGGCCCACCAGCACCCCCCACCTCTGGCTGCCTGTGGTATTGCATGCCATTGAAGTCAATGAGGAACAAATGATTTTAGTTTCCATTGACTTCAATGGGGAACCTCGTTTTGATATGCGAGTACTTTGGATTACGAGCATTCTCCTGGAGCAGATTTTTCTTATAATCCGAGGTTCAGAGGTGGCTCTTTAATTAGGCAAATTAGGCGGTCGCCTAAAGCCTCACACTCACAGGGGCCTCTCGGCCGCCTAACTTACCCAATGCATTACCCCAGTTTTGAGGAACAGGGGACCTTAACGCTGCTGTGCTCAGGCAGCGTTAGGAGCCCTGACTCAGAAGCCGAGCCGCCAGCATCCCTAGCAACCAGTGAATATCAGTGACCCCCACCCCTTTTTTTGTATTTATTAAGAAAAGAAAAGGAACACGTATACACAAACAGAAGTGAAGCTTACATTGAACATGGTCCGCAATCAACATACAAAACAGTACAGTGCAAAAAGTACAACAGAGCAACTTTAAAGACAAGGTACCATTTCCCAAATAGCAACACTAAACTATCGAGGAGGGGCGCCCCCCCCCCCAAATCACGTACCCGTCCTACATCAAATCCCAGGGGCTTGGACCCAACTAAACTAGGAGCCCCCACTTCCCAGTGCCCAATATGGGGAGGTGGGATCAAATGACCTCCATCAGACCCTCCCCGGCCGAAATCCGGCCCATAGGCACCTAGAAAATAGGGGCCCCACATAACTAGGAATCCCCCCCATTAAAGATGAAGGAGGGGAGATCACATTTGTACAATAAGGTCCGGCCCAATCAAGGGGCCAACCCCAGCGTCAGAAAACACCTGAGCTGGGCAGGTGCACAGGGAACCATGTACTAATTCCCAAGGAAGAAGAACAAGGGAATAAAAACTGAATAAAAAAACAAAGACAAATAAACCCACACAGAACATAGACAGGCAGACAAACAGACAACGACAAGAGATAAGGAAGTAGAAAGTCCAGAGCAAGAAAGAAGAGGAGAAGAGATAGAGGGATATGCCTCCACCAGGCATGCTCCATTTTGCCGTTGTTAGAGCTCAGCACAGCACTCCTACATCTCCAAACCCCGCCTCCAGGGCCTACGATTCAGCACCCCTTCTCCCCCTCAGTGAGGGCTCTGCAAGTTCCAATAAAGCAATGTTCAGACTAGAGGGGACAAACCCAGCCCCTGGAGTATGTTGCAGCCAAGCAGCCCAAATGGACTGAAAGCGCTCGCCTGTGCCATTGCAGTTCGCCACCCACTCCTCCGCCTCCATGATTTACCGCACCTTTTTGAACCAGTCCTCGAGGCTAGGGACAGAAACCTACTTCCAATAGATAGGAATCAGGCGCTTGGCAGCATTCAACAGGTGTGGCAGGGCACATCCCCTGTAGCGCCTGATCGGCATAGAAGGGACATGGAGGAGAAAGTGCAATGGTTGAAGCGGGATGTCCACATCCAATATGACCTCAATCTGTGTCTTGATTGCTTCCCAAAAAGGGCGGATCCTCGGGCATTCCCACCATATGTGGAGTAGGGTACCGCGATGGCCACGACCCCTCCAGCAACGATCCGACACAGCGGGGTAAATGCGTGAAAGGACAGACGGCACCCTGTACCACCTGGATAGTAACTTGTAGTTCATTTCCTGTGTTCTAGACTCTATGGAGCTAGAGTGAGTCAGGCGGTACAGGGAAGCCAGCTGTGCCTCTAAGAGCTCCCTCCCCAGGTCTCGCTCCCACTCCCTAATATAAGCCGGCTTGGTTTCCATCACGGACAAGCCCAGGAGCTGATAGAGCTCGGATATCATGTGAGGAATGGGGTCCTCCGCAATGAAAAGAAGCTCAAAGGGAGTGAGTTGAGAGGGAGTACGAACAGGAGCAACCTGTGCATCAAAGAAATGTTTAAGCTGCGCGTGTCGCCAAAAATCCATTGGGAAAGAGCCATGTCGAGCCCTAAGGGACTCCAGCGGGGGGAGAACCCCACCCTCCAAAAGCCTACCACATGGAGCATTAGGGTCATCCACCCAAGTCCTAAAAAAAAAACCTTTGTTCACCCGGGAGGAACCAGCGAAAGCCCCCCAGCGGAGACAGTGGGGACCCAGGGGGGGGGCCAAAGAATACAAAGCATTGATCCTGTCCCAAACCCGAAGGACCTGCCTCGTAAGGGGAGAGGTCGTAGCAGACAACCCTCTGTGCTCCTTCAACAGCCAGGGGGCGTAGGCCAAGTCCCTACCTGCCATGCTCTTCTCCAGAGGAACCCAAAGTCTAGTGTGAGAGTGGAACCTCCAATTCAAAATCCTCTGGAGACCCCCCCACCCCTTTTGATGCCAATGACTCAGCATGCCCTCAGTCAATGATGTCACAAGTGGGCGGGTTCACCAGGTGACATCACCGGGTGGCCCCCGCCATTTTGTTATTAAAGAGCAGGATCCGGAGGCCACCTTGTTAAAGGGGGGCTTTTAGATTCCAATAAGCCCCTTGCCCGCAGACCCCCCACACATACACCGGCCAGGGTTGTGGGGAAGAGGCTTTGAATTATTTTTCCCATTACGGGCGTGAGTGGGGCCCCATGTCAAGTTTTGCCTAAGGCCTCACAAAGCCTAGAGCCGCCTCTGCCGAGGTTCCACTGTGTATATATATATATATATATATATGTGGGTTTATTTGATAAAGTAGAATGTGGCTTCTTCTTTGCACTAAATCCAAAAGTGGATAATAATTCACGCGGTTAATCTTTAAGATTGAAGCGGGAAAATAAAAACAAATAAATCGATGGCCCGCAATGAACGCCGTAATAAATGGGAGTTAAAAATATATTTAAATGTAACCATAAAACAGACTTATTTACTGTCCTAACAAACAGCCGGTATATCTCAGCCTGGCAAGGAGCTGGCTTGGAAGAGTAACAATAAAGAATATGTATGCATTGTTTTATCTGAATAATAAACAACATAGGATGACTATACCAAGTTTTTATGGGAATATATTTATTTTCCGGGTTTTTAATGGATAGATCTGCAATTTGTGAAAACAGATGCATGCATAAAAGACATACTTCAGACAAACAAGTGTCATATTTTTTTTTTTTTTTACATCATCTCCACTTCTTAATTTATTTAGCACTTCACTGAATCCCTTCACATCAATCCCTGCCCCCGAGGAGCTTACACTCTAATTAGAGATCAGCTAATTGATTTGTGCCAGTTAGAACCTACAAGCAATTCCTTGTGTGACATCAC
The DNA here is from genome assembly GCA_029574335.1 of Rana kukunoris. NCBI lineage: Eukaryota > Metazoa > Chordata > Amphibia > Anura > Ranidae > Rana > Rana kukunoris. Next base: position 241,868,397 of record CM056054.1, read on the forward strand.
TGACCTAATAAGGGAGCAGAACGTTCACATTATATCATTATAGTTATTATACTTTATCATTATATTTATTATACTTTATCATTAACTATCATGAATGCCGCTGGCAGAATTATCCACCTTACCAACCGATCAGTGTCTGCCAACCCTCTCCTCCAATCCCTACACTGGCTCCCTATCACCCAGCAAATTAAATTCAAAATACTAACCACGACTTACAAAGCCATCCACAACTCTGCCCCGAGCTACATCACCAATCTTGTCTCCAAACATATCCCAAACCGCCCTCTCCGCTCTTCTCAAGAGCTCCTGTCAAGCTCTCCCGTCTCCTCCTCCCATGCTCGCCTCCAGGATTTCTCCAGAGCCTCTCCCATCCTCTGGAACTCACTACCTCAACCTGTCCGGCTATCCCCTACTCTTGCTACCTTCAGACGATCCCTGAAAACTCACCTCTTCAGGGAAGCCTATCACGTCTCCAACTAATCTTTTACCACTTCGATCAGCTCATTCCCCACAGTTACAACCTTTTGTACCACCTGCACCACCCTATTAGATTGTAAGCTCTTCTGAGCAGGGCCCTCTGTATCCTCTTGTATTTTATTGTATTGTAACTGTATTGTGGCCCTTTTATATTGTAAAGCGATACGTAAACTGTTGGCGCTATATAAATCCTGTATAATAATAATAATAATAATAATAACATAACTCCTAAAAATAAAGTAAGTTGTTTCCTCATTAGGTTAATGGTTTGTATGGATAAAGGAAGTTCTGTCCTTGGGCTGGGCAAGCAGGTCATTGGTTGCTAGGATGCTGGTGGGCAAGCAGGTCATTGGTTGCTAGGATGCTGGTGGGCAAGCAGATCATTGGTTGCTAGGATGTTGGTGGGCAAGCAAGTCATTGGTTGCTAGGATGCTGGTGGGCAAGCAGGTCATTAGTTGCTAGGATGCTGGTGGGAAAGCAGGTCATTGGTTGCTAGGATGCTGGTGGGCAAGCAGGTCATTGATTGCTAGGATGCTGGTGGGCAAGCAGGTCATTGGTTGCTAGGATGCTGGTGGGAAAGTAGGGCATTGGTTTCTAGGATGCTGGTGGGCAAGCAGGTTATTGGTTGCTAGGATGCTGGTGGGCAAGCAGGTCATTGGTTGCTAGGATGCTGGTGGGCAAGCCGGTCATTGGTTGCTAGGATGCTGGTGGGCAAGCAGATCATCGGTTGCTAGGATGCTGGTGGGCAAGCAGGTCATTGGTTGCTAGGATGCTGGTGGGCAAGCCGGTCATTGGTTGCTAGGATGCTGGTGGGCAAGCCGGTCATTGGTTGCTAGGATGCTGGTAGTCATGACTGTAGCTGCAGGCTGGATGCAATTCTGTAGCAGGTCAGATTTGGCTGTTGGGCAGTAGTTTGGAGACCCGTGGTCTCCTACTGGAGCATGTGAAGGAATTTTGGACAAATAACTACCACGAGGAGTCCCTCCTTTAGCACTTGAGTGCTGGCCGGTAACCAGGGCCATCTTAGTGAATGGGCACACCTGGGCACTGCCCAGGGGCCCCAGGTGCATAGGGGGCTCATGATCAGGGTCAGGACAAGAGGGGGGCACTGACAGAAGTAACTGCAATGTCACTCCTGTCAGAAGGAGCAGCTCTGGCTTCTGCTGGAAAGAGGATTCAGCTTTCTCCTCCCTCCTGCAGGGGGAGGAAGAGAGCCGGTGCTGAGATGTAGAAATCACCTCAGTCTCAACATGGGAGAGGAAAGAGAAGTTGCTTTCATTGCAGGTGGGAACACCATTTGTGACCTGTGAGTAAACGGGTGAAGTGGTGGGGGGGGGGTGCACAACTCTGATGTATAAAGGCACTGTGATGGGGGAACCTGATGTATGGGGGCACTGTGATGGAGGATCCTGATGGATGAGGACACTGTGATGGGGGAATATAATGTATGGGGACACTGTAATGGGGAAACCCGATATTTATGGGTACAGTGATCGGGAAACTGATGTATGGGGACACAGTGAAATAGGAAACTCATGTATGGGGACACTGTGATGGGGACCTGATGGATCAGAACACTGTGATGGGGGACCCTGATGTGTGGGGGGCACAGTGATGGGGGGAACTGATGTATAGGGACACTGTAATGGTGGAACCTGATGTATATGTGCACAGTGATGGGGGAAACTGTTGTATGGGGACATTGTAATGGGGGAACCCGATGTATATGGTCACAGTGTTGGGGAAACTGTTGTATGGGGATACAGTGATGGGGGAAACTCATGTATGGGGACACTGTAATTGGGGACCCTGATATATATGGGCACAGTGATGGGGAAACTGTTGTATGGGGACACTGTTATGGGGGAACCTAATGTATGTCGACACTGTGATAGGGACACCTCATGTACAGTGTTTGGGCACTGTGATGGGGGAACCTGATGGATGAGGGCACAGTGATGGGGGAAATTGTTCTATGGGGACACAGTGATGGGGGAACCTGATGTATATGGGCACAGTGATGGGGGAACCTAATGTAAGTCGACACTGTGATGGGGGAACCTGATGTGTGGGGGCACAGTGATGGGGAAAACTAATATATGGGGGCACTGTGATGGGGGAATCTGGTGTATATGAACACAGTGATGGGGGAACCTAATGGATGAGTACACTGTGATGGGGGAATTTGATGTATATGGACACTGTGATGGGGAAACCTGATGTATATGGGAACAGTGATGGGGGAAACTGATGTATGGGAAAACTGTGATGGGGGAACCTGCTAGATGAAGACACTATGATGGGGGAACCTGATGTATATGGGAACAGTGATGGGGGAAACTGATGTATGGGAAAACTGTGATGGGGGAACCTGCTAGATGAAGACACTATGATGGGGGAACCTGATGTTTGAGGGCACTGTTATGGGAGAACCTGATGTATATGGGCACAGTAATGGGGGAAACTGTTGTATGGGAAAACTGTGATGGGGGAACCTAATGTATGTCGACACTGTGATAGGGACACCTCATGTACAGTGTATGAGCACTGTGATGGGGGAACCTGATGGATGAGGGCACAGTGATGGGGGAAATTATTTGTATGGGGACACAGTGATGGGGGAACCTGATGTATATGGGCACAGTGATGGGGGAACCTAATGTAAGTCGACACTGTGATGGGGGAACCTGATGTGTGGGGGCACAATGATGGGGAAAACTAATGTATGGGGGCACTGTGATGGAGGAATCTGATGTATATGGACACAGTGATGGGGGAACCTGATGTTTGAGGGCACTGTTATGGGAGAACCTGATGTATATGGGCACAGTGATGGGGAAACTGTTGTATGGGGACACAGTGATGGGGGAAACTCATGTATGGGGACACTGTGATGGGGGAACCTGATGTATATGGGCACAGTGATGGGGGAACCTAATGTAAGTCGACACTGTGTTGGGGGAACCTGATGTGTGGGGGCACAGTGATGGGGAAAACTAATGTATGGGGGCACTGTGATGGGGGAATCTGATGTATATGGGCACAGTGATGGGGGAACCTAATGTAAGTCGACACTGTGTTGGGGGAACCTGATGTGTGGGGGCACAGTGATGGGAAAAACTAATGTATGGGGACACTGTGATGGGGGAACCTGATGTATATGGGCACAGTGATGGGGGAACCTAATGTAAGTCGACACTGTGTTGGGGGAACCTGATGTGTGGGGGCACAGTGATGGGGAAAACTAATGTATGGGGGCACTGTGATGGGGGAATCTGATGTATATGGGCACTATGATGGAGGAACCTGATGTATAGGGACACTGTGATGGGGATCCTGATGTACTTGGGCACTGTGATGGGAGAACTTGATGTTTGGGAGCACTGTGATGGGGTAACCTGATGTATGGGTATATTGTGATATAAGAGGGCACTGTGATGGAGACACTTGATGAAGGCTGGTAGGGGTCCCGGCGCATTACTTTGCCCAGGAGCCCAGGATGTTATTAAGATGGCACTGCCAGTAACAATGTTTCCTCTAAATCTAACTGTAATCCCCTAATAATAACTCTCTAAATGTAACCCTAACTCTATAAATCTAACACTAATGCTCAAAATATAACACATTAGCAGTATGCTAAACAGTTTTTAACCGAACCCCTAAACAATTCTGCCGTTAAACAAAGAGCGTTTGCAGTACATAAAGAACCCCTTCAGGCTGTGGATGTCCACCTAATATGTAGAGCATCGTATAAACAACGTCTTCCACCATTAACTCCATTCTTAATGAGCGATCAATGAATTCTATTTCCATTCCTTATTTGTACGGGGTGATTAGCAAGGGGCCTTTAATTGCTACGACTAAAAGAACGTATCTGGTAATGATGAGAACCGGTGTCCTATCCATTTCACTGGACAGGAAAGAACTTATGGATGTGTGTGGAAGACGAATGTTCCCGAGGTCTAATAGCAGAAGGTTCCTGTGTAATGAATCCTCCTGTGTGTGCGGATGAGGAGAGATTATAGTTCTTACACACTGACCTTTTAGCGTTAAGAAAACAACCATCAACCGCCATGATAATTCCAGTCCCTGCGTGTCATGTAGAATGGTCTACTGGCCAAATGTTTACCGACACTCCACCAAAACATTAACCACTTACAGCCCGCCCACCCGCAGTCGTTATACGTCGGTACGAAAGAGGGATATCGTTGTTATGGCAGCAGCTAGCTACCATAACCCCGGTATCCTCTTCCCCGGTTTCAGATAAAAGTGGTCTCTGTGGCAGATTTGCTGCAAGATTCTGTTCAGGGGAGGGCTGGGCCGGGGGGCAGGGTGGCAATTGCCTCCCAGGCCGCTCTAACTTATGTTCAAATGGTGGGTAGCCTCTGCTTTTACCATCTTTTTTTATTCTGCACTAGGAAGTCGAGCCGGGGGGCACGGCCACAGCGGCTTGCAATTAGCTGTTGCATTCTGGGAGTTGTAGGTTACGCTCAAGTTTCCGGTGGGTGGAAAACAGAGTAGCGCAGAGGAAACTACAACTCCCTGGGACCGAATGGTGAGATCATTCGACGGTACAATGGGCCACTTGACTGGACTTTCCCCTCAGGCCTAAGGCTGCCAGCCCTCCCCCGATCCTGTTTAATGGCGGCAGGAGAGTGGTCCCCCCTCCCGTCGCTCTCCGGTGCCCTCCGCTGCTTACCGCAGCCATTGGTAGCGCCGGAGGTGATCGAGTCTTGTTAGCACAGGCGTGCGCACAGGGTGTGCCAGGTGTGCCCAGGCACACCCTTATAACCCTGTGCAGCACAGATTCCCCCTACTGCCCTGACTCCGATCTTTCCACCCCATGCAGCGCTGCCAGATTCCCACCTCTCCTGTCGGCTGTTGCTGCTGGGATGTTTTAGGAGTGGGGAAGGGGCCAGTAAATATGTCATTTACCAGCCCCTTCCCTTTCTGAATGAACACCGTGAGCGATCGGTTGTGTGTGTTTGGGCTTTGGGGTGCACACCCTAATGCAATAGGCTGCGCACACCTATGCCTGTTAGTGACAATGACACTGATCTCGGCTCTGTGTACGCGGAGCGGAGATCAGAGTCATGTGACACAGAGCCCATCCCCCCTACAGTAATAAACACTATGCAGGGAACACTTAACCCCTACAACGCCACCTAGTGGTAAACCCCTTCACTGCCATTGTCATTTTCACAGTAAACAATGCATTTTTATAGCACTGATCGCTGTGAAAATTATGGTCCCAAAATAGTGTCAAAAGTGTCCGTTGTGTCCGCCATAATGTCAAAGTCACAAAAAAAAAAATCGCTGATAAAGTAAAGTAAAAAAAAAATTATTACTAAAAATGTCATAAAACTATCCCCTATTTTGTAAACGCTATACATTTTGCGCAAACCAATCAATAAACGCTTATTGCAATTTGTAGAAGAATACGTATCGGCCTAAATTGAAGGAAACTTTTTTTATATATATTTTTGGGGGATATTTATTTTAGCAAAAAGTTAAAAATACTTCTTTGTGGATCTGGCCCAATAGTTTTAACTTTTTGCTAAAATAAATATCCCCCAAAAATATATATAAAAAATGTTTGGCTTAGCCTATCTAAGTTACACTACGTCGCTGTAAATTACAGCGGCGTATCCTTATCCACAAACACTTTCCACTGTAACTTACGGCGGCGTAGTGTAATTGTTGCAACGTAAGGCCGCGCAATTCAAATTATAAAGCTGTGGGCGTGATTTAATTTAAATCAGCTTGACCCCACGTAAAAAAACGTTTTTTTTTAACGGCACATGCGCCGTCCGTGAAGATATCCCAGTGCGCAATGCGCGGAATCACGTCGGAAATAGTCAATGAAAACGACGTGAAAGTAACTTGCGCAAATCCCTATTCGCGAATGGTTTAAGCAATCAACGCGAACGACGGAAAATTTGACGCTGGCATGACGTCCATACTTAACATTAAGTATGCCTCTATACAGCAGGGGTAACTTTACGCCGGACCTACGCTTACGCAAACGACGTAAAAACACTGCGCCTGGCGTACGTACGTTCGTGGATCGGCGTATCTAGCTCATTTGCATATTTGACGCGGAAAATATACGGAAGCGCCCCTAGCGTCCAGCGTAAATATTATAATTAAATAGGACGCATAAGAAGAAGGCGTATCTACGCCAAAAAAACAGCGTATCTTGTTTTGTGGATACAAAACAAAGATACGCCGACGCAGATTTGAAAATACGGCGGCCTATCTGGAGATACGCCGCCGTAACTGTTTGTGGATCTGGCCCATTGCATTTTTCTCAAAATTGTTGCTCTATTTTTGTTTATAGCGCAACAAATAAAAACCGCAGAGGTGATCAAATACCACCAAAAGAAATCTCTATTTGTGGGGAAAAAAGGACGCCAATTTTGTTTGGGAGCCGCGACGCAGTGCCGAGTCGCAAAAAGTAGCAAGGTCATTGACCACCCAAATGGTCCGGGGCTTAAGTGGTTAATAGCCAAGATACAAAGTTACACAAAGTTATTTTCGATACGAGAGGGAAACATAAATAATAACATTTTGACTAATGCTAAAGTGCTAATTAATATAATCAAAATTCTAATTATAATTCTATATAATAATCCTGTAGAGTCATTTATTACTGTGCCTAGTTAAGGCCGTATTCAGAGAAGTCATCGGGGATGCCGGAATCACAAGGTGATAAATAAAAAAAATATACATTTTTCAAGGAAATTATAAACACTACGGCCTTCATTTTTTTTTTGGCGTTGCTGATATTTTCATAAAATCGCTGTAGACTGGAACTATTTCCAGAACCTGTATATACATTTCTCCTGAATACCTAAACTATGCAACTCTTCTTATATCACCATTTAGCCACTTAGGGACCTTGGGTGTTTTTCAGTTTTGGTGTTTGCAAGACTGAAACAGTTTTTTCTGCTAGAAAATCACTTAAAACCCCCAAACATTATATATATATTTTTTCTAACACCCTAGAGAATAAAATGGCGGTCATTGCAATACTTTTTGTCACACCGTATTTGCGCAGCGGTCTTACAAGCGCACTTTTTTTGGAAAAAATACACTTTTTCGAATTAAAAAATAAGACAACAATAAATTTGGTCCAATTTTTTTATATATTGTGAAAGATAATGTTACGCCGAGTAAAATGACACCCAACATGTCACGTTTAGAAATTGCGCCCGCTCGTAGCATGGCGTCAAACTTTTACCCTTAAAAATCTCCATAGGCGACGTTTAAAAAATTCTATAGGTTGCATTTTTTTAGATACAGAGGAGGTCTAGGGCTAGAATTATTGCTCTCGCTCTAACGATCGCGGCGATACCTCACTTGTGTGGTTTGAACACCGTTTTCATATGCGGGCGCTACTCGCGCATGCGTTCGCTTCTGCGCGCGAGCTCGTCGGGACGGGGCGCTTTAAAAAAATTTTTTTTGGTTTTCCTATTTATTTGTATTTATTTTAACATTTTTTACACTGAAAAAAAAAAAAAATATAATAATTGATCACTTTTATTCCTATTACAAGAAATGTAAACATCCCTTGTAATAGAAAAAAGCATGACAGGTCCTCTTAAATATGAGATCTGGGGGTCAAAAAGATTTCAGATCTCATATTTAGGCTTAAAAAGAAAAAAAAAAAAAAAAGAAGGAAAATGTCATTTTTTAAATAGCCTTAAAAAGAAAATGTCTCTTTTGACGTCACTTCCGCCCAGCGCTGCTATGGGGAACGGGTGGGGGCGATTTTTCCCTCACTCGTATCCCAGCAGAGGAGCCGCACAGACCCGATCGCCTCTGCCGCTACCGACGGCAACGGTAAGCGGCGGAGAGCACGGGAAAGCGGCGGGAGGGGGGGGCACCTCTCCGGTCACCGATAACGGCGATCTCGCGGCGAATCCGCCGCGGAGACCGCCGTTATTGTACACAGGACCCTGCACTGAAGAGATGGATATCTCGGTTGTGGCAGCAGCTGCTGCCGTTACCGAGATATCCATCTTTAAAAAGAGGACGTATATATACAGTGCAGGGTCCTTAAGTGGTTAGCGAGATGATTTAATGGCATTCCTGACCTCACGCCGAGATAAACCTTTAGATTTGTTTTGTATTTTATTTTATTTTTATTTTATTTTATTTACTGTATTTATTCAGGTTTTGAAGCTAATCCTGGCTCTTGTTTTATTCCCTCTTGGGAGTCCTTGTGCAGCTTTCAGTACACAGTGATTGTTTCTTTTCAAATAATGACAGATCTCAACGTTTGTTTTTATTTTTTTGGCGGTCATTGTGTGCCCCACGCACCGCGAGTTTGTTAGCGCCAGAAGTTACCAAGCTAAATATGAAATCTCTCTGTTATGAAGTTTATTGAAAAATCAAGAAAAAAGTTCTGAGCTTAAATTGCCGGATGTATAATAATAAGGTGTATATATATATATACTATGGGCCAGATTCAGGTAGATGGGAGCATCTTTGCTCTGGAGTAACGCTTCTCATTTACGTTGCGCTGCCGAAATTTTAGGAGCAAGTGCTGTTATTCATGAAGCACTTGCTCCTAAAGTTGCGGCGGCGCATCGCAAATGAGCCGGCGGAATTCAAATTGGGCGGGTACGGGGCGTGTATTATTTAAACTAAGCGCGATCCCGCGGCGAACGTACTGCGCATGCGTCGACTGTCAATGCATCCCAGTGCGCATGCTCCAAATACTGTCAGTGAACGTCAATGAAAGTTTTACGCAAACGACGCGATTTTTTTTTTTTTTCGACGCGATGACGACGCCTATACTTAACATTGGATACTCCACTAGGGGGCTGCTTTATCTTTACGCCGCGTATCGCTTACGGAAACGTCGGAAAAGTCACTGCGTCGCGCCCGAATACGATCGTGAATTGCCGATTCCCGCTGATTAACATATTTTTTCAGCGTAAATCAGCGGGAACGCCCCCGGCGCCATTTTTAAATTAAAGTTGCGATGCGATGGCGAAATTCAATTGCGCCGATCGCATCGGAACTCCAACCCGGCGTTTCTTGTTTTCTGGTTACAGAAAACAGAAACGCCGGCTTAAAGTGACAGTTAGGCTGGAGTGTCACTGATACTCCAGCCTAACTCTACCTGAATCTGGCCCATACAGTATATATATATATATATAAAAAAAAAGGGAAAGGTTTTTACTTAAAGCGGGGTTCCGGTCACAATTTTTTTTATTTATTTTTTGGCAATTTAAATGTAATTACAATAACCACTTGAGACCCGCGCTATAGCCGAATGACGGCTACAGCGCGGACCTGAGTATCCAACAGGGCGTCTTTTGACGTCCGCCCCTTTGCGCGTTCCCCGCGCACGCTCCAGAGCTCCAATCAGAGTGGCCGTTTGCGATGCGATCTGTGCGGTCAAAGAGAGATGATCTCAAATGTAAACATAGGAGATCATCTCTCATTGCCGTCTCACACAGCGTCCTGTCACTGTCAGGGAGAGAGGAGACCGATCTGTGTCCCTTGTACATAGGGACACAGATCGGTCACCTCCCCCAGTCACCCCCCCTCCCCCCACAGTTAGAACACTATGCAGGGTACACATTTAACCCCTTCCTCACCCCCTAGTGTTAATCCCTTCAATGCCAGTCACATTTATACAGTAATTAGTGCATATTTATAGCACTGATCGCTGTATAAATGTGAATGGTGCCAACAATGTGTCAAAAGTGTCCGATGTGTCCGCCATAATGTCGCAGCCCCAATAAAAATCGCAGATCGCCGCCATTACTAGTAAAAAAATAAAAAAATAAAAATTCTGTCCCCTATTTTGTAGGCGCTATAACTTTTGCGCAAACGAGACGCTTATTGCCTTTTTTTTTACGTATCAGCCTAGACAGAGAAAAAATTTTTTTTTGTTTTTTTTTGTTTAAATTGGGATATTTATTATAGCAACAAGTAAAACATATTGCATTTTTCTAAAAAATGTCGCTCTATTTTTGTTTATAGTGCAAAAAATAAAAACCGCAGAGGTGATCAAATACCACCAAAAGAAAGCTCTATTTGTGGGGAAAAAAGGACGTCAATTTTGTTTGGGAGCCACGTCGCACGACCGCGCAATTGTCAGTTAAAGCGGCGCAGTGCCGGAAGCTGAAATTTCACCTGGGCAGGAGGGGGGTATATGTGCCCAGTAAGCAAGTGGTTAAACATTAAAGATAGTGATAGATTGCCAATCGATCTGTAAATCAATCTTACACTTGCCTTATTTGCAGCCAGAGCTGTCTTAATGAGAGGGCACACCTGGGCACGGCCCAGGGGCCCCAGCTGCCTGGGGGCCCTGCACTTTCCCCAAAGCAGCTGGTCCTTAAACCTACGCTGCCCTGAAATTGGGGGCCCCATGATTGCACTGAGAGTAATGCACAGGGGAGGCAGGCTGTTAGCGGTGCGCCGTGCTGTGCAGCCAGTAGGGAGGGGCAAGGCCTGAGTGCCAGTGATGCTCTGACTCCGCCCCATGCAGCTTAAATACTCAAGACTCGAAGGCTGCAGGGTAGGAGTTGGAGTGGGAGCTGCTGAGTCGACAGCACTGAGAGCCCACCTGCGGAAGTTGCATTATGAATGATGTCATTGTGAGCCCAGCTGTGCAGCACTGTTTGCACTGAAAGGCTTGGAATGCCTGGAGGGATGCTCCCTCCTCTGCCCCTTCTTCTGCCTGCTTATCCACTTCAGCCCCGGAGTCCCGGGCCATATTGCTGGTCAAAGACCGGGCCACTTTTTGTGATTCGGCACTGCGTCGCTTTAACTGACAATTGCGCGGTCGTGCGACGTGGCTCCCAAACAAAATTGGCGTCCTTTTTTCCCCATAAATAGAGCTTTCTTTTGGTGGTATTTGATCACCTCTGCGGTTTTTATTTTTTGCGCTATAAACCAAAAAAGAGCGACAATTTAGAAAAAAAATGAATATTTTTCAATTTTTTACTATAATAAATATCCCCAACAAATATATATTTATTAAAAAATAAAAAAAATGTCCTCAGTTTAGGCCGATACGTATTCTTCTACATATTTTTGGTAAAAAAAAAAATCGCATTAAGCGTTTATTGATTGGTTTGCACAAAAGTTATAGGGGTAGATTCACATACACTTAATATTGCGCTGCGTAATCGAAATACTCTACGCTGCCGTATTTTACCAGGCTCTACACCGAATCCTGGTAGATTTTTGCCATAGTGTCTATAAAATAGGGGATAGTTTTATGGCATTTTTATTATTCTTTTTTTTTTTACTAGTAATGGCGGCGTTCAGCGATTTTTATCGGTACTGCGACATTATGGCGGACACTTTGGACACTTTTGACACATTTTTGGGACCATTGGCATTTTTATAGCGATCAGTGATGTAAAAATGCATTGGATTACTGTAAAAATGTCACTGGCAGGGAAGAGGTTAACACTAGGGGGCGGGAAGGGGTTAATTATGTTCCCTGGGTGTGTTCTAACTGAAGGGGGGGTGGGACTGACTAGGGGAAATGACTGATCGCTGTCCATACATTGCACACACATCTCCCGGTTCTCGCTCTCTGTAATGAGCGATCGCGGGTGCCCGGCAGTCATCGCGCCCCTAGTGGCTGAAATGCGAAATCACGTTATATTACGTGATTTCGTGCAGCCGAGCCGACCTGCCGTCGTAAAACTGCGGCGGCTGGTCGGCTAGTGGTTAAAGCAGGGTTCCGGTCACAATTTTTTTTTTTTTTTGGCAATTGAAATTTAATTGCATTAAACATCACATTAAAGATAGTGATAGATCGCCAATCGATCTGTAAATCAATATTACACTTGCCTTATTTGCAGCAGCTCATGATGTGGCCGTTGCCATCCTATGTGGCGGCGGGGGAGGAACGTCCTTCCCCGTTGTTATCCCCACAATAATAAAACTCTATAATGACTCACTGAAATCCCGCGATTTTTCGGCACAGAAGAGCGCACGGTCTCCTGGGAAACAATGACACTCCGTTCCCAGGAGTTTGTGTGGCTTAGGTTGGACAGGAGAAAGACCGCGGTCCAGGAAGAAGGCAGATTAGGAATTCTGCCTAGCAACAGGGCTGGGCATCGTAAAGCGGACGTACCTGTACGTCCATGTGCCCAGCCGTGCCATTCTGCCAAAGTAAATGGTCGTGCGGCGGTCCTTAACCGGTTAAGTAAGAATACACATGCCTCTTGTTTTTAGACCTTCTTTGATTGTCCTGGAGTTCAGCTTTAACCCCTCAAGCCCCGGACCATTATGCAGGTTATGCCCCTTTTTGCGATTCGGCACTGCGTCGCTTTAACTGACAATTGCGCGGTCGTGCGACGTGGCTCCCAAACAAAATTGGCGTCCTTTTTTTCCCACATATAGAGATTTCTTTTGGTGGTATTTGATCACCTCTGCGGTTTTTAATGTTTGCGCTATCAACAAAAATAGAGCGACAATTTTGAAAAAAAAACAATATTTTTTACTTTTTGCTATAATAAATATCCCCCAAAAATATATATAAAAAAGTTTTTTTCCTCAGTTTAATCCGATACGTATTCTTCTACCTATTTTTGGTAAAAAAAATCGCAATAAGCGTTTATCGATTGGTTTGCTCAAAATTTATAGCGTCAATAGGGGATAGTTTTATAGCATTTTTATTAATATTTTTTTTTTTACTAGTAATGGCGGCGATCAGCGATTTTTGTTCATGACTGCGACATTATGGTGGACACATCGGACACTTTATACAAATGCACTGATTACTGTGAAAATGACAATTGCAGTTTAGGAGTTAACCACTAGGGGGCGCTGTAGGGGTTAAGTGTGACCACATGTGTGTTTCTAACTGTAGGGGGGCGGGGCTGGACTTGTGGCGTCATTGATCGTCTTTCCCTATATCAGGGAACAGACGATCACTGACACTGCCACGATGCAGAACGGGGAAGGTTTGTTTACACTCACCTCTCCCCGTTCTTCAGCTCCGGTGACCGATCGCGGGACACCGGCGGCGATCGGGTCTGCGGGAACCGCGGGCGCGGTCACAGAGCTTAGGACCGGGTCGCATAAGGCGTCACCGGTGGCGCGATCGCGACCCCACAGCTGGGCCTTAAAGAGACATGTACAGGTACGTGCCTGTGCCCAGCCGTGCCATTCTGCCAATGTATATCGGCGTTAAGGGGTCCTTAAGTGGTTAAAGCGACGCAGTGCCGAATTCGCAAACAGGGGCCTGGTCCTTTACCTGCATATTGATCCGGGGCTTAAGTGGTTAATACAGTGATTTTATTATGATCATCAGCTCCACCTAGTGGCCATAATGCAGTATCTTTCCTGAAATACCTCCTTCGGGAAAATACCATATCATGACCACTAGAGGGAGCTGACGAAGCAAATTCAAATTTCAGCAGAATTCATCCAGCACATTTTTTTACATCCAGACCCCCCAAGATTGAAGTAAGAATACACATGCCGCTTGTTTTTAGACCTTCTTTGAATGTCCTGGAGTTCATCTTTAAGAAGTTGTTTGTATGATATTAGAAACCAAATGGAACAAAATAGCAAGACAGCAATTAAAATTGAATCACTTTGCAAAATATTATGGGCCAGATTCAGGTAGATGAGAGTATCTTTCCTCTGGAGTAACGCTTCTCATTTACGTTACTCTGAAGACCCTTTCAGCGCAAGTCCTGTAATTCACATAGCAGTTGCGCGTAAACTTGCGCCAGAGTAACGATAATGCGCTGGCGTAACCCGACGCAAGTGAAACTGGGTGTGATCATATGTAAATGATGGGCGGAGCCCAGCGCAGAGGCTTACGTTCAGCGCATCATCCACGGAGCATGCGCAGTGAGTGCGGCTCCACTCGCCCCCTTGTGCGCATGCTCACAACTTCCGTCGGCACCACTTCCTGGGAAACGTCAGCGCAATGCGTTCCGCTGGGCGCTTAAAAGCGCTGGCGGAAACGCCATTCCGGCGCAAAAGTAGTTCCATTTCCCCCCACCCCAGGGAAGATACTTTTGCCCTGTAATGGCTGCTCCCGCTGCCCCCAAAGAGAGGAGGAACCTAAATTATAATGCCCAGGAGGTCACAGTGATAATATCGGCTATGGAGGCATTTAATGATTTTCTCCATGGTAAAAAAAGCAGGAAGACCAGCCGGGAGAGAAAGCAGGCCATCCTGGACACCATAGCTGCCAGGGTCAATGTGCTGGGGTACTCCACCCGGAGTGCTTCAGACATTCGAAAAAAATCAATGACCTGCGGCGCAAGGTGAGGGGCAAGGTGTCCACCATTAGGAGCCATGAGAGGGGCACAGGTGGTGGTCCCCCATGTCCTGTCACCCTGACCGCGGAGGAGGAGGTGGTCGCCCGCTGCCTGGACAGGGAGCAGTTGGAGGGGGTCCCAGGCTATGATTCCGTAGAGGAAGGCTCCAGGACAGGTAAGTGATTTTTACCCCCTTTTTGGTGTGTTGCATGTGGGGCGGGGGTGGGTACATGTGCCAAGTGTGTGGGACCACCAACATGTGTCTGCTTTGTGTCATCCACAGATGACGGTGCTGGGCCATCTCGTGCCGGCCAGTCCACCCCAACCCCCCAACGGGATGCTGAAGACGAGGCCCTGGGTGCTGGAGACACCGAGGTGGAGGAGGAGAGTGCCCACACCACTTCAGCAGAGGTGGTTGTGGAGGAGCCTGTCCCTGAACAGGAGTTCATTTTAATGTTGGAGGAGTCCTCCTCCTCTGCAGGGCCCTCTGTGATCCCCTCCCCCATCCTAGGTAGCCCCTCAAGGGCGACTCCATCCCCACGGGGACAACCTTCCTCTGCCCCCAGGAAGGCCACCCGGAAGACCAGGGGGGTGTGTGATTTGGTCGAAGACCAGGTGCTTTTGGACCACGCGAAACAGACCCAGCAAATGGGGGAGATGGCTGGCCACCTAGACAGGGTCGCAGACAGCCTGGGCTCTATGTCACAGCTGCCCAGTCGCGTGCAGGGCGTTGTGACCAGCCTGGGGGAGGTGCAGGCTGATATCCGGCACTTGACAGCAGCTGTTCGAGACAACACTGCTGCCATTCGGGAAGAGGGGAGGCAGCGGCAACGTGACCAGCGGCATCAGATCACCCGCCAGCTGAGGATGCAGGCCCAAACAAATTTGTATCTGAGCCGTATCGCTGTGGCATTGGAGGGCATGCAGCCAACAGCTCCCAGGAGTGGCCCACCCGGGGATCAGCCTCCTCCTGATGCCCCCCCACCACCACCACCACCCACTCCCTCCAGGCAGATGAGGAGCCCGAGAGTGCTCCCAAGGAGGAGCCCCCGTCATCCCAGATGAGGGTTTTTTGTTTTTTTTGGTTGTTATATATTTTTGTTTATACTCAGGACATGAGTTTATTTATTTTATTTATTATTATTGTTTATACTCAGGACATGAGTTTTTGTTAATTTTTTTGGTTCTCAGGTTATGAGATTTTATTTTTATTTTTTGATACTGCACACGTTGCAGTGTGAATGGTGTGTGTGAATGTGAGAGGGTGGCACTCCTGAAAGTAAGGGGTGTCACCCTCGGCCGTGGTGGTGAAGTTAACCCCACGGCTGAATGAATGACGTGTGAAAGGTGTGTGAATGGACAGTGACATCATTGGGGCCTTGACGCGGCGTTACTGCTCCCAACTCCTACATGCTGGACTTGGGCTAATCCAATGCGATGTGCATGTGATGTGTGTGATCTAGGGACATCAGTGGTGTACATGCGTGCACTGTCTGTGTTAGTAATGTTTTGGTTTAGTGTCCAAAGATGCCTACGGCGAGGACCCTCCTGACTGCTCTTCCATCAGCAGACTGGGTGTCCTCTGGCAGGTGGGGACTGTGTGGGTCGGGGGTCAGGTCATCACGTATGTCAATCTGCAGGCCTTTTTTCATAGCAAAGTTATGTAGTATGCAACATGCACCGATGATCTGACACACAAAGGTAGGGGAATACAATAGGGCCCCCCCAGACTTATCCAGGCAGCGGAAACGGGACTTCAGGAGCCCAAATGTTTGCTCCACCACTCCACGGGTTTTGATGTGTGCTTCATTGTATTTTCTCTCTCCTCTGGTTTGGGGGTTCCGGAAAGGAGTCATTAGATGGGGTCCCAGTGCATATGCAGAGTCACCTGTAAGGTAAAAGACAGGAGAATGTTAGTCATGCATGTGCGACTTCTGTTGTGCATCACGGGAGGGGATAGTCATGCCTGACTCCCATGTCACTCACCAACCAGCCAGCTGTCCCCATACATGTTCTGTTCGAATTCTGCTGGGATGGGACTCTGACGGTATATGAAGCTGTCATGGCTGGACCCGGGGTGTTTGGCACGGACGTGCCATATGAGGCGTTGGGCATCGGCTATCACCTGTACGTTGATGGAGTGCCAATGCTTCCGATTGCGGTATATGTGCTCTGTGGCACTGGGGGGCTGTAGGGCCACATGTGTGCAATCAATGGCCCCGATGGTGCGTGGGAATCTGGCAATGTTGTAGAAATCTGTCATTGCCTTCAGCCGCAGCTCCTCAGTGGTGGGTCTGATGAACTGGTTGGACATGCGTCTGAGGATTGCAGGGACAACCTGGTGCACACATCTGCTTATGGAGGACTGTGACATCCCAGCCACCACTCCACTTGTACGCTGGAATGATCCACTGGCAAGGAAATGAAGTGTTGCCAGGACCTTCACCAGTGGCTGCACTGCTTGTGAGCGGTGTGTCTTGCTGGTGATGTCACCCTGCAGGGTTGTGGTTAGTTCAAGTATTGCATCTGGGCTGAATCTGAAGAGGCGATACACCTCCTCATCCCCCATGCCAAAGAGGTTCATACGAGTGCGGTATATCCTCTCACGTGCCCGCCTCCTCCGTAGCGAGGGACCCAGTACTAGTCTTAGGACCACGAGTGCCCCTGGCATGTTGGCACACAGAGGTGTTGTCCTTGCTAGTGTTGTTGTTCAGCTTGCTAGTTTCGTCGGTAACGCTGCTGTAGCTGCTCTCCTGCTGACCTGTGACCGTCTGGAGTAAAGATAAAGCAGCCTTTTGTAGAAATAACTTTGCGCCGGACGGACCAGATACGCGCGGCGCATGTAGCCAGCGTATGGTGCTAATCCGATCGTGAATTGGGAAAAATCCCTCATTTGCATATTTGCAGGGGAAATCAATAGGCGCGACTGATGCGCCCAGCGAAAATAAGCGCTGACGATACTCTGGCGTCGGAACGTTCCGCCGGTCGCAAATGACCCGTTATTGGGCGCATCTAGTTTGGTGGGTACGGGCACATAGAAAAGACGGCGCATCATCACAGTTACGCGGCGCATATCCAAATACTCCAGCGCAAGTGTTCGTGAATCTGGCCCTATTAGTACACGAGTACCGTCATGCCGTATTAAGTTGCTAAATGCAGATTACTTTTCCAGTGTGCAGAAATTAAAAAAAAAAAAAAGCTTCTCACTTTACATCGCCGCTTTTCTCTCCCAATTTCTGCAGCTTTAGCAAAATGCTGCTTAACTAACACTTGCTTTGTCTCGGGAATGTTCTGGAACTTCTCAAGGCCCGACGGCCGGGGTGATATCTTCTGTTGTTTTACAGGACCGGAACCGCCCGGCAAAGTGGCATCCGCAAGGGGCGCCGCTGACTTCCTCCGGACCCAACACACAATGAGATGTGACCTTTCTACACAAATTACAGCCCCTGACAGCGGGAAACCGCTGTCTGCTCTCACGTTACCTTAATGTCACCAGGTTATTGTTCCCGCCTAAGTGCCAAGTCTAGCCCTTAAATCCTGTAGGCCCCTTTCACACTGCGGCGGGAGCCGCGGTGGCAGTATAGCATTGCTAAAAATAGCGGCGATATACCGTCGGATTTTCCGCTGGATTTGGCCGCTAGCGGTGCGGTATTAACCCCCGCTAGCGCCCGGTAAAGGGTTAATACCGCCCACAATGCGCCTCTGCAGAGGTATTATCGCGGTTTCCTATTTTTTTTAATGGGAAGGAGCGGTGAAGGAGCGGTATACACGCCGCTCCTCTCACCGCTCCAAAGATGCTGCTGGCAGGAGATTTTTTTATCTCCCGCCAGCGCATCGCCTCAGTGTGAAATCCTTCGGGCGCAGTGAAGGAGTTTTTCAGGCGGTATAGCAGCGCTATTTTTAGGGGCCTAGAAAGGGGCCTAAAAAGTTTTTACACCGTTTTAGCGTTAAAAATAGCGCTCTTAAAACGCTCATAAAATGCTCTCCATGCATCTCAATGAACCCAAGCAGAATCTTTGAAGCAGCTTTTGGGCGCTGAAAAAAACGTTCCAAAAACTCCTCTCTCCATTGAAATGAAATAAAAGCGCTGTAAAAACGCCTTACCCTTTCACACAGAGGCACTGCAAAAACGCCCTAAAAAACCTTAGGGTCTTATCGGTGCTTTACCAGCACATTGGGATTGCAGATGAGGCTTTGCTCGAATAACGCTGTAATGACGCTTGAAAAACGCTGGAAAAATGCTCGAATAATGCTGTAATAACGCTGTTATAACGCTCGAAAAATGCCCGATTAACGGTCGAATAACACTGTACTAACGCTCGAAAAACGCTCGAATAACACTGTACTAACGTTTGAAAAACGCTCGAATAACACTCTACTAACGCTCGAAAAACGCTCGAGTAACGCTTGAAAAACGTTTGAATAACGCTGTAATAACGCTCAAAAAATGCTTAAATAACACTGTAATAACGCTTGAATAATGCTCGAAAAACGTTTGAATAACGCTGTAATAACGCTCAAAAAACACTCGAATAATGCTGTGATAACGCTTGAAAAATGCACAATTAACGCTGGAAAAATGCTTGAAAAACACGGTAATAACGCTCGAAAAACTCTCAAAAAATGTTTGAATAACGCTGTAATAACGCTCAAAAAATGCTCAAATAACACTGTAATAACGCTTGAATAACGCTCGAAAAACGTTTGAATAACACTGTAATAACGCTAAAAAAACACTAGAATAACGCTGTAATAACGCTCGAAAAACGTTTGAATAACGCTGTAATAACGCTAAAAAAACACTAGAATAACGCTGTAATAACGCTTGAAAAACGCACAATTAACGCTGGAAAAATGCTCGAAAAACACGGTAATAACGCTCGAAAAATGCCTGAATAATGCTCTAATAACGCTGTAATAACGCTCGAAAAACGCTCAAAAATTTTTTGAATAACGCTGTAATAACGCTCAAAAAACGTTTGAATAACGCTGTAATAACGCTCAAAAAATGCTTAAATAACACTGTAATAACGCTTGAATAACGCTCGAAAAACGTTTGAATAACACTGTAATAACGCTAAAAAAACACTAGAATAACGCTGTAATAACGCTCGAAAAACGTTTGAATAACGCTGTAATAACGCTAAAAAAACACTAGAATAACGCTGTAATAACGCTTGAAAAACGCACAATTAACGCTGGAAAAATGCTCGAAAAACACGGTAATAACGCTCGAAAAATGCTCGAATAATGCTCTAATAACGCTGTAATAACGCTCGAAAAACGCTCAAAATTTTTTTGAATAACGCTGTAATAACGCTCAAAAAACGTTTGAATAACGCTGTAATAACGCTAAAAAAACACTAGAATAACGCTGTAATAACGCTTGAAAAACGCACAATTAACGCTGGAAAAATGCTCGAAAAACACGGTAATAATGCTCGAAAAATGCTCGAATAAAGCTCTAATAACGCTGTAATAACGCTCGAAAAACGCTCAAAAAATGTTTAATTAACGCTGTAATAAAGCCCAAAAAACGTTTGAATAATGCTGTAATAACGCTCAAAAAACACTAGAATAACGCTTAAAAAACGCTCGAAAAATGCTCGAAAAACGTTTGAATAACGCTGTTATAACGCTCGAAAAACGCCCGATTAACGTTATCTATTGAGAGGAGAGTGGGGGAGAAATGTATTGAGCTGAATGACAGAAATTCCTGAAGAGAACTGAACACATCTGCGAATCGGCTGCGTACCCATAGAAGATAATGGGCCTGAATTCGCACCTGAGCCGCACCGCAAGGCATAAAATCCGTGTGTATTTAGAAATGTTCTGCGTATTAGATGCGGTTTAAGCCGCACTCAATTCGCATAGGTGTGAACCCGGCCTTAAGGTTGCCAATATAAACCCTGAATAGGAAAAAATAGGTATCACATGTAGATAAAAATGTTACATTTATTAGAATCACATATAAAACAAATGACTAAAGAAATACATAAACATGTCTATCTACTTAGAGCCGGTTCACACAGGGGCGACCCGTCAGCCGACTCAGCCGCCTGACAAGTAGGGATGAGCTTCGTATTCGAGTCGAACATTGTCTGTTCGATCGTTCATCGGAATATGAACTAAACGTGTCGTTTGCGCCAAATTTGAGTGACTGCCCATAATTCACTGTGGCATTGCTGGCTTATGATTGGCCCTATGACCCGCATGCTTGGCCAATCACAGCGCCGTCAGTACAGAGAGCCGTAATTGGCCAAAGCCAGTGTGGCTTTGGCCAATTATGGCTCAGGGGGTTTAGCATACGCCCCACACTATAAACGACCTTGTGTATTGTGTTCGGCTCATCCCTACTGACAAGTCGCATCCCGTTCTGTACAATGGAACCGTTCCAATAGAAGAGACTCAAGTCGCTCCGACTTAGAAAAAGGTTCCTGTACTACTTTGGGGACGACTTCCATTGACTTCAATACAGAAGTCATTTTGCAAGTCGCCTCTGAAGTCGTCTGCACGTCGCATTGCTGAGTCATGCGGCAAGTCATGCCGCTCCAGTGTGAACCGGCTCTTAAAGTGGTTGTAAACACAACTTGCACCTACAGGTCAGTGGCGGCTGGTGCTCAACATTTTTGGGGGGGCGCAAAGGCAAAAAAAAAATTTGCAGTCTCACTGTGCCCAAACGCAGCCACTGTGCCATCAATTCGCACCACTGTTCCATGCCATTAAACCAGCCACTGTGCCATCAATTGTTACCACTGTGCCCTTTAATGGTCCCCACTGAGCCCTGTAAATTGCGCTCTCCCCGTCCGGCACTAACCTTTACTGGAGTCAGGCATCCACGTCCCACGATGTCTTCTCCCGCCCTCGATGACTGACAGGCATCTCAGCCAATCAGGTTACCGGTAGCCAGAACCGGCCAACCTGATTGGCTGAGACGCCTGTCATTTTATCCAAGGGGTGTACAGTCTGTGCACTCCGAGAATAAGCTTCCGGGACCCGAGGGCTGTACTGGGAAAGCCTATCAGAGCTGTTGGCTCTGATTGACATTTCCGTACAGCCAACCAGCTGCCGTTATTCAGATGGCCGGACATGAGCGCCGACCATCTGAATAACAGCGGCAGCGGCGATAATAACATAGATTCGTGCAATGCATGAATCTATGTTATTAGACTCAGTGGCGGTGAGAGCCAGAGGGGGCGGCGCTCCAGTGCCCTCTATGGACGAACCGCCACTGCTACAGGTAAGCCTAGATTAAGGCTTACCTATAGGTGCAAGAAATATCTCCCAAACCTTCACGGTTAAGGAGATATTTACCCAAAACGGGCACCAATGTCTACAGTGCAGGCTCACTAGTGGGCCGGCTTCATGAATGGAATCATGCCGGGATTATCGATAGATCCTGGGACTGCTGTGGCTCTACCTAGCCCAGTGCACGGACGGCTAGCATCACTACCCTGTTGCTCTCCTTGGACCAAGCTTGGTCCCCCCCCAGTAAACACAATTTTTCCATATGTACACCTACATCCCAATATGTGGCATTATTGGGCTCCTGCTCCTGGGAGCCCCTTATTCTGTTTCATCTCCCTTGTCACTCAGACAAGTAGGTCCCTCCATACTTGTGTCCACCCTGGCCACCGTTGGTATTTTGTCTGGCTCCCCCTGCTGCCACCTCGAGGCGGGACTGTCTAGATCTTCTCCTGATGAAGCGGTACCCACCGCGAAACTAGTTGAGAGTTTGTGACAATCTTCAACCCATCGTACTTCAACCCATCGTACTGTTTTTCCCCTTGTGGGGACTTCTGTCCTGATGTTGCGTTTTTGATTGCCATTATTTTAATTTTGTATTCTGTCTTGTCTGTGTATTGTAATAAAATTATGACATTCTTAATTCTTTATTCTTATGTTTTATCTGTATATTAGTACCGCAATAGTCCTACTTGCCCCAAAAGCTTCCCTCTCTTGGCTCCTTGGTCCGGGGACCTTAGACCCAAGTACATTCTATCTCAATTGCAAGGATGATGGTACACTTTATTCCAATATTTATATACCTTACCCCAGAGGCTCCCATTTTCATGCCGGGATTATGACGGTCCCGCATGCATGCGCGTGATCGTGCCGTCACCCGCGCATTGCGCGGGAGTGACGTCATTGCCACTCCGGCCAGTCACAGTGCCGGAGCGGCGATACACAGAAGGGAGATCGAGGCAAGATGGCGGCATCGGCAGCAGAGGGGAACGAGGAGCAGTTGGGGGGCTTCGATCTCAGGTAAGTCATTCATAATGAGCTCTTAGGCCTCGTACACACGATCGGACATATCCGATGAAAACGGTCCGCGGACCATTTCCATCGGATATGTCCGATCGGGAGTTTGATCCGATGGCGTGTACGCACCATCGGATCAAATTCCCCGCCGCCGGACGGCGCGGTGACGCGGCGGTGACGCGGCGGTGACGTTGACGCCGCCACGTCACCGCACCAGGAAGTTAAACACTTCCGCGCATGCGCCGAATCCATTCGGCGGCGGCGCGGCGGCGGTGGGGGACGACATGTCTGCTGGTAAGTGTACTAACCAGCAGACATGTCGGGCGGACAGATTCCACCGGATAGATTTCAAAGCATGCTTTGAAATCTGTCGGGTGGAGAAATCTGTCCGCTAGCCCATACACACGAGCGGAGATGTCTGCTGAAACAGTCCATCGGACCGTTTTCAGCGGACATATCCCCTCGTGTGTACGAGGCCTTATGCTATGCATTGCCCCCCCCCCCCCCCCTTTGAAATATGTCTCACAAATGTAAAATGTTTATCACTGTATAAAGTTTACCTTTAAATAATGAAAAACAAATATAAAAAAGAGATAAAAGCCAGAAAAGGCGCGAGGCGTTTTATCAGGTCAACCTATTGAAGGTAGCCAGATATCAGAGTCTTTCCGTTCCTCTGATCTTACGTTAAAGTTTTAGAACTTCATTCAACATTACAGAAATCTTTTATCAAAGACTTAGCCCCAAGGTAAGCGGCGAGGAAATAACTCACCGTACTCCAGAGAGGAAGGATTCGAAGGCTTTCATCCAGGATCTGCGGCAGCAGGAGGATGGGATTTGCGTCATGTCTGCAAATTGAACTTAAAGACCGCGATCGAGTATTTTCACCATGTACATTCTAACTGGAAACGTACCAGAAATCATCAACTCAAGATATTTAATAAATTACAGCTTTTCCTTTCCTTGGAAATGGTGACTAGTGTTCTGTATAGACTTGTGCAATTTGTTTAGTTCCAAATCCGTTTTTTGTCAAAATTCTGCATATTAGTTAACTCTAAAAAATGTAAATTAGCAAAAGACTGTTTAATGTTTTTTTCTCTTTTTTAAATAACAAAAACCTGAAATTTTGAATATTTGTAAAATCCAAAATTTGAATATTCTAAAAATTCGAAAATCAGAAAGTACAACAATATGAAAATCAAAACAAATTTGTTATTTCAGATAATAGTTAGTTATTATTAGTTAGTTAGTTACTGTTCTGTATAGACTTGTGCAATTTGTTTAGTTCCAAATCCGTTTTTTTGTCAAAATTCTGCATATTAGTTAACACTAAAAAAAGTGAATTAGCAAAAGACTGTTTAATGTTTTTTTCTCTTTTTTAACCACTTGCCTACTGTGCACCTACACCCCCTTCCTGCCCAGACGAAATTTAAGCTTCCGGCACTGCGTCGCTTTAACTGACAATTGCGCGGTCATGCGACGTGGCTCCCAAACAAAATTGGCGTCCTTTTTTCCCACAAATAGAGCTTTCTTTTGGTGGTATTTGATCACCTCTGCGGTTTTTATTTTTTGCGCTATAAACAAAAATAAAGCGTCAATTTTGAAAAAAATGCAATATTTTTTACTTTTTGCTATAATAAATAACCCCAAAAATATATAAAAAATATATTTTTTTCCTCAGTTTAGGCCGATACGTATTCTTCTACATATTTTTGGTAAAAAAAAAAATACAATAAGCGTTTATCGATTGGTTTGCGCAAAATGTATAGTGTTTACAAAATAGGGGATAGTTTATGGCATTTTTTTTTTTACTATTAATGGCGGCGATCTGCAATTTTTTTATTGGGACTGCGACGTTATGGCGGACACTTCGGACACTTTTGTGACATTTTTGGGACCATTTACATTTATACAGTGAACAATGCTATAAATATGCATTGATTACTGTATAAATGTGACTGGAAGTGAAGGGGTTAACCACTAGGGGGCGGGGAAGGGGTTAAATGTGTGTCCTATGAGTGTTCTAACTGTAGGGGGAGGGGCGGTGACTGGGGGAGGTGACCGATTGTGTCCCTATGTACAAGGGACACAACCGCTCTCCTCTCTCCCTGACAGGGACGTGGAGCTCTGTGTTTACACACAGAGCTCCACGTCCCCGCTCAGTTACTGGGCAATCGCGTGTGCCCGGCGGCGATCGTTGCCGCCGGGCACTCGCACGGGATCCCCGCAGAGCGGTGGGCGGTGGACAGGTGGTTAAATAACAAAAACCTGAAATTTTGAATATTTGTAAAATCCAAAATTTGAATATTCGAAAAATTCGAAAATCAGAAAGTACAACAATATGAAAATCAAAACGAATTTGTTATTTCAGATAATAGTTAGTTATTATTAGTTAGTTAGTTAGTTACTGTTCTGTATAGACTTGTGCAATTTGTTTAGTTCCAAATCCGTTTTTTGTCAACATTTTGCATATTCGTTAACTCTAAAAAATATGAATTAGCAAAAGACTATTTAATGTTTTTTTTTTTCTTTTTTAAATAACAAAAACCTGAAATGTTTAATATTTGTAAAATCCAAAATTTGAATATTCGAAAAATTCGAAAATCAGAAAGTACAACAATGTGAAAATCAAAACGAATTTCTGCGAAAATTTGAAAACCCAAAAATCGGAAAATATGAAAGAGGGAAACATTTTAAAAATCCAAAAATCGATTAAATTATAGGTATTATTTAAATCTTCATTTAGGAATTTACACTAAATCACTTATTATCTTTATGTTTTTAACTCAGATTTTTCTTTTTTCAAATTTTTTGTTTGGTGTTTTTTTTTTTTTACTTCTATATCTTAAATGGTTCATATTAATAAACTTTCATATTATTAACCTCCCTGGCGGTATGATTCTTTCAGATTTTAGGTGCTGAAAGCGGTACCATTATTTTGCAAGGAAATTTGGCGTTTTATACTATAGGCCTGTAATTCTTAGGAATAACTCACTTAAATCTGACCAAACAAGAGTCTAATAGGCATCCCGGGTATGACATTTAAAAAAAAAAAAAAATATATATATATATATATATATATAAATTATAATATAATAAATAATTATAAATTATAATAATAATATAATTATTATAAAAATTATTCAATAATGTAATCAACTCAAAATCACTGAAATTTGCTCAGTTGCAGAATTGTCGCTGTCATTATTTTTTTTTTTAATGACGGATTTCCCCACAAATCGCTATCGCTCAATTCTGCAAGTGATTTTAATTTATTATGGCTGTTTTCTAGCTAATCTAAAACCATTTTTGACATAAAGGGACACTTTTGGTTGCTATGGACAATCTACACTTTGCAGGCAGAAAGAACAGTTTTTATTATACAAAAGTACATGCAGGGCACAGGGCAGACCACTAGGGACAAAGGGGGGTGTGTGACGAGACCCTTTCTCGCCCAGGTCCTGCTCTCCCGACACTCCTCTGCTTCTATTCGATCAACTTGCAGATTGCAACATCTGATGGTCCAGTCATCCAAGATTCCAGGATCCAACCTACAGCTATGTGCCGATTGGATCCATGAAGAACACACACACCAAACGAGTTGTATGAATGTTCAACCAGAACTCTTTATTGAAAGTACACAGCACACTTTTATACAGAATTTGGAACATTCCGCCCCCAACAACCGCTTTTCTATTGGTCAATTGTAAAGTACATTTGTGGTTTCCACTCAGGTCCTCTCCCATGCAAATTAGGACTTCAAAATGTCTCAGCAGAGATTGGTCCCAAAGCTTGAATAGCCTAACTATGTGTGTTGAGACAGAAGCCCCAAGGGGGTAATTACTACAATGAAGCAATCAGAACAACAATTAACACCTCTACACACTGGACAATAAAATGTCTCTCACAAGCCCGGCTCCACTTATTTCACTAGTCGGAGCCAAAACTTGAAGTGTCATTGTCCTAGTGACCTAGTCAGGACAAATTAAGCCACTCCCAGTATCTCTTGCAATATGTACTATCCACAATGTCTCATCTTCTGCAATACATGAATATGGATTTCACGTAGAAACACTTTAATATCTCACGATCCATGACAGGGTGTGTATTTTTTTACATATAGTACTGAAATCTGTAATATTACTGTATGTAATGTGTTAGTTTACGTTTTTGAATATGGCGCCATTTTCCGCCCCCGTGCGTCGTAACGTCGCAGGGAACGGAGCTCGGCGGCACACAGAGGCACTCACACAGCGCGGATGCATCGCTGGATCCAGGAACAAGGTAAGTAAACCCTGTCTGTGCACTCTGCAAGGCGAGCCCGAGTCTGACTCGGGGTTACCGATCGCAGCATAAAAAATTATCCCCGAGTCAGACTCGGGAATACCGCCAGGGGGGTTAATATTCATATTAATATACCGGTACGTTGATTATTAAATGCTAATTTGGCTTTACTGTAAATTATTATAACAATGTTGTTTGTGTTTAATCCAATGTGTAGATGTTGTAAAACATTTGCGATTGTATGCGAAATACAATAAAACAATAATAATGAAAATGTATTGTACTTAAATTATAGGTATTGGAATTTCCATTCAAATTTGGCTGTTAGTGAACGTAAAGAATACAAATGTATCCAAAGTTACGAATTATCCAAAATAATGAATGCCGCATCTAAACAAACGAAACGTAACAAATTAATAATAATAACAACAACAATAATAATAATAATATTAAAACCGTTTTATTATTTTTATCATTATTATTATTATTTTTTATTAATTTATTCTGTTCCATTTGTTTAAAAGCAGCATTCGTTATTTCAGATAATAGTTAGTTATTATTAGTTAGTTAGTTAGTTAGTTACTTATTCTTTTTAATTTTCTTATTTTCCGATTTTCAAATTTCCGAATGTACAAATATTCAAATTTAAGAATTGCGATCAAAATACATGACCCGAAAAATGAAAAAAAAAAATTCGGCAGTGCACATGTCTAGTGTTTATAACATACAGCCAGCCGATCAGAAAGAACTAAAATCTGAAAATCAAAACGAAATTCTGTAAATTTGAAAGAACGAAAATTTGAAAACCCCAAAATTCGAAAGAGCAAAACTCAGAAAATATGAAAGAGGGTTCAGGACTACATGTCCCAGTGTCCTTAGCGGCAAATCCAAGTCCTCGCTGCTGCTGATTTGCTGAGAGCTGGACAGGGGAGGAGAAGCAGGATCGAGCAGGGAAGGTCACATAGACACTCTAGCAACACAAAAGGGAAGCGAGGGGAGAGGACCGGCTGAAGGTCACACAGCTGACATCACAGTGGTGGTGGTGGGGGGATTAACACAGTTAGCAACCCTGGCTCCAAATTTTATTTTATTTTATTTATTTTAAATTTTTATTTATTTATTTATTTTCTTGTATGATACCAGATTGTACAATATTTTTTATTTTGTTTTTATCTTTTTTTTTTTTTTCTCATATGATACCAGATTGTACGATTTTTTTTTAAAAAACATTTTCTCATATGATACCAGATTGTACGATTTAAAAAAAAAAAAAAAATTCTCATATGATACCAGATTGTACGATATCTTTTATTTAATTTTTGTATCTTTTTATTTTTTTCTCATATGATACCAGATTGTACGATTTTTAGAAAAAATTTTTTTTTTCCTCATATGATACCAGATCGTACGATTTTCGTTTAATCAGTAAAATTTTCATCCAAAAAAAAAAAAAAAAACGGAAGAGAAAGACCACACATGCTCAGAAACGTAAGAATACTTTACAATACAACACATTACATCACTTTGAAGTTTTATTCTGTCGTTTGAGAATTTTTACGTTTAGTAACCTCTTAATGGTGACTGGCTTACCAAAAAAAAAAATGGCGATCATTCATCCGATATTCACATCATGTTTGAGGCTTTTTTTTTAATATATTCTCTCTTTTTTTTTTTATTATATAAATAGATATAAACAGATACACATGACAAAAATCGTATTCCGTTATCTAAACTCTAAACATTTATTCCCACCAATCCACAAACCCTCCCCCAACACAACCCACCCAAAGGAAAATACAAAAAAAAAAGAGAGAGAAAATAAAAAAATAAAGAAAAACTCTCCCCTCCTCTCCCCTCCTTTCCTCTCCCCATCTCCCTACACCTCCATCTATTCCTCCAACCTCCAGATTCCCTGAATTCCATCCATTCTCCATAAATTTAATTTTAACCGCTTGCCGACCGCCAAGCGACTTTTTACGTCGACAGAATGGCAACGGGTGTATATATACGTCCCCTTTAAATTGCTGCAGTGTACTCATGCGTGTCGGCTCTGGCACGCTCGCAACCCTCCTGCGAGCTCCGTGACCGTGCCCGCGGGACTCGTGGACTCAATGTCCGCCGGTGTCCCGCGATCGTCTCACGCAGCTGAAGAACGGGGAGATGTCAGTGTAAACACAACGGGCCAGATTCTCAGAAGAGATACACCATCGTATCTCTGTTTCTGAGGCGTCCTATCTATGCGACTGATTCTTAGAATCAGTTACGCATAGATTTTGCTTAGATCCGACTGGCGTAAGTCACTTACACCGTCGGATCTAAGTTGCAATGTTACGCTGGCCGCTAGGTGGCTTTCCCGTCGGTTTCTGCGTCGAATATGCAAATGAGCCTGATATGCCGATTCCCCAACGTATTTGCGCACCGTCGTTGTAGTTTACGTAGTTTGCGTAAGCGTAAGGTTACCCCTGCTATATGAGGGGTAACCTTGCATAGGTCCGGCGTACGCCATGTTAGGTATGGACGTCGGGACAGCGTCGTGTTTTTCCGTCGTTTCCGTTGTTTACATAACTCGTCACGAATAGGGCTGTGCATTAATTACGTTGATGTCGAAACCAATGTATTTGTGGCGTACTATGGAGCATGCGCAGTGGGCTACATTTACGGCCGGCGCATGCGCAGTTCGTTCGGCGCCGGGGCGCGCTTAATTTAAATACAACACGCCCACCTCCTTCCTACTTTGAATTACGCGGCCTTACGCCGGCCCATTTACGCTGCGCCGCCGCAAATTACGGAGCAAGTGCTTTGAGAATACAGCACTTGCCCGTAAAAGCTGCAGAGAATCTGGCCCAACATCTCCCCCGTTCTGCCTAGTGACATCTGTTCCCTTTCTTCGGGAGCAGCGATCAGTGACGTGTCACGGCAAGCCACGCCCCCTAACAGTTAGAAGCACTCCCTAGGTCACACTTAACCCCTTCAGCGCCCCTTACAAGTTAACCTCTTCCCTGCCAGTGTAATTGTTCCAGTAACCAGTGCATTTTATAGCACTGACGCTGTAAAAATTACAATGGTCCCAAAATGGTGTCAATAAGTGTCCGATGTGTCCGCCACAATGTCACAGTCACGATAAAAATCACTGGTCGCCGCCATTACTAGTAAAAAAAAATAATAATAATAAAAATACCATAAAAATATCCCCTATTTTGTAGACGCTGTAAATTTTGCGCAAACTAATTAATATACACTTATTGGGCCAGATCCACAGAGAGAGTACGCCGGTGTATCTACTGATACGCCGGCGTACTTTCAAAGTTCCCGCGTCGTATCTTTAGTATAAATCCTCAAACCAAGATATGACGGCATCTGGGTTCGATCCGACAGGCGTACGCCTTTGGATCGTAGATGCAATACTTCGGCGTCCGCTGGGTGGAGTTCTCGTTGTTTTCCGCGTCGAGTATGCTAATTAGCTATTTCCTGACGATCCACGGACGTACGCGCGGCCGTCGCATTCTCTTACGGCATCTCTAGTCGGCTTTTTCCGGCGTATAGTTAAAGCTGCTTCTTTGCAGCGTATAGTTAGACTTGCCATGCTAATTATGGCCGTCGTTCCCGCATCGAAATTTGATTTATTTTTTATTTTTGCGTAAGTTGTCCGTGAATAGGAATGTACGTAATTCACGCTAGTTAAAAAACAATAAAGTCGTTGCGACTTAATTTAGCGCAATGCATGGCGGGAAATTTCTGAACGGAGCATGCGCAGTTCGATCGGCACGGGGACGCGCTTCATTTAAAATGAAACACGCCCCCTACCCGCCCAACTTCAATTCCGCACCGTTACGCCGCTTGAGATACACTACGCCGCCGTAACTTACGGCGCAAAATCTTTATGGATTCGAACTAAAGCCAGGTAAGGTACGGCGGCGTAGCGTATCTCAGATACGAGGCGCCGGGGCAGATCTTTGTGGATCTGGCCCATTGCTTTTTTTTTTTTTACCAAAAATATGTGGAGAATACGTCTCAGTCTAAACTGTTTTTCTTTATAACAGAAAAAATAAAAACCGCAGAGGTGATCAAATACCACCAAAAGAAAGCTCTATTTGTGGGGAAAAAAAAGGACGTCAATTTTGTTTGGGAGCCACGTCGCACAACCGCGCAATTGTCGACACAGAGGGGCTGAAGTTGTTAATAAAGAAATATAAATAAATATTATTAAAATTATTATATTGCAAATAGAGGGTGCAATCAGCGCAAAAATATGTATGATCAACGTGATTAATATAGCATAAAAAATATAAATAAGTAAATAAATAAATGAAGTGAAAATATGTATCACTACAAATTAATCCATAGAAAAGATGCAGAAACCAAACAGTTAATGTATATAGGGAATGCAAGCTAAGCACAAAAAGGACCTTCACACAAATCCCAAGTAGTACAAAATATATATATATAGTGCAGCGCAAACCATGTAAAATATAGAATATAATAAGAAAATTGGTAAAGTCCAAACAATTTGTGACAAAAGGAGAAAAACTTCTGTAGAACATTCAGTGAGATGAATGATTGAATGAAGATCTTCACCACGTGAGAGAAAGCTAGGGTAGCAGGTATTGAAACTTATCCCTCCACCAGTGTAGATGGCTACTCTCACCTTAGGTTAAGACCACTGGGTTAGCAGATGGTCATTAGAGCATTAGGAAAACAGGATGTGAGGTAGGTCTCCTATTGATGGTCTCAGCATGGATACCGGAGCAAGGGGACATGGAAGAAAAAACAACCATCTAAGAGCTTCCGCCTGATCACTGCTTTAATCAAATAGGCATTTGACAGGCTACTCACATTTCTTCAGATGTAAACAGGCATGTACATATATGTAACACAGCTCACGGAGTTCACCAGGAATGACACCGAGCGACGTGTAGGCTCCAAAACCCCTGGACGCGTTGCGTGAAAACACTTCCTTAGCAGGGTGGAGTGGAGTCTGTTTACATCTGAAGAAATGTGAGTAGCCTGTCAAATGCCTATTTGATTAAAGCAGTGATCAGGCGGAAGCTCTTAGATGGTTGTTTTTTCTTCCATGTCCCCTTGCTCCGGTATCCATGCTGAGACCATCAATAGGAGACCTACTTCACATCCTGTTTTCCTAATGCTCTAATGACCATCTGCTAACCCAGTGGTCTTTAGTGTTGAGCAGAATATGCCATATTCGATTTCGCGATATATCTCGAATATATAGTCGAATATTCGAGATATATTCGCTAAATACGAATATTCGTGATATTTTTTGAACATGAAATGATTGCGAAATTTCGCTATTGCGAATGCGAATTGCGAATGCGAAATTTCGAGAAATGCGGAATGGAGCACTCTGATTGGCTCAGAATATTCGTGATATATTACAATACACAATAATTGCGAATATTCGAGAAATGCGGAATGGAGCACTCTGATTGGCTCAGAATATTCGTGATATATTACAATACAAAATAATTGCGAAATTTCGGCAAATGCGGAAGGAGCACTCTGATTGGCTCAGAATATTCGTGATATATTACAATACAAAATAATTGCGAATATTCGGCAAATGCGGAAGGAGCACTCTGATTGGCTCAGAATATTCGTGATATATTACAATACACAATAATTGCGAATATTCAGCAAATGCGGAAGGAGCACTCTGATTGGCTCAGAATATTCGTGATATATTACAATACAAAATAATTGCGAATATTCGAGAAATGCGGAAGGAGCACTCTGATTGGCTCAGAACATTCGTGATATATTACAATACAAAATAATTGTGAATATTCGAGAAATGCGGAATGGAGCACTCTGATTGGCTCAGAACATTCGTGATATATTACAATACAAAATAATCGCGCGATATCGCTATTGCCGAATAATCGCATTGCGATTTTTCGGCAATATAAAATGAGCGCTGCAGCTACTCGGCCCAAGGTCTCTAATCATACCAGCAATGCTTTTAGACGTCGATGGGGATCTCCAGGATGTGATCTGTTCTAAAAAAAAAAAAATTGAAAAAATACGAATATTCGAAATAGCGAATATTCACCGCAAAATTTGGAATATATCGCGAATACTCGAATATGCCATATTGGTAGCGAATATTCGCAATGCGAATATTCGTGAGCAACACTAGTGGTCTTAACCTAAGGTGAGAGTAGCCATCTACACTGGTGGAGGGATAAGTTTCAATACCTGCTACCCTAGCTTTCTCTCACGTGGTGAAGATCTTCATTCAATCATTCATCTCACTGAATGTTCTACAGAAGTTTTTCTCCTTTTGTCACAAATTGTTTGGACTTTACCAATTTTCTTATTATATTCTATATTTTACATGGTTTGCGCTGCACTATATATATATATATTTTGTAAAATTATTATATACCATCAAAAGAAAGCATGATCTGTCTAAAAAAAAAAAAAAAAAAAAATGATATACAGTAAATTAGTGTTGCATGAGTAGTTGTCAGGCAAACGATCACAGTACTAAAACCTGAAAAATGGCCTGGTAATGAGAGGATAACACAGGCCGGTACTGAAGTGGTTAAGAAACATTTTGTTTTCTATAAAAGATCGGTAGGGAGGGATGCACGGAGAGTTATTTTTTTCGTTAGTATGCATTGCAATCCGTAGATGGAGATTGAGAAACAAAGAGGGCTCTGAATTTCATTTCACCTTCTACTTTGCTGGAAATAGGAATATTTACTATTGATGTGTTAGGAAGGAGCGGTGTGGAAGTGAGAAGAACCTTTACAGATTACATCGTTCTAGAATGCAAAATAAATGCTGGGCTATGCTTTTTCCTTCAAAGCTTGCCGATGGTTTGATGGTTATTGAGTTGCCGATGTGTTAAGAAAGTCCATAATAATAATAATAATAATAATAATAAAAAATAAGGAAACAATGAATTTTCTTCTGCATTATATACAAACTTATTTTTGTGCCACCTGAATGAACCCGAAGAACTTCAACTTTAAAGCGGAGTTCCACCCAAAAAAGGGACTTCCGCTTTTTGGAATCCCCCCACCCTCCGCTGTCACATTTGGCACCTTTCAAGGGGGAGGGGGGAGCAGATACCCGTGTAATACAGGTATTTGCTCCCACTTCCGGGAATAGATCACTACGCCACGTCCGGCGTCCTACGACACGTCCGGCGCCTCCTCCGTCCTCCCCGATGTCTTCTAGGAGACACACAGTTCGTAGAAGGCAGCAGGGACCGGTGGCAATGCACAGCGTGAGTCACTCATGCGCAGTAGGGAACTGTGGTACCTTACCTTACCGAAGATGGCGGCGCCAACATCCGAGGACCGAGGGACGCGTTAGCCTCGGGCAGGGGAGGGCTGGCAGCCTTATGCCTGGGGGGGAAGTCCAGTCAAGTGGCATTGAACCGTTGAATGAGCTCAACATTCATGGCCCACCTGGTTTTTCAAAGCAGCTTCACCAGTGCCCATCAGTGCAGCCAACTCCAGTGCCCATCAATGCAGCCTGATCACTGGGCAGGTTACATGGGATGTATGGTGGGAGGGGGAGATGGGGGTTAGGTTGGCGTGTCAGGGTCTCTCACCTCAGTGATCTCTGCCCAGCAGGTCCTTGCACGGCACGGCCTCCTGGGGGGGGATGTTCCTGGTCCTGGGTTCAAGTTGCAGCCAGCGCCCAGCCCTGCGTCCCGACTCCCTGGCAAGCACTGCCTTTTCCAAGAATCCGGTCCCAGGGAGTTGTAGTTTCCTCTGCGCTGCTCTGTTTTCCACCCACCGGGAGCTTGAGCGTGGACTACAAATCCTGGGACCGGAATGCAAAAGCTAGTGGTGAGCCCATGTGGCCGCCGCCCGACTTCCTAGTGCAGAATAAAAAATATGGTAAAGGGCAGAGGCTGCCGACCATTTTTAAGATAAGTTAGAGCGGCCTGGGAGGCAATTGCCACCCTGCCCCCCCCGGCCCAGCCCTCCCCTGGCCTCGGGTGCCGACATCGCAGGCATGCTGGACAGGTAAGTGTCCTTATTTTAAAAGTTAGAAGCTGCAGTATTTGTGGCTGCTGACTTAAAAAAAAAAAAAAAAAATGGCAGACCTCCACAGGTGCTATAGCGTTAAAAAAGCGGTATTCAATCACCTTTGGGGATACCTTAACAAATATCCCCAAAAAAGATATAAAAAATAAATAAAAATGTCCTCAGTTTAGACTGATACGTATCCTTCTACATATTTGTGGTAAAAAGAAAAATCGCAATAAGCGTTTATAGATTGGTTTGCGCAAAATTTATAGCGTTTACAAAAGAGTTTTATTGCATTTTTATAAAAAATAATTTTTTTACTACTAATGGCAGCGATTTTTTTCATGACTGCGACATTATGGCGGACACATCGGACACTTTTGGAACATTTTTGGGACCGTTGTCATTTTCACAGCAAAAAATGCTATAAAAATGCACTGATTAATGTGAAAATGACAATTGCAGTTTAGGAGTTAACCACTAGGGGGCGCTGTAGGGGTTAAGTGTGACCTCATATGTGTTGCTACTGTAGGGGGGCGGGGGTTGGATGCGTGACGTCATTGATTGCCTTTCCCTATATCAGGGAACAGACAATCAATGACGGCGCCACAACGAAGAACAGGGAAGCCGTGTTTACACTCCCCCCCCCGTTCTTCAGCTCCGGGGACCGATCGCGGGACTCCGGTGGAGATCGGGTCCACGGGTCCCGCGGCCACGGTCACGGAGCTTTGGACCGACCCAAGGCTGGGCATTAACCAATCACGTGATTGTGCCCAGCCGTGCCATTCCGCCGACGTACATCGGCAGTAGGCAGTCCTTAAAGCGGGTGTTCACCCTATAAAAAATGTCTAACATTACATCCAGCCCAGTTCTGCTAATAAAATTACGCTGGCCTTTTTTTTCTACTGCCGTAGATAGCGTTTATCCGAAGGATTCACCGCGGCTTCCGGGTAGGGAATCCCGCGGGAGTGGGCGTTCCTATTGACATGCCATTTGATTGACATGCTAAACGACGGCGCATACAGTGCGTCACGACTTGCCGAAAGAAGCTTGGGTCGGGTCGGCTCGGCTCTATTCGGCGCCTGCGCACTGGCGTTCGGCTTCTTTCGGGAAGTCGTGATGCGCTGTATGCGCCGTCGTTTAGCATGTCAATCAATTGGCATGTCAATAGGAACGCCCACCCCCGCGGGATTTCCTACCCGGAAGCCATGGTGAATCCTTCGGATAAACGATATTTACGGTAGTAAAAAAAAAAAGGTCAAAGGTCAGCGTAATTTTATTAGCAGAACTGGGCTGGATGTAATGTTAGAAATTTTTTATAGGGTGAACCCCCCGCTTTAAGCGGTTAAAGGGTCTTTGCAGTAAAGGCAAGGAGACATAGACCCTCTCTTGTTCTATGCAAAATGAAAAATAAGAAGTTCCGTCTTTAGTTCTACTTTTAGAGCTCACAGTTTGTGAAAACTTTTCTCGCCTGGATCTCGATGTGCGCACATTGGGCGGCGTCCTCCGGGATCCATTAATCTGAAAACTCAAAAAAAAAAAAATATCAATTGCGTCCCGAATGGCAACAAGTTAACTTCTCTATCAGTCGGAGGAAATGCCTCTAAGCGTTTGAATCCTTCCGAATTTATCCATCCATAATTTACAAGAAATAAAACAGATGGTGGATTCAGCACTCCGTTTACCAAGCAAACAGTTTAATAAAATCCACCGGGGGGGGGGGGGGGGCTCTCTCATTTTATCTGATGTTTTTACTCTGCAGAGGCCTTTCTGAGCAAATCAGAATGATATGAAAGTTACAAATTTCGGACAGGTGGTGACTGAGCCCCGCGTGTCTGCAGGAAGATCGGAATAATCAGATAGATGATTAAAGCATCCCATAATATACGGAACTCGGGGTCAGGAAATAATGTTCTATAAACCACCAGCCTGATGGATAAAACTTTACAAATCACTTTGAGAATTAATAATTTGGATTAGCCTTGCCTGCATCAAAAGATAGCAGATGGCGCTCATATGGCTGCTGATCAACAAACATTTAACCACTTCTGGACCACCGCATGCCGATATACGTCGGCTGTTTGAAGAGGGATATCTTTGTTATGGCAGCAGCTATCTACCATAACCCCGGTATCCTTGTTGTAACAGAGCGTCCCACACTCCGCTTGAGTGCTTCCGTCATATACCGCTTCCTATCAGTCTGGATATAGATATCAGATATTCCAGCTGCCCTCAACACACGAGACGAGACTTGTTTGTGTGCTAAACATGGAGTGTTTATTAGAACCAAGAATATAAAGAGGTAACCAGAACATAAATTAACATGAGCTAATTAACTAATCATTTTCCCA
The DNA here is from genome assembly GCA_029574335.1 of Rana kukunoris. Classification (NCBI taxonomy): domain Eukaryota; kingdom Metazoa; phylum Chordata; class Amphibia; order Anura; family Ranidae; genus Rana; species Rana kukunoris. Next base: position 241,906,035 of record CM056054.1, read on the forward strand.
GACTAGGTCACTCCGAGATATGACCTTTCAAGGTAGGCATTCCCGTCTCCTATCACCTGCTATACAATACACATTATCATAAGTGTAAACACATGACACCTTCACACAATAGCAGGGTCAATTAGCACAGAGAACAGAGATGGCTGGAAGCGAGGACATTAGCATCTATGAATGAGTCACTCTTACAACCAACCCTTTGAGTTCACAATCAACAACCAGCAAATAGTTCTCACAGATACCCTGGAATATATTGTGGATAATAATTACATAATAATCCCCTCTTAGGTAGTCCAAGATATCATTTCTCGGTCATCCTAGGCCCCTAGTGGACATAGGATGATTTTAGACATAAGAGGGTCCGAGTCTGTCACACTCGTCTTCAGCTGGCAGTCCAGTTTTCTATAATGGTGGTCTCTGCAGCGGATTCGCTGCAAGATCACTTTTATTGGCGGAGGGAGAGGGCCCCCTCCGCTGCTTACCGTAGGGTGACCACATTTCCAAACTACCATTCAGGGACACCCCCCCTTCCCAAAAATCAGCTTGTGCTGTAACGAATCACAGCACAGTGATTGGACACAAGAGGCGGGATTTATGATTTCTCCAATCACAAGCAGGGGGCTGGGATTGTGCTCCTCCAGGCATTCCTGGCCAGGACAAGTACTGTCAGTGAGTAAAGCGGTGATGTGGCGGCCCTTTTTGGGGGCATCAGATTGGCCCAAGGTGGGGTGGGTGTGTCAGTTTCATTCTGGGGCACTGTATTGTCCTGGAATGAAGGTGCCCGGGACAGACCTGCAAAATGTGGCACTGTCCTGGGAAATCCGGGACACGTGGTCACCCTATCTTTTTACGCTATAAACAAAATTAGAGTGACAATTTGGAAAAAAATGCAATATGTTTTACTTTTTGCTATAATAAATATCCCCAAAAAAATCTATAAAAAAACAAGATTTTTCCATAGTTTAGGCTGATAATAAGTATCTCCATGTTCTCAGTTTAGGCCGATACGTATTCTTCTACATATTTTTGGTAAAAAAAAAAAAAATGCAAAAAGCGTATATTGATTGGTTTGCGCAAAAGTTATAGCATCTACAAATAGGGGATAGTTTTATGGCATTTTTTTTTCTAGTAGTGGTGGCGATCTGCGATTTTTATTGTGACTGCGACATAATGGCGGACACATCGGACACTTTTGACACATTTTTGGGACCATTGTCATTTTTACAGCAATCAGTGCTATAAAAATGCACTGATTACTGTGAAAATGACACTGTCAGAGGTTCACCACTAGGTGTTGCTGAAGGGGTTAAGTGTGTCCTAGGGAGTGATTCTAACTGTTAGGGGGTGTGGCTACGAGTGACACGTCACTGATCGCTGTTCCCGATTAGAAGGAGCAGATGATCAGTGACAGTGTCACTGGGCAGAACGGGGAGAGGCATGTTTACACTTGCCTCTCCCCGTTCTGCATCTCTATGACCCGATCGCGGGACACCAATGGGGACATCGAGTCCGTGGGTCCCGCGGGCACGGTCGCGGAGGTTATGGCAGGGAGGGAATTTCAAAGTGACGTAAATATATGTTAGTTTGACCAGCCGTGCCATTCTGCCGATGTAAATGTACAGGAGCCGGTCTCTAACCGGTTAAATTACACCATATGTTAGGAGAATACCTGTAGAGAGGCCGAAAACATTAAGCCAAGCCCCGTTCTCCGTCCTTAGGTGACAGAGTTGTCTGAACCACTAGACAGAAGATCTGTGTCAGAGTCACAAGCCAAGGTCGATGCAGGATAACAGTTTCAGAGTCGAGAGTCACAAGCCAGGGTCAAGGCAGGAGAATTTCAAAGTTGAGGGTCAGAAGCCAGGGTCAAGGCAGGAGAAGAGTTTCGTTGTCGGGGAGTCACAAGCCAGGGTCAAGGCAGAAGAAGAGTTTCTTTGTCGGGGAGTCACAAGCCAGGGTCAAGGCAGAAGAAGAGTTTCTTTGTCGGGGAGTCACAAGCCAGGGTCAAGGCAGAAGAAGAGTTTTGTTGTCGGGGAGTCACAAGCCAGGGTCAAGGCAGAAGAAGAGTTTTGTTGTCGGGAAATCACAAGCCAGGGTCAAGGTAGGAGAAGAGTTTCGTTGTCGGGGAGTCACAAGCCAAGGTCTATGCAGAAGAAGAGTTTCAAAGTCGAGGGTCACGAGCCAGGGTCAAGGCAGGAGAATTTCAAAGTTGAGGGTCACAAGCCAGGGTCAAGGCAGGAGAAGAGTTTCATTGTCGGGGAGTTACAAGCCAAGATCTATGCAGGAGAAGAGTTTCAAAGTCGAGGGTCACGAGCCAGGGTCAAGGCAGGAGAATTTCAAAGTTGAGGGTCACAAGCCAGGGTCAAGGCAGGAGAAGAGTTTCATTGTCGGGGAGTTACAAGCCAAGATCTCTGCAGGAGAAGAGTTTCAAAGTCGAGGGTCACAAGCCAGGGTCAAGGCAGGAGAATTTCAAAGTTTAGAGTCACAAGCCAGCGTCATGGCAGGAGAAGAGTTTCAAAGTCGAGGGTCACAAGCCAGGGTCAAGGCAGGAGAATTTCAAAGTTGAGGGTCACAAGCCAGGGTCAAGGCAGGAGAAGAGTTTCATTGTCGGGGGGTCACAAGCCAAAGTCAATGCAGGAGAAGAGTTTCAAAGTTGAGGTAGTTCAGTAGCAATAGAGGTGTAACGCCATCTGCGTTACTTCTGATAGAACGAGCGCAGCTGTACATAGTATTGACAGCCGCGCTCCGTTCTACATCTCATCCGCGTCACTTCCGGTGCGCGGACGTCTGCGCTCCACGCTGGAACGCGGAAGTGCGACCCGCAGTATTCCGCGTTCCAGGCGCACTATTTAAATCCCCTGATGTGGCGGCAGGGTGTTCGATTATTCCTGTTGGACGCCTGCCGCCACCAGGGACCCGGACCCCTCACACAGGTGACCCAGGACTCTGCACTCCTTCACCCCCGCATTGGCCACAGCACAAAGACCGCAGCACTACCCAGTCTGTGTCTGCTACACAGCCTGCAATGCAAAGGGACCTTATTATCCTGCAGGAAGGACCTCCAGACTGAACACATCAGTACCGCAAGTAGCCCATGTGGCCATTATTGCTCTGTTGCTATGTATACTAATTACTGTGTCTAGAGGACTGTAATCTGTTGCTGGTATCTGTTCACTGTTGCTTTGGCATCATAGGCTCTGCTTAGTGCCCCTTAGTCATAACATTCTCTGCCTCCTTGCTACTGCTTCGCTTTCTGTTTATTTCCTTGTTGATGCAATAGCTACGCCAATAGCAAGGTTGTTTCTCATTGGAGGCTGTGATGACCAAAAGACCCCATAACGTCTCTGTACATAGAGATAATCTGGTGGTCGTGACCTGAGTAACCTCCGCATCTGAGATCCAGACCATAGTCCAGAGTGCCAATACCACGCAGGGTCATAACATAATAATCGAACCACAAAAAAGATGGATCCAGCGGAACTCGCAAACCATTTGGTTGGACTCTCACAAAGGGTAGACACCCTTACCAACTCCTTAGCCGAGTTACGCCTAGAGAATGATGCTCTTCGCAACCAAAATTTAGCACAAGCCAGAGAGAGACCTGAGCCCAAAGTTTGTCCCCCAGAAACTTTCTCCGGGGATAGAAAACTTTTTCGCCAGTTTGTAAGTTCGTGTCGACTAATGTTCGAGTTACGGCCACACACGTACTTCTCTGATAGGGTCAGAATCCTCACGCTAGTCTCTTACCTTAGGGGTGAACCTAGAGTCTGGGCTGATTCTTACTTAGAAGAGCATGGAGATCTCCTGGGCGCTTTTGACACCTTCCTGGAAGAGATGTCCCAGCTCTATGAGGATTCAAACAAACAGCTGACTGCTGAGAACTCAATTAGGAATCTCAAGCAGGGAAGAAGACCCGTCGAAGACTACATAACAGAATTTAAATGTTGGTGCAGAGAGACCCAGTGGTCAGACGTTGCCCTACGGAACCAATTTCGGTTAGGCTTAACAGAAGCAATGAAAGGATGCTTCCTCCATCTCTAGAAGACCTTATGCATCTTTCTGTTGCTATTGACCGACGCATTCGTGAAAGGAAAGCGGAACGTGCTGTCACATTTCCACCTACTCCATTCAAGAGGGCCAGCTCACCACCCAAAGATGTTCCTATGGAGCTTGGAACAATCAAGGGACCATTGTCTTCTGCTGAAAAACAACGCCGCAGAGCTCAAAACCTATGTCTGTATTGCTCAGCTCCTGATCATATTGTCTCCAATTGTCCCCTTCTAAAGAGGAATTTTGAAGGTAAAGATGTCCGAATTAATAAGCTTAATACCTCTGGTTCTATCTCTAACCAATACATCTTTATTGCCCTTACCTTACAGTGGGAACAAGAAAAGATTACCCTTGACGCAATGGTCGACAGCGGTGCCTGTGGAAATTTCATAGATTCAAAAATTGTAGATTCCAATAAAATTCCCCGTGTGTTAAAGCAATTTCCTGTGTCACTCACTTTTATTGATGGTTCTTCATCCTCTTCTGGTCCCGTTTCTTTTCAAACCTCCCCCCTGTTGGTTACTTGTAGCTCAGGTCATACGGAGACCCTTGCTTTTGACATAATCTCGTCACCGGTATTCCCAATAGTTCTAGGTCTACCATGGCTATGTCTTCACCAGCCCACTTTCCAATGGGCAACCAGTTCGCTAACACTACAATCCAAATTTTGTACGGAGTCCTGTTACTCCAGTTACTCTATCTCCTTTACGGAGTCTCACCATGCTCAGCTTCCAGTACACCTACTTGACTTCACGGATGTCTTCAGTAAGACTAACGCAGATATACTTCCCCCACACCGGATCTATGACTGTCCAATAGACCTCATTCCTGACAAACCCATCCCGACTGCGCGTATTTATCCGTTGTCACAACCAGAGCTTGGTCATCTCAAGATTTACCTGGACGAAAATCTCAAGAAAGGCTTTATTAGACCTTCCACCTCTCCAGCAAGTGCTGCAATGTTTTTTGTTAAGAATAAAGATGGCTCACTCCGACCAATAATAGATTACAGATCTCTCAACAACATCACCGTGAAGAATAGATATCCCTTACCACTAATCCCAGAGCTTATTGAGCGTCTCCAGACATCCAAAATTTTCACTAAATTAGATCTTAGAGGTGCCTACAATCTGATAAGAATCCGCCCAGGTGATGAATGGAAGACTGCTTTCAAGACTCGCTATGGACTATTCGAATACACTGTGATGCCATTTGGCTTATGTAACGCCCCAGCCACGTTCCAGTGGTTCATTAATGATATCTTCCGAGATTTACTTGACATTTGTGTTGTAATCTATTTGGATGACATCTTAATTTACTCTGACACTCCTGAGGAACACGCCAAGCACGTGCGCTGGGTCCTGGCTAGGCTCAGAACACACTCTCTATATGCAAAACTTGAGAAGTGCGTTTTCAGTCAAACCAGCGTCTCTTTTCTCGGATATCTAATTACCCCAAAGGGCATTCAAATGGACTCTTCCAAGGTAGATTGCATTCTTTCCTGGCCGGTACCGCATACTAGGAAGGCTTTACAAAGATTCCTTGTTTTCTCAAATTATTACAGAAAGTTCATCAAAAACTTTTCCGCTATTGTGAAACCACTCAGTAGTTTAACTAGCACTAAGACTCCCTTCTCTTGGTCAAGAGATGCTCAGAAATCCTTCGACATGCTCAAGGAGAGTTATACCTCTGCTCCCATCCTCCAACTTCCCAATCCACTTTTCCACTTCACACTTGAAGTGGATGCCTCACATTTCGCTCTAGGTGCTGTTCTCTCCCAGCAACCAAGCCTATCCGAGCCTCTGCATCCTGTAGCTTTCTACTCCAGGACTCTATCTACAGCAGAGAAGAATTATCCCATTGGTGAAAAAGAGCTTCTCGCAATCAAGGACGCCCTCAGTAATTGGAGACATCTACTGGAAGGTTCTACCCACCCAATCAGCATCCTTACAGACCATCGCAATTTGCAACACCTGAGGGCCTGTAAAACACTGTCTGCTCGCCAAGTTAGGTGGAGTTTGTTCTTTGACAGATTCGACTTTGTCATCTCTTACCGCCCCGGTTCTCAAAACCTTAAGGCGGACTCCCTCTCACGTATCTATGAAGACCAGACCACGGAAGATCCTCCTCAATCCATTATCCCTTCCAACCGCTTCGTTGGAGCTTCTGCTTCTTTCAAGCATTTACTTACTCAGACCTATGCTAAAGAGAGTACGCAATTACCTAAAGGTCTCACCAAACACTCTGACGGTCTTTATACCTTCAATAATAAGATTTATGTACCACCCCAATTACAACTCTTGCTTCTTAAACAACTCCATGATGCCCCTTTAGCGGGTCACCTCGGTATCAGTAAGACCATCCATTTAGTCAAACGTGATTACTGGTGGCCCCAGTTATCAAAGACAATCCATGATTACATTAATTCCTGTGTAATTTGTGCTACTAACAAACACTCAAGAAAACCTCCCTTTGGCCTCCTGTCCTCCATCCCAATTCCTAACAGACCATGGGATGTCATTTCAATGGACTTCATAGTCGATCTACCCCGTTCCCAGGGGGCTAACACCATTATGGTCACAGTTGACGTCCTAACTAAGATGGCCCACTTCATCCCTTTAAAGAAATTACCCACATCCCTTGAGACAGCAAATGGCTTCATACTTCACGTTCTTAAGCTCCATGGGTTACCCTCTCAGATCATCACTGACCGTGGCTCTCAATTTGTGTCCAGGTTCTGGAGAGCCCTTTGTCAAAACTTAAAGATTAATCATAAAATGTTCACCGCCTACCACCCACAAACAAATGGACAAACCGAACGTGTTAACCAGACACTTGAACAGTATCTTCGTTGTTACTGTACCCATCTACAGGATGATTGGCTCCATCAACTTCCATACGCCGAATTTGCATATAACAATGCCAGGAGTTCTTCCTCCCAACTCTCACCTTTCTACGCCAACTATGGTTATCATCCTAACAGCTTGCCATCTTCTTTCCCCACAAATAATGTTCCCTCTGTGGAAAATTACCTGACCACCTTGAAGAAGAGCCTGAGTACTCTCCGTTCCAACCTTGAAGCTGCTCAGCAGAAACAAAAAAAATATTATGATTCCCATAGGACAAAACCTCCTACATACAAAGTCGGCGATATGGTTTGGCTGTCTACTCGGAACTTACGCCTCAAGATACCTTCAAAGAAACTTGGCCGTCAATTTGCTGGACCTTTCCCAATCTCCCATGTAATTAACAAAAATGCGGTTAGGCTACTCCTGCCTCCAGATTGGAAGATACATCCCTCCTTTCATGTGTCACTTCTCAAACCTTTCACACCAAACCCGTTCCCTAATAGAGATCCTCACCCCCCTCCTCCTATCGAGGTTTTTGGTGAGACAGAGTATGAGGTAGAGAGAATTCTAGATTCCAAAAAGAGAGGTTCTTCCCTCCAATATCTTATTCGCTGGAAAGGTTATAGTCATCTCGATGATTCCTGGGAAGATTCCTCACACATTCATGCTCCCCGACTCATTAAACAGTTTCATCATAAACATCCTGATCGGCCAAATCCTGCTGGGTACTCTGTTGGTACCCCCTTGAGGAGGGGAGTATGTAACGCCATCTGCGTTACTTCTGATAGAACGAGCGCAGCTGTACATAGTATTGACAGCCGCGCTCCGTTCTACATCTCATCCGCGTCACTTCCGGTGCGGGGACGTCTGCGCTCCACGCTGGAACGCGGAAGTGCGACCCGCAGTATTCCGCGTTCCAGGCGCACAATTTAAATCCCCTGATGTGGCGGCAGGGTGTTCGATTATTCCTGTTGGACGCCTGCCGCCACCAGGGACCCGGATCCCTCACACAGGTGACCCAGGACTCTGCACTCCTTCACCCCCGCATTGGCCACAGCACAAAGACCGCAGCACTACCCAGCCTGTGTCTGCTACACAGCCTGCAATCCAAAGGGACCTTATTATCCTGCAGGAAGGACCTCCAGACTGAACACATCAGTACCGCAAGTAGCCCATGTGGCCATTATTGCTCTGTTGCTATGTATACTAATTACTGTGTCTAGAGGACTGTAATCTGTTGCTGGTATCTGTTCACTGTTGCTTTGGCATCATAGGCTCTGCTTAGTGCCCCTTAGTCATAACATTCTCTGCCTCCTTGCTACTGCTTCGCTTTCTGTTTATTTCCTTGTTGATGCAATAGCTACGCTAATAGCAAGGTTGTTTCTCATTGGAGGCTGTGATGACCAAAAGACCCCATAACGTCTCTGTACATAGAGATAATCTGGTGGTCGTGACCTGAGTAACCTCCGCATCTAAGATCCAGACCATAGTCCAGAGTGCCAATACCACGGGTCATAACAAGAGGTAGCTTGAGGCAGCGGATGGAATAACATGTGGAGCACAATAACCTGGAAAACAGGAAGTGCAGAGGCATGCCCCAAATCAGGAAGCTCATAGGAGGAGCAAAGAGTTCAAGGTTCCAGACAGGATCATCCAAGGAATTGCTCAGAGAGCTGTACAGCATTCCAGGTGGCTCAAAAAGACAAGACATCATCCACCCGACACAGTAGAGGTCCCAGGTCCAGTCCCTGACATCCTGGCACTAGGGATGAGCCGAACATACCCGCGTTCGGTTCGCACCAGAACCGTCAAACAGACCGCCCGTTTGCACGAACATTTAAAACCCCATTGGGACTCGAAAGTTCGAATTCAAAAACGATCATTTTAAAGACCAATATTCAAGTTATTGTTGGAAAACGTCTTTGAGAACCCGGGTCTTACCCCAGGGAACATGTATCAATAGAGCAGGACTCCTGAAAAAACGACCGTTTTTAAAACTTTTTTTTCCATTGATACATGTTCCCTCAAGCAAGACCCGGGTTCTCAAAGACGTTTTCACAGGCAAACTATAGACACCCAGCAGGTACAATATTTAAAGGAATTTTTCTTTCTTTTTTTTTAAGTTAAGCATCATTAAAATCACTGCTCCAGGAGCAGTGATTTTATTGATGCTTAAATAAAAAAATAAAATAAAAATTCCTTTAAATATTGTACCTGCTGTGTGTCTATACCTGTGATAACGTCTTTAAATAGCACAATAACCTGCCTGCCAGTAAATTAGGAAGAACTTATCTATCTAAGCTATACAATGTATAAATATATGTACAACTCCTGGGATGTATATATATATCCTCTACACACTGAAAATTTAACTAAACTGACTAGCCTGCCTGCCTGCTCTATCTAGCTATATAAAAAGACAATCTCTCTGTCTCTCTGACTGCTCTCATTTACAAGCCGGAACACACCACACGACGCCGCCCAGCAGGCGGCCTTATATAGTGTGGGGCGTGTGCTAAAGCCCTGAGCCATAATTGGCCAAAGCCACTCTGGCTTTGGCCAATTATGGCTCTCCGTTTTTTGCGCGCTGTGATTGGCCAAGCATGCAGGGTCATATTGCATGTTTGGCCAATCATCAGCGCGCAATGCCGCAGTGAATTATGGGCCGTTGCGTGTCACTCGAATTTGGCGCGAACGACCCGTTTTGTTAGAAATTTGTTGAACGTACAAACAGACAATGTTCGAGTCGAACATACGTTCGTATCGAACGCAGAGCTCATCCCTACCTGGCACCATATAAAAGAATATCACTCACATTTAAAATGCTTATTTAGACACCAAAACAGACAGTGGGATACCACCCATCACTATGATCTCATTAGAGCTGGTGTTCATTCCAATTATCGGATGTAGCGGTCCAGATGTGACATCACTGGAACCAGAAGTGACCACTGAAGACTCCATCTCTATGCGTTTCGTCTTCCTGGCATGATCAAGGAAGCTTGGTTTTATTAACAAGCTAAATTAAGTGAAAAGAGGGCCAGTGGTTGGGATATTCACCTGACTCCAATCTCTGATTGAGTGTCACACTTTCCCAAGGACCTCCTCTGAAGCTCCTCTTGCCACCCATCAGCTCCTCATTTTGGGTAAATACCACATTTTTTTATACACCTCTTAATAACCCCTCCTATTGGCAGTTGCCTTTTAACCCTGTCACATAGGTCTTTAATCTATGCTTCTAGACCAGTGGTTCTTAACCTGGGGTCGGGACCCCCTTAGGGGTCAAATGAGCATTTGCCAGGGGTCACAGAATCCTAGGCTGTTCCTGAAGCCGGCACCGCTCTTCCAGTCTTCTCGCGGTTGCCCAGCAAGGCTGTTCCTGGAGCCGTCCCATTCAGTTTTCGGCATGGCTGGGGGACAGAGTCTAGAGGTCAGCTGACTGGCGAGGAATGTGAAGTGGGAGAGGCTGGAGGAGACCCTATCTCCTGATTTCGGCATTGGTGTCACTGCAGCGAGACACCACAAAGTCAGGGACACAGTAAAGCTGGAGACACAGTGAGTAACACTACCTGTGATTACAGGTGCCATTAATAGTCCCCAATACAGTTCTTAGATCAGCAGATGACCTTGATCATGAGTACCTAAGTTGGCTGATCAGAACCCCTGCCCCCCAGCATTGCCACTCATCCCAACTCCCCGCCATTACTGCCATTGATCCCATTTCCTCCACCAAGGAGTAAGAGAAGGAAGGGAGACGAAAAGAGGGGGAGGAAGAAAGAAAAAGGGAGAGAAAGAATAAGGCTCCATTCACTCCTGAGCGTTTTGTCGCCTAAAGCGTGACGCTCAAAAACGCTAAAGGGGAAAAATACATTATTCCCTATGGAGATGGTTCACATCTCCACTCCAAAATGCTTGATGCCGAACGCCTGAAGCTCAAATAAGTTTGAGCTTAACGGGGTAATTCCCCCAAAAACCTTTTTTTACCATTGATTGAGGCTCGTTATGTCAAGGGGAATCGGGTGGTTTTTTATTAGAAACGAAGCAATACTTACCGTTTTACAGATGCATCATCTCCGTCGCTTCCGGGTATGATCGTCTGGTCTGGGCGTGCCTATTTGATTGACAGGCTTCCGACGGTCGCATACATCGCGTCACGAGTAGCCGAAAGAAGCCGAGCGACGGTGCGGCTCTATACTGCGCCTGCGCACCGTCGTTCGGCTACTTTCGGAAAATCGTGACGCGATGTATGCGACCTCGGAAGCCTGTCAATCAAATAGGCACGCCTATAGTCGGAGCCCATACCCGGAAGTGTCGGAGACGATGCATCTGTAAAACGGTAAGTACGGCTTCATTTCTAAAAAAAAAAAACCTGATTCCCCTTGACATAACGAGCCTGAATAAATGTTAAAAAAAAGGTTTTTGGGGGAACTACCCCTTTAAGGGCGGTTTGGGCGTTTTTCATTGGTGACCATAGACCTGTACAAAATCGCGGGAAAAAAATGCCGCAAAACGCTACGCTCAGGTGTGAATGCAGCCTTAGAGAAAGAACAAGACGTCTAGAGAGAGGAATGGGGAAATAAAACAAGAAATTAGCATAAAAAGAGATAAAAGGGAAAGAAAGGAGAACAAAGAGAAAGAGTGGTACATCCTAAAATGTACTATAAGGGGTTTTAATACTATACGAGTGGAAGGGACTCGCGGGTTAGGGGCGCAAATTACTTGTCTTGCCTTGGGTGCTGACAACCCACTCTACGAAAATAATTTTACTGTTATTTCCCCAAGATTTGGGAAATTTTATCAGGGGGCCACGGCACTAAAAACATTGAGAACCACTGTTCTAGACTCTTTTGTACATGACCCCTCGAGATCATGGGAGACCGGGGCACTTTCAAGGTTCTGATGGCATATAATTGAATATCAGGCATTGAGCCGTCAAATTTAATTTTTTAATGAGTGCCCGGAGCTTAGTTTTAAGAATCGTTTCTGACAATAACCTTTGGAAAAGAAGCCTTCGTTGTTTCTTACAAGTAGAAATGTAATTTTTCTTTTGCTTTTTTAATAGTGTATGCGCCATAACAGAACCTTTGTATATTTCACCTTTGAAGTGGGTTTAGCAGTCTCCAGCAGGCTCCTCATCTACCCTCCAAAAGACGTCACACCAGGAGAGACAGCGACATCAAGGAAGAGTCTGTACGAGGAAGACATTTAATCAGAAGGATTTTCTCCTCAATTCAAGGATACAGAGCACTAATAAGAAATTAGATGAAAGTTGTAACGTCGGATTATTTGTTCATTGTGGAGAGAACGTTTCACAGAGAGGCTAATTAATTATATTCTGGAATATTACAATGTGTTTGTTAACCACTTCAACCCCCGGACCTTTAGACAGCTAAAGGACCCGGCCAGGTTTTGCGAATTCGGCACTGCGTCGCTTTAACTGACAATTGCGCGGTCGTACGATATGACTCCCAAACAAAATTGGCATCCTTTTTCCCCCACAAATAGAGCTTTCTTTTGGTGGTATTTGATCACCTCTGCGGTTTTAATTTTTTGCGCTATAAACAAAAATAGAGCGACAATTTTGAAAAAAATGCAATATTTTTTACTTTTTGCTATAATAAATAAATACATTGGGCCAGATTCACATAGAATTAGATTATCGTAGCGTTTCCCAAATACACCACGCCGCCGTATTTTACCTGGCTCTACGTGGAATCCGGGTAGATTTTGTCCAGTAAACGACGGCGGCGTAGTGTATTTCTCCCGGCGCAATCCATCTACGCGATTAGGGGGCGTGAAGCATTTAAAATAGGCGCGTTCCCGCGGCGATCGAACTGCGCATGCTCCGTTTCCAAATTTCCCGCCGTGCATTGCACGAAATCACGTCGTTACGTCGTAGTAGCGTCGTTTACGTACATTCCTATTCCCGAACGAGTTACGTTAAAAAAAATAAAAAATTAAATTCGACGCGGGAACGACGGCCATACTTAACATGGGTTACGCACTGTTAGACCAGCAAAAAGCTGCTCTAACATTACGTAGCCAAAAAATGACGTAGGCGATTGCGAAGGACACTCGTACCTTCGTGGATCGCCGTAAAAACTCATTTGCATACCCCGACGGTGAAAACGACGCAGACTCCACCCAGCGGCCGCAAAAATATCGCAACGTAGATCCGAAGGCTTACGAAGACGTAAGCCTCTCGGATCGAAACCCGAAGCCGCCGTATCATGGTTTGAGGATTCAAACTAGTGATACGGCGCGCGAAATTTGAAATTACTCCTGTCTAACACCAGTTAGACAGGCGTAATCGCTCTGTGAATCTGGGCCATTGTCCTTGGCGCCGGGAAGTAAACTGTGTATTCCCCTTTGTTGTTGCTCTCTGTGCACTCTCTTTCAGATAATAAATATCCCCCAAAAATATATAAAAATTTTTTTTTTTTTCCTCAGTTTAGGCCGATACGTATTCTTCTACCTATTTTTGGTAAAAAAAAAATTGCAATAAGCGTTTATCGGTTGGTTTGCGCAAAATTTATAGCGTTTACAAAATGGGGGATAGTTTTATTGCATTTTTATTAATTTTTATTTTTTTTACTAGTAATGGCGGCGATCAGCGATTTTTTTCATGACTGCGACATTATTGCGGACACATCGGACAATTTTGACACATTTTTGGGACCATCGTCATTTTCACAGCAAAAAATGCATTTAAATTGCATTGTTTACTGTGAAAATGACAGTTCCAGTTTGGGAGTTAACCACAACGGGTTCGCTGAAGGGGTTATGTGTGACCTAATATGTGTTTACAACTGTAGGGGGGTGTGGCTGTAGGTGTGATGTCATTGTTAGATTTTGAATGTATTAGATTTTATGTGATAAAAGTTTCTGAGAACAATATTTAAACATGGCCATTTTGAGGTAGCTTTGAGGACAGAAGAAGGTCAGTTGCTGTGTAGGCTACATGTATTTTTGGAGTTTCACGTCAAGACAATGGGGGGAGAAGTATTGCTCAATATACACAAGGGGGTGTTACGTTTGAGACAGAAGCTTGTCACCTTTCTTGCCACGTCACCGCACCAGGAAGTAAACAACTTCCACGCATGCGTCGCATCCATACGACGCTTGTGCGGGAGAATATGTCCGCTGGTGAGTGTACTGACCAGCGGACATATCCGACGGACATGTCTCCGGCAGACAAATTTTAAAGCATGCTTTAAAATTTGTCCGCCGGACAAATCTGTCCTCTAGCCCGTACACACGATCGGATTTGTCTGCTAAAATAGTCCGTCGGACCATTTCCAGCGGACAAATTTGATCGTGTGTACGCGGCCTAAGTGGTTAAAATTCCTCCGTCCTTGCTAATGACGTGAAATTCCTGATCATTAATTTATCAATGCCGGGTGATTAGGAACTAGATCAAATAGCTAATGAAGTTCCGATATCAGTTTACCAAAAAAAAAAAGATTTATGCCGCGTACACACGGTCGTTTTTTGCGATGAAAAAAAAACGACGTTTTCTGTGAAGTAAAAAACGAAGTTTTTGAAACGTCACTTTTCAAAGACAATTTTGTATACACACCATCATTTTTTCACAAAAAGCGAGGTTACGTTCACCACTCTTTTCCATGGAAGCTCGCTTCATAACTAGCTTCTGGGCATGCGCGGGTTGAAAAACGTCGTTTTGAACGACGTTTTTGCTACACACGGTGACTTTTTGTGAAACAAAAAACGACGTTTTGAAAAACGACACAAAAAATTCAAACATGTTGTCTTCAAAAAAACGACGTTTTGCCCACACACGATCAATTTAAATGACGTTTTAAAAAACTTCGTTTTTTTTCATCGCAAAAAACGACCGTGTGTACGCGGCATAAGAGTAGAACACAACACAATCAATGGTCTCCACTTTCATGGGAGTTGTTTAGTAGTGATAATAGATGCTTAGATTGCAATAGTGGAACGTGCAACGTGACTAATAAAACGGGTTAATCAATTAAGTATGCATGAGAGGCCATTGTAGAAAAATGATGGCTTAAAATAGCGGTGGAACACTTGCGGAAATTAAAGTGGAAGTAAACCCTCCTATTGTTTTCATATATGGAAGTTGCCAGGGAGTGAGTCATGTCACGTGGGAGGAAGGGAAGGAATGGGAAGGGATGGGAAGGGGGTTGGAGAATAAGGAGAAGGAGTAAGGAGATCACAGGAAAGGAGAGATGTAGAGTAGGATACAGACTGCACTGTACATGATTATCTCGAGATATCAGGAGTTTTTTTTTTTCTCTCTCTCTTTACAGATTTATTTTTTTGTCACTTAAAGAGATAGGGGAGAATAAGGCCAGGAAGGCCGTTTATAGACAACCACGGTATGTATGATTCAATCACATGGTATAATTATTTCATTTTCAAAACCATGGCAATTAGTGGCCTCTTATATGAGAAATAGGTAGCGGGAAATTAACTAAACCTATGGAAATAGGGGGGAAGTCCCTTTTTTAATGGACCTTATGTTACTTAAAGAGTTGGGGGAGAATCAGGCCAGGAGGGCCACTTATATGCAATCATGGTAGACAATATTCAACCACATGGGATAAACACTTCGGCCCAGATTCAGAGAGAATTGGATTCTCGTAGCGTATCAGAAATACACTACGCCGCCGTTTTTTACCTGGCTCTACGTGGAATCCAGGTAGATTTTGTCCAGTAAACGATGGCGGCGTAGTGTATTTCTCCCGTCGCAATCCATCTAGACGAGTAGGGGGCGTGAAGGATTTAAAATAGGCGCGTTCCCGCGGCGATCGAACTGCGCATGCTCCGTTCGCAAATTTCCCGCCGTGCATTGCGCAAAATCACGTCGTTACGTCATTCGTTGTTTGAGTAGCGTCGTTTACGGACATTTCTATTCCCGAACGAGTTACGCAAAAAAAAAAAAATTTAAATTCGACGCGGGAACGACGGCCATACTTAACATGGGCTACGCACCGTTAGACCAGCAAAAAGCTGGTCTAACAGTACGTAAAAAAAAACAGACGTAAGCGATTGCGAAGACCGCTCGTATCTTCGTGGATCGCCGTAAAAACACATTTGAATATCCCGACGCATGAAAACGACGCGAACTCCTCCCAGCGGCCGCAAAAATATCGCAGCGTAGATCCGAAGGCTTACGAAGACGTAAGCCTCTCGGATCGAAGCCCGAAGCCGCCGTATCATGGTTTGAGGATTCAAACTAGTGATACGGCGTGCGAAATTTGAAATTACTCCTGTCTAACACCAGTTAGACAGGCGTAATTGCTTTATGAATCTGGGCCTTCATTCTTATTAACAAAACAAATGGACACCATGATCATCAGTGGCCTCTTACATGAGGCCCTGAAGGGGGGAATTAATAAAACCCCTGGAAACAGGTGGGGGTGGGTGTTTTTTTTTTTTGTCACGGACACAGAAGGTCACAGTAAGGCCGCGTACACACGAGGAGACATGTCCGCTGAAAACGGTCCACGGACCGTTTTCAGCGGACATGTCTCCGGGGATCTTTTGGTCTGATGGTGTGTACACACGATCAAACCAAAATCCCCGCGGACAGACAGCGCGGTGACGTGGCGGTGACGTTGCCTAAGGCCGCGTACACACGATCAAATCTGTCTGCTGAAACCCGTCTGACGGACCGTTTCAGCAGACAGATTCGATCGTGTGTATGGGCAAACAGACGGATTTGGCCAGCCGACAGATTTGAAAGCATGCTTTGAAATCTGTCGGCTGGGAACCCGTCGGACCGATATGTCTGCTAGTTAGTACGCTAACCAGCAGACATATCTGCTCACACATGCGTCAAATGGATTCGACACATGCGCGGAAGTGTTTAACTTCCTGGTGCGGTAACGTGGCGGCGTCAACGTCACCGCCACGTCACTGCCACGTCAGCGCGCTCTCTGCCGGCGGGGATTTTGGTTTGATCGTGTGTACACGATCAAACCAATACATCCCAGCAGACAGATCTGTTCAAATCGGTCTGTCCGACCGATTTGATCAGATGTATTTGCTCGTGTGTACGGGGCCTTAGAGTACACACGATTTTGAGTAGAAGAAATGGAGTGGGAAGGAAAGAGGAAGACATACCCAACCGCATTTGGTGATGGCATGGAGGAGGGGAGGGGCGAAGGAGGAGGAGGGAACCAGCTCTCAAATTTTTGTTGTCGGAAATTCCGACAACAAATGTCCGACGGAGCCTACACACGGTCGGAATTTCCGACCAAAAGCTCACATCGAACATGTTTTGTTGGAAATGACGAGCGTGTGTACGCGGTATTAGTGTATGGGCGTTAGGTATCAATATGGCTCCTCCATAGTTCAGAGTGCATCTCAAAAAAATGCAGCCTGGCATGGAGGCGATCAGTCTGGGGCACTGCTGAAGTGTTATGGAAGTCCAGGTTGCTTTGATAGCGACCTTCAGCTCATCTCCATCGTTGGGTCTGGTGTCTCTCATCTTCCTCTTGACAATACCCCACAGATTCTCTATGGGGTTTAGGTCAGGCGAGTTTGCTGGGCAATCAATCACAGTGATACCATGATCATGTGACCAGGTATTGGTACTTTTGGCAGTGTGGGAGGTGCCAAGTCCTGCTGGAAAATGAAATCAGCATCTCCATAAAGCTGGTCAGCAGAGGGAAGCATGGAGTGCTCTAGAATTTCCTGACAGAGGACCAACACCAGCAGATTAATTAACCACATCCCGGCCGCTGCATATATATACGGCCGGGTGGGCGCTTCCTCCTTCTGAGGGACGTTCAGGAACGTCCCTCAGAAGGAGGGGGGTCGTGCTCGCACGTGCCCGTGCAGTGGAAGTTGCCAGTGAGGAGAGGAAAGTGGTTTGCTGCAGCCGACCAGTGATCAGTGAGTATGAGCTGTTTTTTACAGCTTTTTACACACTGATCACCAGCCTAGTGTCCCCACAAATGTCCCCACAGTGTAAACACACAAAGTCCTCAAAATTGTGTCCTCAAAACACTGTCCCCACACAGTAAAAACACCTGTCCCCCACATACGTCCTGGTAAAATCACATGTCCTAATGATCACCTGCACACATATGTCTGTGATCACCTGCGCACATCTGTACATGATCATCTGCCTACTTCTGTCTGTGATATAGTTACATAGTTACATAGTTAGTCAGGTTGAAAAAAGACACCAGTCCATCCAGTTCAACCATAAAAAAATAAATAAACCAATTACACAAACCAATTATTATACACTTGGTCTGAGAAGGAAGGGGGTGTAAGTGCCCGGTATTAAAGTGGTTGAACAAGGGGGCCCCTGCAATCAATGACTATGCAGTATATCCAGATGAAGAGGGTTAACATTTTTTTGTTTTATCCAGATAGTTTTAATTGGGTTTTACCAGTTTTATTTTTACATAAGGAAACATTCAAAGCTGTTCTCTGACAGGAGTGTCTGGAACATGAATTTGGCAGCACATAAATACAAATCATTTTACAGGTGAAAGAGTTGCTATATATACTGAGTATATATTTCAAACATATTTTTAACTCATATTGAGTAGCAATGGTAATAAAAAAGAGTAAAGAGGAAAGGAAAAGAAAAGAAAAGGGTAAAAGGAAAAAAAAAAGAAAGAAAAAGGGGGAGAGAAAAAAGAAAAGAAAAGGAAAAAGGGGAAATTACCGTATTTATCGGCGTATACTGCGCACTTTTTTCCCCTTAAAAATCAGGGGAAAATCGTGGATGCGCGATATACGCCGATCCCCGCTTCCCGCGCTGTGTTTAAATGCCGCCGCCGACATATACCGAGCGCAGTACACTCAGGTACACTCAGCCAGGCTCGGCTCCCCTCGCGGTCACTCCCTGTGCCGCCTTCTAGCCTTTATGCAAGAGGAGCCGAGCGTGGCCGAGCGTGCCCGAGTGTACTGCGCTCGGTATATGTTGGCGGTGGTGTTCAAACACAGCGTGGGAAGTAAGGATCGGCTCAGAGACAGCGCAGGAGAAGCGGGGAAGATGGACGCCAGACAGGACAATGCCGCCGATGGACGCCGGGCAAGACACCGACGAGGGGCATTCAGACTGTAAGTATTTTCTTTTTTTCCCCAAATTTTCCTTCCAGGTTGGGGGTGCACGCTATACGCGGGTGCGCACAATATGAAGATAAATACGATAATAAGAAAAAGGTGAGAAAAAAGTCAGCAAAATAAAAAGGAAAAAGAGGAAAAAAAGAAAAGGAGAGAAAGGAAAAGTGCAAGGGAAAAGAAGGAATGCAAAGAAAAAAAGAAATGGAAAAATAAAAGGAGAGAAAAGAAAAGAGAAAAAAAAAAGAGAGTAAAAAAAAAAGGAAAAGGGGAAAAGAAAAAGGGGAAGGAAAAGACCCGTCCGTAGGGTTCAATATTGGGTTGGCCCCGCCCTTTGCAGCTATAAAAGCTTCACCTCTTCTGGGAAGGCCGTCCACAAGGTTTAGGAGTGTGTCTATGGGAATGTTTGACCATTCTTCCAGAAGTGCATTTGTGAGGTCAGGCACTGATGTTGGATGAGAAGGCCTGGCTTCCAATCTTCACTCTAATTCAACCCAAAGTTGTTCTACAGTTTGAGGTGCAGGCCAGTCAAGTTCCTCCACCCCAAACTCGCTCATCCATGTCTTTATGGACCTTGCTTTGTGCACTGGTCCAAATCATTTGGTGGAGGGGGGATTATGGTAGGGGGTTGTTTTTCAGGGGTTGGGCTTGGCCCCTTACTTCCAGTGAAGGGAACTCTTAAGGCGTCGGCATACCAAGACATTTTTGACAATTTCATGCTTCCAACTTTGTGTCAACAGTTTGGGGACGGCCCCTTCCTGTTCCAACATGACTGCCCACCAGTGCACAAAGCAAGGTCCATAAAGACATGGATGAGCGAGTTTGGGGTGGAGGAACTTGACTGGGCTGCACCTCAACCCAGTTGAACACCTTTGGGATGAATTAGAGTGGAGACTGTGAGCCAGGCCTTCTCATTTAACATCAGTGCCTGACCTCACAAATGCTGTTCTGGAAGAATGGTCAAACATTCCCATAGACACACTCCTAAATAGGGATGAGCCGAACACCCCCAGGTTCGGTTCGCACCAGAACGTTCGAACAGACCGCGGGTTCGCGCGAACATTTCGAACCCCATTGAAGTCTATGGGACCCGAACGTTCGAATTCAAAAACGGTAATTTTAAAGACCAAAATTCAAATAAATGTTGGAAAACGTCGTTCAGAACCCGGGTCTTGCCCCAGGGAACATGTATCAGTGGAAATTTTTTTTTTTAAAACGGCCGTTTTTTGCGGAGCAGCCATTTTAATGATGCTTAAAGTGAAAAAAAATAAATAAAAAATTCCTTTAAATATCACACCTGCTGGGTGTCTATAGTAGTGGCACGTGTTTAGAAATGTCCCTGCACAACATGAAAGGACCAAAAAAAAAGTAATTAATGCTACTTGCGCAAGTTCTGTGTGGCAACATTATGTCGAATATTTTAGCGGTGGTGGGGGGCCATTATTGTTGTGTGAAAGAAAATTTTTTAGAAAAAAGGGCACCCCTCAAACATACTGTAATTGGAGCGCAACAAGGAGCCACGTGCAAAGTATTGCATCAAAAATTGTTATTAGGCGCCCCTGTTAAACAGGGGCAGAAAAATTGTGCCTTGGGCACAACACAACACTTGCAACCCCTCCCAATAACTCCAATTGGAGCGCAAAAAGGAGCCACGTACAAATTATTGCATCAAAAATTGTTATTAGGCGCCCCTGTTAAACAGGGGCAGAAAAATTGGGCCTTGGGCACAACACTGCAACCCCTCCCAATAACTCCAATTGGAGCGCAACAAGGAGCCACGTGCAAAGTATTGCATCAAAAATTGTTATTAGGCGCCCCTGTTAAACAGGGGCTGGAAAATTGTGCCTTGGGCACAACACTTGCAACCCCTCTCAATAACTCCAATTGGAGCGCAACAAGGAGCCACGTGCAAATTATTGCATCAAAAATTGTTATTAAGCGCCCCTGTTAAACAGGGGCTGGAAAATTGTGCCTTGGGCACAACACAACACTTGCAACCCCTCTCAATAACTGCAATTGGAGCGCAACAAGGAGCCACGTGCAAAGTATTGCAACAAAAAATTGTTATTAGGCGCCCCTGTTAAACAGGGGCTGAAAAATTGTGCCTTAGGCACTGGTGGCGGAGCCCAGAAACACAACATTTCTTACTAGCTATCAGCAAGAAAAGTGAGGAGGAGAAGGATATTCCATCAGCAGCATAAGAGGACAGTCACTCAGCATCAGCAGTCTAAAAGGGATCCGACATTTCAACAAAAAATATATTATTCATTAATATCAGCATCAGGTGCTTGGTAGCTGGTGTTGATCTAAGCCTGATTCATTTTGATGAAGGTCAGTCGATCAACAGAGCTGGTGGAGAGGCGCACCCTGTGATCAGTGACAAAGCCTCCAGCAGCACTGAATGTCCGTTCTGAAGGAACACTGGATGCAGGGCAAGCCAGTAGCTCAATTGTGTACTGGGCAAGCTCTGGCCAGTGATCCATCCTCAAGACCCAGTAAGCCAGAGGATTTTCGGTGGGGAAGGTGTCCAAGTCGGATCTTGCCCCTAGGTATTCCCGGACCATGTAAAGCAGACGCTGGCGATGGTTGCTGGAACCGGTCAGACCTTGGGGCTGCGGACTAAAAAACTGCCTGAACGCATCGGTCAGACGACCACCGTCTCCACCGCCCCTTCTGTGACTCACCGAAGCCTCAGCAAGACGTTGTCCAGAGCCAGGTTTTGGTAATCCCCCCGGTTATGGGAACGCATTGCACAGACCCTTCTGCAAGGCCTCCCGCAGAAGTTTCATCTTCTGCTCCCTCTGCGATGGCAACATAAGGTCCGCAACCTTACTCTTGTAACGTGGATCAAGGAGAGTCGCCAGCCAGTAATGATCCCTCTCCTTAATAGCACGTACACGAGGATCCTTACGCAGGCTTTGCAGAATCAGGGAGGCCATGCAGCGTAGGTTTGCTGAGGCATTCAGGCCACAGTCCTCT
The DNA here is from genome assembly GCA_029574335.1 of Rana kukunoris. Taxonomy (NCBI): domain Eukaryota; kingdom Metazoa; phylum Chordata; class Amphibia; order Anura; family Ranidae; genus Rana; species Rana kukunoris. The sequence goes on from CM056054.1 coordinate 241,927,979, forward strand.
GGGTCACTGAGGACGACAGGATCCACGGCACCTCATCCCAGCCACGTAAAACTCCACATGCTCCTTGGGACTGTAAATGATCCCTTAAAGACTGCTGCTGCTGAGTGCTAGGCTCCACCTCCATGCTGCTGATACAATCCTCCTCCTCCTCCTCCTCCTCCTCCTCCTCCTCCTCATCCTCTTCCTGTGTCCTAGGTGGGCAAGCAGGACCACTGTCTGGGTAAAGGGGGCCTTGAGAGGTAAGGAAGTTCTCCTCTTCCTCCCTCTGTTCTGCCTCAAGGGCCCTGTCCATTATTCCACGTAGCGTGTGCTCCAACATGTGAATAAGAGGGACAGTCTCACTGATGCATGCACTGTCACTGCTCACCATCCTCGTGGCCTCCTCAAATGGTGACAGGACAGTGCATGCATCCCTGATCAAGGCCCACTGGCGTGGGGAAAAAAAACCTAGCTGCCCTGACCCAGTTCTGCTGCCATATTGGCACAGGTGCTCATTGATGGCCCGTTGCTGCGTGTGCAGCCGCTGCAGCATGGCCAACATTGAGTTCCATCTGGTGGGCATGTCACAAATTAGGCGGTTCTTGGGCAGGTTGTATTCCCTTTGGAGGTCAGTCAGCCATTATATGACATTATATGACCTCCGGAAATGCACACAGACTTTCCTGGCCTGCTTCAGGACATCCTGCAAGCCCAGGTACCTGCCCAAGAACCGCTGCACCACCAAATTGAGGACATGCGCAAAACAGGGCACGTGGGTGAGTTTTCCCTGTCGCAGGGCAGAGAGGAGGTTGGTGCCATTATCGCTGACCACCATTCCAGGCTTCAGCTGGTGTGGCGTCAACCACCTCTCAGCCTGACCCTGCAGAGCTGACAAAACCTCTTCCCCAGTGTGGCTCCTGTCTCCCAAGCACACCAGCTCTAGCACCGCATGGCATCGCTTGGCCTGCATTCCTGCGTATCCCCTCGTACGCCTATGGAGCACGGCTGGTTCGGAGAAAACATCCCCACAGGAAGAGGCCACAGAGGAAGAAGAAGAGGAGGGGGTGGAGGAAAGAGGTGTGTCACAAGCAGTAGTATTGTTTTGGAGGCGTGGTGGCGGAACAACCTCCAAAACTACTGGACCTTGCCCTGCGTCCTTCTCAGCTGCCAGCAGAGTCACCCAATGCGCCGAAAAAGACAGGTAACGTCCCTGTCCATGCCTGCTGGACCATGAGTCAGCGGTAATATGCACCTTACCACTGACCGCCCTGTCCAGCGAGGCATGGACATTGCCTTCCACATGCTGGTAGAGAGCCGGAATAGCCTTCCGTGAGAAAAAGTGGCGTTTTGGTACTTGCCACTGAGGTACTGCACATTGCACAAACTCACGGAAGGGGGCAGAATCTACCAACTGAAAAGGTAGCAGTTGAAGTGCTAGCAATTTCGCTAAGCTAGCATTCAACTGCTGGGCATGTGGATGGCTGGGATTGTACTTCTTTCGGCGCTGCAGCAGCTGGGGCAGGGAAATTTGCCTGGTATTATCAGTAGATTGACCGCTACTACTAGCTTGTGACACACCTATTTCTACACCTTCACTGCAGGCTTCAGAAAGGACTGGGGGTCTACTGGGGTTGGAGGTCCCAGAAGGGCAAGGGGGGTACGCTTTTGTCTTTGGTGTGGGTCTTTCTGGTGTGCTTGCCAACGAGCTGCATGGCAGGTCGACATATGTCTGGACAAGCATGTGGTACCCAGGCGGTTGATGTTTTGGCCACGCGAGATACGCTTGCGACATAAGTTGCAAATAGCAAAGGTACGATCTTGTGGACATGTTTCAAAAAAGGCCCACACCAAAGAACTTTTGCTGTACCGGTCAGACACAGCAGCGCCATGCACAAGCGCCGTAGATGTGCGCTGTAATGCAGCGGGTGTGACCATAAGCTGACCCCTGGAGGGCATCCTGCCTCTTTGGAGATGTGCCTGTGCCTCGTCGTAGTCCTCCTCCTCCTCCTCCTCTCTCCTATCAGGCACCCAGGTAGAGTCAGTGACCTCATCATCCCCTCCCTCCTCATCACTGTCAACAACCTGGCAATATGCTCCAGCTGGGGGAACATCATCACTGACAAATTGCTGTCCCTCTCGGCCACCCCCTCTCCCTGGGCTCACATCAATGCCTTCCTCTATCAGTGTTTCATCATCGGAGTCTTCAAAACGCTGCGCATCTTCCTGCAGCATGTACCCCACACTGTGTTGAAACAGTTCGGGGGACTCCTCAGGAGGACATGGTGGTACTAGGGAAGTATTGTGTGAAGCCATTGTGCAGAGGGAAGAGGACGCCTTGGCAGCTGCTTTGCCAGATAAACTGTGATCTGTCTGTGTGAGAGAGGATGAGGAGGATGAGGACGGCTTGGTCATTCACTCTACTAATTCCTCTGCATGTTGAGGTTCAACACGGCCAGCTCCCGAAAAGAAGGACGAGCGGCCACGGCCACGGCCATGGGCTGAAGAGGATGCACCACATCCACTACCAGCGTTACCTCTACATGCAGATCCTGCTTGCCCTCGTGACTCTCTGCCTCTCTTTGTTCTCCTTCCAGACATATTAAAGTGCTCAGGTGGTATGTAACAGCACAAGCGGAGTGACACCAAATGCGCTCAGGTGATATATAACAGCACACGTACGGTGGCACTATCTGTGCTCAGGTGGTATATAGCAGCACACGTACAGTGGCACTATCTGTGCTCAGGTGGTATATAGCAGCACACGTACAGTGGCACTATCTGTGTGTGACGGTATTAGAGCATATCTCCGCCATCCTCTCCCTTCTTCTCCCATAAAAGAAATCACCCAATATTCCCCGACTTAGGAATATCCCTGGAATCGCCGAATCATCCACACATGAGCCATAGCTTAATACTGGATGTAACAGGACACACTTTAATGAAAGTACACAGCACACTTTATACAGGATTTGGAACATCCCGCCCCCAACAACCGCTTTCCTATTGGTCCATTGTAAAGTATTCATTTTTCACTCTGGTCCTCTTAAACCATGCAAATGAGGACTTGAAAATGTCTCCGCAGAGATTGGTCCCAAAGTTTGAATAGCCTGAATATGTGTGGCTGGCCTGTGATGTGTTTTCAGACAAAAGCCCCAGGGGGTCAATCAATGGACACAATAGCCAGCCACAGAACAATGGAGCCGTCTGGAGAATTGAGACAGGGCAGAAGTCATTTACACCTGATAATAGAAAGGCTTTACATAGGGTTATCACACAATGGACAATGAGTATTTCTTATGAGTCTGTTGACCTGGCTGGGGTTCAGAATTACATCTTCTGTAATACATGAATTAGGATTTCAGTATTTCATGGTCCATGACATTACTCCCCCTGGGAAATAGTTCAACATCTGCAGTGGGACCCAAACGGGTCCCTCGAGGATGTTGGGCAAGTAGTCTTAAGGTTCCAGGACTGTCTGCCAGGATAACTCATCCGCCGTTGGGTTCGGACCGAACCATGCTAATTTCTCTCTTATTAGCTTGTTAGCTGGTGATTCCTCATCCTGAATCACTGGTGTCCCCATCTTCTGTACTGCAGGCCTTGCTGCAACCGAGTTCTCCTGGTCTAGCTCCATTTATTCTGCTATGATGACACGCTCGGTTTTGCTGCTAGCAATCCTTCCACAAACTTCCAGTAGTCCTTTCCGTGTATTTCTTTTAAGCAGGGTGTATCAGTCTTCCATTCACTGTTCCCAGTGTCTGCTTGGAATCCTGGTGTAAAGGAAAGTAGAAGGGAAAATCCCGCTGCTGCCATCCAGTGTGACGGTATTAGAGCATATCTCCGCCATCCTCTCCCTTCTTCTCCCATAAAAGAAATCACCCAATATTCCCCGACTTAGGAATATCCCTGGAATCGCCGAATCATCCACACATGAGCCATAGCTTAATACTGGATGTAACAGGACACACTTTAATGAAAGTACACAGCACACTTTATACAGGATTTGGAACATCCCGCCCCCAACAACCGCTTTCCTATTGGTCCATTGTAAAGTATTCAGTTTTCACTCTGGTCCTCTTAAACCATGCAAATGAGGACTTGAAAATGTCTCCGCAGAGATTGGTCCCAAAGTTTGAATAGCCTGAATATGTGTGGCTGGCCTGTGATGTGTTTTCAGACAAAAGCCCCAGGGGGTCAATCAAGGTACACAATAGCCAGCCCCAGAACAATGGAGCCGTCTGGAGAATTGAGACAGGGCAGAAGTCATTTACACCTGATAATAGAAAGGCTTTACATAGGGTTATCACACAATGGACAATGAGTATTTCTTATGAGTCTGTTGACCTGGCTGGGGTTCAGAATTACATCTTCTGTAATACATGAATTAGGATTTCAGTATTTCATGGTCCATGACACTGTGCTCAGGTGTTATATAGGAGCACACGTACAGTGGCACTATCTGTGCTCAGGTATTATATAGCAGCACACGTACAGTGGCACGATCTGTGCTCAGGTGGTATATAGAAGCACACGTACAGTGGCACTATCTGTGCTCAGGTGGTATATAGCAGCACACGTACAGTGGCACTATCTGTGCTCAGGTGGTATATAGCAGCACACGTACAGTGGCACTATCTGTGCTCAGGTGGTATATAGGAGCACACGTACAGTGGCACTATCTGTGCTCAGGTGGTATATAGCAGCACACGTACAGTGGCACTAACTGCGCTCAGGTGGTATATAGGAGCACACGTACAGTGGCACTAACTGCGCTCAGGTGGTATATAGGAGCACACGTACAGTGGCACTATCTGTGCTCAGGTGGTATATAGCAGCACACGTACAGTGGCACTATCTGTGCTCAGGTGGTATATAGGAGCACACGTACAGTGGCAATATCTGTGCTCAGGTGGTATATAGCAGCACACGTACAGTGGCACTATCTGTGCTCAGGTGGTATATAAGAGCACACGTACAGTGGCACTATCTGTGCTCAGGTGGTATATAGCAGCACGCGTACAGTGGCACTATCTGTGCTCAGGTGGTATATAGGAGCACACGTACAGTGGCATTATCTGTGCTCAGGTGGTATATAGCTGCACACGTACAGTGGCACTATCTGTGCTCAGGTGGTATATAGCAGCACACGTACAGTGGCACTATCTGTGCTCAGGTGGTATATAGGAGCACACGTACAGTGGCACTATCTGTGCTCAGGTGGTATATAGCAGCACACGTACAGTGGCACTAACTGCGCTCAGGTGGTATATAGGAGCACACGTACAGTGGCACTATCTGTGCTCAGGTGGTATATAGCAGCACACGTACAGTGGCACTATCTGTGCTCAGGTGGTATATAGGAGCACACGTACAGTGGCACTATCTGTGCTCAGGTGGTATATAGCAGCACACGTACAGTGGCACTAACTGCGCTCAGGTGGTATATAGGAGCACACGTACAGTGGCAATATCTGTGCTCAGGTGGTATATAGGAGCACATGTACAGTGGCACTATCTGTGCTCAGGTGTTATATAGGAGCACACGTACAGTGGCACTATCTGTGCTCAGGTGGTATATAGGAGCACACGTACAGTGGCACTAACTGCGCTCAGGTGGTATATAGGAGCACACGTACAGTGGCACTATCTGTGCTCAGGTGGTATATAGCAGCACACGTACAGTGGCACTATCTGTGCTCAGGTGGTATATAGGAGCACACGTACAGTGGCACTATCTGTGCTCAGGTGGTATATAGCAGCACACGTACAGTGGCACTATCTGTGCTCAGGTGGTATATAGGAGCACACGTACAGTGGCACTATCTGTGCTCAGGTGGTATATAGGAGCACACGTACAGTGGCACTATCTGTGCTCAGGTGGTATATAGCTGCACATGTACAGTGGCACTATCTGTGCTCAGGTGGTATATAGCAGCACACGTACAGTGGCACTATCTGTGCTCAGGTGGTATATAGGAGCACACGTACAGTGGCACTATCTGTGCTCAGGTGGTATATAGCAGCACACGTACAGTGGCACTATCTGTGCTCAGGTGGTATATAGCAGCACACGTACAGTGGCACTATCTGTGCTCAGGTGGTATATAGCAGCACACGTACAGTGGCACTATCTGTGCTCAGGTGGTATATAGGAGCACACGTACAGTGGCACTATCTGTGCTCAGGTGGTATATAGGAGCACACGTACAGTGGCACTATCTGTGCTCAGGTGGTATATAGCAGCACACGTACAGTGGCACTAACTGCGCTCAGGTGGTATATAGGAGCACACGTGTGGCAATATCTGTGCTCAGGTGGTATATAGGAGCTGTGCTCAGGTGGTATATAGGAGCACGTACAGTGGCACTATCTGTGCTCAGGTGTTATAGCAGCACACGTAGGAGCAGGTGGTATATAGGAGCACGTACAGTGGCACTATGGTATATAGGAGCTGTGCTCAGGTGGGAGCACACGTATATAGGAGGTGGTATATAGGAGCACACGTACAGTGGCACTAACTGTGCTCAGGTGTTATATAGGAGCACACGTACAGTGGCACTAACTGCGCTCAGGTGGTATATACCAGCACACGTACGGTGACCCCAAATGCGCTCAGGTGGTATGTCACAGCACACGTACGGTGACCCCAAATGCACTCAGGTGGTATTAAACAGCACACGTACAGTCAGAGCGACTGCGTTTCTGTGCAATTCAATAGCCCACTTGCATTAACAGCAACTGCCTTTATGTGCAAATAAATAGCACACGTGCAGTAACAGTTAATGCGTCTATGTGCAATGAACTAACACGTGTACACTAACACGTTAGAGCATCAAGCACAATCTCCTGCCTGACAGATACTAATAGCAGAACTAGCTAAGCTATACAGTTTATAAATATATTGACAACTCCTAGGGATGTTAATATACTCTACAATCTGTACATCTATCTATCTATCTATCTATCTATCTATCTATCTATCTATCTATCTATCTATCTATCTATCTATCTATCTATCTAAAAGACACTGGGGTAGATTCACATAGATCAGCGGATCTTTTGATCCGCGTGATCTATCTTTTTTACGATCCGGCTGCGCCAGTTTTTGAGGCAAGTGCTGTACTCAGAAAGCACTTGCCTCGTAAGTAGCCCTGGCGGATCGTAAATCCCCCGGCGGAATGCAAATTCCGCGGCTAGGGGGAGTTTACTATTTAAATCACGTGCGTCCCCGCGCCGATCGTACTGCGCATGCGCCGCCGGCTAAATTTCCCAGCGTGCATTGCTTTAAATGACGTCGCAAGGACGTCATTGTTTTCGACGTTAACACAATTAACGTATGGCCGTATTCCCGGACGACTTACGTAACCGACGTAAAAAATTCAAAACTTGACGCGGGAACGACGGCCATACTTAACATAGGATCCGCCGCACTTACCCCGCATATAGCAGGGGTAACGATCCGCCGGAAAAAGCCGAACGCAAACGACGTAAAAAAAAGCGACGGCCGGGCGTTCGGTTCTGAATCGGCGGTTCTCCTCATTTGCATATTCGTTGCGTAGAAAAAAAGAAGCGCCACCTAGCGGACGGCGGGAGAATGCAGCCTAAGATCCGACAGTGTAACTCACTTACACCAGTCGGCTCTAAGGGAGATCTATGCGGAACCTGATTCGAGGAAACAGCCGCATAGATCCGAGCGTCGGATCTCACAGATCCGACGGTGTATCAGTAGATACACCGTCGGATCTCTATGTGAATCTACCCCACTGTGAGCCAGATTCAGGTAGATGGGAGCATCTTTAATCTGGAGTAACGTTTCTCATTTACGTTATTCTGGCGAAATTTTAGGAGCAAGTGCTGTTATTCATGAAGCACTTGCTCCTAAAGTTGCGTCAGCGTATCGAAAATGAGCCGGCGGAATTCAAATTGGGCGGGTACGGGGCGTGTATTATTTAAACTAAGCGCGATCCCGCGGCGAACGTACTGCGCATGCGTCGACTGTCAATGCATCCCAGTGCGCATGCTCCAAATTCTGTCAATGACGTCAAATCCCCATTCATGGACGTTTTACGCAAGCGACGCAATTTTTTTTTCGACGCGATGAGGACGGCTATACTTAACATAGGATACTCCACTAGGGGGCTGCTTTATCTTTACGCCGCGTATCGCTTACGGAAACGTCGGAAAGTCACTGCGTCGCGCCCGAATACGATCGTGAATTGCCGATGCAGTGGCTGCATGCTGTGGCTGCAGCTGGAGGTATATCCAGGGTGAATGGGGCTGCACTGCAACTACCCCGCAATTGTGTGCATTGCATTAACAGGCTTAAAACAGGTGGTGAGGAGGCAAGATATGCTTCTTTACTGGCTGACAAATGCCCCTGAAAAGCGATATGAACACAAATTGCTTCTCAGAGGAGCAGCAGTCCTTGCTGCTATCTCGAACAAGCCCTACAAATGTAGTTCTGATGGTACAGGAATAGGGGGTCAGGATTAAAAGTAACATACATACAGACAGATGCGCACGCAGACAAACAGACACACGTACAAACACACACACACAGTGGAAGTGAGTTTTACACAGAGGACCGGCACCGCTGTAAAGACAAATGATAACGAAGTGCCCAGCAGTAGTGTTACATCAGATAGCAGCCAAAGCTGCCAATATTTGGGGTCATTTTGCCGCGGCACACCTGGGGACTCTTCGCGGCACACCAGTGTGCCGCGGCACACTGGTTGAGAAACGTTGGTGTGGGGCGTGTGCTAAAGCCCTGAGCCCGCAGTGAATTATGGGCCGTTGCGCGTCATTCGAATTTGGCGCGAACGACCCGATTTGTTCGTTTTCGACGAACAATCGTACGGGCGATGTTCGATGCGAACATGTGTTCGCATCTAACGCGAAGCTCATCCCTACTCCTAAACCTTGTGGACAGCCTTCCCAGAAGAGCTAAAGCTGTTATAGTTTTTAAAGAGCGGGGGCCAACTCAATATTGAACCCTATGGACTAAGACTGGGATGCAGTGGCGGCTGGTGCTCAAAATTTTTGGGAGGTACAAAAAAAGACAAAAAAATCAATTGCAGCCTCACTGTGCCATCAAACGTGCCATCAAACGTGCCATGCCATCAAATGTCGCCACTGTGCCATCAAATGTTGCCACTGTGCCACCAAAAGTGCCATGCCATCAAACGTCGCCACAGTGCCATGCCATCAAATTCAGCCACTGTGCCATCAAAAGTAGCCACTGTGCTGGGGGGCGTGGCCGACCGGCGATGGAAGCAGCAGCCTGATCACCTCGCTCGTCTACCCAGGGGAAAACTACCACGACGACAGCCTGCTTAGACTACTGCTACACGGACACATCACCGCAGTGAAACCCCAGGATCATGGAGGTAGCATCGCGGAAGAGGTTTTCGGACTACAAACCTCAAAAACTCACGGCCTTTGCCTTCAAGCCAGCAGAGAAGGTTAGTGCTTCCCAAGATGGCGCCGACCATGCCGCGCCCCGGCGCTCGAACACAGATCTACCTGTGACAGAACTATCCTCCCCAGTGTCCCCCGAGCTACTGGATCACCCCTACGGAGGTGACCCGCTCACAAGCAGCCCGGCAAAAGCGAAAATGCGGCTGGATACGCCGTCACGTCGCGCAGCGCGCGCAGAAATCGAGGCCCCGGCTTACAATCCCCTCACGTCGAACCAGGCCTTGCATTCCTCTATGGCGTCATTCCCTACCTCGGGCCAGCCTGTACTCGATTCCACTTTAAAGGACATGCTGTTGTCCCTACAAACCTCACTGATGTCTGACCTCTCATCCATGTTCCACAGAGTTACTGCAGACATTCACTCCCTAGACAATAGAGTGACACACATAGAAGAAAATTTGTCTGATTGCGCCTCCACGGTAAATGGGGTCATAGATATGTGTGAAGGCATTAAAGAGGATCAGGCATGGATGCGTTCTAAGCTAGCAGACCTCGAGGACAGATCCCGTAGAAATAATATCAAAATAAGAGGTGTACCTGAATCTATCTTGCCGGCTGATCTGTCTAAATATGCGAGAGAACTCATGCACCTGATTCTACCTGAGGCTTCCCCCAGAGACCTCCTGATCGATAGAATTCACAGAATTGCTAAACCATCCCACTTAGCCGCTTCAATCCCTAGAGACATTCTGATGAGAGTACATTTCTTTCACATTAAAGAAACTCTGATGATGAACCTCAAATCCAGGAAACCCCTCCCGTCTCCTTTCACTGACGTGCAACTTCTCCCTGACCTCTCCAAGTATACCTTGCAACTTCGCAGACAACTCAACCCGGTGACCAAGGGTCTGCTAAACCACAAAATACAATACAAGTGGAGATACCCGGCAACACTACTTATCACCAAAGAGGATAAATCCTACACGATCAAAGATCTAGAGAAGGGCCTCAAATTGCTCCGTGCCTGGGGTATTATTACAGATGCACCTGCTCCCCTTCCCCAGAGGGCCAACAAAACCACGACCCAAAATGCACCTGAGATGCCCTCCGTTGAGATGTCCTAATGTGGCTGTATAGATTATCCTACAGGCTTATTACATTGTCCTACCCGTTCCCCTGGGCTTTGATGATCGCTTTCGGACGCTATTTCTTGTTCTTCTTGCTGCTGTTCGCCCGTGTTTGGACTCTCGTGAACCCCGAGTAGAGGTTTTATTTTTGAGCAATTTGCTCGCCCTCTGTATTGGTGTACCGCCAGGGCGATACATCTTCTGACATCGTTTTCTCTTTTTTTTTTTTTCCTTTTTTTCTGTTTTTTTGGTTTATAGATCAACTTGCTACATACCCGATCTCACCTGACAGTGTGCATTTTTTGATTTCCTACGGCCCCTTTGGCTACTACATACCCCTAGATGTCATAGACTCTAACAGTATTCTGACACATTGTTTTGTTTCACAGCTCCACTGACAATACTGCAGGTCTCCTTGGGGCCTCCTCCGGGCGACCACTACAGGCTGTCCCTCCGTGCCTGGATATCTGTGTGATACGTCTGACTGTAAGTTTTTGCCGCACATCAATACACCAGACGTCACAATGCCACTCTCGCTTCTCTCACTGAACGTTAATGGGTTGAACCACCCAGTTAAAAGACACTCACTCTGGAAGACAGTTAAAGATCTTCAGAGCGATCTGGTCTTTATACAGGAGACCCACCTACTTCAGGATGACTGGAAGCTATGCACGCACAGCAGCTTCCCACATATCTACCAAGCCTCGCACTCCTCTAAAACCAGGGGTGTTATGATTGCGATCAGGGACTCACTGGACTTCCAACAACTAGAACTGTGTATTGACCCCGAGGGTCGCTTCATAATTCTTGTGTGCTCAATTGATGGTCAAATCTACACACTGATTAATGTTTATGCCCCAAATGTGCACCAAATTCGTTTCCTACGGAAAGTCCTGAGAACAGCTCAACCTCTAAAGAGAGGTCAACTCATAATCTGCGGAGACTTTAATCTGGCCCCGAACATATCCCTAGACTCCACTTCACCCACCAAACGGAGACCGTCCCCACTACAGCACCTCTTGGCTATGAGCGATCTCTATGATGTCTGGAGGTGCCACCATGGATCAGAGAGGGACTACACCTATTATTCCCCCCGTTTTAAATCTTACTCGCGCATTGATTTGATATTGGTGGACAAATGGTTATTACAAAATGTGACAGCCTCGGTAATCCACACTGCCACCTGGTCAGACCACTCCCCAATCTCAATCTGCATAGGCGATACACGCAAAAAACATAGTTCGTTCTTATGGAGAATGAATAATTTTATACTACAACACAAGGAGTACTCTTCGGTTATCGCTGACCATATCAAAGAATTTTTTGAACTCAATTTGGGTTCAGTGGCAGACCCTGTGGTAGTGTGGAGAGCTCACAAGGCATTTATGCGAGGTATTTTAATGAAATTATCCGCTGTTCATAAAAAAAAGAGGACGCAGCGCATAGAGGACATCACAACCAAGATTCAGGACCTTGACTCGCTTCACAAATCTTCCCCTACCCTACCTATCTCTGACCAACTTTTCACCCTGCGACAAGAACTCCGTTCTCTGTTGCTCCAATCTCACGACTATCTACATCGGAAGCTACGGGCTACCATGTACTCCACCTCTAATAAGGCAGGTAAGCACCTTGCTCAGCGCCTAAAAGGCAAGAGGGTTAAATCCAAAATTCACCACTTATCCCACCCCCACACCCAATCCCTATTGACTAACCCCCAAGACATTGCCAACGCCTTTAGTGACTACTATGGAGACTTGTACAACTTGAAAAGAGACCCCCTAACGCCACAACCCACTCAAGAGGACATTAACGCCTTCCTAGACAAAGCACGCCTCCCCTCTATCACCCATGACCAACTTCGAGCACTGAATGCCCCTTTCTCGGAACAAGAGATACATAAAGCAATACAAGCCCTCCCCATGAACAAAGCCCCCGGCCCTGATGGTTATTCCGGGGAGTACTATAAACAATACTCCGAACACCTAGTACACCACCTAGTAGCAGAATTCAACCGCGCTGCCTCCTCTTCTTGTTTTGATTCAGAAATGCTTAAGGCACTAATTGTTACTATACCAAAGCCAGGGAAGGACCCGTCCGTTGCCCAAAATTTTCGCCCAATCTCACTCCTTAATTTAGATGTCAAAATATATTCTAAAGTTATCGCACTGAGACTTCTAGACATTATGCCCTCTCTCATCCACAGGGACCAGTCAGGATTTACTACGGGTCGACAAGCGTCCGACGCTACTAGACGACTGATTGATCTGATTCACTTTGCAGAATCCACGGGAACGCCTTCTCTGCTTCTATCTTTAGATGCAGAGAAGGCGTTCGATAGGGTCCACTGGACTTACCTAGCCTCAGTGTTGCAGAAATTTGGATTTACGGGGCATATCTTCGATGCCATTATGGCACTGTACTCGACCCCTTCAGCTCAAGTTTTCGCCGAGGACATGTTGTCCCGCCCCTTTAATATATCTAATGGTACCCGGCAGGGCTGCCCCCTGTCCCCCCTCATTTTTAATCTGTTGATGGAACCCCTTGCATCCCAGGTCCGAACCCTCCCATCAATATCGGGCATTCATATTGATCGAACGATACACAAGATCAGCTTGTTCGCTGACGATGTCATACTGATCCTCACGGACCCCGCTTCCTCCCTGGCAGAGGTACATAGATTGCTTACCTGGTTTAGTAAAGTGTCCTACTATAAGGTCAATACGACTAAATCGTTTATTCTAGACTTACACTTAGATGCTACTACTAAGAATTTACTGCAAATGCAATATGACTTCCAATGGGCGGAGAGGGAAATCTCCTACCTGGGCATCAAGCTAACCAGATCTACGAAGCTATTGTTCTCATCCAACTTCCTCCCACTGCTCCACAAATTGCGTCAGGACTCTTTACAAATAGCAAAACATGAACTCTCCTGGTCTGGTAGATTAGCGGCCTTTAAAATGATGTGTCTCCCACAGGTTCTCTACTTCTTTAGGACATTGCCTATCCCGATCCCTCTATCATACTTTAAGTCCCTTCAAACGATTCTTAATGCCCTCTTGTGGAAAGGTAAAAAACCCAGATGTGCCCACTCTAACCTCATCAAGAATAAATTCTCGGGAGGTGTCGGCTCAATTGATTTCAGTGACTATTACCTGGCCTCCATTCTTGCCCAATTGGCGGATTGGTTCCAACCCTGTCCTAATACTCCTTGGGGGCAAATAGAACTCTCCTCTCTCCACCTCAAAAACTTGAAGGCTTGGATACTGAGCGTGCCATTAACTTCAGGGGTTCCCTCATCCCTTCCACCAACCATGAAAGCCACTGCGTTGGCCTGGGGCAAATTTACCGCCCGAACTAATACTGACCCCGCCTCTCCTACATCCCAAATTCCGTTAGAGTCCCTTCAATTTTTATCTCCAGACCTATCCGTTTCCAGATGGCGCACGAGAGGTATACACCTCGTGCAAGACATCCTACAAGGTAACCTCCTCAAACCTTTCACACAGCTCCAGCTAGAGTTCCAGCTCCCTCCCTCGGAATCCTTTACTTACCTGAGAATATCCCACTGCCTGAAAACAGTCCCTCTCCCTCTCTATATCGTTCCGTCTAAGACGTGGAAATTCCTCTCAGCTGAGAAACCTAAAACTAAAGGCATATCCCATTTCTATAATGCCCTCCAACACAAATTAATATTCACCAAACTACCTGCTCACATTCGCTGGGAATCCGAACTTTCTTGCTCTTTCTCCACAGACCAATGGTCCTACGCCCTAGATGCCTCCTATAAATTCACTAAATGCTCCGCCCTATGGGAACTCACACAAAAAATTACACTCCGTTGGTACATGACCCCAGCCAGAATAGCTGCTTTTGACCCCAAGACCTCCAATCTATGTTGGCGTTGCACCTCCATCAATGGTGACCTCCTCCATATTCTTTGGACATGCCAAAAGCTCCAGTCATTTTGGATCGATGTTTTCCATCTCCTGTCCACTACTCTTGGTATTATGATAGCTCCTACCCCTGAATTGGCATTGTTAAGTCTAACAATAGATAACATACCTTCCCCTTCCAGATGTGTAGCATCCCATATTCTATTGGCATCCAGATTGTGCATAACTCGGAGGTGGCGCTCGGAGGAGCCCCCAGTAGTTGCCCAAGTGATAGATCTGGTTAACCTGCACTTCTCCTATGAGTGCATCATGGCGGTCAATACAGGCCAGACTAATAAGATTAGGAAGGCCTGGCTTCCATGGGCATCCAACTCCAGATCTGTCCCTATGATGTGAATTACTTACTGCTCTTATTGTTCTGTGTTAACTTTCAGCGTGAATTTGATACCTTACGTATTTGGAGGTACATAAATGGTAAGTGCTCTCTCCTGCCGGGCCACAAAAGTGCTCCCAACAAGGGGTGGTCCCTCAGGAGAGAGTACACTAATATTGCGCAATGCATTTGCTCCCCATGTACCCCCCAGGCTTGCACGCCACTAGGTCCTACATGTTAATGTCTACCTTGCACATTGTTATGTTACTTACGCGGTTGATCGTTTATGTATTATATACAGTACTCTTTCCTGTTATCTGATGCAACTTGTATGCTTTTGCTAAATTCAATAAAAAAAGATTGAAGAAAAAAAAAAAAAAAGTAGCCACTGTGCTATCAAACGTGCCATTCCATCAAATGCAGCCACTGTGCCAATAAAACGTAGCCACTGTGCCATCAAACGTGCCATGCCATCAAATGCAGCCACTGTGCCATCAAACGTCGCCACTGTGCCATCAAACGTCGCCACTGTGCCATCAAATGCAGCCACTGTGCCATCAAACATAGCCACTGTGCCCAGCAATTGTCACCACTGTGCCCATCAATTGCCGCCAGATTGCTTTGCACGTCCCCCAGCACTTACCTTTCTCGGGTCAACCATCCTCCCTCAATGTCTTCTCCAATCCCACCCTCGATGTCGCTTCAGCCAATAAAGTTACCGGTAACCAGACCCGGTGAACCTGATTGGCTGAGAAGAGCATCAGTGTTAACCAGGGAATGCACACCCCCTGTGATCCCTGGTTAACTATTTGGAAGCTGGTTAGAGCCAACAGGCTGTAATCGGAAAGCCTGTGATAGGCACACCAACAAACTGCAGTTATTCAGGCGCCATTTTTTTGGTGCTTTATCTTTACGCCGGGAAACCCTTTACGAAAATGGCGTAAAGTCACTGCGTCGGGCGGGCGTACGTTCGGGAATTGGCGTATCTCGCTGATTTACATATTCTCGGCGTAAAATCAGCGGGAACGCCCCTGGCGGCCATTTTAAAATTCCATTTAAGATCTGACGGCGTAATACAATTACGCCTGTCGGATCTTTCCTGCAAACCGGCTTATCTTGTTTTCTGAACACAGAAAACAGATACGCCGGCGCAAAGTCAGAGTTATGCCGGCGTATCACTGATACGCCGGCATAACTCTACCTGAATCTGGCCCTTTGTTTCTATGACTTCACCAAAACTCAAATAAAAAACAATTATTAAAAAAAAAAAAAAAAAAAATGTGTTTGCTGTTTGTACAAACTTATAACTGAGCAGACATTTCAGCAATTTATATAATGAAAAATAAAAAGCAACCTGTATGATTGCTGTAGACCCCCAACAGTGATCTGTTCCTCTGGAATTACACGACGTCCTGATAATATCACTAAATGAACTCTGACTGTTTTTTGTTTGCATTATTTACTGTAATTGTATGATTCAGTGTTGCTTGGTTACACACAGAAGGTAAAAATTAAGCAGGAAAATTAGCGTTTAAAAATAATGTTGGGGCGTGACCTGCAAAGTCACATTCGCAAAGTTGTTTAAAGTTAAATCTTTTGTGAAAGAAATACAAAGACCTTCCATTGACCTTGTTAGAAAATGTGCAAGTTACCCGGCGTGTTGATATGATGTTCTTTCAGAGCGATTATCTTGGCACGAGCATGCAAATTAGGGAACGTCGTAGGAAGGTCAGAGGTTCTTCGCTGCGCGTCTCCTTTGTACAGGTCACCATCTCGTAGTTAGAAGGAGGAGGATGATCGGTGTGACTGCCACACTATCGGTTCTAGCAGGCCCGGACTGGGACAAAAAATAGGCCCGGGCATTTTAGACTGAGCAGCCCGGGGGGGGGGGCACAGCGGGGGTTAATGACGGGATGTGATTAGATAGATAGATAGATAGATAGATAGATAGATAGATAGATAGATAGATAGATAGATAGATAGATAGATAGATAGATAGATAGATAGGAAGATAAAGAAAGAAATATAAAGATAGAAAGAAAGAAGGGAAGGAAGGGAGATAGATACAGAAAGAAAGGTAGATAAATAAAGGAAGATAGATAGATAGATAGATAGATAGATAGATAGATAGATAGATAGATAGATAGATAGATAGATAGATAGATAGAGCACTCATAGGTGGCACTGATGACACTGATGGGTGGCATTGCGGGGCATCACAGATTTAATTTATTTCATAATGGTGCCAATCAGTGCCCATTTGTGAGCACTGATTGGCACATATTTGGCATGTATTTGCTCATGTGGGTGGCCATGGGGGATGTACCTGGCCATCCACATGCTTGGGGCTTCCCTGGTGGTCCTGGGTGGGCATCCATGGGGGGGGGGCTGCACTTATAAACATTCAGACCCCCCTGTCAGGAGAGCTGCTGATTGTCTCTCCTCTACTCGTGTCTGTCAGACACGAGTGAGGAAAAGCTGATCAACGGCTCTTCCTGTTTACATCGTGATTGGACACGGCTGATCACTGACTGACACACCGCACCACCAATCACCACGATGCGCGCCCCCACCGTCATTTTGCTAGAGGCCAGGCAGTAAGTGGTTAATTTTGTAAAGAGGCAGCTGGGCTGGGTAGACTGGCAAAGAGTCAGTTGGGTAAACTGGTGAAGAGACGGTCAGATGGGCTGATGAAGAGTCAATCGGGTAGACTGGCAAAGAGTCAGTCGGGTAGACTGGCAAATAATCAGTGGGGTAGACTGGCGAAGAGTCAGTTGAGTAGACTGGTAAAGAGTTAGTCAGGTATACTGGTGAAGAGTCAGTCGGGTAGACTGACTAAGGCCTCGTACACACGATAGGTTAACCAGAGGACAACGGTTTGATGGACCGTTTTCATCGGTCAAAACCAATTGTGTGTGGGCCCCATAGGTTATTTAACCTTCGGTTAAAATAAAGCCAACTTGCTTTAAAATTTAACCGATGGATACCTAACCGATAGGTCAAAACCGATCATTAGTACACACAAACATCGGTTAAAAATCCACGCATGCTCAGAATCAAGTCGACGCATGCTTGGTAGCATTGAACTTAACTTTTCTCAGCATGTCGCTGTGTTGTACGTCACCGCATTCTGACACAATCGGTTATTTAACTGATGGTGTGTAGGCGCGACGGACCATCAGTCAGCTTTATCGGTTAACCGATGACAACGGTCCTTCGGTCCGTTCTCATCGGGTGGACTGATCATGTGTACGAGGCTTAAGAGTCCATCAGGGTAGACTGGCAAAGATTCAGTGGGGTAGACTGGCGAGTCAATTGGGTAGACTGGTAAAGAGTTAGTCAGGTAGACTGGTGAAGAGTCAGTTGGGTAGACTGGCAAAGAGTCAGTTGGGTAGACTGGCAAAGAGTCAGTCGGGTAGACTGGTGAAGAAGCAGTCAATCAGGTAGACTGGTGAAGAGCCAGTCGGGTAGACTGGTGAAGAGTCAGTCGGGTAGACTGGTGAAGAGTCAGTCGGGTAGACTGGTGAAGAGTCAGGGTAGACTGGTGAAGAGTCAGGGTAGACTGGCGAAGAGTCAGTTGGGTGGACTGGTGAAGAGTCAGTCGGGTAGACTGGTGAAGAATTGGCCATATGGGCTAACATTTCTTGCAGTTGGTAGAGCTGGGACCAGTGCCTTCAAGGGAGTTGGAGGTACTCCAGGATGCAGTTTACAACACTTTGTGCCACTTCCTAAAGAGGCTGGGAATTCCATGTCCTTAAGGGGCTGCTTAATCTTTTGACTTATGCCTCGTTTCCACTGAGCGGAACGGTTCGGTACGGTACGCTATTTTGGGTGTTTCCATTATGAAAGCGTGCCATAAAAGCAAACTGTACCGGACCATTCTGGGTCCTGCTTCAGATGTGGGGCCATAGAAAATGGAACGGTTCGGTTAGGGCGGACCTACAATACATCTCACTGATTGGTGGACGTGCTAGGCATTTTTTCTAAACCTTTTATGGTCCCGGATGGTCCGACTTGCAGTGGAAACGCTCAGCAGAATAGACCGGACCATTCTAAGCGCTCAAAACTGAACCGACCCGAACCGTTCCACTCAGTGGAAATGAGGCATTAGAGACTGAGTGGCAGTGGGCAGTGGAGTTGTGCAGAAAGAAGAAAAATAATCAATTGGAGTTGTACATATGGAGGAAGTAGTCCCTAATTTTTTGGAAACTTTTATTCTTGATGTGACCTTCTCCTTTCCATCAAGCTGAAGGTCGTAGTGAGCCAGCAGATTCTAGAAACATTGAGATCAAGTACAGAAGCCCCCCTCCCCCAACCCTTGAATCGTTTTAGTCATTACCTGTTCTTTTCTTTTGTAAACGTAATTTTCAAAAGCAAGCAAATCTGACTCAGCGTGACCCCCTTTCTCTCTCCAACCTTATCGATCGCAGGTCTCTGGTTGTCCATTATGAAAATGATTGGGTTTAGCATGTACTTTGCTTGGGCTGGATTCTATATATCAGGAACGCCGGAGGAAAGAACTATCGGGAATCGATGCCGTAGGCAGATGCTGATGCTTACAGCTGCTCCAGCTCTACATCACACGCGTTATTTGTGTTTTGTAATTAATTTCCCAAAGTGCACCTGGCTAAACGGATTAAGCTTGACATATAATGCATCTTCTTTTCTTTTATTACAAAATTTTAACTTTGCAAACAAAGTCTGCCTTTAATTAATGTAATGCATTCTACAAACAACGCAGGGTGATTATCTCAGATCCATTGTGCAGCTGTAAAGGAATCAAATAGCCTTTTATTGAACGTTTCCTCATCCATCAGGTGGGCTGATTTGTGCCTAATGCATAAAACTAAGGACTAGCAATATTTCAATGTACATTACACACATGGCGGGAGAAAATTCGATATCTTTTCTTGTTTTGCGTCATTGATGAGTCCATAGAGTAAATGGATTTGGTGCCCATTGATAATCTTATTTTATGAACGTAAAGTGTATGTAGACATGTGCATTCGTTTTCGTCCGAAAATCGGGTATTTTCGTTATCGTTTTAACGAACGAAAACGAAAGCGCAAGAAACGAAAACCGAAAGATCCGACATAAAAAAATGCTTTATTTTCGTTTTCGGTCAGATCCAACGATTTTCGATGCTTGGTCGAATTTCCGTCGTTCAATTTCACAAAGTCATCGAAAATCGTCGTTCTGAATACAGTGAATAGGTATATTCCCTGTATTCAGAGCGACGATTTTCGATGCTTTGTCGAATTTCCGTCTTTCAATTTCACAAAGTCATCGAAAATCGTCGCTCTGAATACAGTGAATAGGTATATTCCCTGTATTCAGAACGACGATTTTCGATGCTTTGTCGAATTTCCGTCTTTCAATTTCACAAAGTCATCGAAAATCGTCGTTCTGAATACAGGGAATAGGTATGATCCCTGTATTCAGAGCGACGATTTTCGATGCTTTGTCGAATTTCCGTCTTTCGATTTCACAAAGTCATCGAAAATCGTCGCTCTGAATACAGTGAATAGGTATATTCCCTGTATTCAGAACGACGATTTTCGATGCTTTGTCGAATTTCCGTCTTTCAATTTCACAAAGTCATCGAAAATCGTCGTTCTGAATACAGGGAATAGGTATATTCCCTGTATCCAGAACGACGATTTTCGATGCTTTGTCGAATTTCCGTCGTTTAATTCGACAAAGTCATCGAAAATCGTCGTTTTCGGACGAAAACTTTCCCGACGAAAACAAAATAAATCAAAACGATTTTCGGGAGTAACTAAATACATTTATTTTCTGGACGAAAACGAAAAAACGAAACAAAATATTCCAGTCTGCACATGTCTAAGTGTATGTTATCCTAATATGTTTGTTTCTATGTGTGTGTTCACATATATGTACCGTATATACTTGAGTATAAGCCGAGTTTTTCATCACTTTTTGTGTGTGCTGAAAATGCCCCCCTCGGCTTATACTCGAGTCACCTTTTTGCGTCTGATCTCCCGGACTTTGGGGACCCGGTACCGGCCGTAGGTCCCTGGCCCCCAAACTTTGCACACATGTAGCCCCACTCTTCCTCTACAAGTGTGTTGTGTCAGGGAGATCTACGACTGGAGAGCACCGATTTTTCAAAGCCAGGCACCCCTTCCATAGACTCCCATGTTAAACAGTAATTTCTCCGGTGATTTTGGGGACCCGGTACTGGCCGGTTGTAGGTCCCCTGGACCCGGAACTTGGCACACATGTAGCCCAAGTGTGCAAACTTTGTTGTCTGGGGGACCTGCGGCTGGGGAGCACCGTTTTTTTGGAACCTGGGCACCCCTTTTATAGACTCCAATGTTAAACGTCAGTCTAATCATGGACACAGTGAGGCATGGACACAGTGAGGCATGGGCACAGTGAGGCATGGGTACAGTGAGGCATGGACACAGTAAGGGAAAGTGAGGCACAGTAAAGTATGCAGATTGACACCCTAGGCTTATACTTGAGTCAATACGTTTTCCCAGTTTTTTAGGTAAAATTAGGTGCCTCGGCTTATATTCGGGTCGACTCGAGTATATTCGGTATATGTATTTTACAAATCATAAGCATGAATCATTTTCATGTACGGTACTTCTTTTTTCCCACAAATAGAGTGTCACGTACCTGGTGGAAGAGTCTGGTATGCAGAAGGAGGCCTCCCTTACACCTCTGACTCAAGGCCCCTGATAGAGAAGACAGGAGGCGCAGGAGTGCAGAGTCGCACGAGAGCCTGGCAAACTTGCTGGTAGACGAGCTGGACCGGAACCAGGAACAACAGGCTCAATTCAGCCGCCTGGAACAGCTTGGACTGGAACCAGGACACACAGGGATCGCTCAGCAGACCGGACTGGAACTAGGAGCTCAGGCAGGTGCAGGTGGATGGACTGGAGCAGTAGACACACAAGTCCAAAGCAGGTGAACACTGGAGCAGGGTCAGATACAAGCAGGTTCGGCAACAGGCTGGCAGCAAAGTAGCAGGAGGAACAGGCAGGGACGTAGTCAACACAGGCCGAGGTCAGATGCAGGCAGATAAACAGAGTAGTCAGAGTAAGCCAGGTAAAGTCAGCTGGAGCAGAGTGCAGGTAAACAACAATCAGAGGTCTCAGGTAACGCTGTAGACCAGACAGCACTGATTCAAGGAAGTAAGGCAGTTTAAATAGCCTATTGGGGTGGGACAGAGGAACGACCATAGCCTCCATCTTGATTGCTGGCGTGCCCTTCCTGACATAGAGATTTCTTTTGGTGATATCTGATCCCCTCGGCAGCTTTTATTTTTTTGCACTATAAACAAAAAAAGCCCAATAATTTAACCACCTTCCGACCACTGCAGACCAATTTACGTTGGCAGAATGGCACGGGTGCTCAAAAGGGCGCATGTAATTCCCACGCAGCGGGTGTGTGCGGGCCGTAGGAGCGTGCCCACGGGTTCAGTGAACTCAATGTTCGCCAGTGGCCCACGATTGCAAGGAGGACAGGCAGAAGGAGGTCACAAATACGCCTTATTTGCTGCTACTCCTGTTCGTATTTTCACTGTTAATTTCTCTCCCAAACATATGCCGGCTCTTGAACGATTTTGGGAAAATCTCCCGTCAACTATGACGAATCCCAGGCTCTGAACATTAATATTCCGACACCTTAACAGATATAAGGAGGTCTTCCAATACTCCTGGAGTGATACCTCGATCACTTACCTAGGGTTCAATTTGACTGCCAAGTTTGAACACCTTTACCAGACCAACTACCCCCCTCTATTTAAAAAAATGAAAGGCAGTTCTCTCCAGGTGGTCGCAATCTTCTCTTTTTTGGGTGGGTAGAATCTATGCGATAAAAATTGCTCTACTCCCTCGCATCCTATGTTTCCTTGGGTCCCTCCCTATATCGTTAGTCAAGGCCCACTTACAACACTTTCAAGCCAAAATGATTAAATTTGTTTGGGGTTCAGGGGGTTACCGGCTCTCTAGGGTGGTCATATTTCCCTCAAGGAATGAAGGGAGTCTGGGCCTCCCCAACCTACGCCAGTATTACCAAGCAGCACATTTGGCCTAGATCTCAATCGTCTACTCCCACTGGGAACTGCCTGACTCGACACACATCAAGAGAAAGGCAGTCCCCTCCCACACCTTGAACTACCTCCTATGGTGTCAAAAGAATTTGAGACCCCCCAATACTTTCCCCTTCGCTCTCACACTCGTTTTCTCTTTAGGATAACTTGAGACACCCCTTTCAACTAACCTCCAAACTGGAGCCGTTAATGCATCTTTTAAGGAACCCAACATTCCTGCCTGGGAAGGAAATCAAAGCCTTCAGCCGGTAGCTCAACAAAGGCCTATTTAGGATAGGCCATGTCCTTTGACCTCTGGGCCCATTCCCCAAAGGATATTGTATAAGAAAATTGGACATGCCACCCTCTAAACGCTTTTGTTTTACCCAAATTTCCAACTTCCTGGCTCCCCAGGTCTCCCGATCCTCCCATTACCTTAAAGTTATGGGCTCAGACTCACATTAAGCTCCTTGATCGATGCTTAGAAGTTGTCATGCACATTTTGTTTCTTTGTATTGTACACTGAGTGCAACATTGTTCTTCTTACGCCTACTTCATTATTTGGCCATGTTGGCTGTGACTCAAACATTTATCTATTACACGCTTTTGTACTGTGTTTTGTAAAATCAATAAAAATATTGAAATATAAAATAAGGAAGGATGATCATTATGGGTATTGGGAGGGCTAGTTGGAAGGAGCCTTCAGGGTCTTCCATTGTTCTACATTGGGAGCTTTGTGTTGAAAAACAAACAGCTCCAATCTCCTGACAGTTAATAGTTAAATATTCATTTTTCTAGACTAGAATGTTAATGCTAGACTCCAGGCAAACATAAAAGACAAAAATAATGAATTTGTACTCAATTTAATGTATTCACCAATAAATAATTTAACACATCTTTTAAAGATAATGTTTAAAGTGGTTGTATAACCCTATAATAAGACTTACCTGTAGGTAAAATGCAAATCTCCTAAACCTGTATGGCTTAGGAGATGTTCACTTTGCATGCAGCCGCTGGCGCCAGCGGCGCATGTGCTGTAAATGCCCGGCTGAAGTTTCAGCAGACCATGGGATGGGTCCACAATATCTGAATGCTTTGATAACGCGATATGCCCCTGCTTGAGCACTAAGATCACTAACAGCTGGTCTTGCCACTTGTCTACCTGCCTGTCTGCTCACTTTTGGGGGGAAGAAGCTTCTCCGTGAGAGCTACGGCTTTGTGGAATAGTGTCCCCACTTCCATTCAGTCACTCCCTTCCATCATGGCCTTCCGCAAAAGGGTAAAAACATGGTTCTTTGAGAAAAGGCATGCCGAGGCGTGCTAGTCCCTCTGACCCTCGGCCCGCTGTTTGATCCTTACATGATCTCTTAACAATAAACAAAATTAAGGAAGAGAAGCAAAGTACTTTATTGGATCTGGAGGGGGGCCTCTGTGATGGACACAGAGAGGGCTTCTGTTAGAGAGTCTGTTAAATGTTCGGTGCCCCCTCCTCTGCAGGCGCCTGGGTGCAATGCACCCTGTGCACCCTGCCTAGGATCAGCCCTGCTCATTATGCATTTGCCTTTAGAGTTTTTTTTTTACATGTGTGGGTATACAACTACTTTAAGCATGGTCATTTTCATAGTTACAGTATATTGGTTCAGCTTGGACCAGTGTAAGTATTGTGGTATTGGGGTGATTATGTTCATGTGGTAGGTGCTTTTCCAACAAGTTGCGCCAGTGCAAACTGTATTTTAGGGCATGGCAGTCCACTTTCATTGGAAAGAAAGTAGGAAAAATTTCACATAGCCATCAGTTGGCCATGCAGGCAGGGTCGGATTTGCTCTCCCTGCCACCCCAAGGTCAGGTTCCACAATGCACCCCCTCCCTGCCAACCGAACCCCCCCCCCCCCCCCAAATCAATGGAGAATGGCAACCGGAGGGGACAGCGGCGGCACAGTTAGTTCAAATATTTTTTTGTTTCTATCTTTTTTACTTTTTTATCACTTTTTTTTTGTAGCTTGTCGTTTACTTTTTTTTATTTTTGTGTAATTTTCTTATTATTTTGAATATTGTTTTTCTTATTCTTTACTTTTTAATTACTTTTTTTAATTGAATTATTATTATTTAAAAAAAAAATCACTTAACTTTATTGCTATCACACAGGAAAACAATTCCCTGTGTGATAGCAATTGGAGGTGACAGGTTCTCTTTATTGACCCTGTCACCTCCAAAACAGGAGTCCTAGCACTGTGCTAGAACTCCTGTCACAGCTGAGATGGGAAGCAACTTACAGCAACTTACCACCCTAAACTATATGTTACGGGCGTCGTGGGCTCCATGCCACTGCCGCCCCTTGGCACCCTGCCGCCCCAAGGCCTGGCCTCGGTGGCCTTGAGGGAAATCCGGGCCTGTATCCAGGGGTTCTTCCACATCAACATGTGACTCCCTTGTCAGCAGCACCACTGCTCTTCTTACCAGTCCTTCCAACCGTGTTAAAAAATACAAATGTTGCGCTTGCAAAATAAAAAGGATTACATTTACAGTGAAGATACTAATCTAATGCATAGTGTAAAATAAAAATGATAACAAAACTTATTGAAAATCGTGCAAAGTCAAGTGAAAAATATATATACGAAATTAATGAGAGTTCTGAGAAATAAGTGAATGAGATAAATGAAAGAAGGGATCCAGTGGGATGACTTGATTCAGGGAATTCCACCACCAAGGAAAAGACCGATCTTCCTGTGACAATCACTCTATGGGCCAGGTTCTCAAAAGGATTACGTGGTGTATCTACAGAGACACCGGCGTAATTCGAATATCCCGCCGGCGTATCATTGTTTTGTACTCACAAAACAAGACACGCCGGAATTACGCTAGGATCTGACTGGCGTAAGTCACTTACACCGTCGGATCCTAAATGCAATACTACGCCAGCCGCTAGGTGTCGTTCCCATCGATTTCTGCGTCGAATATGCAAATGAGCATGATACGCCGATTCCCAAACAAAGTTGCGCGCCGTCGACGTAGTTTGCGTACGCGTAAGGTTACCCCTGCTATAAGGTGGTTTAACTTTACGCACGCCATGTTAAGTATGGACGTTGGGACAGCGTCGCGTTTTTCCGTCGTTTACGTAACTCGTCGCGAATAGGGCTGTGCTTTAATTACGTTGCCGTTGAAATCAATGTATTTGCGGCGTACTATGGAGCATGCGCGATGGGCTACGTTTAGGGTCGGCACATGCGCAGTTCGTTGGGTGCGGGGGCGCGCTTAATTTAAATACAGAACGCCCCCCTCCTTCCCTATTTGAATTACGCGGCCTTACGCCGTCCCATTTACGCTACGCCGCCACACATTACAGACCAAGTGCTTTGAGAATACATCACTTGCCCGTAAAAAGTGCGGAAGCGTAGCGTAAATGGGTTACGCACAAAAAACGGAGATGTACGAGAATCTGGCCCAATATCATTAATGCCAAATGATATAAATGTGATAAAAGTTACATGTATAAAAAAATATTTTGAACTTTCAGCCCCTAACAACCAACACAGTTTTTAGGAATCAGAAAACTCGCACACGGCTGAACACAATCCATTCCCACTGAAACATGTTACATTCTGGCAGTCATGCTTTGTCATGCGCTCTAACCAAGCATTTAGATGCATGACAAACGTAAAATTGTAAACAAGCCCATTTTTCCTCTTTTACATAATTGCTTCTGTTGGCTAGAAGAAAAATAAAGCAATAGAATTGTGCAAATTAAAACACTACACAGCCGTTACAAAGCATAAAAATATTCCACTCCATTCATCAGCTTTCCTCCTCTTACAGACGCCTTCCTCCTCCTACACAAAAAAAAAAAAAAAAAGAAAAAAAAGAAAGATATAAAACGTTCTCAGCAACTGCATTTTGCTAAACCCAAATGTTTGTACAATGCTAAATGGCGATATTTTTTTAACCGTTCTCTGCTGCAGACAAATAGCGATAATTATTCCTTATCATTAGAATATACAGATTCCTAGTGCAGAAAATACAAATCTCCCAACGGCAGTTTCTCTAAACACGCTTCCTTCTACAGTATCTGCTATGATGCGTCTCCAAAAGTTATTACAAAGTAGCAGCTTATATCGGGCCAAAGTTTTGACTGGAGCCCCACTCTCATGGGACAAGGAGTTTTTGTCTCGGCCCCAAAAAATTACATCTGTGAACCCGTAGTGTATTGTGTTGCCCTAGGCCAGACTAAAACCCCAAATTTATATATGACCCACCCCTTCCTGTTAAGGCCACACCCCTTTCTGTTTAAGACTTTCCCTGAAATTTTCGAGTGGGGACACTAGTTCTGAGGGCCTGGGGGTAGGGTGACCACGTGTCCCGGATTGCCTGGGACCAGGGCCGATCCTAGGGTCACAGACGCCTGGGTGCAGAAATATTGCTGGCACTCCAACATGGGCATGGTCATCTTACTAACTCCTCCCCTTTACAAATGTTTCTATGGCTACGACTCAAACACAGAGATGCTCCCCTAAGAAGTCTTTATTAGTGTTCCCCATCAGAGTCCCCCCAAGCAGGTGTCCCCCATCAGAGCCCCCCCACAGCAGGTGTCCCCCATCAGAGCCCCCCCACAGCAGGTGTCCCCCATCAGAGCCCCCCACAGCAGGTGTCCCCCATCAGAGCCCCCCCACAGCAGGTGTCCCCCATCAGAGCCCCCCACAGCAGGTGTCCCCCATCAGAGCCCCCCCACAGCAGGTGTCCCCCATCAGAGCCCCCACAGCAGGTGTCCCCCATCAGAGCCCCGCACAGCAGGTTTTCCCCCATTAGAGCCCCCCACCGCAGGGGTCCTCCATCAGAGCCCCCCACATCATGTGTCCCCATAGATCAGTACCTGTCCAATAGATCCCTGTAGCTCGGGCGCGCTGGGAGCAGAAGAAAATTACAGGGGGCGGGACATATGTGACATCTTTGGCTACTTGGAGGGTGGGACTCATAGAGCATTTCTGGGAGTGCACGGGATGATTGGCCAACCCAGAAGCCTCTCATCACACCGCCTATGGGAGAAGAGTCAACACATGCAGAAGGGGCGGGGCAGACAGGAGACTGCTCCACGCGCACCGGACAGAATTAGTTAGTGGAGCCCCAGGTTTTCGCAAAATTTATAGCGTTTACAAAATAAGGGATAGTTTTATTGCATTTTTATTAATTTTTTTTTTTTTACTACTAATAGCGATGATCAGCGATTTTTTTCGTGACTGCGACAACATGGCGGACACTTCGGACAATTTTGACACATTTTTGGGACAATTGTCATTTTCACAGCAAAAAATGCATTTAAATTGCATTGTTTACTGTGGAAATGACAGTTGCAGTTTGGGAGTTAACCACATGTGGCGCTGTAGGGGATGTGTGACCTAATGTGTGTTTTTACAACTGTAGGGGGGTGTGGCTGTAGCTGTGACGTCATCGATCGCGTCCCCCTATTACAGGGATGAAGCGATCGATGCTACGGCCACAGAGAAGCACGGGGAAGCCGTGTGTACACACGGCTCTCCCCGTTCTTCCGCTCCAGGGACGGATCGCCGCACTCCAGCGGCGATCGGGCCCGCGAATCCCGTGGTCCCGGTCCTGGAGCTTCGGACCGGGTCGCGGGCGCGCACCCGCGGGCACGTGCCCGCGACCCACGGCTGGGTACTAAAATCAACGTATATATACGTTTATGTGCCCAGCCGTGCCATTCTGCCGACGTAAATGTGCAGTAGGCGGTCCTTAAGTGGTTAAGCAAACATTTCTGATAATTTTATGGAGAGGACTAAGAAGATATAACCATGCCAATGGTTCAGCAGAAAATATATAGAACAGTGATGAAGGATCATAAGACAGTCATAATTAGAAGCAGTGCCCCCCCCCCCCAACAGTTGGAATGCCAGCTGCCCACATACGGGAAGCAGTGCGGCTGCTTTATGGGGGAGCTAGACTAATTTGCCTCTCAGCCCAGTCCACCCCATAAGACTGGCGCTGCACTAACAGTGCAGCACAAGCCGGCGGGGACTCTTTCCCTGCCGCCCCCCTGCAAGGGGCCTTGTTGGCCTACGCCAGGATACAGCGTTGCTGTGAACCAAACCCGCATACAAAGAATATAATGCACATTTTGACTCTAATAGAGAATAACTTAATGCATGGTCCTATGGCAGCTGGCACTCAGGTCTTCTCTCCAGGCCCATAATGTGACCTTTGACCAGTGGTGGTCACTGGTCGAGAAACAGCCATACAAGCACGAGTGGCTTTGGGGGACTTGTAGGCAAGTTCAGTCTTCAGGTGCCTCTTCCACAGTGCCACTGCAGTTGGAGAGGAAGTCTAAAGGAACATGGTTCCTCTATGTTTTTTGGGTCATTGGGGAAGCTAATCATTTGTCTGCTGCCACCCTTATGTTACTCTAGCAGCCATTTTAGGCATGTTTGTGCGTATGGTTAGTGGGGGACATCGTTTAGTTCCAGACAATTAGGGAAAGAGCAGGGAAAGAGCCATCCCTCATGGAGGCCACCCCATTTGGGTACGGAACGTCCAGGCCACATTCGAGACTGATGCTATCAGTGCACCTGGGACCTACTGCTTCACTCATCGTTGTTGCATACTGTGAGGGTCCCCGCTTGGGGTGTCTTCCCGCCAGGTTAGTTGTGCTTTGCTGAACTTTAAAGCGGGGGTTCCGCGGGTTTTTCGTTTTTTTTTTTTTTTTTTTTTAATCCTTCTGCCGCTCTTACCTTGGTAAATAAGGAAGTCGTGTGTCCCAATCCTCTAGCCGCCAGGAATTGTTTTCTCCCGCAAACGATATTTTATAAAAATCCATAGATGGACGTTTCCATCTTGTTTGTGGGCACTGTGAAGCCCAGCAGGATGTTCTTCCGGGATACTCCATACCTAAAATGGAGAATTCGTAGCCCCCCACGTCACATGACCTGCTTGCCGATTTGCGTGACCTGCGAGATATCACGGGATTACTGCACAGCGCGTCTCCTCACTCACTCCCAGGAGACATTGCGCAGGGCTCCCCGTCGGGGAAAAGGAGTGGCACGCTCCTTCCCCGCAGGGAAGAAGACCCAGAAGTAAGGCTGAAGACAGGTAAGGGTACAGATTTAAAAAAAAATGACAACGCTACAAGGACTTATTGAGGCTGCAGATAGAATAGCTAAAAGTTCATTTTGAGGGTGAACCTCTGCTTTAACTTTGATACAGTACGGTTACTGCAACTAGATTCTGAGTGTTTACTGCCATGGGACCATGGACCTCCCCACAAGTTGGCACTCAGGTTCTCTCCAGGCCCGTAATGTGATCTTTGACCAGTGGTGGTCTCTCGTCAGGGAATAGCAACACAAGGAAGAGATGCTTTGGGGGACTGGTTGTCTCTAGAAAAACAGGCAGAGAGGAAGCCCTCAGTCCATGGATTAAGGCCATGGGCGTAGCATCAGGAGTCGCAATTGTGACCTGTCTCTAGCTCCAGGGGGCCCACAGATCTGTTCCTTGCTGTCATGTTACATTCAATTTCTTCCACAAAATCTCAGAGCTGGAGTCCAGCTCCAATCCACATTGTGCCCCCCAAGACCCCAGCCAAGTCCTATAATCCAGTAACAAGCTTCCAGTTGTTTGCCTTCTCCCCAGTCCACGCCCTTCCTCTGCTCTTATTGGCTGGGGACATGTCATTACTAGGATGGGGGGGTCATGTCAATACACGGATGGTGGGAGTAGGTGAGGTCATGTCATTAATAGGATAGAGGGGGGAAGGGACAAGGTCATGTCATTACTAGGATGGGGGGCAAGTTTGTGTCATTACTAGAATTGGGGTGAGGTCATGACATTACTAGTATGGGGGGGAAGAGGACAAGGTCATGTGATTACTAGGATGGGTTCTACAAAATATTGTGAACTACCCTCTTAATATGTACATAAATCTCTAAAATAACTCTTTAGCCACTTGGAGTATCTTGGCGCATAATGGGAGTATCTTGACGAGCAGAGGGAGGGGCGGGCCCCAGGACAACTTTTGCATCAGGGGCCACAAACTTAAAGCTACGGCCTCTGATTAAGGCACATGTTCCTCTCTAAACATAATAAGCAATATATCATGCAATGTAGAGGGAAGGGAGGAATGCACATTTGTTGTGGGCCCTAACTCCCCACAAGTTTTCGTAACCATTTTTAGAGCTAAAGTCTATCACCATAACTTTAGGAATAAAGCAGTGCAGGTGGCTTCTAATGGAATCTTTGCCCTCAACAGTGGTGAAGTCCTGTAATATAAATGTATTTTTTATTGCCATACGATAATGAAAATGTGCAGGTCTATTGGGATATTTATTAGAGCAAAAAGTAAAAAATATATATATTTTTTTAAATTGTCACTCTATTTTTGTTTATAGCGCAAAAAATAAAAACTATAGAGATGATCAAATATCACCAAAAGAAAGCTCTATTTGTGGGGAAAAAAAGGACGTCAATTTTGTTTGGGAGCCACGTCGCACGACTGGGCAATTGTCAGTTAAAGCGACGCAGTGCCGGAAACTATAATTACGCCTGGGCAGGAAGGGGGTAAATGTGCCCAGTAAGCAAGTGGTTAACCACTTAAGACCATTATGCAGGTTAAGGACCTTGCCCCTTTTTGCGATTCGGCACTGCGTTGCTTTAACTGACAATTGCGCGGTCGTGCGGCGTAGCTCGCAAACAAAATTGGCGTCCTTTTTTTCCCACAAACAGAGCTTTCTTTTGATCACCTTTGCAGTTTTTATTTTTTGGGCTATAAAAAAAAATAGAGAGACAATTCTGAAAAAAATTCAATATTTTTTACTTTTTGCTATAATAAATATCCCCCCCAAAAAAGTTTTTTTTCTCAGTTTACGCAGCTACGTATTATTGTACATATTTTTGGTTAAAAAAAAAATCGCGTTTATCTATTGGTTTTGCGGAAAATTTATAGCGTTTACAAAATAGGGGATAGTTTTATGGCATTTTTAATAATATTATTTTTTTTTTTACTACTAATGGCAGTGATCAGCGATTTTTTTCCTGACTGCGACATTATGGCGGACACATCGGACAATTTTGACACATTTTTGGGACCATTGTCATTTTCACAGCGAAAAGTGCTAAACAAATGCACTGTTTATTGTGAAAATTACAATTGCAGTTTAGGAGTTAACCACTAGGGGGTGCTGTAGGGGTTATATGTGACCTCATGTGTGTTTCTAACTGTAGGGGGGCGGGGCTGGATGTGTGTCGTCAGTGATCGCCTTTCCCTATATCAGGGAACAGACGATCACTGAGGCGGCGTACACACGACCGAGGTTCTCGCTGGAAACCAGCGAGAACCTCGCTGGAAGCTGCATTCCAGCGAGGACCTCGACCGTGTCTACGCTTCTGGCTCGCCGCGCCCGTCGGGAATCCCGTCGAGCGAAAAGAGAGCACGCTCTCTTTTTGCTCGACAGCCTGCCTGGATGAATGGCTGGTTGCCTGAGGCCGTGTACACACGGCAGAGAACCTCGACGGGCAGAACACATCGTTCCGCCCGTCGAGGTTCTCTGCCGGTCGTCGAAATCGGCGACCCGCCCGTCAGGAATGGCAACCAGCCATTCATCCAGGCGGGCCGTCGAGCAAAAAGAGAGCGTGCTCTCTTTTCGCTCGACGGGATTCCCGACGGGCGGGGCGAGCCAAAAGCGTACACGCGGCCGAGGTCCTCGCTGGAATGCAGCTTCCCGCAAGGTTCTCGCTGGTTTCCAGCGAGAACCTCGGTCGTGTGTACGCCGCCTGACATTGCCACAATGAAGAACAGGGAAGGTGTGTTTACAATCACCTCTCCCAGTTCTTCAACTGCGGCGACCGATCGCACGACACTGGCGGCAATCGGGTCCGTGGGTCCCGTGGACCGGGTCGTGAGCGTGCCGGTGGCGGCGCACTCGCGACCCCACGGCCGGGCCTTAAAGAGACACGTACAGGTACGTGATTGTGCCCAGCCGTGCCATTCTGCCGACGTATATCGGTGTGAAGGGTCCTTAAGTGGTTAAAGTAATGCAGAAAAGCAAAAATGGCCTGGCCATGACAGGGGGTAAAACCTTTCCGGAGCTAAGGGGTTATCCAAAACTTCAGCATTAACAGAAGTAGGGCAAGTGCTTCATCTCCGAAGTTGGGAAACCTCTTTGATGC
Organism: Rana kukunoris; assembly: GCA_029574335.1. Lineage (NCBI taxonomy): Eukaryota > Metazoa > Chordata > Amphibia > Anura > Ranidae > Rana > Rana kukunoris. The sequence continues at coordinate 241,960,997 of CM056054.1, forward strand.
ACACAAAGTTTTACAATGTGCGACTCAAAAAACGAATTCTCATGTAAATGTAAAATACTTTTCCCGGTAAGATGCACAAAACTGACACATTGTGACACAATAGAATGTTTTTGCTTCAGATGTGTGATTACGATACAATGTGCACATTATCCCACTATTACCAAACACGCTTCTTAGACCTGACAAATCAAGTTGTTTTGTACATTAAGAAAAAATAAAGAAAAAGATAAAAAAGGAAAAAGGAAACTGGAGGAGAACATTCCTTCTAGTAAAATCAATAATTGATTACAACTCTCTAAAAGCCATCGAGTGAATTATTGAGGAGGCTCCCCGCTTCACTCTTCTTGGCAGAGCGAACTTCTGGTAATTACAAACTAGTAATCGCCAAAGGGAAAGTCTATAGATGTGTATTGGCTTTGCACTTTCCATACATTCATGTTTAATTGAGTGAGAAGCCCCGAAACGAGTTCCACTTTTACAAGCAAATGGCGTATTTTTTTTTTTAATTTCCCATTTTTCCTTCGTCCGTTTCCAACAAACCAGTGACTGGAATCTAACTCCAACGATCGTGGATTTCAGTCTTAACCACTTCAGCCCCGGACCATTTTGCTGGTCAATGACCGGGTCCCTTTTTGCGATTCGGCACTGCGTCACTTTAACAGACAATTGCGCGGTCGTGCGACGTGGCTCCCAAACAAAATTGGCGTCCCTTTTTCCCCCACAAATAGAGCTTTCTTTTGGTGGTGTTTGATCACCTCTGCGTTTTTTATTTTTTGCGCTATAAACAAAAAAAGAGCGGCAATTTTGAAAAAAAAAAAAATATTTTTTACATTTTGCTATAATAAATATCCCCAAAAATATATACAATTATTTTTTTTCCTCAGTTTAGGCCGATACGTATTCTTCTACATATTTTTCGATTTGGCACGGCGTCGCTTTAAGTGACAATTGCGCGGTCGTGAGATGTGGCTCCCAAACAAAATTGGCGTCCTTTTGGTGGTGTTTGATCACCTCTGCGTTTTTTATTTTTTGCGCTATAAACAAAAAAAGAGCGACAATTTTGAAAAAAATAAATGAATAATTTTTACATTTTGCTATAATAAATGTCCCCCGAAAAATATATATATACATTTTTTTTCCCTCAGTTTAGGCCGATACGTATTCTACATATTTTTCGATTCGGCACTGCGTTGCTTTAACTGACAATTGCGCGGTCCCAAAAATGTGTCAAAAGTGTCCGTAGTGTCCGCCATAAGGTCGCAGTATCGATAAAAAATCGCATTACTAGTAAAAAAAAAATGCTATAAATCTATCCCCTATTTGGTAGACTATTTGGTAACTTTTGCGGAAACCAATCAATAAACGCTTATTGCGGGTTTTTTTATGAAAAATATGTAGAAGAATACGTATCGGCCTAAACTGAGGAAAAAAATATATTTTTTATATATCAGCTCCCAAACAAAATTCACGTCCTTTTTTCCCCACAAATAGAGATTTCTTTTGGTGGTATTTGATCACCTCTGCGTTTTTTTTTATTTTTGCGCTATAAACCAAAATAGAGCGACAATTTTGAAAACAAAATGTAATATTTTTTACTTTTTGCTATAATAAATATCCCCAAAAATCTATAAAAAATGTTTTTTTTCCTCAGTTTAGGACGATACGTATTCTTCTACATATTTTTCATTAAAAAAATCACAATAAGCGTTTATTGATTGGTTTGCGCAAAAGTTATAGCCTCTACAAAATAGGGGATAGTTTTATGGCATTTTTAAATATATTTTTATTTTTTACTAGTAATGGCGGTGATCTGCAATTTTTTATCGGTACTGTGAAGTTATGGCGGACACTTCGAACAATTTTGACACATTTTTGGGACTATTGTCATTTTTATAGCGATCAGTGCTATAAATATGCATTGATTACTATAAAAATGTCACTGGCAGGGAATGGGTTAACACTAGGGAGCGAGGAAGGGGTTAATTATGTTCCCTGGGTGTGTTCTAACTGAAGGGGGTGGCCTCACTAGGGGAAATGACTGTCGATGTTCATACATTGTATGAACAGACGAACAGTCATTTCTCCCCCTGACAGGACTGGGAGCTGTGTGTTTACACCCACAGCTCCTGGTTCTCGCTCTGTAACGAGTGATGGCGGGGGCCTGGCGGTGAACCCACCCGCCGGGCATGCATGTCGGCATGGTAATCAATGCATATTTATAGCACTGTTCGCTGTATAAATGTGAATGGTCCCAAAAATGTGTCAAAAGTGTCCGATGTGTCGGGGTAATTTCACAGTTGTGACAAAAATCGCAGATCGCCGCCATTACTAGTAAAACAAATTAAAATAAATTTAAAAAAAGTCATAATTTTATCCCCTATTTTGTAGGCGCTATAACTTTTGCGCAAACCAATCACTATATTGCGATTTTTTTTTTTTACAAATAATATGTACAAGAATACGTATCGGACTAAACTGAAAAAATTTAAAAATAGACCCAGATTCACGTAGCACTTACGCCAACGTTTCTCAAGATACGCCGTCGTAAGTACAAATGTGCGCCGTCGTATCTATGCACCGATTCCCAAAGCTAGATACGTCGAAAAATAAGGCTTCAGCCGCCCGACGTAACTTGTCTACGCCGGCGTATCGTGGGGGCGCATAGTTACGCTGGACGCATCTGGCGTACCCATTTTAAATATGCAAATGAGGGAGATACGCCGATTCACGAACGTACTTGCGCCCGGCGCATGTTTTAAGCGTTTTGCGTAAGGGTTACGTCCGGCGTAAAGCTATTCCCCATATTGGAGGCGCAACCCATGCAAAGGTACGGACCAGGGAACGAACGCCGTTGATTTTTACGCCCTTTACGTAGTACGTGAATATCACTGGGCGTAGGTTACGTTCACGTCGTAGGCAGTTATTTCGACGTGACTATGAGCATGCGCACTGGGATGCGTCCAAAATATGACGCATGCGCCGCTCATTTTTAGTACTTGTTTGAAGCTCAGCCCATCATTTGCATGGGGTCACGCTTCATTTAAATGTATCACGCCCACTTCCAGCCCACTTCTACCTACTTTGACTTGCGTCGCTTACGCCTACGACTATACGCTACGTTGGCGCAGTGTTGGGAGCATTTGCTTTGTGAATTCCATGTTTGCCTCCCAACGTTGCGCCGGTGTAGCATAAAGAAGATACGCTACGCCCGCACAAACATGCGCCGCTCTACGTGAATCCGGCCCACTAACTTTTGTGCAAACCAATCGATAAACGCTTATTGCAAAAAAATCGCTGTTAGCCGCCATTAGTAGTAAATAAAAAAAAATATTAATAAAAATGCCATAAAACTATCCCCTATTTTGTAAACTGTAAACATTTTCCGCAAACCAATCAATAAACGCTTATTGCGATTTTTTTTACCAAAAATATGTAGAAGAATACGTATCGGCCTAAACTGAGGAAAAAAAATGTTTTTTTTAAATATTTTTTGGGGGATATTTATTATAGCAAAAAATATTGCATTTCTTTTTTCAAAATTGAGGCTCCATTTTTGTTTATAGCGCAAAAAAGAAAAAAAAAACGCAGAGGTGATCAAATACCACCAAAAGAAAGCTCTATTTGTGGGGAAAAAAAGGACGTCAATTTTGTTTGGGAGCCGCGTCGCACGACCGCGCAATTTTCAGTTTAAGCGACGCAGTGCCGCATTGCAAAAAGGGGCAAGGTCCTTTACCTGCATAATGGTCCGAGGCTTAAAGCGGAGGTTCACCCAAAAATCAACTTTCTGCCACGAGATTCAGCATACTGCTGACATCTGCAGTATGCTGGATTTTTTTTTTTTTTTTTGTACTTATCGTTTTAGCGCTCTTTTTTCTCCGGCACCGAGCGGCGTATCGTTTCGGGTATAGGCGTTCCTAAATCAAGCGCAGTTGATTGACGGGCTTGAATAGCGCGTCACGGCTTTCGAAAATACCCAAAGAGACACTCGGGTGTTTACGGCGCCTGCGCAGTCAGCTCTACACGGCAGGCGCAGGCCGCACCATGCCCGCGCTGACGGCCCCCGCCGATGCCGATCCTCGATCCTGGCAGCTCCAGGCGCCGCCATCCACAGTTAGGGAAACAGGCAGTGAAGCCGTGCGGCTTCACTGCCCGTTTCCTACTGCGCATGTGCGAGCAGCACGGCGCTTTGTGAATGGTCCGGCTGCTTTCTGGGATACACACAGTTCCCAAAATGCAGCGCGCCCCATTCACAAGAATCCACCGAGTAGGAGGAGGAAGAGAATCCACCGCGGAAGATAAGGGGCAGATTTGGTACTTCCGCATAGCAACAGATATTTAGGGTAAGTAAAACATTATTTTTTTCCTTGAATTTTTTTTTTATTTTTTATTTTTGGAAGAATTATTTTTTTCCAGGGTGGAACTCCACTTTAAAGTGCTACAAATACCACCAAAAGAAAAGCTCTATTTGTGGGGGGAAAAATCACGTCAATTTTGTTTGGGAACCGTGTCGCACAACCTCGCAATGGTCAGTTAAAGCGACGCAGTGCCGCATCGCAAAAAGTGTCCTGGTCTTTGGGCAGCTAAATGGTCCGGGGTTGAAGCGGTTAAATTATAACTGACAAGCAACACAGTTTTGTCTAACTGAATTGGATTTTTTTTTTCGGTACAGATTGTTACTTCAAAGAAAATATTACTTATTAACCATTTCAATACCGGGCTTTTATACCACCTTCATACCGGGCCTATTCTGACACTTCTCTCCTACATGTAATAAGCATCATTCTTTTGCTAGAAAATTACACAGTACCCCCAATCATTATATATGTTTTTTTTAGCAGACACCCTAGGGAATAAAATGGCGGTCATTGCAACGTTTTATCTCGCACGGTATTTACACAATCATTTTTCAAACGCCCTTCTTTTGTAAAAAAAAAATGTTTCATGAATTAAAATAATAACAAAACAGTAAAGTTAGCCCGATTTTTTTGTATTATGTGAAAGATTATGTTACACCAAGTAAATAGATACCCAACATGTCATGCTTTAATTATGCGCACACTCATGGAATGGCGCCAAACTTTGGTACTTAAAAATCTCCATAGGCAACGCTTTATTTATTTTTCACAGGTTACCAGTTTAGATTTACAGAGGAGATCTAGTGCTAGATTCGTTGCTGGCACTCTAACGCAAGCGGTGATACCTCACTTATGTGGTTTAAATGGCGTTTACATATGTCGGCGGGACTTATGTGTGCGTTCGCTTCTGCACGTGAGCTACCGGGGACAGGGGCGTTTACATTTTTTTTTATCCTTTATTTATTTATTTTTTACTTATTTTTTATTTATTTTTACACTTTTTTTCAATTTTTATTTTGTTTCCACTTTTATTCCTAGTACAAGGAATGTAAACATCCCTTGTAATAGGAAATGTGTGTGACAGGTCCTCTTTATGGAGAGATGCAGGGTCAATAAGACCTCACATCTCTCCTCCAGGCTGGAAACCATGAGATCGGTGAAAAAAAAATTCACCGATCTCATGAATGGTTGCTTACAGCCGCAATCGTGGCTTTGTTTACTTACAGGGACCCGGGCGTGACGTCATCACATCGCGCCCAGGTCCTCCGACAGTCATAGAGATGCCTGGTGACCATCTGGTCACCAGACATCTCTATGCTTCCTGCCGACGCCGGACGATTCATTCTCCGGGCCCCCGAAGGGAGAGCCCGGAGAAGCACTGGATGGCGGCGGGAGGGGGGATGTCCCCTCCCGCAGCCTGTAAGAACGATCAAGCGGCGGAACCGCCGCTGTGATCATTCTTATGTTATGCAGAATCTCCGGCTGAAGAAGAGGATATCTGGATGATGCCTCTGGCTGCACCCATCATTCAGATATTCACCCGCAAAGCCCAGGCCGTCAATTGACGGCCACTTAGGATGAGAGATCCCATCTCTGGCCGTCAATTGTCAATGGGCCAGTATTGAAGTGGTTAATCAACCTTCCCATATAAAACATGGTTTCTGAAATAAGTATATAACTTTTTCTTAAAAATGAAAAATTGAAACATTGTATTGTTGGGTATATGACTTACATCATAGGGAAGTTAAAGCGGAGTTCCACCCTTAAAACCATTTTGTTTCATCCCATCCAGCGTCAGCGCCAGTATGCTGTTTTTTTATTTTTCTATTCCATGTACTTACTTTATAATAGATCATGTAATTTTGGGCGCACCGCGGTATGTCGCCGCTATAAGGCGTCACGCATTCCGGAAACAGCCGATTAGCGTTCGGCTCTTCTCGGCGCCTGCGCACAGACCCAGGAGCTGACTGCGCAGGCGCCGTAAATAGCCGGTCCTAGTTCGGCTTTTTTCGGAGGGCGTGACGCGGCTATATACGGCGCCTGCGCAGTCAGCTCCTGGGTCTGTGCGCAGGCGCCGAGAACAGCCGAACGCTAATCGGCTGTTTCCGGAAGGCGTGACGCCTTATAGTGGCGACATACCGCGGTGCGCCCAAAATTACATGATCTATTATAAAGTAAGTACATGGAATAAAAAAAAATAAAAAAAAACAGCATACTGGCGCTGACGCCGGTATGCTGGATGGGATGAAACAAAGTGGTTTTAATGCCGCGTACACACGGTCGTTTTTTGCGATGAAAAAAAACGACGTTTTTTAAAACGTCATTTAAATTGATCGTGTGTGGGCAAAACGTCGTTTTTTGTCTTAAAAAAAACGACCAAAAAAAAATTCCAACATGCTTGAATTTTTTGTGTCGTTTTTCAAAACGTCGTTTTTTGTTTCACAAAAAGTCACCGTGTGTAGCAAAAACGTCTTTTAAAACGACGTTTTTCAACCCGCGCATGCCCAGAAGCTAGTTATGAAGCGAGCTTCAATGGAAAAGAGTGGTGAACGTAACCTTGCTTTTTGTGAAAAAACGATGGTGTGTATGCAAAATTGTCTTTGAAAAGTGACGTTTCAAAAACGTCGTTTTTACTTCACAGAAAACGTCGTTTTTTTTCATCGCAAAAAACGACCGTGTGTACGCGGCATAAGGGTGGAACTCCGCTTTAAGGAAAGTTTTAGGTGATGAAAGCATAACTTTGTTGCTATGGTGTCTTTAAAATCAAATGATATTCATTGTTTTGACTTCGTACAAAAGTAGCAAAAACCGCTTTAATGTCGTCTCCGTATTTATGGCATTGAAATGTATAACTATATACTACAAGAACCTTCAAAGGTATAAAGACATTTGCTGCTTCTAAAACAATTTATTTAAAAAAAGTTTCCAGCTCAGAGAAATATAATTTTCCTTATGTTCGCACTTAAAAAAAAAGAGTTTCTGTTTTTGGTAAAAGAACAAAACATAAAGAGAAGCAGATTTATGCCCAATTATATAGTAAATGATGTCTTTTTGTGATGTTTTCTAAACTATAATGACTTGCGTTTATCAAGATCTCTAAAAAAAATATATCTTTCCCAGCATCGTTATTGTTACTTTATGTCAATTTCAATACTAATAAAAATAAAACTCTTTTAGTTTAAAATTAAAAATACTTAAAAATAAAAAAAATAATCACAAACCAAAGCAGATGGGAACATCATTGCCTCAATAGGTGTGTTCCAACTCACCATTTAACCACTTACCGCCCAGCCGCCGCCATTATACTGTGGCAGGTTGGCACGTTGACGCAAATTGCCGTAGCTGTACGTCGGCTCCTTTAACCACTTTAGCCCCGGACCATTTTGCTGGTCAATGACCTTGCCACTTTTTGCGATTCGGCACTGCGTCGCTTTAACTGACAATTGCGCGGTCGTGCGACGTGCCTCCCAAACAAAATTGGCGTCCTTTTTTTCCCACAAATAGAGCTTTCTTATAGCGGTATTTGAAAAACGCCCCAGTGTGAAAGGGACCCAAGTCCAAAATCCCCCCCCCCCATTTTTTCTTTGCATATTTAAAGTCCCAAATCTCTGGATTTTTTTTGGGGGGGGGGGACAGATACCTGGTTTTGCCAGGTACCCACTCCCATTTCTGGGTAAGATCCATGACGATGACCGGACCCCTCCTGCAGCTTTCTGGGACACACACAGGTCCCTGTGAGACAGTGGTGGCTGGTGTTTTTTTTTTTAGGGGGGGGCCAAAAGGTTGACTCGGTTGCGCAAAATCACGTAATATAACGTGATTTTGCATTGCAGCCACCGATGCGTTCGCTCCTGGTGCCGATGCGAGTGCCCGGCGGGCACGATCTCCGTCGGGCACCCGCGATCACTTGTTACAGAGCAAGAAACGGGAGCTGTGGGTGTGAACCCACAGCTCCCGGTCCTGTCAGGGGGAGAAATGCCTGAGCGCATGTTCATACAATGTATGAACTTCGATTTGTCATTTCCCCAAGTCAGTCCCACCACCCCTTCAGTTAGAACACACCCAGGGAACATAATTACCCCCTTCCTCGCCTTCTAGTGTTAACCCCTTCCCTGCCAGTGACATTTTTACAGTTATCGATGCATTTTTATAGCACTGATCGCTATAAAAATGCCAATGGTTCCAAAAACGTGTCAAAAGTGTCCGAAGTGTCCGTCATATTGTCGCAGTACCGATAAAAATCGCAGATCGCCGCCATTACTAGTAAAAAGAAAATATTAATAAAAATGCCATAAAACTATCCCCTATTTTGTAAACACTATGGGCCAGATTCACATACACTTAATATTGTGCTGTGTAATCGAAATACTCTACGCTGCTGTATTTCACCAGGCTCTACACCGAATCCTGGTAGAATTTTGCCCGTACGCTACGGCGGCGTAGTCTATTTCTCGCCGCGTAATCGAAATACGCGATTGGGGGCGTGAAGCATTTAAATTAAGCGCGTCCCCGCGGCGATCGAACTGCAGATGCTCCGTTCAGAAATTTCCCGCCGTGCATTGCGCGAAATCACATCGTTACGTCATTCGTTGTTTGAGTAGCGTCGTTTACGAACATTCCTATTCCCGGACGACTTACGTAAAAAATAATAAAAGACGTCGGAAAACGTAGAAATTTGACGCGGAAACGACGGCCATACTTAACATGGGCTGTCTAATATTAGAGCAGCAAAAAGCTGGTATAGTGTTACGCAAAAAAAAGATGACTAAAGGTGCCGTAAGAGATTGCGAATGAAGATCGTAATTTCGGGGATCGCCGGCAAAAGCTCATTAGCATACCCCGACGCGAAAAACGACGGGAAGTACACCCAGTGGCCACAATTTTATTGCAGCGTAGATCCGAAGGCGTACAAACACGTAATCCAGTCGGATTGAAGCCCGCAGCCGTCTATTCATGGCTTGAGGTTTCCGACTAGCTAGAAAACGCGCGGAATTTGAAATTACTCCAGTCTAACACCAGTTACACAGGCGTAATGGCTCTGTGAATCTGGCCCTATAACTTTTGTGCAAACCAATCAATAAACGCTTATTGCGATTTTTTTTACGAAAAATATGTAGAAGAATACGTATCGGCCTAAACTGAGAAAAAAAAATCCTTTTTTTATGGATTTTTTGGGGGGATATTTAAAAAAAGTTAAAAATATTCATTTTTTTTTCAAAATGTTGCTCTATTTTTGTTTATAGTGCAAAAAATAAAAACCACAGAGGAGATCAAATACCACCAAAAGAAATCTCTATTTGTGGGGAAAAAAAGGACGCCAATTTTGTTTGGGAGCTACGTCGCACGACCGCGCAATTGTCAGTTAAAGAGACGCAGTGCCGAATCGCAAAAAGGGGCCCGGTCGTTGACCAGCAAAATGGTCCGGGGCTGAAGTGGTTAAAGACTAAATTGTAAGATCCACCCTGGATAGAATAGTGATATTGTATATCCAGCACGTTCCGATTGATATTTTGGTGGTGACATACTGTAATTAGTGGAGTCATAGGTGGATGTATTGTGTGTTTTTTGTTGGCTATTTTGAGAAATGATTTTCGCGGTCACCCGGAGTCCCAAGACATATCTATTGTGTGCCGCTTGTTGCATGCTAACAACATTTTATATAATTGGATATAAGTGGAAAATTACAGTAAATCTACACCGCAGGCAGCCTAGAAATGGCGAGAATAAATTGCCTTTATTTTCACACACGGTTGAATGGTACAAATAATTTACATACACACTGTACATGTCATCCTATACATAATGCATAATAATAGTTCAAAATAGAATTTTCGCTAAAATTGTAATGCGAAGCATTCTCTGGATGGTGTCCACTCCAAGCGGCCACCTCCTGTGTTCACATTGCATCAGGCCATAAAGCGAGGTCCATAACGACATGGATGAGCGGGTTTGGGGGATGGAGGAACTTGAGTGCATGACCGTAATGAGATAGAACACCTTTTGGGATGAATTGGAGCGGAGACTGCAAGGCCAGGCATTCCCGTCCAACATCAGTGCCCTGACCTCTCACATGCGCTTCTGGAAGAACGGTCAAACATTCCCATAGACACCCTCCTAAACCTTGTGGACGGCCTTCCCAGAAAAGGTGAAGCTGTTATAGCTGCAAAGGGACGGAGCCAACTCAATATTAAAACCTACAGACTAATGCCGCGTACACACGATCATTTTTTGTGATGAAAAAAAACGACGTTTTCTGTGAAGTAAAAAACAACGTTTTTGAAACGTCACTTTTCAAAGACGATGTTGCATACACACCATCGTTTTTTCACAAAAAGCGAGATTACGTTCACCACTCTTTTCCATTGAAGCTCGCTTCATAACTAGCTTATGGGCATGCGCGGGTTGAAAAACGTCGTTTTAAAAGACGTTTTTGCTACACACGGTGACTTTTTGTGAAACAAAAAACGACGTTTTGAAAAACGACACAAAAAATTCAAGCATGTTGGAATTTTTTTTTGGTCGTTTTTTTGAAGACATAAAACGACGTTTTGCCCACACACGATCAATTTAAATGACGTTTTTTAAAACGTCGTTTTATTTCATCACAAAAAACGACCGTGTGTACGCGGCATAAGACAGGGATGTCATTAAAGTTCATGTGTGTGTAAAGGCCGGCGTCCCTATACTTTTGGCAATATAGTGTATCTTGGCACTTTAAGTTCCTCAAATTCCCTGCCCCCCATGCATTGGGTCTAGTTGGACTGTGTGGCATCCCGGCTAACTGCATAAACAGAATTATTTACTACCTCCCTGCTTTTTTTTTTTCCTGAAGACGCAGAACGTAATATCTGGGAGACGCATTGAGAAGCAATCTCATCTGGAAAACGGAATAAGAATTGTATGTTTGATACATGAATAGATACAGCCCATATCAGCTGAATAGGAGGTTTTCCGAGAGTTGGAGGTTATTGTATTTGGAGATACATATGTATGAAGAAGATGAAGAGAAGACATTTTTGTAATCTCAATATTATTGGTTAGTTGTTTTTGGCATGTGTGGGCTTCATTTCTACCCCTCCCCCTTTTCCCCTTATGCCCCTTCTTTCCCATTCTACTTCTACTTCTCTCTCCTATTTAATCTTGAACCCTGATGAGTTTGTCCCACCCCCTTTCCCCTTTTCTTGTCCCAATGTTTTCCTTGGTTCCTTATCCCCCCCCCCCTTTTTCTCTCCTCACCCTTCCTCCCCCCCCCCCATCCTGTCCGGTATAATTTTCTTTCATTTTTTTTTCTTTCCTCTTTCTCTCTCCCTTTCCTTTCTCTTTCCTTTCCCCTCCTTCTCTGCCCCCCCTTATTGTTTTCCTCCTTCCCTTTCTTCCCCCTTCCATTCCCCTTTTCTTTCCCTCTCTTTCTTTTTTTAACTTCTGTCCCTTCCTCTCTTTCCCTTTCTTTCCCTGTCGTTTTGTTTTTGTCCCTTCTTTTTCTTCCACCCCCTATTCCCCCCTCCCTTTCCCATGTTACTTCTACTTCTCTCTACTATTTTATATTGGTCCCCTTTATGAGTTTGTTTTTCCTCCCCTTATCCTTTTTCCTGTCCCAATGTTTTCCTTGGTTCCTTACTCCACTCCCCTTTTTTCTCTCCTCACCCTTCCTTTTATCTCCTCCCCATCTTCTTTCATTTTTTTTCTTTTCTCTCTCTTTCTCCCTTTCTTTTCTCTTTCCTTTTTCCCCTCCCACTCTGCCCCCCTTTTTCCCTTCTTCCCTTTATTCCCATTCCATTCTGTTATTCTCTCCCTTTCTTTCTTTTTTTACCTTCTGTCCCTTCCTTTCTTTCCCTGTCATTTTGTTTTTGCCCATTCCCTTCTTCCCTCTTCTTCTTCCTTTCCCCCCTACCCCCCCTCTTTCCATTTTTACTTCTACTTCTCTCTCCTATTTTATCTTGGTTCCCTTTTCTTGTCCCAATGTTTTCCTTGGTTTCCTACTCCCCCCCCCTTTTCTCCCCCTCCCCATCCCGTCTGGTATAATTTTGTTTCATTTTATCTCTTTCCTCTCTCTCCCCTCCCTTTCCTTTCTCTTTCCTCTTTTCCCTCCTTCTCTGCCCTCTTCTTTTTTTCCACCTTCCCTTTCTTCCCCTTTCAATTCCCCTTTTCTCTCCCTCTCATCTTCTTTCATGTTTTTTCTTTCCTCTCTTTTTCTCCCTTTCTTTTCTCATTCTTTTCTCATTCCTTTTTCCCCTCCCTCTCTGTCCCACCTTTTTTCCCTCCTTCCCTTTATTCCCCTTCCATTCTTCCATTCTGTTATTCTCTCCCCCCCTTTCTTTTTTTACCTTCTGTCCCTCTCTCTCTTTCCCTTTTTTCCCTGTTGTTTTTTTTTGTCCCTTCCCTTCTTTCCTCTCTCCCCCCCCACATTCCCCCCTTCTTTCCCATTTTATCTTGGTCCTCTTTATGAGTTTGTTTTTTCTCCTCATTCCCTTTTCTTGTCCCAATGTTTTCCTTGGTTGCTTACTCTCCCTCTTTTCTCTCCCCGCCCTTCCATTTTTCTTCCCCCATCCTGTCCGATATAATTTTTCTTTAATTACATTTTTTCTTTCCTCTATTGCCTTTCTCATTCCTCTTCCCCTCCTTCTCTCCCCCTCTCTCCCTTCCTTTTTTCCTCTATTCCTTTCTTCCCCCTTCCATTCCTCCTTTTCTCTCCCTCGCTTTTTTTTTTTACCTTCTGCTCCTCTTTCTCTTTCCCGTTCATTCCCTGTTTTGTTTTTGTCCCTTCGTTCCTCTCTTTTTCTTCCTTTCCCCCCATTCCCCCCTTCTTTCCCATTTTACTTCTACTTCTCTCTCCTATTTTATCTTGGTCCTCTTTATGAGTTGGTTTTTCCTCCCCTTTCCCTTTTCTTGTCCCAATGTTTTCCTTGGTTCCTTACTCTCCCAACCCTTTTTCTCTCCTTGCCCTTCTTTTTCTCTCCCCCATCCTGTCCAGTAAAAAATTCTCAATTTTTTTTCTTTCCTCTCTTTTTCCTCTTTTCCCCTCTTTCTCTGCCCCCTCTCTTTTTTTCCTCCTTCCCTTTCTTCCCCCTTTCAGCCCCCTTTTCTCGCCCTCGCTTTCTTTTTTTTACCTTGTCTCCCCCTCTCTCTTTCCCTTTCTTTCCCTGTTGTTTTGTTTTTGTCCCTTCTTTCTCTCTCCCCCTTCTTTCCCATTTTACTTCTACTTCTCTCTCCTATTTTATCTTGGTCCCCTTTATGAGTTATTTTTCCTTCCCTTTCTCATTTTCTTGTCCCAATGTTTTCCTTTGTTCCTTACCCCCCCCCCCCTTTTCTCTCCCCACCCTTCTTTTTCTCTTACCCCCATCCTTTTTTTTTTCCTCTCTCTTCCTCCCTTTTTCCAGATTTACCACCCTAACTCCTCCCACAGTTTTTACACTACATAGACAAGTAATATACCGAAACATGCGGATTGTTCCCGAATGGTGTGCTATTACTTTGTGGAACAGTTCGCTGAATCGTTTGCTAAATATCGTCGTTTTTGTGGCAACATTTTCCCATAGGAATGAATGGTAAAGCTAAAGTGTGACATGAGAAAAACTGAAAAATCAGGACATGATTTCTAAACTGCCACCACTCCCTTATTTTCAATCTCACCTACACAAATCTTATATCAAAACGCTCAGCTATCCCTGCTGCCACTACACATGTACATCATCCTGATTGTTTTTACAATATGACCATTTGTTTGCTACTCACGCCATCTATTGAAATCCATTGAAATTACAGTCTAGACACCTAAAATTTGAAGGGCAATATTTAAACTGCGACTGTGTCTTCAAGTCTGGGACTTGTGATTCTCACAATATAAAGATATTCGCTGTACGATTTATAGTTTTTAAAATGCAACCATTTGAAGAAGAACACGTATTCAGGAGGGGCAAAAATCTGGTCTATGCTTAGAGCCTTCATACAAACATTGGTTTCCTGAGAAACGCTGAGATGAATTAAAGCTCTTATTACACAGCTGTGAGGGGTATTATAGCTCCTCCCACACAACGCTGAGGGGATTTGGCTCTGTTTTTTTGGCTCTGCGTAACTTCTGCATTGTAGCATACTTTGCATATAGCAGCCATCCACAGCAACCAAGTCCATAAAAACCTTCAAGAGCAACCAGACCATAGCAAGCAGTCCACAGCAACCCTTCATAACAGCCAGTCTATAGCAACCCTCCATAGCAACCAGTCCATAGCAACCCTCCTTAACAGCCAGTCCATAGCAACCAGTCCATAGCAACCGGTTCATAGCAACCATCCATAGCAACCAGTCCATAGAAAGCAATCCATAGCAACCAGTCCATAGCAACCATCCATAGCAAGCAACCAGTCCATAGCAACCCTCCATAGCAACCAGTCCATAGTAACCCTCCATAGCAACCAGTCCATAGCAACCATCCATAGCAAGCAATAAGTCCATAGCAACCAGTCAATAGCAACCCTCCATAGCAACCAGTCCATAGCAACCAGTCCATAGCAACCATCAACCATGGTTAATGGGGGCAGTTTTTGACAGAACAGTTTCGATGGGGCAATAGGATGGGGAAATAGGATGGTGCAATAGGATGAGGCAGTTTTTGATGGGGCAATAGATCGAAATGGATAGACACACTGTTGGATCACATTTACATCTCCAGGGGCATGGTCTCCTGTCATGAGTATTGGTGGAGGCAAGAACACGTCACACAATTGTATCTTTCCTAATTACATTTTGTTATCCTTATTTCAGATTTTATTTAGTTGTTTCTCCTGAAGAAGCGGTAGGTTTACACAAAACATGTAGAAGATGTTCCTTCATTGAGCACTCCCTATATCAACTTTGTTCAATCTTGGAATATATCAAGTGTCAATGTAACGTATATAGTCACATTATATGATTTTGTTTATATTTTAAAATCAGACACGTGCAATTCGTTTTGTTCTGAATTCATTTTTTTTAATATAATTCTTTATTAAAAAAAATAAAATAATCAGTTATAGCAAAATATATAAATAATATAGACAGTATCAAGAGAAGAAATATATCCATGTTACGATATAAAAACAAAAACAAAAAAACAATACAGAACAAGTCTAGCCATCCAACCAAAGTAAATAAAAACAGTAGTTGGAGCCCGCAACATATCAAAATAAACCTTCATAAGATTAAGGATATATACCCGAAAAACAAAGGAAATAAGAAATGTGCCTAATAGAAAATATTACCACTATTGTTAACCTAAGGTACAGTAGCTCTGTTTAATGGCATGGCACAGTGGTGACAATTGATGGCACAGTGGCTGTGTTTGATGGCATGGCACAGTGGTGACAATTGATGGCACAGTGGCTGCATTTGATGGGCATAGTGAGGCTGACATTTTTTTCTTTTTCTTTTTTTGTTTGCGCCCCCCCCCTAAAAATTTTGAGCACCAGCCGCCAATGCGTACCAGACCCTTATCAGAGCACGCAGCCTGGCAGGCCAGGAAAGGGGTGGTCAAACGAGCCATACCAGGCCACATGCCTTCAACATAGGCTCTGCCCCCGCCCCCAAACACCTTGTCCCCATGTTGATGTGGTGGAGGAAATAATAACCCAAGGGCCAAATAAAAGCAGACATAGGGCAGCGTCCGGCCCCTGGGCCACAGTTTGGAGACAACTAGTCTAGGTGGTTTTGCCGGGATGGAAAGTGAACCCATATTGACCGGTGTGTGTGCTACAAGTACGTATAAGAAATAATATTAAATATTTCTGTCCTCACAGATATTCACCTTAAATAACTACTAGGAAGTGTCTCCGTGTGATAAAAGAAAGTTTAATCCTTGGTGACTTCCATGCATGAAATGTCCTCAACTTTATTTTTTCATTTCCATTTCTTTGATGTCGCACCCCACGCAACCAATCACGCTGTCATTCCTCTACACGTTCATGCTTCCATGCATTTAAAACACGCATTAAGCAAAGGCCGAAGAACGGTTACAGTGGGTGAAATTCATGAAGCCATTTAAATGCAGCACAACGGGAGAGTGATGGATGGATATGGAGCCGATATTCTGATGTAATATTCGGCGTTTATACAATTCCTAGGGGGAGTAAGGAGACTTCAAATAGCGTAAAGATGACGATAGAGGCGTGGTATGCTGATTACGGGGGAGGAAAAAATATTAT
The DNA here is from genome assembly GCA_029574335.1 of Rana kukunoris. Taxonomy (NCBI): domain Eukaryota; kingdom Metazoa; phylum Chordata; class Amphibia; order Anura; family Ranidae; genus Rana; species Rana kukunoris. Next base: position 241,977,525 of record CM056054.1, read on the forward strand.
ATACAGTATACGGGTAAAATAAGTATTGAACATGTCACCATTTTTCTAGGTAGATACACTATGTTACCAAAAGTATTGGGACACCTGCCTTTACACGCACATGAACTTTAACCACTTCAATACCGGGGGGCACTTATACACCTTTCCGCCCAGACCAATTTCTAGCTTTCAGCGCTGTTGTACTTTGAATGACAATTGCGCGGTCGTGCTACACTGTACCCAAATGAAATTTTTATCATTTTGTTCCCACAAATAGAGCTTTCTTTTGGTGGTATTTGATCACCTCTGCGATTTTTATTTTCTGCAAAAAAAAAAGACCGAAAATTTCGATTTTTTTTTGTTTTGGTTATAAAACATTGTAAATAAGCAAGTTTTCTCCCTTACTGATGGACACTGATGGTACTGCACTGATGGGCACTGATAAGGCGGCACTGATGGGCACCGATGAGGTGGCACTGATGTGGTGGCATTGATGGGCACTGATGATGGGCAGTAATATGCGGCACTGATAGGCAGCACGGATGGGCATGGATAGGCGGCACGGATGGGAACAGATAGGCGACACGGATAGGCATGGTTAGGTGGCATGGATGGGCACGGATAGGCGTCATGGATGGGCACGGAAAGGCAGCATTGGATGGGCACGGAAAGGCAGCATTGGATGGGCATGGAAAGGCAGCATGGATGGGCACTGATAGGTGGCATGGATGGGCACTAATAGGTGGCACGGATGGGCATAGATGGGCACTGATAGGTGGCACTAACGTACTAATGTATGTGTTGTACTAATGGATGCCAATCAGTGCCAAACAATAATGTCTGCCAATCAGTGATGCCCATTGTGGGCACTGATTGGCATCCATTATTTGTGATTGTCATCCCTGGTGGTCTAGGGTGGCATACCTGTGGTGGGCATCCCTGGTGGTCTAGTGGCATCCCTGGTGGTCCAGTGTGGGCATCCTCAGGGGGGCTGTGCTGATAATCGATCAGCACAAACCCCCCTGTTAGAGGAGCAGCCGGTCGCTTCTCCTTTACCCGCGTCTGACAGACACGAGTGAGGAAAAGCCGATTACCGGCTTTTCCTGTTTACATCGTGGTCAGCCGTGATTGGACGCGGCTGATCACGTGGTAAAGAGTATCCGTCGGAGACTCTTTACCTAGATCGGTTTTGCAGGGTGTCAGACTGACACCCCGCAACAACGATCGCCGCGATGCGCGCCCCCGGGGCGCGCAGCGGTTCAATATCCTGAGGACGTCATATGACGTCCACTCAGGATATTGAAACCACTTTGCCAATGTTTGTTTGCATAAGGCGGGCGGCAAGTGGTTAATGGCCTCCCAGTCTTGGTCTGTAGGGTTCAATATTGAGTTGGCCCCGCCCTTTGCAGCTATAACAGCTCCAACTCTTTTAAAAGACCGCGTCACGCCGATATACGCCGACAGAATGGCACAGCTGGGCATATCAACGTATATTTACATCGCCTTTAAGATGCGACATTGTAGACACGCGCCGGGGGTCCCGCGGACTCAATGTTTGGGAGTCTCTCGATCGTCTCACGAAGAGGTATAATGGGGAAATGCTGATGTAAACAAGCATTTCCCTGTTCTTCCTAGCGACAGGACACTGATCACTGCTACCTGTAATCGGGGGCGGTGATCAGTGTCGTGTCCCACGTAGCCCACCCCACCCCCCCACAGTTAGAACACATCCCTAGGATACACTTAACCCCTACATTTTATAGCACTGATCTCTGTATAAATGACAATGGTCCCAAAATGGCATCAAAAGTGTCTGATGTGTCCGCCATAATGTCGCAGTCACGATAAAAATCGCCGATCGCCGCCATTAGTAGTAAAAAATATTAATAGAAATGCCATAAAACGCCCCCTATTTTGTAGACGCTACAACATTTACGCTAACCAATCAATAAACACTTATTGCGATTTTTTTAATTTTTTTACCAAAAACATGTAGAAGAATGCGTATCGACCTAAACTGAGGAAAAAAATTGTTTTTATATATATATATATTTTGGGGATATTTATTATAGCAAAAAGTAAAAACTATTGCATTTTTTTTCAAAATTGTCGCTCTATTTTTGTTTATAGCGCAAAAAATAAAAAACGGCAGAGGTGATCAAATATCACCAAAAGAAATCTCTATTTGTGGGAAAAAAAAGGACGCCAATTTTGTTTGGGAGCCGCGTCGCACGACCGCGCAATTGTCAGTTAAAGCGACGCAGTGCCGAATCACAAAAAGTGCTCTGGTCTTTGAGGAGCCAAATGTTCCGAGTCTTAAGTGGTTAATGCATAGAATGTATTAAAAGGGTTGTAAAGGTACCATTTTTTTCCCTAAATATCTTCCTTTACCTTAGTGCAGTCCTCCTTCACTTACCTCATCCTTCCATTTTGCCCTTATTTCTTCTGAGAAATCCTCACTTCCTGTTCTTCTGTCTGTAACTACACACAGCAATGCAATGCTTTCTCCCTGGTGTGGAGTGTCTTGCTCGCCCCCTCCCTTGGACTACAGGAGGGTCAGGACGCAAAATGGAAGGATTTTGGAAGGACCTGCACTAAGGTAAAGGAAGCTATTTAGGGAAAAAATTGTACCTTTACAGCCCCTTTAAGTTGAAAAACCTTCAACCTTTATAACCACTTTAACCACTTAAGACCCGGACCAAAATGCAGGTAAAGGACCTGGCCAGTTTTTTGCGATTCGGCACTGCGTCGCTTTAACTGACAATGGCGCGGTCGTGCGACGTGGCTCCCAAACAGAATTGGCATCCTTTTCTCCCCACAAATAGAGCTTTCTTTTGGTGGTATTTGACCACCTTTGTGGTTTTAATTTTTTGCGCTATAAACAAAAATAGAGCCACAATTTTGAAAAAAAAATCAATATTTTTTACTTTCTGCTATAATAAATATCCCCAAAAAAATCTGATTTTTTTTTTCCTCAGTTTAGGCCGATACGTATTCTTCTACCTATTTTTGGTTAAAAAAAAAAGCGCAATAAGCGTTTATCGATTGGTTTGCGCAAAATTTATAGCGTTTACAAAATAGGGGATAGTTTTATGGCATTTTTATTAATAATTTATTTTTTTACTAGTAATTGCGGTGATCAGCGTTTTTTTTTCTCGACTGCGACATTATGGCGGACACATCGGGAAAATTTTGACACATTTTTGGGACCGTTGTCATTTTTACAGCGAAAAGTGCTATAAAAATTCACTGATTACTGTGAAAATGACAATTGCAGTTTGGGAGTTAACCACTAGGGGGGCACTGTAGGGGTTAAGTGTGACCTCATATGTGTTTCTAACAGTAGGGGGGTGGGGCTTGACTTGTGACATCATTGATCGTCTTTCCCTATATCAGGGAACAGACGAACACAGACACTGCCACTAGGAAGAATGGGGAAGGTTTGTTTACACTCACCTCTCCCCGTTGTTCAGCTCCGGTGACCGATCGCGGGACACCGGCGGCGATCGGGTCCAGGGGTCCCACGGCCGCGGTCACGGAGCTTCGGACCGGGTCGCGGGCGCACGCGCGCGACCCACACCTGGGCACTTAAAGAGGACGTACCTGTACGTGGATGTGCCCAGCCGTGCCATTCTGCCGACGTATAGGTGCAGGAGGCGGTCCTTAAGTGGTTAAGGTGAAAAACCTGGAGACTTTACAACCACTTTAAGGTAAAACGAACCTTCAACCTTTAGAACCACTTTAATGTTTGTGGTCATCTCTCGGTGCTCCAGCTCTGTCGCCCAGTGCCGAATCACAAAAAGTGCTCTGGTCTTCGGGCAGCCAAATGGTCCGGGGCTGAAGTGGTTAACAATAAGCTAAAGACGGGAATGGAAAAACGTATTTAGCTTTATGTAACGACAATTTTTTTTTTCTCGATTATGGAATTCCAAGTACCATTTATGAATTGTACAGTAATGGAATCGCAGCGAGCCGACATCATCAGCCCCGCTATTCATTCCCAAAGCAATTTTCCAAACAATCATGTTAATATGTGGAATTTTTTTTTTCTCCAACTAAAAGTACTGTTAGAGGTACAGAGATCTGAAAGAACGCAATCAGAGCCACCTCACTTCATGTTCTCCGTCTGTAATAAAGACGTTTTACTTATTAGCTACATGAAAAAGATTTTCCGATCAGCGGAGGATTCCGCTTCCGCTAACGTCCACATGTTGGCGGGTCTATGGCGGTAATCACTGCGTGGCGTTATGGGTAAGCTCATGGAAGCTATTATCTTGGAAGAAAACAGTGGAGACTCTTTCGGTCAGGGCTTGACAAATTTTCTTGGAATCTAGGAGCCAGCTAAAAAAGGTAGGGGCCAGGAACGCACCCCGTCCCACGCAAAAGGGAACGCATACGCCAGTAGCGCCCGCATATGAAAATAGATGGAGACTCTTTCGGTCAGGGCTTGACAAATTTTCTTGGAATCTAGGAGCCAGCTAAAAAAGGTAGGGGCCAGGAACGCACCCCGTCCCACGCAAAAGGGAACGCATACGCCAGTAGCGCCCGCATATGAAAATGGTGGAGACTCTTTCGGTCAGGGCTTGACAAATTTTCTTGGAATCTAGGAGCCAGCTAAAAAAGGTAGGGGCCAGGAACGCACCCCGTCCCACGCAAAAGGGAACGCATACGCCAGTAGCGCCCGCATATGAAAATGGTGGAGACTCTTTCGGTCAGGGCTTGACAAATTTTCTTGGAATCTAGGAGCCAGCTAAAAAAGGTAGGGGCCAGGAACGCACCCCGTCCCACGCAAAAGCGAACGCATACGCCAGTAGCGCCCGCATATGAAAACAGTGGAGGCTCTTTCGGTCAGGGCTTGACAAATTTTCTTGGAATCTAGGAGCCAGCTAAAAAAGGTAGGAGCCAGGAACGCACCCCGTCCCGCGCAAAAGGGAACGCATACGCCAGTAGCGCCCGCATATGAAAACAGTGGAGACTCTTTCGGTCAGGGCTTGACAGTGAGTCAGTCAGTGAGGCAGGGGATCAGCTACAGGAGCTCCACACGACGCACGTCTCCTAGAGTAGGAGCGTGTGTGCTATAGCTCCAGGCAGGCTTAGGAGGCAGACAGGCAGAGTCCCTCCCAGCCCTGCAAGCTCAGTCCTCTCTCCAGTTCCAGACCTGGAAATCCTGTGCCCCTGATCTCTCTTCTCCTCCAGCACAGCTCCCTGGCTCTCTGCAGGTAAGAGCCCTCTACCAGAGCTGCTGACGGCCGTCCTTTTGAGGATAAAGCCGCAGCAGCAATACAGATCTCCTTTTCTCCTTTTTTTGTGTCCCCCTGCACTTCCACACCTTCATCATCCTCAAGGGCCCCCCTCTCTATCCTCTCTACCCTCCGCCCGAAAATTTGCGCCGTTCTGGGGCTCTTTTTGAGAGCACCGCGCCAGGCCGCTCTGAATCGCGGGGCCGCGGTCTAGGAAAGACCGCGGCTTCACCTGCGGCCTATCGGCGCGCCGCTCCCCACGCCTCTGTGGTCCGCACCCAGCCTCCAGGAATCCCCCCTTACCCCAGAAAGACAGAAGGACAGTTACCCTGCCCTGTCTTACACCCTCTCAGTTAAAGAAGCACCCTGTCAGCCCTCATCCCACCGCCTGTGCAGGCAGCCATCCCACCAGACCAGCAACAGGGTCACCCTCTTAGCCCTAGCCCCCCTCCCCCCCCCTGTCCTCCAACATACAGAAGCTTGATCCAGGGGTCACCCGATCGCCTCTTACAGGGGTCAGGAAGGAATTTTTTCCCTACCGGAGCATATTGGCCGAGCGCCGCCAGGGTTTTTTTGCCTTCCTCTGGACCAAGCCGGGAGAGAGGAGTTTAGCCAATTCCTCTCCCCACTGCCCCAAAATCTCCCCCTCCCGCCCCCCCCGGTGTATTGGCGATCATGGCATGTAGGCAATATTCTGCCGAAACCATTTGGAGTTTGAGGCAATGCGCCGCAATACTGCCAGCCATCACCAAAAAAGCCCTAAGAACTGAGCGACTATTGAGAATCGATCATAGATGGACGGTCAGACATTTCAGTCATTTACCCCAGCTCAAGCACATATCATGTGCTCTGATCAATACAAGATCGGCAGTAAAACACCGACTAGAAATCCGCGACTTCATTCAACAAAAGGATCTAGATTGTCTTTTTATTACAGAGAGCTGGCTCACAGCCGACTGTAACACCATTCTAGGAGAACTGGTGCCAGAAAACGATCGTATTATTACAGAAAACAGAATAGAGCAAAGAGGAGGCGGCCTGGCGGTGATCTATAAGACTCATCTCACGATCACCAAACCAGTCCGCCAAAACCCTCTTCCATTCATGGAAACCCTTACTCTACAACTTCAAGCAAATTCAAAGGAGACCGTCCACATTCTGCTCTGCTATAGGCCGCCCGGCCCAAAATCGCAGCTGCTATCATCTTGGACGGATTTCTTCTCCACTTATACCCTCAACAGCAAACAAATTTTGCTGCTCGGGGATTTCAATCTCTGGGCAAACTCCTCACAAGACCCCATTGCAGACGCCTGTATTGACCACCTGGAAGGATTAGGATTGCAGCAACTAGTGTGTGGACCCACACATGCTTCAGGTCACACACTTGATCTTATTTTCAGACAAGCTCTGGAAATAAAAATTTGGGAAAATGAAAAATTGCCATGGACAGACCACCATGCAATTATATTCAGTATTACCACCATCCCCCCTGCAACAAAAACATCAAATCCAGTGACAACACACTGGACTAGATGTCAGAAGAAGCTCCACTCGGAACTCTTCAAAATGACTTTAAGGGAAAAAATAGAAACAACTCAGCCGCATCAAACGGCCGTTGAAACATTGGAAGCCATAAACTCGGCCATGCTACAGTCAGCCGACTTGGTAGCGCCAAAACGAAGAACCCGCATTCGGAAAAACAACCGCAGCTGGTTTAATAACCAGCTGTCGTTACTGAAGCAAGAACACAGAAGGGCAGAATCTGCCTGGAAAAGATGTTCTTCAGAGCTAAACCTATCCATCTACAAGGCGGCGACAAGAAAATACCACAAAGGAATTTTCCAAGCCAAGAAAACATTTTTTTCGGAGGCTATCAACGGCGCCCTAAACCGCCCCCGCGAACTCTTCAAGATGGTCACCCAGACCATGAAGCCAGGATGCATTGAAGCCCCCAGTTCAGACACACAAGAATTTTGCAATGAACTATCGGATTGCTTCATTAATAAAATCAAGGCAATCCGCGAAAGCATTCAGCAAAACAATTCTCCCCCCAGCCCCCCCCGCAGCCTCTCACACAGCACCCATAGTAATTCTCCAATATCAGGTAAGTTCACCCTGGAACCCATCTCCATCGAGACCACTAAGAATGTCATTTGTACTCTGCGCAATGGCACAGCGCCAAATGACATTATCCCCACAAAACTGCTGAAGGAATGCGCCGACATCCTGGCTCCTCCCATCACGCAGCTGATCAACCAGTCTTTCTTGGAGGGCATAGTGCCCTCACAGTTGAAAGAAGGTATAATCCAACCCATCCTGAAGAAACCCTCCCTGGACCCCAAGGACCCACTCCACCGCCGTCCCATAACAAGCCTCAACGTACTCTCTAAGATAATGGAAAAAGTAGTGGTACAACAGCTGCAACAGCATCTAGATACCTACAAGCTACTTGACCCATTGCAATTAGGCTTCCGTCCCGGACATGGGACGGAAACAGCATTGCTGAAAGTATGGGACGAAGTTCTCAAGGCCGCAGACGAAGGAGAATCTTGTCTCCTGGTTCTGTTGGACCTAAGTGCAGCTTTCGACACTGTAGACCACAATCTGTTACTGACTCGGCTTGCTGAAGTAGCCAGAGTCGCAGAAAGCGATTTATCTTGGTTCTCCTCTTTTTTGGAAAACCGATCGCAAACAGTGAAGTTAGGACCTTTTACGTCTGAAAAACGCACAGTAACATGCGGAGTCCCTCAAGGATCGCCTCTGTCACCAGTGCTGTTTAACATTTATCTTCGTCCTCTTTTTGAGATTATCAGCAGCCAAAAACTGCTCTACCACTCATATGCAGATGATACGCAACTGTATTTCCGCATCTGCAACACACAGGATCACCACCTCAATCTAGAGACATGCCTCTCTTTGATAGAGGACTGGATGACAAAGAGTTATCTTAAACTCAATGGAGCAAAAACAGAACTTCTTCTGTTTCACGCCAAGCGCAGGAATCAACTTTCAACAGCGTGGACCCCCCCGCCTATTTTGGGCAAAATTATCACCCCTAGCGCCAAAGTCAAAAGCCTAGGGGTCATTTTTGACTCCTTTATGACAATGGACGCACAAATAGGGTCAGTAGTCAGCGGATCTACTGCGCCTACTACGCAGACTCACTCCGTTCATCCCCAAAGAAGATTTAGCGGTCGTGGTGGGAGCTATTGTAAACTCCAGGCTGGATTATGCAAATGCCCTTTACCTCGGCCTCCCCAAGTACCAAATCGCTCGTCTGCAAGTCGTTCAGAATACGGCCGCCAGACTTGTGACTGGGAAAAACCCTGGGAATCCATCTCACCTTCACTGAGAGCCCTTCATTGGCTGCCAGTTGAAGACAGAATTGCTTTTAAAGCTCTCTGTCTTACGCATAGATGTGTCCATGGGAATGCCCCCCTTTATTTATGCGAAATAATAAAAGCGCATAATCCCAATCGCGTTTTGCGATCCACGAATCAGAACCTGCTCCAGGTTCCGAAAGCCAACTTCAAGTCTAAAGGAGAAAGAAGATTCGCGATCCAAGGTCCCAGACTATGGAACGCTTTACCGACCAGCATTCGGTTGGAGGAGAACCACCTAGCATTTAGGAAAAAGGTCAAGACTTTTCTCTTTTGATATCAAAGGATACAGGAACAACAAGCGCCCAGAGGCGATTCAGTTCGCATGTGCCGCGCTATACAAGTTTTCATTCATTCATTCATTCATTGACAAATTTTCTTGGAATCTAGGAGCCAGCTTAAAAAGGTAGGAGCCAGGAACGCACCCCGTCCCGCGCAAAAGCGAACGCATACGCCAGTAGCGCCCGCATATGAAAACAGTGGAGACTCTTTCGGTCAGGGCTTGACAAATTTTCTTGGAATCTAGGAGCCAGCTAAAAAAGGTAGGAGCCAGGAACGCACCCCGTCCCGCGCAAAAGGGAACGCATACGTCAGTAGCGCCCGCATATGAAAACGGTGTTCAAACCACACATGTGATGTATCGCCACGATCGTTAGAGTGAGAGCAAAAATTCTAGCCCTAGCCTGTAACTCAAAACATGCAACCTGTAGAATTTTTTAAATGTCGCCTATGGAGATTTTAAAGGGTAAAACTTTGTCGCCGTTCCACGAGCGGACGCAATTTGAAGCGTGACATGTTGGGTATCAATTTACTCGGCCAGGGCTCGGGTGCCGGTCTCAATTGTGATAAGAAATTGTGATGTGACGCCGGCGCCCACCGGTAATTGAGGCCGCGGCTTTGCGTTCTACACTACACGTTGTGACAGAAAGTATTTCAACAACTGCCATTTTATTCTCTAGGGTGTTAGCAAAAAAAATTTTTGGGGGTTCTAATTAGAGGGAAGGAGATGGCAGTGAAAACAGTGAAAAAACACATTAGAACTGCTGTTTTACTTGTAATGCCAATGGCCACCACCAGATGGCGCCAGGTCACAGAAGGAAGCTTGGGCCTTCACAAGGCCGCAAAGCCACGGCCTCAATTAACCACTGTCGCTGGTTGTCTCATCATACCAACGGCCACCTCAAGATGGCGCCAGATCACAGAAGGAAGCAGAAGGCCTCAAAGCCGCGGCCTCAATTACCGATCGCCACGGCCCGACGCCAGGTTGCTAATTCTAGTCGCAATGGCGACCTGGCGCCCGGGGGTTCGTCGAACCCTGCTTTAGGTGTTCCTTCACAATCATTCCATAGATCAGAAAGTCAGAAGCTAGTCAATAAGGAGTATTATCGGAGCGTGAAAAGGCATCACAAGCATGACATTTTTGCATAAAGAATGACAAGAAGGGATCTTAAATCAAGGCTAGCTGAGCTCATGAGAAGTAAATTACGCATATAAAAAAAAAAAAAAATACGTCTGTTCTTGAAAAGGCAACAATGTAATGCAAATATAATTACTTTTAACCACTTTAGCCCCGGAAGACTTGGCTGTCCAATGACCGGGCCATTTTTTGCCATACGGCACTGCATCGCTTTAAAGCGGAGGTCCACACAAAAATGGAACCTCCGGTGTCCGGATTCCTCTCCCCCTCCGGTGTCACATTTGGCACCTTTCAAGGGGGAGGGGGGGTGCAGACCAGGGCCGGCGCTAGTGCAAGGCAACATGGGAACATGCTTTACAGCGCCAGCACGGCCAGGGGACAGTCGCCCGATCGTAGAGTATGTCTGTGTGGGCTGAAGGATGAGTCATCCGGTCCCCGCAGAGGTGCTGACCTGTGCAGTGAATCACTCTGTCAGACAGTCTCAGTGTGTGGTAGACAGTCCCAATGTCTGTCTTGTCCTTGGCTATGCAGCGGCGCCTACGTCAGTGAGTGACGTAAGTGGCCCCACCCATGGTTCCCCAGCCCGCTCAGCTCAGCCGCATGCTGTAAAGGAGCGAGGGCTGCAGGAGGCGGAGCAGCGGACGGACCGGATCCGCACCAGCAGGCATTGCAGCCTGCGGCGTCATCCTGGAGGTGACGCGACCTGTTGAGGGACTCGGGATGGGAGCTGTCCGGTGCACAGATTGGTCAGAAACAGGTTAGGGGGACCGACCTGTTTTAAAGATCCCTGCATTATCTGAGGGAGTCTACGCCACGTCCAGCACCCCGAATCCCCCCCCCCCCTGCTGTCTACCAGGAGACACACAGGTCCCAGAAGACAGCAGGGACCAGTGGCATTGTGCAGCGCAAGTCGCACATGAGCAGTAGGGAACCAGAAAATGAAGCCGCAAAGCTTTCCTTGCTGATTACCTTATCGAAAATGTCAGCGGCAGCATCCGACAGCCGAGCGATATCTTGGCTTTCGGTACCGGCATCGCGGGCAAAAAAAAGCAAAAATGGCTCTGGCAGTGAAAGGGTTAATGGTTACAGTCCCACTTTAGAAATTTGAATCTGAAATGCTCATTATAAAGACATATAAGGGGCTCGTTATCTTCCATATGTCCCATGTCCTTATGGCCGTTGTAAACTTTCCTTTTTGTTCCTGGCCGCCCTCCGATCAGCCGAACCGCATTATGTCAGAGTCACAAAATAACAGCCTCCGAGTCGGAGGGAAGGTCACCCTCATTTCCATAGATTGTCTTATTGGAAAAACAATCAGTCTGACAGCCATCCTGATGGATAATAGAATAATGAGGTGTGAGATGATCTCGGAAAAAAGCTCTGTGAGCACTACAGAAACGGCTGAGCGGGGACTGGATCCGCAGCGCAAGGCGTAAACCGGCAATTAACGTAGGAATGGGCTGGAGAATAAAACTGAAATATCTACCGTTAATGAGAAATTGATTGTCCTCCCCATTAACGTGCGCAAGAAGAATGGAAAGTACTTCTCTGGCCATTTCAGGTCTGCCCGTAACTCACATCGAAGTGACTGGCTGCAGCCAAAAAACATTCTTACTGTTGTTCCAACGCTTGTCTTTAGGACTTCAGACGTGTATTATGGAAGGGTTGATAGTTGATTAATGAGGTCCATTTAGATCTATGCAGGCCATCATGGCATGTTAAAGAGCATTGAATGGGCTAGCAAGAAACCAAATAGGACCAAAACTTGGACATGCACCATTTGGTTTGTCAATGCATTGCACCACAGTGCCTTGTTGTGTTGCCTTGAAAATGAATGGCACAGAACCTGATGGGTCTGGATCTGGTCTTGTCAGATGACAAATGCACCCCGTTGGAGTCAGGGGTGCACCGCAAGGTAGTAAACCCTGTAGCAGACTGCTGCGGATGGACAGGAAGCTTGAGCCCAAGATTCCCCAGGGCGCGGAGTCTAAGGTCCAGCTGGTGTTCACCAGAGCCTCTAGTGGTGAGAATGGCCTTCGCTGCAACTGGATCCAGGTCGTGGCCCCCAGGGTCCCCCAGTGTCTCTTCCAGAACTATATACAGTAGTGTCAGGTCACCTGTGGCCAGGTGACAAGTGCACTCCGTTAGGGTCAGGGATGCACTACAGAGTAGTGAACCCTATAGCCGACTGTTGCGAACAGAGAGGAAGCATGAGCCCATGATTCCCCAGGGTGCGGAGTCTAAGACCCAGCTTGGTGTTCACCAGAGCCCCTGGTGGTGAGGATGGCCTTCGCTGCAGCTGGATCCAGGTCACAGCCCCTGTAGTCCCCTAGGTCACGCTCCGTAGGGAGAGAGGGGAAGCAGCACACAGGACACAAGGGATAGTGATGGGTAAGCCGAGGTCTGGGCAACTGGATCCAGGTCGCGGCCCCCAGGGTCCCCCAGTGTCTCTTTCAGAACTATATACAGTAGTGTCAGGTCACCTGTGGCCAGGTGACAAGTGCACCCCATTAGGGTCAGGGATGCACCACAGGGTAGTGAACCCTATAGCCGACTGCTGCGAACAGAGAGGAAGCGTGAGCCCAAGATTCCCCAGGGTGCGGAGTCTAAGACCCAGCTTGGTGTTCACCAAGTTCGCCTCTGGTGGTGAGGATGGCCTTCGCTGCAGCTGGATCTAGGTCACGGCCCCTGTAGTCCCCTAGGTCACACTCCGTAGGGAGAGAGGGGAAGCAGCACACAGGACACAAGAGATAGTGGTGGGTAAGCCGAGGTCGGGGCAACAGGCAGACAAGGGTAACCAAGGGACAGGGCAAAAGTCAGGGAAACAAGCAAACAGGAGTAGTCAGAGACGAGCCAAAATCGGTACACAGAAAGGTTAACTTAGACAGACAGGAACTCAAGCTACAAACAAAGTTGAACAGCACTGCAGACCTGAAGTGCAACAGTTAATATAGAATTCCTGGGATGGCCTGGGGTGGGACCATACAGGAAGGAGAGATGATAAAAAGGCAGCCAGAACAGAGTTAGGCCTCTAATGGACACATGGAGACAGGTAAGCTGCCAGACTTTATTGCATATCCATGACAAATAGATTATGTGAGCTTATTGGCGCAAACTAAAAATCAGTTTCCTCCAATTGGTGGCTGGGTACTGTAGGTGCCAGGTAAGGTGTTTACAGCTGAATTTCTGCATTTTCTGGAGCCCAGAGGCAGGTCTGATAAAGACGCAGTGACTTCTGGAGAAGCAATCAAAGCCTTCAGCCGTCTCATGCATATGAGACAAGAACTCAACCATACAGAGAGATTTTATGGGTCTCCGCTCTAATTTGAGGCATTTCATCTGTTTATTCGAGCCGACTGTGAGCAAAATGAGAAGAAATAGGACAAGAGCTTCGGCTAAATGGTCTCCGCAGTGTTTCATCGCTCTACAAATGTACGCAGGGTCACCAGATGTGGCGTGTTGGGCTAATGATGCAGACCAAATGAACAAGCTTGGCCCGTGTGCCACCCGTCACTCTACAAGGGGCGTGCGATCCAATGTCTCCGCCGTCATTCCGCTCCCGTGTACCGCGTTCCAGCATCTGCGACAATAAATCCCGACCTGTCCAAACACATTCTGCACAGTCACTTTATATATTGCACACACTTAAATGTGCAATTGCCTTTGGAGAAGTCAGTAATTGGTTTCCTAATTAACCACTTCAGCTCTCACAGCTTTGGACAAGTGTAATTGTTATGGCCTATTTATCTGACAATAACTTTATTAACAGTAATACATAAATCTTTTTTTTTTTTTTTCAGGACAGGCAAGGCTTTCCTTTCGTATTTTTTTTAAATCAATTTTACATTTTTTATGCAATCTATAGTAAAACTATAACAACTAAAAAAAAATAACAAAAGTAAAAAAAATAGTGAAACTATAACAAGTAAAAAACATAACAAAAGTAAAAAAAATAGTGAAACTATAACAAGTAAAAAAAAAAAAAAAAGTAAAAAAAAAAATAAACTATGGTTACTGTAGATAAAAAGTATGAATTTTAATTTCTATAAAATAAAGTACCGTATATACTCGAGTATAAGCCGACCCGAATATAAGCCGAGGCACCTAATTTTACCACGAAAAAAAACTGGGAAAGCTTATTGACTTGAGCATAAGCCTAGGGTGGGAAATGCAGCATCTACTGTAAGTGGAAAGAGGGTCAACAATGCCCATTTGCAGCCTCGCTGTGCCCATTTGCAGTCCTTACTGTGCCCATCTGTGCCCTTACTGTGTCCATTTGCATCCTGATTGTGCCCATTTGCATCCTTGCTGTGCCCATTTGCACCCTCCATGCCCATTTATAGACCCTACTGTGCCCATATGCATCCTCTTTGTGCCCATTTGAATCCTTGATGTGCACATTTGCACCCTCACTGTGCCCATTTGCATCCTCATTGTGCCCATTTGCGCTCTCACTGCACCCATTTGCGCCCTAAGGGCTCTTTCACACTGACGTTCCGTATGTCCGTTTTTCATACATCCCTTGTCGGATGAAAAACGGACATACATGTATCCCTATGGGATCGCGGATGTCAGCGGAGACATGTCCGCTGACATCCGATCCGCCAAAGTATGCCGGAGGAAAAACCTACTTTTCCTTACGTCTGGGGGATCGGATCGGATAAACACGGACAGACGGTCCGTGTTCATCTGATCCCCCCATAGGGGAGAGCGGAGAAAAGACAGGGCGGTCCCTGGCCAGTGTGCGGGGACCGCCCTTTCATCCGGCAGCTCAGCGGAGATCAACGGAGCGATCCCCGCTGAGCAAACGGAGGTGCGCGGGGCGGATCATTACTGATCCGCCCTGTGTGAAAGAGCCCTTAGTGTGCCCATCTGCAGCCCTTACTGTGTCTGTTTACACCCTCACTGTGTCCATTTGCATCCTCACTGTTCTCATTTGCATCCTCACTGTGCCCATTTGCGCCCCCACTGTGCCCATTTGCATCCTCGCTGTGCCCATTTGAGCCCTTACTGTGCCCATTTGCAGCCCTTACTGTGCCCATTTGCTGCACTTACTGTGCCTATTTGTGTCCAATTACTATGCCCATTTGCAGCCCTTAGTGTGCCTATTTGTGTCCAATTACTATGCCCATTTGCAGCCCTTAGTGTGCCTATTTGTGCCCTTACTGTGCCCATTTTCAGCCCTTAATGTGCACATTTGCTGCCCATACTATGCCTATTTTCAGCCCTTACTGTGCCCATTTGCAGCCCTTACTGTGCCCATTTTTAGCCCTTACTGTGCCCATCTGCAGCCTCACATACCTTATTCCATGTTGTACCAACGTCTCCTGCCTTCTCCCGCTGTGTTAACTGTAGACGGCGGCCGTTGCCGGTTGTGTATTGCGCATGCGCAAGCACATCCTTCATTCCTTGCACGATGATCCCCCATCACACACCAAGAAAGATGTTCTCGTGGACGTGCTTGCGCATGCTCAGTACACCCGGCAATGGCTGCCGACTAATTAACACAGCGCTCCTGAGTGAGACTTGAGTATGAGCCGAGGGGCGATTTTTCAGCATAAAAAATGTGCTGAAAAACTTGGCTTATAGTCGAGTATATACGGTAGTTCAATTTGTCATTTCTATAGCTAGTCCAATTTAAAAGAATGCTAAAGGGGGTTTCCAAATTCTGATAAACCCCCCACCCGGAAACCCCCACAACCACCGGGCAAGGGTTGTGGGGATGAGACCCTTGTCCCCATCAACATGTGGACAACCTCCCCATGTTAAGGGCATGTGGCCTGGTATGGTTGAGGAGGGGGTGCTCTCTTGCCCCCCCTCTTTTCCTGTGGCCTACCAGGTTGCGTGCTCGCATAAGGGTCTGGTATGGATTTTTGGGTGGAACCCCACGCCATTTTTTTTTAATAGCGCGGGGTTCCCCTTAATATCCATACCGGACCTGAAGGCCCTGATATGGAATTTGGGGGACTCCCATGCTTATTTAAAAAAAAAAATTGGGTTTGGTTTCCCCTTAATATTCATACCAGGGCCTGGTAATAGACCGGGGGGGGGGGGGGGGGGAGGGAGCCTGCCATTTTTTTCAATGACTTTGATCTGTATTGCCGGGACCTGACAATTCAAGAATAGCCGCGAGTAGTTTTAAATTACTTTTTTTCCTTTAGAAATTACATTTTGTGCAGGGACAGTTCTAAACACGGGAAACATGTGCTACTTCATAGGCATACTATAGACACCCCCCAGGTAAGAAATTTAAAGGAAAATTTCACTTTCATTGTTTCACCTCAAGCATTAATAAAGTCACTGCTCCTGAAAAAACGTCTGTTTATAAAACTTTTCTTGCATTGATACATGTCCCCTGGGGAAGGACCCGGGTCCCCAAACACTTTTATGACAATAACTTGCATGTTATGCTTTAAAATGAGCACTTTAGATTTCTCCCATAGACTTTTAAAGGGTGTTCCGCGGCTTTTCGAATTCGCCGCGAACACCCCAAATTGTTCACGTTCACTCACGTTCGACTCGAACACAAAGCTCATGCCTAGTCCTGAAGAAGCCTAATGGTGAAACGCGTAGACGCACAAGGGCTCACTGTACAAACTGTATCATTTTACATGATTTTTAATCTTTGAACACTGTGACTAGACCATGTATTTTTTTTCCTTTTTTTTTGTTGCTACTTTTCTATTGTTTTCATGCCTCTAAAGTCCGATCATTGGTTACCTTTTGAGTACCCCTTCTTGTTTTCCTCTCTAACTTACAGATGTGGCATTGTGAGTGCTTCCTTTTTCCATTTTCCAGTGACATGATAGCAGCTGCTGCAGATTTGTTGGTGAGTTTATAAACTTCTTGTAAAATTTTTATCAGTGATTGGCTCACTTGTTACTATTGTGGCAGAAATAATAAGGCACTGCACACGCTCAGTTGATACTTGAGCCCACACAATCCTTGGGGACTGCGGGTCAACTGCAAGAAATTCCTTTGTGCTTTGGCAACGTTCAGCATCATACTAATTTGTCCCACCACGCTCTTTAGAATCCATGGGGGATTGCTTATGTCCAGGCTGTAGAACATTGCCAAACACTCTTGTTATAATGTCGTCAATGTCTAAATGTCACAAGGTAAGTACAAATGTATTAACCTTGAAATAGAACTCCTATTTCATGCCGGTCCATTAATTAAAAATGACTCAGGGTGAGCGCGCAGCGCATTTACCGCCTCAAAGGCTATTTACAGATTAATGGAAATTTAATTAACAAATAATTAAATGTAAGCGCCGTTGTGTGTTTACTGACATTACAAGGTCTCGTTAGGAGTCTTGTCTGCTGTATTAGCGTCTCTGGGTTCTTCTTGTTCCTACAAAACTCCAATGACGCAAGCGAGTCAATTACAGGCTTATTTATAAAAAAAAAGGTCAAGTTTCATATTTTTGTTCTTGGGGTACAGCAACATTGTTCCCGGTTTGTAAAGCTACAGAATTTCCGGTACATGGATGTTCACTGGTCATTTGAAGTTTAAAGAGACAATGATCTTCTAAGCCTCGTGGTAGGCTGGTAACTTACTGAAGAAACATGAAGAAAAATAGGAAGGGGTCTATGCAATCAACTAGCCCCAACATACAGGTAAACTGGAATATACCATTTACAAACATGAAAATATCAGGTTGTAGTTAAATTGAATTACCACTAGATGTCAGTATCAAGATATTCATACATAATGAATTTGTCATGGACATGTAATAATGTCTGGCAGCTTACCTTCTCCTCCATGTGTCCATTAGAGGCATGACTCTCTTTCTGGCTGCCTTTTATCACCTCTCCTCCCTGTATGGCTCCACCACAGGCCATCACAAGAACTCTATATTAACTAGTGCACTGCAGGTCTGCTTTGCTGTTCAACGTTGTTTGTTAGCTTGTGTTCCTGTCTGCAGTGTGCTGCGTTAACCTTTCTGTGTACCGATATTGGCTCGTCTCTGACTGCTCCTGTTTGCCAGTTAACCTGACCTTTGTCCTGTCCCTTGGTTACCCTCATCTCCCTGTTACCCCGGCTTACCCATCACTATCCTTTGTGTCACAAAGCCATATTTTGGCTGCCAATGTAGCGCCGCGTCTGCAATCCCGTGATTGCACAGACGTGGCGCTACTCCTACGTGGCGCCCGGCGCGCGGACACAGTGCACATAATGCCTTTTTTGGATTTTTTTTCCTTAAGGCCTCGTACACACGATCAAATCTGTCTGCTGGATACGGTCTGCTAGACCGTCCCAGCAGACAGATTCGATCGTGTGTACGGGCGAGCAGACGGATTTCGCCACCCGACAGATTGGAAAGCATGCTTACCAATCCGTCGGCTGGGAACCCGTCCGCCCGACATGTCTGCTGGTTAGTACGCTAACCAGCAGACATGTCTTCTCGCACACGCGCCGAATGATTTTGACGCATGCGCGGAAGTGTTTTACTTCCTGGTGCGGTGACGTGGCGGCGCCAACGTCACCGCCACGTCACCGCCACGTCAGCGCGCTGTCTGCTGGCGGGGATTTTGGTTTGCTCGTGTGTACACGCGAGCAAACCAAAATCCAAACAGACAGATCTGTTTTAATCGGTCGGTCCGACCGATTTGAACAGATAGATTGCCTCGTGTGTACAAGGCCTCAAGGGACAGATTTAAAAAAAATATATATTTTTTGACTGGGGAATGCGGGGCGGCGCCCGGGTGCCCCCTATGGACGGGCCGCCACTGATAAGAATAGAGTCATGTCACCACTGAGTATAAAAGAGAAGAGAGGCGCCTCTTAAACCTCGTACACACGCTCAGTTTTCGGTTGCCGAGTAAACCGAGCGTGTGTACGAGGCTTTCAGGTTTCTCATCTGGAAATCTTCCCAGAATCTCGATGAGAAAAAATAGAGATCCTGCTCTCTATTTTCACGTTGAGATTCTTGTCGGCCTGTTTCCCGACGAGAAACCCGACAGTGTGTATACTTAACCTCCCTGGCGGTATGATTCTGTCTGGAATTACGTACCAAAAGCGGTACAATTATTTTGCATGGAAATTCTGCGTTTTATACTGTAGGCCTGCAATTCTTAGGAATAACTCACTTAAATTTGTCCAAACAATAGTCTAGTAGACATGTCTGCTATGATAAAGTTTGAAACACAAAATCATAAAATTATAATATAATAAATAACTATAAATAATTATAACAAATGATAATGTAATTATAATAAAAATTATTCACTAATGTAATCAAATCAAAATCACTGAAATTTCTAGCTGCTCTAAAATCACTTTTGACATAAAGGGACACTTTTGGTTGCTATGGACAATCTACAGTTTTGCAGGCACAAAAAAAATGTTTTTATTATATAAAAGTACATGTAGGACACTGGGCAGACCACTAGGGACAAGGGGGGTGTGTATTTTTTACATACAGTACTGTAATCTATAAGATCTGTTTTTGTTAACTTTTTTGAATTTGCCGCCGGTCTCCGCCCCCGTGCGCCGTTACGTCGCAGGGAATGGAGATCGGCGGCGCGCGGGCACTGTGTGAGTCGAATGGAGGACGCCACTCGCTCACACAGCGGGGATGCATCGCTGGATCCAGGGACAAGGTAAGTACAGTAACCCTGCCTGGATACAAGGTAAGCCAGCGCGCTGCAGGCTCTGCACATACACCCCGAGCATGACTCGGGGCTACAGATTTTTACATTGAAAATCCACCCCGAGTCACGCTCGGGTTTACTGCTAGGAGGGTTAATGGTCGCCATGTTAACCCACGCATGCTCGAAATATCTTTGACGCATGAGCGGTAGCTTCCACGGCACAGGTAGGGTGAAGCAAGATGGTGGCGACGGCATCGAATGTGACAAGTGCATGCTCGTTGTACGCGATGACGTCACTGCGTTCTTGCCTTTCAAAAGAACCGTGGTTCTTTTAAAAGGAGTGTGTGTACACTCGGGCGGCAAGAGATTCTTGCCAAGAATCTCGTCAGGAAAAACAACGTTTTTTTCCTGACGAGTTTCTGGCCCGTGTGTACGAGGCTTCAGTGTAGCAATATGATTACATTTAATGAAAGTAAAACAATTAGAAACTCACAAGGTTGATGATTAAAACAGGCACATCTAAGTATGCAGGGATCCGAGGAAAAGGTGTCCACAAAGACCATCCCCCGCACCACCTTTGATGCCGTCCCTTCCACGAAAGATTCAAGCCTCGCTTACAGATCGCTCTACTGCAGGGTAGTCTTCCCGGTCATGATTGCAGACTGATATCGGTGAGAGGTGGTGGTGCAGGGGGGGGGGGGTGTCATGGATATGCAATAAAGTCTGGCAGCTGTCTCCATGTGTTCATTAGAGGCCTGACTCTCTTCTTCCTGGCTGTCTTTTATTACCTTCCTCCCTGTATGGCTCCACCCCAGGCCATCCCAGGAAGCCTATATTAACCACTGCACTGCTAGTCTTCTTTGCTGTTCAACCTTTGTTTGTAGCTTGAGTTCCTGTCTGCTGTGTGCTAAGTTTACCTTCCTGTGTACCGATTTTGTCTTGTATCTGACCACCCCTGCTTGCTGGTTTCCCTGACCTTTTTTTTGCCTGTCCTTCGGTTACCCTTGTCTGCCTGTTGCTCTGACCTCGGCTTACCCATCACTATACCTTGTCCTGGTTGCTGCTTCCCCTCTCTCCCTGCGGAGTGTGACCTAGGGGACCCCAGGGGTCGCAACCTACATCCAGCTGCACCCAAGGCCATCCTCACCACCAGAGGCTCTGGTGAACACCAAGCTGCGTCTAAGGCCGCGTACACACGACCAAATAAATCCGATCAAATCGGTCTGACAGACCGATTTGATCGGATTTGTCTGCTGGGATGTATTGGTTTGATCGTGTACACACAATCAAACCAAAATCCCCGCCGGCAGACAGCGCGGTGACGTGGCGGTGACGTTGACGCCGCCACGTCACCGTCACCAGGAAGTAAAACTCTTCCACGCATGCGTCGAATCCATTCGACGCATGCGCGGGCAGATATGTCTGGTGGTTAGCGTACTAACCAGCGGACATGTCGCACGGATGGGTTCCCAGCAGACAGATTTTAAAGGATGCTTTAAAATCTGTCTGCTGGAAAAACCCGTCTGTCCGCCCGTACACACGACCGAATCTGTCTGCTGAAACGGTCCGTCGGACCGTTTCCAGCAGATAGATATGATCGTGTGTACGTGGCCTTAGACTCCGCGCCCTGGGGAATCTTGGGCTCACGCTTCCTCTCTGTTCACAGCAGTCGGCTATAGGGTTCAGTACCCTGTGGTGCATCCCTGACCCTAGCGGGGTGCACTTGTCACCTGGCCACAGGTGACCTGACACGTGGTCTATGTGGATCGCTTTACCCCGAATGTCTTCATACTTAGATGTGCCTCTTTTAATCGTCAACCATGTGAGTTGCTAAATGTTGTACCTTCATTAGAGGTAACCATATTGCTACACTTAGAGGCGCCTCTCTTCTCTTTTATACTCTGGAGCTCCTGCTGGATTTTGCTTCTAATCCCCTTGTGGAGGCTTCCATGTGTGGAGGACATTTTATTATTACACAACCTATCACATTGCTGTAATCTTTTTATATGGACTATAAACTGAAGGACTTATGAATAAATGGCTGTGGAACGAATCATTTGAGTTTCCATTATTTTTTTTATTTTTTTTTTAAAGTGTATTTTTGTGCGTGGACTCGAGAGAGAGGAGCCAGACTGCAGGAGTTGGGAGTAGGCAGACCCTCCCCCCAGAGGCAATCTGCCATCCTTCTACATGCCCCCGGGTGGCAATGGCGGGTGTGAGGGGGGCCTCCCACTCACCCCGCCCTACCTGCTCCACTTGGGAGCCCAACTGGGGCCCAACGGGGCAGAGGGACTCCCCCTATGAGGGAGTGAGGAGGTCTAGCCCACCCAGCCAGCCCCGTAGCTCCTTCGACTCTCCTTGGCCAAAGTGCGTGCGTGTTAAACCAATTTTGTGTGCGTGCAAGTGTGGTGGTGGTTTTTGTGGGGGGGGTGGGCGTACTAAGCACAGGCGTACCTTGCATAGCACACCCACCGGGAGCCGGGCTGAGACCACCAAACTCAATTCACATGTAGCCGAGGCCGGGATCCGAACCCTTGGCTGCAGAGGAGTTTCCATTATTTCGAATGGGAAACTTTGTTTTGATATACAAGTGCTTTGGATTACAAGCATGTTTCCGGAACGAATTATGCTCACACTCCAAGGTTTTAGTGTATTAATAATATGGGCCAGATTCAGGAACAGTTAGGCTGGCGGATTCAGTGATCCGCCAGCCTAACTTGCACTTTGAGCCGGCGTTTTTGTTTTCTGTAACCAGAAAACAAGAAACGCCGGGTTGAAGCTCCGATGCGATCAGCTTAACTGAGTTTCGCCATCGCATCGTTACTTCAACTTAAAAATGGCGCCGGGGGCGTTCCCGCCGATTTCCGCTCAAAAAATATGTTAATGAGCGGAAATCGGCAGTTCACGAGCGAATTCCGGCGCGACGCAATGACGGTACGACGTTTCCGGAAGCGATACGCGGCGCGAAGATATACCTACATGGGGTTGGAGTATCCTATGTTAGGTATAGGCGTCGTCATCGCGTCGGGAAAAAAAAAAATCACGTTGCTTGCGTAAAAAGATCATGAATGGGAATGTGACGTCATTGACGTTCATTCACAGAATTTGGAGCATGCGTACGGTGATGCTTTGACACTCGACGCATGCGCAGTACGTTCGCGGCGGGATCGCGCTTAGTTTAAATACTACACGACCCGTACCCGCCCAATTTGAATTCCGCCGGCTCATTTTCGTTACGCTGCCGCAACTTTAGGAGCAAGTGCTTCGTGAATGACAGCACTTGCTGCTAAAATTTCAGCAGAGTAACGTAAATGAGAAGCGTTACTCCAGAGCAAAGATGCTCCCATCTACCTGAATCTGGCCCTATGTGTTTACACTTCTGTTGTCCTTATATTTTTTGGTTTACTTTCATGAACCTTTTTTGATGCTATCCATTGTTATGAATTGTATATTTACATTTAATCTATTTATTATTAAAAACGATTTGTTACAATCAGATAATGTCTGTCACTGCCTCAATAGCCGCTTGTTTTCCGTAGGAATATTTTTTCTCTTATGCTATTGTCCTTTACACCTGTGTCAGTGAATGGGGCTGATCCGGAATGTATAACCGTACACAGAAATGTATTGTGATTAATTTTTAATGAACGGGAGGAAATTAATCTCTAATCTAACGAACAGATAAAATTGATGCACGCACGTCAGGAATAAATCCTTACATGAAAACAACGCTCGGTGACAATGACATTCAGGTTCCTCCGTCAAAGTGAAAAAAGTGTTTGCCTCCAACTGAGCGCAATAATTGGATTACTATCTACTTTAAATCTTTAATCCTGGCTGATTTAGTGAGATAAATCTCCCGTAAATACTCTTAATACCCGACTTAACCTTAAAAACAATCAGCGAGATTAAATTAAAGAGCCAGGCGTACGTGAGGAGGCAGAGTTGGCACGTTTCCCATTTGTGTGCCGCAGAAGGTTTCAGGTGGTGACGGGGTGACCACCGGGGGATCCAGACTGGAAATTGGTATTAAATATTTTTGATACAATGGGCCAGATTCAGGTAGAGTTAGGCTGGAGTATCAGTGATTCGCCAGCATAACTCTCACTTTGAGCCGGCTTATCTGTTTTCTGTAGTCAGAAAACAAGATACGCCGGGATTGAGTTCAGATACGAGCGGCGTAATTGAATTTCGCCGTCGTATCGGAACTGCAATTTGAAAATGGGCGCTCGGGGCATTCCCGCTGATTTACGCCAAGAATATGTAAATCAGCGAGAGACGGCAATTCACGATCGTACGCGGGCCCGACGCAGTGACTTTTCGACGTTTCCGTAAGCGATACGCGGCGTAAAAAAACATGCCCCCTAGGTGGAGTATCCTATGTTAAGTATGGCCGTCGTCATCGCGTCGAATTGAAAAAGTTTAACGTCGTTTGCGTAAAACGTCCGTGAATGGGGATTGACGTCATTGACGTTCACTGACAGAATTTGGAGCATGCGCACTGAGAGTCGACGCATGCGCAGTACGTTCGCCGCGGGATCGCGCCTAGTTTAAATAATACACGCCCCCTACCCGTCCAATTTGAATTCCGCCGGCTCATTTTTACTACGCCGCCGCAACTTTAGGAGCAAGTGCTATGTGAATAACAGTACTTGCTCCAAAAGTTTCGGCGGAGTAACGTAAATGACAAACGTTACTCCAGAATAAAGATCCGCTCTCCTACCTGAATCTGGCCCAATGTATCAAAAAAAAAAAAAAAAGGTGCTATGATAGCTACAGGTCACAGTCACCTTGTCTACCAAGGAAATGTTACATTTTTGCTCACACATGATAAAATCTGCTTTTTCCTTTGGTTTACATCTACGTAGTTGTGGTTGATGTAGTTTTTCAGGCTCCTTGTTTGCTGTGCGTTTTTTTTTTCTACACTTTTTTTCCCCCCCTTTTAACTTATTGCAATCCTAAGACCCTCATGTGATAGAATTAGGCAGGTCACAGGTCCTCCTAATAGAGACATTTGTGGTCTATTGGACCTCCAATCTCTCCCCTGCTCTCTGCTGCAGTTAATCAAGCACATATTGTGCTTCATTAGCTGCTTCCTCAGTTACAGTAGCCAGGAAATTATAGCTCTGTACCCAGAAGTGATTGAAGCAGGAATAGGAGCGGGCTGTATGCTCCTGTGCACACTCTTCTCTTTCAAATCCCCACCATCCTAAGACCCCCATGTGATAGAATTAGGCAGATCACAGGGTCACAGGTCCTACTAATGAAGACATTTGTGGTCTATTGAACCTCCAATGTCTCTCCGCTGCAGCTAATCAAACATAGATTGTGCTTGATTAGCTGCATCCTCAGTTGTAGTAGCCAGGAAATGATAGCTCTGTAACCAGAAGTGATTGAAGCATGGAGAGGAGCAGGCTGTATGCTCTGGTGACCCCTCTTCTCCTTCAAATCCCCACCATGCTAAGACCCACTCTGTGATACAATTAGGCAGGTCACAGGTCCTACTAATGGAGACATTTGTGGTCTATTACAATGGTCATCAACCCTGTCCCCAAGGCCCACTAACAGGCCAGGTTGTATGTATTGCCTTGGGGAGATGCAGACTAGAATACTGCAATCAATGAGCAGCAAATGATATTACCTGTGATGTATTTCAGTTATCTGGCAAACCTGACCTGTTAGTGGGCCCTGAGGACAGGGTTGATGACCACTGGTTTATTAGACCCCCAATATCTCCCCTACTCTCCGCTGAAGTTGTGCTTGATTAGCTGCATCCTCAGTTACAGTAGCTAGGAAATAAGAGCGTTGTACCTGTCATGGACAAGCAATAATGTCTGGCAGCTTACCTTCTCCTCCATGTGTCCATTAGAGGCCTGACTCTCTTTCTGGCTGCCTTTTTATCATCTATCCTCCCTGTATGGCCCCACCCCAGGCCATCCCAAGAAGTCTATTTAACTGTTGTACTGCAGGTCTGCTTTGCTGTTCAACTTTGTTAGCTTGTGTTCCTGTCTGCCGTGTGCTACGTTTACCTTTCTGTGTACCGATTTTGGCTCGTCTCTGACTACTCCTGTTTGCCTGTGACCCTGACCCTTGGCCTGTCCCTTGGTTAACCTTGTCTGCCTGTTGCCCCAACTTTGGCTTACCCATCACTATCACTTGTGTCCTCAGTGGCTGCTTCCCCTCTCTCCCTATGGAGCGTGACCTGGGGAACTCCAGGGGCCGCGACCTGGGTTCAGTTGCAGCGAAGGCCATCCTCACCACTAGAGGCTCTGGTGAACACCTGCTGGACCTTAGACTCCCCGCCCTGGGGAATATTGGGCTCACGTTTCCTGTCCATCCGCAGCAGTCTGCTACTGGGATCACTACCTTGCGGTGCACCCCTGTCTCCAATGGGGTGCATTTGTCCCCTGGCCACAGGTGACCTGACAGTACCCAGAAGTAATTGAAGCAGGCAGAGGAGCAGGTTGTATGCTCCTTCAAATCCTTCAAATCCCCACCATGCTAAGACCCCCCTGTGATAGAATTAGGTAGGTCACAGGTTCTACTAATGGAGACATTTGCGGTCTATTGGACATCTAATATTTCCCATGCTCTCCGCTGCAGCTAATCAAGCACAGATCGTGCTTGATTAGCTGCATCCTCAGTTACAATAGCTCTGCACCCAGAAGTAATTGAAGCAGGGATAGGAGAAGGCTGTATGCTTCTGTGCCCACTCTTCTCCTTCAAATGCCCACCCCTTCCGGCAAGGTTTCCAACCTCCCACTGTTTTTTTTTTACTGGCAAAACATGGAAAACAATTACTGACGGAGCACATTTTTTACTGGAAACCTGAGAAATTACAGAACTCCTATTGAAAACTAACAGTGAATATTTGAACAGTAGAAACATGATATGGAAACTCTGACAATGCCTACAACAAAGTAATTTGCTTGATTTACACACAGTCAACACAGCATGACATTATCAGTACCTGATATTTACTGGCAGTTGTAAAAAAATCATAGATTTTTACAAACTTTCAGTTAATTTACTGGCGGTTGGCAGCCCTGACTCCCGGGTTGGTGTGGCAGAGAAGCAGGGCTGCTGTACAGCGTGGGCAGTGTGTGTCTACTCGACCCCCACCTCGCTGGAAGCAGCGGTAAAACACAGCTTTGTGTGAAGATCCTCTGCTCCCCCTCTATTGTCCAGCAGTGGCAGTGGACCAATCAGGGGAGGCTGGAGGAGGATCACGGGACATGTAGTCCCCTTTAGAAAGCTGTACAATACAAAGTAATGGGGACTTGGACTGCAACATCCACAACGCCCAGCCAAGTGGAGGAGAACTCAGGATTTTCCTGGACACTTATACTACTGAGAGGGCAGAACAGTGAGGGGCAAGCGAGAAAAAAGACATGCTGCACCACATCACAGGGGAACTAAGCAGGACCTGTGTTCTAAGGGACCAAGCCATAGCCAGGACACAGTCCATGCTGTGCCGAGACCCAGAGCTACCTAGGCAATCCAGAAGTGAGCGGACATTTACCAGAAGGTCCATTGTTGCTGCATCGCTAATCTGGTGAGAGGGCCTTGGGGTCATAATCTTTTGAGCCCTTTAGGAACTGACTCCACAACTACCTAGTAGCCCTACAGCTGACTACAGGTCTGACAGGGACTGTTCTCATGTGCACCAATGGTACAACTGGGCCCCAATGCTAGCCAGCTACCCCTTTACAGTTTTTACACAGAGACCTTTGCTATTGCTTAGTTTAAGAGGTACCTCTCGGGGTATACTGCACAGGACTCTAGTCGTTCTATTAAGGTGCCATCTAAACCAGTCGCAGTATCCTTATCCACATTATAGTTCAAGTAATTGTAAAGGCAGAAGTTTTTGTTTTTTATCTTAATGCATTCTACATTTTCATTTTAGTTGCCAAAGGTTCAGACATTAGTGGCTGTGTGTTGAGTTATTTTGAGGGGACAGAAAATGTACACTGTTATACAAGCTGTACACTCACTACACAACATTGTAGCAAAGTGTCATTTCTTGTCACATGAAAAGATACAAGAAAATATTTACAAAAATGCGAGGGGCGTACTTACTTTTGTGAGATACTGTATATGCATTTTTATAGCAGAAAGTAAAAAATGTTATTTTTTTCAAAATGTTGGTATTTTTTAATTTATATAATAATAAAAAAACACAGAGGTGATCCACTATCACCACAATAAAGCTCTATTTGAGTGAGAAAAATTATATAAATAAAATTTAGGTACAGCATCGCATGACCGCGCAATTACCAGTTAAATTAGCAGAATAGGCTCTGCTGGGGGAATAAAGTACTACGGCTCTTTTCTTCTCTCGCATTTTTTTTTTTTTACTTTCACTTAACACTTTGCAGTTTTGCAGTTCACTTCTTTTTTTTTTTTTTTTTCTGTTCAAAACGTTTTGTTGAAGGCTGAGAAAGATTGCGGGTATATCAGCTGTTGCAGCAGCTTTCATAGCACAATAGAATAGAACACGAGTCGGCTCCTAATGATGTAATCACATGAGTCCAAGAAAAAGTGCTTAGACGCAATCAAATAGATTGAAACTAAGAGTCGTATTAATGAAGGACCAGTGGGAGACTTCCACAGAACCACAGGAGTTGGCATTAAAGGTGAAAGAATAGAGACGGAAAGGGTAGAGGAGGGAGGGGGACATCCAGGGGTACTGAGATTTGAAGTGTGAGCAGGGCCGTCATCAGGAATTATGGGGCCCCTTACACAGCTTCAGGCATGGACCCCCTGGAGCAAAGAACCCGGGGGGGGTGTGCTACAGCCTCAAATTAAGAAGTGGGGCGGTGCCGTCGCTAATTAATAGTGTTGAGCGGAATACGCCATATTCGATTTTGCGATATTGCGCGAATATATAGAAGAATATTCGCGAATATTCGCTAATATCAAATATTCGTGATATTTTATCCAAAAAAAAATTTGCGAAATTTCGCTAATGCGAAAATGATTGCGAAATTCTCATAAACGGAGATCATTTCCTGTATTACTAAACTAATATGCACTAAACACTAACTCTACACTAACTCTACTTAAAAGAAAGGAGAATAAGGGGGCAAAAGAAGGGCGGAGAAGATAATCGCGCAATATTCCTATTGCGCGATTGTCTTCTCCGCCCTTCTTTTGCATCAGAGCCAATCAGAATAACTCAAATATTCGGCAAAAGGAATATTGCGCGATATTCCTTTTGCCGAATTTTCGAGTTATTCTGATTGGCTCTGATGCAAAAAAAGGGCGGAGAAGATAATCGCGCAATATTCCTTTTGTCGAATATTCGAGGTATTCTGATTGGCTCTGATGCAAAAGAAGGGCGGAGAAGATAATCGCGCAATATTCCGTTTGTCGAATATTCGAGTTATTCTGATTGGCTCTGATGCAAAAGAAGGGCGGAGAAGATAATCGCGCAATATTCCATTTGTCGAATATTCGAGTTATTCTGATTGGCTCTGATGCAAAAGAAGGGCCGAGTAGCTGATGCGATTCTTTTATGCAATGCGAATTTTCGGCAACATAAAAGGATCGCCTCAGCTACTCGGCCCAGGGTCTCTAATCATACCAGCAATGCTTTTAGACGTCGATGGAGATCACTAGGATGTGATCTGTTTTAAAAATAAATTTGAAAAAATACGAATATTCGCCATAGCGAATATTCGCCGCAATATTCGAGTCATTCGCGAATACTCGAATATGCAATATTCGTAGCGAATATTCGCAATGCGAATATTCGTGAGCAACACTACTAATTAAGAGAATTGAGAAGCGGGGGCCGTGAATTGAGAAGCAGGGGGGTGCCACGAATTGGGGGGGTTGCCCTGGGACCTCTGACCGCATGCCATTGAAGTCAATGCGGAACAAATTATTTTTGTTTCCATTGACTTCAATGGGGAGACTCGCTTTGATATGCGAGTGCTTTGGATTACGAGCATTTCTGCTGGAACAGATTATGCTCGTAATCCAAGGTTCCACTGTAACCTTTAATATGACTTTGATATCAGTCGGGAGGTCTGGAGGCCTTTGATTTGGAAAACTGACTGAGGGGTCAGGAATGATCGGTTTGTCCAAGGCCAATCAGGATAGGGAAAAGACCTCTTGCCCAAAATTTGTGCACACCCACCATATGTGGAGCTCCGTGTTTCGCAGCCTCTAAAGCTGTCGGGAACATCATTTTTTTATAGATCACAAAAAGTTTAACTCAACATTTTAATCAGGGGGGCATGGGGGTGCATCTTGAATAAGCGCCCCTCGTCATGCAAGGTCCATCTTAATTATTCTCCATGACAGGTTTACCTCCACAGCTTTATTTACGCCTGCGATCCAATTATCTCCGAAGTGTCCTAATTCATAAATTGCTTTGAATTATCTTCGGGTGTTTCCAGCTATTATACCGAATTAGCCAATTTATTACATCTCAACAGGGGCCGTCAGGTTCTAATTGATATTATAAAGGATCTGTCACCACGCTGGGAGTAGATTCTTATTGATTTGGAAGCACGAGTCATTTTTTATCAATAGATGAATAAACGAATGATAAGATCGTTAATGGAGCTTTCATGAAGAATAAAGCGAAGTGAACGGGCCGCCGAAACCACCGAAGAAACTTACTGTAGGTAAAGGTTCAATGGAAGGTTTACCGTTACTTTACTAAATTTACAATAGAACTGGATAGAAAATTAAAAATGACGTATAGGTTGCAATTTTTCAGTAGGATTAGGACAGCAAATGTCCCTGCAATGTATTTTTAATACTTATCTCCCCAAAAAAATGAGTACAGGATTTTTAAGCTGTTAACAGATAAACATATAGGGCCAGATTCTCATAGAATTTCGCTTGCGTATCGTAAGCCATTTGCACTACGCCGCCGCATCGTACTAGAGCAGGTGCCGTATTCTCTAACCATTTGCTCCGTCGTTTGCGTTGGCGTAGCAATAATGGCCCAGCGTAAGCCTGCGTAATTCAAATGAGGCGGCTTGTATTTAAATTAAGCGCGCCAACGCGTCGAACGAACTGCGCATGCGCCGGCCGGGGAAAAAGCCCAGTGCTCCAGCTCACGTCGGAAAGCGTCGTTGAAACCGACGTCAAAACGACGTGATCGTCACTACGCAATGCCCCTATTCGCGAACGAGTTAGTAAAACGACGTAAGCGGCGGAAAAAAGCCGACGCTGACCCGACGCCATACTTAACATGGCATCCGACGGCATCCGACGGTACTTCGTAAGGTTATTCCACATAGAAGCTGGGGTAACCTTACGTACGCGATGACGGGGCGGCGTAAAAGCGATCGGGAATCGGCGTACTAGCCTCATTTGCATATGCAAATGAGAAAACAACGTAAAGGCCACCTAGTGGCCGGAGTTGTCATTACAACTACGATCCGCAAGTGTAATGGTTTTTACACTTGTCGGATGTTGAAGCGTATCTATGCAAAAGTGATGCTAAGCATCACGTGCATAGATACGAGGCAAAAAAAACGGCGATACGACGGGGTATCTGAGATACTCCGTCGTAGCGCCGCTGAGAATCTGGCCCATACTGTATATACTCGAGTATAAGCCGACCTGAATATAAGCCGAGGCACCTAATTTTACCACAAAAAAATGGGAAAACGTACTGACTCGAGTATAAGCCTGGGGTGTCCATCTGCATGCCTCACTGTGTCCATCTGCATGCGTAACTGTGCCTCACTGTGTCCATGTGCATGCCTCACTGTGTCCATGACTCACTGTGCCCATGCCTCACTGTGCCCATGCCTCACTGTGTCAATGCCTCACTGTGCCTCACTTTATCCATGTGCATGCCTCACTGTGTCCATGCCTCACTGTGTCCATGCCTCACTGTGTCCATGACTAGACTGACGTTTAACATGGGAGTCTATGGAAGGGGTGCGTGTGTTTGAAAAAAATGGTGCTCCCCAGCCGTAGGTTCCCCAGACAACAAACTTTGCACACTTGTAGAGGAGAAATAGGACTACATGTGTGCCAAGTTTTGGGACCAGGGGACCTACGACCAGCCGGTACCAGGTCCCCAAAGTTACCGGAGAAATTACCGTTTAACATGGGAGTCTATGCAAGGGGTGCCTGGCTTCGAAAAATCGGTGCTCCCCAGCCGTAGGTCCCCCAGACAACAAACTTTGCACACTTGTAGAGGAGAAATAGGAATACATGTGTGCCATGTTTTGGAACCAGAGGACCTACGACCGGCCGGTACTGGGTCCCCAAAGTTACTGGAGAAATTACTGTTTAACATGGGAGTCTATGGAAGGGGTGCCCGGCTTTGAAAAAATCGGTGCTCCCCCGGCCAACAAACTTTGCACACTTATAAAGGAAGAGTGGGGCTACATGTGTGCTAAGTTTGGCGGTACAGGTGATCTACGGCCGGCCAGTACTGGGTCCCCAAAGTCTGGGAGATCAGGCGCAAAAAGGTGACTCGAGTATAAGCCGAGGGGGGCATTTTCAGCACAAAAAAATGTGCAAAAAAACACGGCTAATACTTGAGTATATACAGTAATTCCATATACTGCTAAAATTTCAAAACGTTTATTGAATGAATGATATTCCATAACAACAGTGGTGCATAAGATAACAGTCCCAACATGTTTCGCCCGAGGGTCTTCTTCAGGGAAAAACAACCGCTTGATACTTTAAGACTGTATTGAGGAAACAGAACATAATAAACAACTTGGCAATAACATGGTGATATTAAACAAATTATAATATAATTACATTATTAAATTGTATAAATAAAATATTTAATAAAAAAAACAGCATTGTGTAAACATGGTCTTGTTGTCCCCATTTTATTACAGTGCTCCATAAGCCAACATGTTTCGCCCCGAGGGTCTTCTTCAGGGAAAGACAACCGCTTGATACTTTAAAACTGTATTGAGGAAACAGAACATAATAAACAATTGGCAATTACATGATGTAATTTTTATTACACAGTGTGCCAAATATGACAATATTAATATCTGCGGTGTTAGCCGAGCCGGTTATCGGATGTCGCAGGGGTTGTGAAGCCCATGTTGGGACTGTTATCTTATGCACCGCTGTGATAAAATGGGAACAAGTCCATGTTTACACAATGCTGTTTATTTTTTATGAAATATTTTATTTATACGATTCAACAATATAATTATATTCAATAAACCTTTTTGGATTATGTTAACAGTATACGGAATTATAAATTTACCCATTAGCACCTTAAAAATCCCATACCCATTTTTTGGGGAGAAAGCTTTTGATATTGGGGATGTGGATTTCATGAAGTCAATTACCTAAACCACTCTACCTCCCTGTAGTCTACCGTGAGCGAGAGCTGGGAAACCCTGGGGGCCGCGACCTGGAGCCAGTTGCAGCACAGTCCATCCCCACCACTAGTGGCTCTGTTGAACACGTCCGAGATGAAGCTACGCCATTGAGTATGGCGAAACGCGTTGACGTCCTCACCCGGCGCCTGTCACGTGACGTGCGACTTGCGGATGTTGGTCGGAAGGTCCTGACAGGCCGGGAATTTAAAGGACGACTACCGGAGCATGATGGGACTGCGACGTCACAAGACAGGCCTATATAACTCGCTGCGAGCCGCGCGCCAGTCATAACAGCGGAAGGGAGCGTCGCGTCAACATCTGGAGAAGAGAAGAAGAAGAAGACGTCACAGAAGAGGGGACACGCCACCGCTAGTAATTGAGCTAACACACGAAGATAGCGGCGGCGAGTCCTGAAGAAGAAGAAGACCCCCGGAGAGCAGAGAAGACCCCCAGAGAGCTGGAGAAGACCCCCGGAGAGCCGGAGAGTGGGAGAAGACCCCGGAGAGTGGGAGAAGACCCCCCCGCCGCCGAAGATGTCGAAGGAAGCCCGCCGGGTGGTGGGCGCTTTTATCAAAGCGCCCCCCCCCCGGCGGCGGAAGAGAACCAGACGGCGGTGAAGAACAGCGGCACCCACCCCCCGCAGAAGCCCGCCGGAGGGGGGCGCTTTTTTAAAAGCGATCATACACACCCCCCCAGCGGCCAACTAATAAAATATTTCAATACACTGTGTGGTTTATTTGTGTTTACTCTTTTCTTGCAGGTGAATGGGTAGGGGTACAATGTACCCCATACTCATTCACTTAGGGTGGGGGGCCGGTATCTGGGGGCCCCCTTATTAAAGGGGGCTTCCAGATTCCGATAAGCCTCCCGCCCGCATACCCCGACAACTAACGGCCAGGGTTGTCGGGAAGGGGCCCTGTCCTCATCAACATGGGGACAGGGTGCTCTGGGGTGGGGGGCCGCAGTGCGCCCCCTGCCCCAGAGCACCTGACCCCCCCATGTTGAGGGCATGCTGCCCGGTACGGCTCAGGAGGGGGGGGGGGCGCTCGCTCGCCCCCACTCCCCTCCTGACCGGCCGGCCGGCGTGCTTTGGATACGGGTCTGGTATGGACTGTGGGGGGACCCCCACGCCGTTTTTTCGGCATAGGGGGGTCTCCTTACAACCCATACCAGACCCAAGGGCCCGTTATGCTCCTGAGGGGGGAACCCATGCCGGATTTTTATTTAAAATCCGGCGGGGACTTCCTTCTCAGGATTCATAACAAACTCCGCCCACGTGTAGAATTGGCGGGAATCCAAGTCGGATCCCCGTCGCTTCTATGACGGCTTTGTCTCCATCGCGGCAAGCCAGCTCGGCGCTGGGTCCCGCGATGGAGCTCGCAAGTGCTCAATCTCGCCGAGAAAGGGAGCGAGATTGACACAATATCGCGGTCAACCATTGTATATATATATATATATATATATATATATATATATATATATATATATATATATATATATATATATACAGTATATATATTGATAATCTTTTTACAAAACGGATTACACAATTTTACAAGGACTTTGATTGGGGTTTATTTTTGGGGTAGGGCTTATATTGCAGCCATCACGGAAACTCATGCTAGGTCTTATTTTAGGGGTAGGGCTTATTTTTGGGGAAACAGGGTATAATGTAACTTGCTTCTGGCTGAACCCGGCCACGTCCAGACAGTGTCGTCTTTATGTTATGTCTATTGTGAGTCCTGTTTGTCCAATAGCTAGTTGTTTCCTTATATGGTTACAATAATTACCGTGATCATACCATTCGTCTGTGACTGTACCTTTTTCTACATTTCTACCTTTTGATACTATAATAAATCCCTTTTGTATCGGAAATTCTAGATCATTTATTGTTGCTATTGGTAACCCCTTTAGGCCCCCCCTAGGCCATTCCCCCCTTCCCCCCTTCTTTCCGCCTTTGTTTTTTCTGTTGAACACCTGCTGGCTCTTAGGCCTCGTACACATGATCAAATCTGTCTGCTGGAAACGGTCTGCTAGACCGTTTCAGCAGACAGATTCGATCGTGTGTACGGGCAAACAGACGGATTTGGCCACCCGACAGATTTCAAAGCATGCTTTGAAATCTGTCGGCTGGGAACCTGTCCGCCCGACATAGTACGCTAACCAGCAGACATGTCTTCTCGCACACGCGCCGAATGGTTTCAAAGCAGAACGTCACCGACACTGTCTGCTGGCCGGGATTTTGGTTTGCTCGTGTGTACACGTGAGCAAACCAAAATGCCAGCAGACAGATTTGTTCAAATCGGTCGGACAGACCGTTTTGAACAAACCTATTTACTCGTGTGTACGAGGCCTTAGACTCCGCGCCCTGGGGAATCTATGCTCTAGCTCCCAGTGGGATCTGTGTTGGTGCTCCAGTGGTCCTGCCTCCCTGAACCTCCCAGAGTTCCATCTGCAGCAGTTAGCCCTAGGGTCCACTACCTTAGCAGTGCACCCCTGATTCCGAAGGAGTGCATCTTTCAACTGACCTTGGGTGACCTGACAACCAGAGAGATGACCACATATATGGCCTCCATTGCCCCAGGAGATGACCACTGTGTCCTGCAAACCTGTGGCTATTTGCTATAGCTTGTATAGACTTTTAGCAACCTCCTACCGGCACAGAACTTTACATCGGTCCAGCTTCTACCTGGAGATCTCTTCAAATAGATATGGTCTCCATTGCCCCAGGAGATGACCACTGTGTCCTGCAAACCTGTGGCTATTTTCTACAGCTTGTATAGACTTTTAGCGACCTCCTATCGGCACAGCACTTTACATCTGTCCAGCTTCTACTTTGGGATCCCTTCACAGAGATATAGTCTCCATAGCCCCGGGAAATGACCACTGTGTCCTGCAAACCTATGGCTATTCGTTATAGCTTGAATGAACTTTTAGTAACCTCCTACTGGCACAGAACTTTACATCTGTCCAGATTCTACCTGGGGATTCCTTCACAGAGTTATGGTCTCCATTGCCCCAAGAGATGATCACAGTGTCCTGCAAACCAGTAGCTATTTGCTACAGTTTATATAGACGTTGAGCGCGTCCTACCGTCACAGCACTATGCATTGGTCCAGATTCTACCTGGGGATTCCTTCACAGAGTTATGGTCTCCATTGCCCCAAGAGATGACCACAGTGTTCTGCAAACCTGTGGCTATTTGCTATAGCTTGTATAGACTTTTAATGACCTCTTTCCCGGCACAGCACTTTACATCTGTCCAGCTTCTACCTGTGGATCCCTTCAAAGAGATATGGTCTCCATTTCCCCCGGGAGATGACCACAGTGTCCCGAAAACCTGTGGCTATTTGTTACAGCTTGAAGGAAAAATTTAGCAACCTCCTACCGGCACAGAACTTTACCTCTGTCCAGCTTCTACTTGGGGATCCCTTCACAGATATATGGTCTTCATTGCCATAGGAGATGACCACAGTGTCCCGAAAACCTGTGGCTATTTGTTACAGCTTGAATGGACATTTAGCAACCTCCTACCGGCACAGAACTTTACCTCTGTCCAGATTCTTCCTGGGGATCCCTTCACAGAGATATAGTCCCAATTGCCCAGAGAGTTGATCACAGTGTCCTGCAAACCAATAGCCATTTGCTACAGTTTATATAGACGTTAAGCGACCTCCTACCGTCACAGCACTATGCATCGGTCCAGATTCTACCTGGGGATCCCTTCACAGAGTTATGGTCTCCATTGCCCCAGGAGATGACCACAGTGTCCCGAAAACCTGTGGCTATTTGTTACAGCTTGAATGGACATTTAGCAACCTCCTACCGGCACAGAACTTTACATCTGTCCAGATTCTACCTGGGGATCCCTTCACAGATATATGGTCTTCATTGCCATAGGAGATGACCACAGTGTCCCGAAAACCTGTGGCTATTCGTTACAGCTTGAATGGATATTTAGCAACCTCCTACCGGCACAGAACTTTACCTCTGTCCAGCTTCTACCTGCGGATCCCTTCACAGAGCTATGGTCTCCATTTCCCCCGGGAGATGACCACAGTGTCCTGCAAACCTGTGGCTATTCGTTACAGCTTGAATGGACTTTTACCAACCTTCTACCGGCACAACACTTTACATCTGTCCAGCTTGGGGATCATTCTGGTGTCATCTAGCAGCTGTGACCCTATATCTCCTGGTAGGCTAAATATCTCCCCCTGGTGGCATGGAGGATCCACTTACATCATGACATGTTTCAAATGATAGATTTCGTTACAGATCTTTATTTATTAGAAAGTCCCCGGCACAGCACGTTGCCGATGCTGGAGCAAAATCAAGGAGGAGGATCTGAACACATTCATTTTTTTTCTGGATGAAAGCCTTCATATTAATTATCAGATAAATAAAGGTACAAATATATTTTGTGCTGCTTTCATAGGATGTACCTTATCCATTAATAATAAACTCCCACCTTTTTCATAGTTGAAAAACATTACCCTGCACAATTTGCTGGTGCTTAATTATATTCATTAGACCATTTGTGCAGCCTTTGCCGGGGAATTTAAGCTTTTTTTAATGCACTCAGCTTACAATAGATGAATTAAAATCACAGTTTAAAAAAAAAGATATTTTTTTTTTGTGTTAGGTGTTTTCTATCATGAAAAGTAAAAATACAATTCCAACGATGAAAGCCTTGAGCGGCGCGGTGCGAAGGTTTTATCCAAGCATACTCCTGGACCGAGGGCTGTGTTTGAAAACATCTTTGTAGTAAAATCGAAATATATTTTTTTTTAAAGGCAAACATGACCTTTGACCTTTTTTTTTATAATCCATCCTTTGGACACTTTACTAAATCACTTTAAGGTAGCGGTCTGAAGGATCCTGTGATTTTGAGTGTGTGCCCGAGGACGATGACAGAATGTTTGTTCATACAAAGGATGTTTTGTAGACGATGTCAAAAGAATTGATCTGTAAACCACCTGGAGTTTTTCTATCTGTTTTTGGTTGGACAGTCATTGAGATGTGAAATCGGGAGTTTTTGCTTCATCTAAATCAGGGGTCTCCAAACTTCCTAAACAAAGGGCCGGTTTATAGTCCTTCAGAATTTAGGGGGGCCGGACTGTGGCCACCCCGAGTACAAAATGTCCCAGCATCAGTGGGAGTAAGCAAACCCCCATCATTGGTGTCAGTGGGAGGAATTGTGCCCCTTTATTGGTGTCATTGAGCTCATTTCTGGTGTCATTGGGAGGAATTGTGCCCCATCAGTGAGCCCCATTGTGGGTGTCATTGGAAAAATTGTGCCCCATCATTGGTTTTCTCTGGGCCCCATTGTTGGTGTCATTGGTAGGAACTGTACCCCATGGTTGGTGTCATTGGACACAATTGTTGGTGTCATTGGGAGATACTGTGCCCCATTATTGGTGTCATTGGGAGGAATTGTGCGCCATCATTGGTGTCATTGGACCCTTGTGTTGGTGCCATTGGAAGGAATTGTACGCCATCATTGGTGTCATTGGACCCTTTTGTTGGTGCCGTTGGAAGGAATTGTGCCCCATTGCGGGTGTCACTGGAAAAAATGGCGCCCCTACATTGGTGTCATTGGGCCCCAATGTTGGTGTCATTGGTAGAAACAGTGCCCCACCGTGGTGTCATTGGACACAATTGTTGGTGTCTTTGGGAGGAATTGTGCCCTTCATTGTTGTCGGTGTATAAAATAGCACCCCAAGGGCCAGTTTAAAAGCAAGCAAAGGGCCACATATGGCCCTAAATCATTGAAAAAAAAAGGCAATATAGAGTATTTTGGCAACATTTTGACACTTGGCAAATGCATTTTAATGGAGGGGCTGGAGACTTTGCAGCAAGCTAGTGGGCACTGCTGGGGGGCACTTTGGGAGGTTTGGGGTTGAGGGCTTTCAGGGGTCTGGAGAACACTGTGGATGGTTGAGGGGCATTGCAGTCCATTATGGGAGGTTGGGTGGTGCTGGTGTCTGCAGTCCTGGCCCAAGACATTGTGCTGCCTGGGACCAAGAATGAAAATCTGCCCCCCCCCCCACCAAAAAAATCATGCCCACCAAAAGGCCCCCACATTCATTATTTTATATCATGATAACTAAAGAGGACCTGTCATGGCTCTATACATGTATATAGGGGTATAAAAGGACATGTCATAGCTCTATACATGTATATAGGAATATAAAAAGAGGACCGGTCATGGCTCTATACATGTATATAGGGGTATAAAAGGACATGTCATAGCTCTATACATGTATATAGGAATATAAAAAGAGGACCGGTCATGGCGGTCTACATGTATATAGGAGTAAAAAGAGGACCTGTCATGGCTCTATACATGTATCCAGGAGTATAAATGGACCTGTGAATTGCCAGCGGCCACGATGTCTTTTGCGCAAACTAATCAATGAACGCTAATTGTGTTTTTTTTGGTACTAGAAATATGTAGAAGAATACATATTGGCCTAAACTAAAATTATTATTTTTTTATATATACATTTTTGGGATATTATAGCAAAAAATAAAAAAAATATATAAACAGTATTTTTTTTTAAATTGTCGTTTTTTGTTGTTTATAGCACAAAAAATTAAAACCGTAGAGGTGGTCAAATATCACCAAAAGAAAGCTCTATTTGTGGGAAAAAAGGACATTTGGGTACAATGTCGCACGACAATAGTCAGTTTAAGCCACACAGTGCTGTATCACAAAACATTGCCTGGTAATTAAGTGGGCAAATGCTTCCGGTCCTTAAGTGGTTAATCAGGGCTGGGCAAGGCAAGTCCCTCACAGGCTCTCGTGTCTCATTGTAATGTGTGTTTGTACTTACAGTTTTGCTTCAGACTCCACCACCAGATGCGGGTGGTCACTTGCCACACGTTGCGGATTGTCACCTGCTACACATTGCGGATTGTCACTTACGTCACCTGCCACACGTTGCGGGTTGTCATTTGCCACATCACATGCCACAGGTTGCAGATTGCCACTTGCCACAACGTCACCTGCCATATGTTGTAGATGGTCACTTGCCACACATTGCGAAAGGTTGCGTGCCACATCACTTGCCACCCGTCGCGGATTGCCACACGTTGCGGATTGTCACTTACGTCACCTGCCACACATTGTGGGTTGTCATTTGCCACCACACATGCCACACGTTGCAGATTGCCACTTGAAAAGACGTCACGTGCCACATCACTTGCCACCTGCCACCCGTTGCGGATTGCCACCTGCCACACAACGCTGCGGATTGTCATTACTACACCTGCCACATGCTGTGGGTTGTCACTTGCTGTGTCCCAGAATAAAGGCAGGTAGCAGAGAGATATTATAATCTCTCTGCTGCCTGCAGCTGCAGTGAGGGCAGAACTGCGGTATAACAGGGCGGGCGGTGAGAGATGACATAATCTTTCTGCTCCCCTGCCGCTCACTCGCTGACTGCTCCCTGCCCCCTCCTTTTAGTGTTCTGTCCGCCCGCTAGTCACTAGTGTCACTGCTAACAGCAGCGGCGCTGGGCTTCTCACAGGCAGCGGTGCCTGCCCCACTCACTCGGTGACTGCTCCCCCCTCTTTGAGTGTTCTGTCTGCCCAGCGCCCGCTAGTGTCACCGCTAACAACAGCGGCACCGGGCTCCTTACAGGCAGCGGCGCCTGCCCCACTCACTTGCTGTCTGCCCCCCCCCTTTAAGTGTTCTGTCTGCCCGGCGCTCGCTAGTGTCACCGCTAACAGCAGCATAGCGGTGCTCCTCACAGGCAGTGGAGCAGGCTGGCTCTCAGTATGCCGCTCCCCCAAAAAGTGCCGCCTGGTACCCATGGTACCACCTGGTCCCATCATAGGGCCGGCCCTGGGTGTCTGGAAGGTCTGCCCGAACATGTAGTCAATGTGTTTGGCTGTCACATTGGGCAAAAATGGGGTATCCTGATTGCTACACACTGTGCAAGCCTGTCCATCACACAAGTGATAGCAGCATCAGCCCAGCTTTGTCTAGGCCATGCCCCCAAAGCGTTTCACCCCACCCATGGGGCTTAGCCATGACTAAGTCCCGGGATGGGTCAAATGCACTAGGTGGGCTGAGGGTGCTATTACTTGTGTGAGAGATGGCTTGCATGGTTGCGGCAATTGGGATACCCCTTTTTTGCCCTACAGTCAGATCGGACTCTTTACCCAGCCTGCACCCCCCAGCAGAATCCATTGGAGATGGCTACAGAAACCTGAGCAGAGACTCAAAAATCTTTTTGGGTTCTGGTCTTGCCAGTTCCCGATTATTACTAGAGACTGGTCAATGTGCTGGCAGCACACCTCAAGAGCACAGAAACCTCTGCCGCCCATGGACGTATATGTGTAGCACAGTGTTTTTCATTCAAGGCATCCTTTAAAATTCTAGGACATCTGGAACACCCAACATTGGAGGTCATTTATTTTTCCAAAGCAAACACACCTTTTCACACTGGTAAAGACTAGTATCCAGGGGGCGGTCCTTTTATTAAGGGTGCACAGGTGCCGACTCCCCTATCCATGCATCTGGCTTCTTTCAGGACACCAGCGCATGGATTCCAATTGGAGAGCTGCTTTTTTGAAGCACGATTAGAGCCAGAGGCTCTTATAGGCTTCATTATAGGGTGGGCTAGGGTCGCAGAGAGTGCACTCCGAGCCCACCCAGGTGTGTTACAACAGCTAATCA
Organism: Rana kukunoris; assembly: GCA_029574335.1. NCBI lineage: Eukaryota > Metazoa > Chordata > Amphibia > Anura > Ranidae > Rana > Rana kukunoris. The sequence continues at coordinate 242,019,157 of CM056054.1, forward strand.
ATATTCACTGTTATATCACTCATTCTCTTCCCGTCCAATCAGGAAGCGGGTTTTAACACTGGTCACCCAATGGACAGAAAGGACAAGCGATTCTTTTGGATGCCTAGGAGGAGGCAAGGAGGAGCTGGAAGCCACCATTGAGGCGCTGCACCGTGCTGCCTGCCACCGGCCATGATGGGGTAAGTGCCGGAACGACCGACAAACAGCGGGGGGGGGGGGGGTGGATGCTGCTCAGGGAGGATGGGTGTGTCATGACCTTGCAGTAATACTTTCATGACCTGTCTGTCTCTTACCTGGTCTGTGTATCAGCCTTAGGGCTTGTACTCTCACACCTGCCTTGTTAAGTAATCTTCCCTCGGTGTGGCTCCACCCCGGGCCTCAACAGGAACCACTATTTAACACCCTGTTCTCCAAGCCTGCCTTGTTGTGCAATACTGTGTGTTTGGTTTCCTGTTTCCTGCTTGCCTTGTGCTCTACGTTTGTCTCTGTTACCGATCTTTGCGTGTTCTCTACTATTCCTGTCTGCTTGTGACCCTGACCTTTGGCGTGTTCTCTGTTGTCCTTGTCTGCTAGTCACCCGACCCTTTGGCTTATCTCCTTACTATCCCTTGATGTCCTGGGCTGCCGCTTCCTCTCTATTCTCCTGTAGCCTGGGAGACCCTGGGGGCCGCGACCTGGAGCCAGTTGCAGCGCAGTCCATCTTCACCAGTAGAGGCTCTGGTGAACACCTGCTGACTCCGCGCCCTGGGGAATCTTATGCTCTAGCTCCCTGTGGGATCCGTGTTGGTGCTCCAGTGGACCTGTCTTCCTGAACCACCCAGAGTTCTATCCGCAGCAGTCAGCTTTATGGTCCACCACCTTAGCGGTGCACTCCTGACCCAAACGGAGTGCATCTGTCACCTGGCCTCAGGCGACCTGACAGAGTGGTTGTTTGCCACCCCCACCCAAAACAAAAAACACCAGTCGCCACTGCTAGTATCCAGTGTTTGTCTTCTCTCTCAGATTCTGTCCCTGAGGCCGCGTACACACGGCAGGTTTCCTCGGCAGAATCCAGCAAGAAACTTGTTGGGAGACGTGTTTTGCCGAGGAAACCGGTCGTGTGTACATTTTTCGACGAGGAAACTGTCGAGAAACTCAAAGAGCCAAAAAGAGAGCATGTTCTCTTTTTCCTCGACGGGAGTCGAAATTTGGCTCATCGAGTTCCTCATCGGGCTGGTTTCCAACGAGAAACTCGAGCGTGTGTATGCTAAGAAACCCGCGCACCTTCTGTAAAAGTAGCGTTTGTAATGGAAATAGCACATTTGTCACGCTGTAACAGACTGAAAAGTGAAAATGTCTCTTACCAAACTTTTCAGTAACATGAGATTAGCAAAAGCAGCCCCAAGGGTTGTGCCAGTGGAATCGAACTTTCCCTGCTGTCGTATGTGTTGAAGTCACCGGGTTTGAGAACGAGGAGATTTGGTCTTTAACACGCGTGTACGCAAAGCAAGCTTGTCGAGTATCTCGACAAGCCTAACAAGGAGCTCGACGAGGAAAATGATGTGTCTGAAACTACGAGTTTCTCGGACGTGTGTACGCGGCTATTCAGCGCTGATCAAGAGGGGCAGGGGAGGGGCAAACAAGGATGCTGTGCAGGCACACAGCTTCCTCCTTATCAATTGACAACATTGGTTACTAGGCCGCGGGCGGCTAGAAGGTCATAGAAGTTTGTAATGGTGCACACTAAAAACTTGTGGATTTGTAGAACTGAAAGGAAGGCTTGATTAACCCGCTGGCGTGTGTCCAATTTTTAGGCATTTTGCCACGGCACCCCTGTCTAATTCTCAACTCAAGGGTTCATGGGCACCCTGATGAAACCCACCCTATGTGCCTTCGCACATATGCATTGCAGTGTGGCAACAGGTTAAAATAAATGGGCACTCTCCAGGGGCATAACTAGAAATCACAGGGCCCCATAGCAAAATGTTGTATGCCCCCCCCCCTCCAAAAAAAAATGAACTAATGCCATTGAACAACACATTACTACACTCATGTGGCACAGTGCCCAAGCAACAGCTTATATTAATTTTTAACAGCAAAACAAAAATTTAAATAACCATATAATAAATAAGCCTGTGAGGGAGGCAGAGCAACCGCCGGTCAGCAGCAGTAAGGCCCCTTTTACACTGAGGAGTTTTTCAGGCAGTACAGTGCTAAAAATAGCGCTGTTAAGCCCCATACACACTATCAGTTTTCCTGATGGTTTTCTCTTCAGGTTTACCAAAACCATCTAATATGAGGTCAAACCTCAAGAGTTTCAATTTGTATGCAATCAGGCAGGCCCTTGTACTACATGGTTTTGGTAAACCTGAAGAGAAAACCGTCAGTAAAACTGATAGTGTGTATGGGGCTTTATACCGCCTGAAAAACTCCTGCCCAGCAACCTCAATGTGAAAGCCCAAGGACTTTCACACTGAGGTGATGCCCTTGCAGGAGAGAAAAAAATCTCATGCAAGCAGCATCTTTGGAGGGGTGAGAGGAGCAGTATGTATACCACTCCTTCCCATTTAAAACAATGGGAAACCGCGGTAATACCGCCCGCAATGCGCCTCTGGGGAGGCGCATTGCGGGCGGTATTAACCCTGTATCGGCTGCTAGCGGGGAGTTATCAGCCGCTAGGAGAGTCACGCCACGTGTTAATGCACAGATAGTACTGACAGAGACCGTTACATGCCAAAAGCCCCCTCCAAGCCCTCCCCCTCAGGAATCGTATTCATGATGTTATCCCTCAGGGCTTTCAGCATCATCTAAGGGGTTAAATTATGAATCCTGCTATGTATTTGGCATGTCGAATTCCCTGAGGGATGCATTATATAGCAGGATTAATCATTTCACCTCCTACATGCTGAAAGCCCAGAGAGATGCATTATATTTCAGCATGTAGGGGGTTAAATAATCCTGCTATATAATGTATCCCTCAGGCCAAATACCTAGCAGGATTCATAATTTAACCCCTTACATGATGCTGAAAGCCCTGAGGGATAACATCATGATGCTCAGTAAATCATTTTGGCATGTAACGGTCTCTGTGTCTGTACTCTCCTCCTTTCCCTAACTGCTGCTGCTGACCGGCGGTTACTCTGCCTCCCTCACAGGGTCACTCGTGACTCACTTTTTGTTGTCCACTTTGTTGTTCCACTTCCCGGGCCCAGATGAAGACTCTGAGCATTTCCAGGTCCGGTCAGGGAGGAAGGGTGTAGGAGAAGACGGCGGCGGCTTACAGAAGCGCGGGCGGGCAATGCGCCGCCCATGTTCAAGGACTAGCCACCCCCGATGGAGCACATTACCACATTCGCCCAATCACAGGGCGCCATCTGCCGCAACATGGCGGCCGTCCGTGACACAGGTCCGTGACACAATAACGGTAACGGAGCTTAAGTGACACAAACGGTGCGGGATTTCGCGCCCCCCCAATATTGCGCCCGGTGCGACTGCCCCCCCCCCCCACGCTACGCCTCTGGCGGGCCCCACTCAGCTGCTGGCCCCATAGCGCCCGCGTGGGTTGATATGGCGGTAGTTCCGCCACTGCCACTCTCAATGCAATATGCATCAATGGACGAGAAATTCTTGTACAAGTGTAAATGTATGAAGTCAAATTTTTTTGTAGGTTAGACAAACTTCTCTCAAACGTCGCCATTATGAAGCGTCGTATTAGCAGCGGAAGATGTATTTGATGATATTAATATGATAATGTAGTAGGAACAGATGGGCAGGGTGAAACTAATAAAATAAAAGAGTAAATCACGCAAAGGCCGTTAATGCGCGCAGTCTGTTATCCTTCAGCTCTCATCTTATCCATTGTCCATTTCATTAACATTCAGCGCGGTTGCCGCGATAATAGGTGAACGGGGGGAAAGGTGCGTTGTGCACAAGTTTTATTTCATATTTTATGTGTATTAAATAGTGTTTGTGAAGTGGTCCTTGGAGAGCCAGAAAGCTCGACTTCAACAGCTGCTGAAAAACATCGATCATCTTCGGATGTCCTTCTCCAGCCGAGAAGGCCACTACCCCCGGGACCGCGAGTGGCTTCACCGGCCAATAAAACAACATATTTCTCTGTCTTTTAACACTTGTTGGTTTTAATACGTTCTGTTAAATGTCTCAAGTTTTAGCCAATATATTTCTAAGACCAACCTAAAGCTACCCTCCGGCTAGGGGACTCCACCACCCCCCACCACGCTAAATTCTACAGAACTCAAAGATTTATTTTGCCGTTATATTGACTCTTTCTCTACTTTAAGGGCTCATTTGCGCTTGCGTCAATTTTAAAACACATTAACCACTTAAGACCCGGACCAATATGCAGGTAAAGGACCTTGCCCCTTTTTGTGATTCGGCACTGCGTCGCTTTAACTGACAATTGCGCGGTCGTGCGACGCGGCTCCCAAACAAAATTGGCGTCCTTTTTTCCCCCACAAATAGAGCTTTCTTTTGGTGGTATTTGATCACCTCGGCGGTTTTTATTTTTTGCGCTATAAGCAAAAATAGAGCGAAAGTTTTGACAAAAATGCAATATTGTTTACATTTTGCTATAATAAATATCCCCAAAAAAGATATAAAAAACGTTTTTTTACCTCAGTTTAGGCCGATACGTATTCTTCTACATATTTTTGGTAAAAAAATATCGCAATAAGCGTTTAACAATTGGTTTGCACAAAATGTATAGCGTTTACAAAATAGGGGATAGGTTTTTGCCATTTTTTTTACTACTAATGGCGGCGATCAGCATTTTTTTTTTGTGACTGCAAAATCATGGACAATTTTGACACATTTTTGGGACCATTGTCATTTTCACAGCAAAAAGTGCTATCAAAATGCACTTATTACTGTGAAAATTACAATTGCAGTTTAGGAGTTAACCACTAGGGGGCGCCGTAGGGGTTAAGTGTGACCTCATGTGTGTTTCTAACTGTAGGGGGGCGGGGCTGGACTTGTGACGTCACTGATTGTCTTTCCCTATATCAGGGAACAGACGATCAATGACACTGCCACTGTGAAGAACGGGGAAGGTGTGTTTACACTCACCTCTCCCCGTTCTACAGCTCCTGTGACTGTTCGCAGGACTCCGGCGGCGATCGGGTCCGCGGGTCACGGAGCTTCGGACCGTCTGGGCACTTAAAAATATCGTACAGGTACGTGATTGTGCCCAGCCATGCCATTCTGCCGACGTTTATCAGCGTTAGGTGGTCGTTAAGTGGTTAAAGTGAAGTTCCGCTCAAAAATGGAGCTTCCACTTTTTGAACTCCCCCCCCCCCTCTGGTGTCACATGTGGCACCTTTCAGGGCTGAGCAGATACCTTTGTAATACAGGTATTTGCTCCCACTTCCGGGCATAGATCACCTCAGTGATCACGGTGACCTATATCATGTCTGGCGCGTACACTGTCTTCCCCGCTGTCTTCTGGGAAACACACAGATCCCAGAAGACAGCATGCGCAGTAGGGAACCGGGAAGTGAAGTCACAAGGCTTCACTTCCTGATTCCCTCACCAAGGATGGCGGCAGGGGCAGCCGAGAGATTTATCGGCTTTGGCTGCCGACATTGCGGGCACCCCATGACAAGTAAGTGTCCATTTATTAAAAGCTGCAGTATTTGTAGCTGCTGGCTTTTAATATAATATTTTTTTTAGGCTTTAAAGAGCCTAATGCATCAACATGCATTTTGTATGTGTTTTGATGCGTCTGTGATGTTTTTTTAAAGCTTTACGAATTAGAATAGTACCGAATTTAAACAAATCCAAAATTTTTGATTTCAAATACTTTTCAAATACTTTTCCAATTGCCAAAGAGAATAAAATAGAATAGAAAAGGAATAGAATGTGATAGAATATATATTTTCGATTCTACTTTCTATTCCTTTATTTTCTATTTTATTCTCTTTGGAAATTGGTAAACTATTCAAAGTTGAAAACTTTTCAAATTCAAAAACGTGTCAAATCGATCTGAATTCGAATTAAAAAAAAATTGAATCAATTTGAAAATGAATAAACAAATGAAACTAATTTAACTGAACTCATTTATGCCTCCTCCTGGAGAAGGTCACCTCTAGGACAGAGGTAAAAGTGGTTTAGCTGCTAGACATGTGCAGACTGGAATATTTTGTTTCGTTTTTTCGTTTGGAAAATACATTTTTTTTAGTTACTCCCGAAAATCGTTTTGATTTATTTAGTTTTTCGTTGGGGAATAGCTTTCGTCCGAAAATCCAATAATACTTGGTTTCTGTCGAATGGGCGAAGAAAAAATAAAAATAAAAATAAAATTCGACGTTCCGGCGAATCTTTTTGGCCACTGGCAAATGATCAAAGAATATTCGACGGAACGTCGAATCTTTCCGTCTCATATATCGAAATCTATTATTTCTATAGTGTTGAATCTTTTTTCTATGGTGTCAAATCTTTTCCCTATAATGTCGAATCTCTCTATATCGAATTTTTACCGCAACGAAAACGAAAATAAAGCATTTTTTATGTCGGATCTTTCGGTTTTCGTTTCTTGCACTTTCGTTATCGTTTGTTAATACGATAACGAAAAAAAAAGATTTTCGGACGAAAATGCATTCTAACGAAAACGAATGCACATGTCTATTAGCTGCCTCCTCTCGGAAAAGGTCATCTCTAAGACAGAGGTAAAAGTCAGTTAGCTGCCTCCTCCAGGTGAAGGTCACCTCTAGGACAGAGGTAAAAGTGGGTTAGCTGCCTCCTCCCGGTAAAGGTCACCTTTAGGACAGAGGTAAAAGTGGGTCAGCTGCCTACTCCCAGAGAAGGTTACCTCTAGGACAGAGGTAAAAGTGGGTTGGCTGCCTCCTCCCAGTGAAGGTTACCTCTAGGACAGAGGTAAAAGTGGGTTGGCTGCCTCATCCCGGTGAAGGTTACCTCTAGGACAGGGGTAGAAGTGGGTTAGCTGCCTCCTCCCGGTGAAGGTCACCTCTAGGACAGAGGTAAAAGTGGGTTAGCTGCCTCCTCCCGGTAAAGGTCACCTCTAGGACAGGGGTAGAAGTGGGTTAGCTGCCTCCTCCCGGTGAAGGTTACCTCTAGGACAGGGGTAGAAGTGGGTTAGCTGCCTCCTCCCGGTGAAGGTCACCTCTAGGACAGAGGTAGAAGTGGGTTAGCTGCCTCCTCCCGGTGAAGGTCACCTCTAGGACAGAGGTAGAAGTGGGTTAGCTGCCTCCTGCCGGTGAAGGTCACCTCTAAGACAGAGGTAAAAGTGGGTTAGCTGCCTCCTCCCGGTAAAGGTCACCTTTAGGACAGAGGTAAATGTGGGTCAGCTGCCTACTCCCGGAGCAGGTTACCTCTAGGACAGAGGTAAAAGTGGGTTGGCTGCCTCCTCCCGGTGAAGGTTACCTCTAGGACAGAGGTAAAAGTGGGTTATCTGCCTCCTCCTGGAGAAGTTTACCTCTAGGACAGAGGTAGAAGTGGGTTAGCTGCCTCCTCCCGATGAAGGTCACCTCTAGGACAGAGGTAGAAGTTGGTTAGCTGCCTCCTCCCAGTGAAGGTCACCTCTAGGACAGAGGTAGAAGTGGGTTAGCTGCCTCCTCCCGGTGAAGGTCACCTCTAGGACAGAGGTAGAAGTGGGTTAGTTGCCTCCTCCCGGTGAAGGTCACCTCTAGGCTATTTGACTAATTTCTTGTAAAAGCAGAAATGTAAGCCGGGAATCAGATACATGTCACAATAGATGTCCCAGTTGGGACGGAACTACGAATGCTCCCAAAATGACATTTGCACTTTACGTCAGACTGTCCCAGTTGCAGCACCAACATATTTTCATATCAAACATGACCGACCGCAATAGTGAAATACATTTTCACCTTGGTGTAGAAGAACCTTTTGACAAGGTCTCATTAGGACAACACAGATGAATTGAAAGCTTTTTAAATATCAAAGCTGTGTAGGGAAGACAAATCACACGATCTGTGAAAGTTCTCATGTATCCAGGTCATGGAATAGCTAGTCAAGCTAGGTAAATTCAAATGAACTTGTTCTGTAATGTTTCATAGCTTCACCAAGTCACTTCTTCAGCTATAATGAGTGTCAGGATGTTACAGTGTGTTGTCAAAAGTATTGGGACACCTGCCTTTACACGCACATTAAGTTTAACCACTAGCCGCCCGCCAATGACATATTGACGTCGGCAAAGTAGTTTCAATATCCTGACTGGACGTCATATGACGTCCTCAGGATATTGAGCCGCTACGCGCCCCCGGGGTGTGCATCACGGCGATCGTTGTTGCGGGGTGTCAGTCTGACACCCCGCAACACCGAACTAGGTAAAGTGTCTCTCAAGGAAACTCTTTACCACGTGATCAGCCGTGTCCAATCATGGCTGATCATGATGTAAACAGGAAAAGCCTCACTGATTGGCAGGCATTGTTTGGCACTGATTGGCATCCATTAGTACAAAACATACAATAGTGCCACCTACAAGTGCCCATCCATGCCACCTATCAGTGCCCATCCATGCCGCCTATCCGTGCTCATCCATGCCGCCCATCAGTGCCGCATATTAGTGTCCATCAATGCCACCACATCAGTGCCACCTCATCGGTGCCCATCAGTGCCGCCAAATCAGTGTCCGTCACTGCAGTACCATCAGTGCCCGTCAGTAAAGGAGAAAACGTACTTATGTATAACAGAAACAACAAAAAAAAGTTTTTTTTTTCTAAATTTTCGGTCATTTTTTTTTGCAGAAAATAAAAATCCCAGAGGTGATCAAATACCACCAAAAGAAAGCTCTATTTGTGGGAACAAAATGATAAAAATTTAGTTTGGGTACAGTGTAGCATGACCGTGCAATTGTCATTCAAAGTGCAACAGCACTGAGGCCCCCTACACACGACCGAGCTTCTCGGCAGAATCCAGCGAGAAGCTCGCTGGGAGACATATTCTGGCGAGAAGCTCGATCGTGTGTACACTTCCGACGAGCGTCCCTCTTTTTCCCTGTTGTTCAATGAGGACTTTGGCTCGACGAGCTTTTCCGACCGCTCATCGGGAACCTCGTCGGGCGGAACGACGAGGTTCTCGTACGTGTGTACGCGGCCTGAAAGCTAAAAATTGGTCTGGGCGGGAGGGTGTATAAGTGCCCGCTGGTATGGAAGTGGTTAATGGCATCCCAGTCTTAAGGCTCGTACACACGCATGGTTTTCTTGGCAAGAAATCTGCTGGCGGAGCTTTCTTGCTGAGTAAACCGTGCATGTGTACGAGGTTTCTCATCAAGAAAACTGCCCAGAATTTTGACAAGAAAAATAGAAAACCTGCTCTCTATTTTCTCGTCGTGAGATTCTCGGCAGTGTTTTCCTGCCGAGAAACCCGAGCGTGTGTATACTTACCTCTCCATGAAAACCCCTTGCATGCTCGAAATGACTTTGACGCATGCGTGGCAGCTTTACAAGGAATAGGTAGGGTGAAGCAAGATGGCGGCGACGGAATTAAAAGTGACGGATGCATGCTCGTCGTCATAGATGTGCACAGCCTATTGCATTAGGGTGTGCACTCCAAAGCTCAAACACATGGTACCGATCCTTTAACTGTTTATTCAGAACAGGAAGGGGCCAGTAAATTACATATTTACCTTCCTCTTGCCCCAATCATTCTAAAACAACCTGTGTGTGCCCACAGCACAGCCGGTAAGGAGGAAAGGAAGGAAGCCGGAAGTGCTGCAGGGGGAGCCAGGGCAGTGGGGGCATCTGTGCTGCACTGAGAGATTAGGGTGTGCCTAGGCACACCTGGCACACCCTGTGCGCACGCCTATGCTCGTCGTACTCAATCATGTCACCACGTTCTTGCCATTCAAAAGAAGTTGTTTTGAATGGAGTGTGTGTACACTTGGCCGGCAAGAGAATCTTGCCAAGAATCTCGTCAGGAAAAACAACAAAACATGCTCAGGCCCCGCCTCCACCAGATCTGTCCGATCACACTGTAGCAAGCACTCGGATGGTCCCAGCCGGCTCCAGATCAAGCCGAGCGTCACAGCCATATTTTTTACTGGCAACCTTTTACTTTTACTGGCGTTTATTGGCAGGAAAAAAATTGCCTGTTTTTTTACTGGCTGCCAACACTGGCAACACTGATTGCCACTGTTTTCTATACTACATTAGAACGCTAATAGACACTAACATGTTAAAAAAAAAAAAAAGACTAAATATCATTCTAGCCTTCGTATTTATTCAGTGAATATTGTTAAAACTCATTGACAGAGCCGGATTAATCATTTATGCTTTGTGGCCCTTTAAATGCATTCTTCATACGGTAAAGTTTTCATTAAAATTCATTATTTGGTCCCTGTGGAAGGCCAGCTGTTATCTTCAAAGACAAGCAGACCCCCACCGCGGAATAAAAACGCGTTTTACGAGGACGTTTCATTTGCAAATTCTTAGTCCTGGCGGTCCCGCTAACCACCCCACAATGGCTCCCCGCAATATTTCGTTCTCAGCGGCGGCTGATAAATACAATCTCATTTGCTTTCAAATTCTGTGAAAAGGAAAAAAAAAGAATAAAATATGCGGTAATATGACAAATCAGCCTCTGTATATGACTGTATTTAAATGTGTAACTTAGTTATGCCCGACATTTCTTTTTATTATGTGTAGTTATGGGTCACGGTTTTCCCTCTATGAGGAAAGGAAATAAATTGGCGCGGTGCAGAGGAGAGAGAGGGAAAAAATAATAATCTGTGTGCTACAAAGCCCGGAATACTGTCACCAATAACAGGGAATTATGGGATAGGATGCAGGTGTAGCAGTTAATTATTAACCACTTGCTTACTGGGCACATATACCCCCCTCCTGCCCAGGCGAAATTTCAGCTTCCGGCACTGCGTCGCTTTAACTGACAATTGCGCGGTCCTGCGACGTGGCTCCCAAACAAAATTGACGTCCTTTTTTTCCCCACAAATAGAGCTTTCTTTTGGTGGTATTTGATCATGTCTGCGGTTTTTATTTTTTGCGCCATAAACAAAAAAACTGCGAAAATTTTGAAAAAAAACACTATGGGCCAGATTCAGCAAAGAGATACGACGGCGTATATCTCCAGATACGCCGTCGTATCTCTGCGTCTGAGCCCTCCTATCTATGCGCCTGATTCATAGAATCAGTTACGCATAGATTTCTATTAGATCCGACTGGCGTAAGTCTCTTACGCCGTTGTATCTAACTTGCATATTTACGCTGGACGCTAGGTGGCGTTCCCGTCTAAAATATGCAAATGAGCCGGCACATTTTTTTTACGTCGTTTGCTTAAGCGTAGGTCTAGCGTAATGTTACCCCTGCTGTATGAGGCGCAGCCAATGTTAAGTATGGGCGGTCTGCCGGCGTATTTTTTCCCGTCGTTTACGTCATTTACGTAAAACGTTCGCGAATAGGGTTTTCATTGAGTTTTTGCATCGTGATTTTGAGCATGCGCACTGGGAAAAATTCACGGCCGGCGCATGCGCAGTACGTTCAGCACGGGATCGCGTGTAATTTAAATAATACACACCCCCTACCCGCCCAATTTGACTTACGACGGGACATTTACACTACGCCGCAGGAACTTTACAGGCAAGTGCTTTGTAAAAGTTGCGGAGGCGTAGCGTAAATGGGATACGCTACGCCAGCATTCTTTTACGCCCATCTACCTGAATCTAGCCCTATATTTTTTACTTTTTGGTATGATAAATATCCCAGTTTAGGCCGATACATATTCTTCTACATATTTTTGGTAAAAAAAAGAAAAATTGCAATAAGCGATAGCGCCTACAAAATAGGGGACAGAATTATGTTTTTCTATTATTATTATTTTTTTTTTACTAGTAATGGCGGCGATCTGCGATTTTTATTGGGACTGTGACATTATGGCGGACACATCGGACACTTTTGACACATTTTTGGCACCATTCACATTTATACAGCGAACAGTGCTATAAATATGCACTAATTACTGTATAAATGTGACTGGCAGGAAATAGGGTTAACACTAGGGGGCAAGGAAGGGGTTAAATGTGTTCCCCGCATAGTGTTTCTAACTGTGGGGGGAGGTGACCGATCTGTGTCCCTATGTACAAGGGACACAGCATCGGTCTCCTCTCCCTGACAGGACACACAGATCCACGTCCTTGTCTGTGTAACGGCTAATTGCGGGTGCCTGGTGGACAACGCGGCCACCAGGCACGTGCAACAGCACTGCAGTGATGCGGCGGGCTTGCGGTCTAAAGATGTCCTCCCGGCAATTGAGAGACACCTTGTGGCCCTCTATTGGTAATAGGGAGGATACCAAGTGGTTAAACTAAAATTAAATAAATAATAATAAAACTAATCACCCGGGAAATTTTAATTATAAATAGGAGGGCTGTACTGAAAGTGATGCAAAAGTGGGTATAAGTTCTTTATTAACTTACATAGGTTGTTCAAATTTCATGTGTTGTTAGAGCAACTCTTCTTCTAAAACAAGTAAATATAATATACTAGACATGTGCGGTTCTTTCGTTCCGAATGAAAATTCATCTGAATTTCTGAATAAGAATAGTACCGACTTAAAACAAATCCGAAATAATGAAATTCGAGTTCAAATAGTTTCTGAATACTTTCGAATACTTTTCGAATTCGAAAAGTTTGTAAATTTGAAAACTTTTAGAATTGGAATAGTTTTCAAATTCAAAACTTTTAGAATTTGAATAGCTTTCCAATTTGAAACTTTTAAAATTTGAATAGTTTTCCAATTTGAAACTTTTAGAATTTGAATAGTTTTCCAATTTGAAAACTTTTAGAATTGGAATAGTTTTCAAATTTAAAACTTTCAGAATTTGAATAGTTTTCCAATTTGAAACTTTTAGAATTTGAATAGTTTTCCAATTTGAAACTTTTAGAATTTGAATAGTTTTCCAATTTGAAACTTTTAGAATTTGAATAGTTTTCAAATTCAAAACTTTTAGAATTTGAATAGTTTTCCAATTTGAAACTTTTAGAATTTAAATAGTTTTCTAATTTGAAAGCTTTCGAATTGGAATGGTTTTCAAATTCGAAACTTTTACAATTGGAATAAGTTTCAAATTCAAAACTTTCAGAATTTGAATAGTTTTCCAATTTGAAACTTTTAGAATTTGAATAGTTTTCCAATTTGAAACCTTTCAAATTGGAATAGTTTTCCAATTTGAAACTTTTAGAATTTGAATAGTTTTCCAATTTCCAAAGACAATAAAATAGAACAGAAAATAAAAGAATAGAATAGAAAAAAATCAAAAACATTTTATATTCTACAAATTCGAAAACGTTTCAAATGAAAAAACTATTCAAAATTGATCCGAAAACTTTTCAAATTCAAAGACAATTAAAAATTGTTTTGAAAACTTTTTGAATCGTTTTGAAAAACTAATCAAACAGATGAAACAAATGTATGTAAATAATGAATAGAAATTAAATAAAAACAATTTATGGACCTTGCTTTGTGCACTGGTGTGCAGTCATGTTGGAACAGGAAGGGGCCGTCCCCAAACCGTTCCCACAAAGTTGAGAGCATGAAAATTGTCCAAAATGTTTTGGTATGCTGATGCCTTAAGAGTTCCCTTCACTGGAACTAAGGGGCCAAGACCAACCCCTGAACAAAAAAAAACAAAAAAACACACCATAATCCCCCCTCCACCAAATGATTTGGACCAGTGCACAAAGCAAGGTCCATAAAGACATGGATGAATGAGTTTGGGGTGAAGGAACTTTACTGGCCTGTACAGAGTCTTGACCTGAACTTTTTTTGGGGGGCGGCAAGGCAAACAGTATAACACCTCCCTCGGTTGGTTGGTAGCACTTACCCCATTACCTCATCACCGGCATCTTTCCCCTGCTCGGCGGGCTCCTGTTCTGCTCTCCATCATTGGTGGCTTCCCATTCTCCTGCTCTCCACAATGGCAGCTGTCATTTCCTCCCTCCTCCACGCGGCCAATCTAGAGTTCCATTTATACACACTTCAGCTATGAATAAGCATCAAACTATGATGTGAAACGCGTCAGCTATTTTGTCCCTTTATGTCCACTATTTGCTATTGACTGCTTTTGGATTATATTTTTGGATTTTATCCTTTGGAATTTTCAAATAAAATTCACTTTAACAGAGTGCGGCAGTCCAGGATGTTCCTTCTTTCCACCGCCAACCTAGAGTGTTCTCTTTTCAGCCAATCTGGAAAACAGGTCTCACACCCGCTTCTGATTGGCACGATTGAGGATCAGTGTTTCAACAGCGAATAATAATTTCCTGTTGCAACACACCTGGGTGGGCTCCGGTCGCATGCTCTGAGACCTGAGCCTATTCTATTTTGAAGCCTATTAGAGCCTCTGGATCTAATCATGTGCTTGGTTCCCCGAAAGAGGCCAGACACATGACTAGGCGGCCATGGATAGATTCAAGCTATGCCTAAATCTATCCATTATGCATATAGTGGTGGCTTGAAGAGATGGGTGGTGCCCGGGCCCCCCTAATGGACGGGCCGCCATTGGAGCCAGGCCTTCTCTTCCAACACCAGTGCCTGACCTCACAAATGCTCTTCTGGAAAAATGGTCAAACATTCCCATACGCACCCTCCTAAACCTTGTGGACGGCCTTCCCAGAAGAAGTGAAGCTGTTATAGCTGCAAAGGGTGGGGCCAACTCAATATTGAACCCTACGGACTAAGACTGGGATGCCATTAAAGTTCAGGTGCGTGTAAAGACAAGGCGTCCCAATACTTTTGACAATATAGAGCGTATATATACTATTTTGTGCACTAGAGCTATGCTATGTATCTCTATAATTAAATGTTGTTGCTTTTTTATTTTATTTATTTATCTCCAACCAATGCCCTTATATGCAGTACCCTTGCCCATTACTTTTTAATGACTACACAAAACTTAATTTATATCTTCGACAAAAGTTATTGCAGTAAAATTAATTTTCCGACTAACTGACTGCAGCCGGGGTCAGGAATGATGGAGTGAAGGGTAACTCGCCGGAGAGGCAAAGGACAATGCGCCGCTTTGTGGAGCAATTAAACCGAGGTTCAGAGTTATGGTGACATCCTCCACATCTCCGCAAATGAGAAATGTTAACGATCCGCAGCCTCCCGTTATTGACCCTGTTTACATAAATAAAGCAATCAGAATCTTAGTGAGCCATTGCCGACCTCCGGGAAGCAGAAGGCCAGAAAGAGAAAGTAATAGACCGGACTTGGGGTGCGACCAACAGGACCGCGGCCATTAACCCGTCCTACAGAGACGCCGACTCCCTCTCTGTCCTCTTAACAATTACACACATTGGTGCTTCCACTTCGGAAACCATCCAGAAAGTCAAAGATCGTCGTGCTGAGCAGCAAGAGCAGAAAAAATCAAATACATAACTATTGACAAATAATAAAGAACAACTTGAATGAATGTTCATTGTTCTAACACTGAACCGCCTCTCCGCCAATCAGGAGTTTGGGTCTGCTACCCGTCACCTGATTGGCTGAAACGTCAGGCGCTGTGATTGGACACCTATCAGGCGTCCGATCGCCTATAGGAAAGGACAGGAGGAGACCCATGCAGGACATTGCTTGCTGCCCCACCAAGACAGGGTAAGTGCCGGGCAGATGGCGAGTGGGCTGGGGGGGAATCACAGTGGCGGCATTGGATGGGCAGAGTGGGAGCATTTGATGGGCACAGTGGCAGCATTGTATGGCACAGTGGTTGTATTCAATGGGCACAGTGACTGTGTTTGATGGTACAGTGGCTGCATTTGATGGGCACAGTGGCTGCAATTGATGGGCAAACTAACTGTGTTTTTTGGCACCGCAGCTGCGATTGATGGGCACAGTGGCAGCATTGGATGGCACAGTGTGAGCATTTGATGGGCAAAGTGGCAGCATTTATTGGGCACAGTTGCTGTGTTTGATGGCACAGTGGCTGCATTTGATGAGCACAGTGGCTGCAATGAATGGGCAAACTGGCTGTGTTTGATGGTACAGTGGCTGAAATTGATGGGCACAGTGGCAGCATTGGAAAGCACAGTGGCAGCATTGGATGGAACAGTGGCCGCAACTGATGAGCACATTGCCAGCATTGGATGGGCACAGTGGCAGCATTTGATGGGCACAGTGGCTGTGTTTGATGGCACAGTGGCTGCAAATGATGGGCACAGTGGCAGCATTGGATGGTACAGTGGCTGCATTCAATGGGCATAGTGGCAGCACTCAATGGGCACAGTGGCAGCATTTGATGGGCACAGTGGCAGCATTTTATGGGCACAGTGGCAGCATTGGATGGCACAGTGGCAGCATTTGATGGGCACAGTGGATGTGTCTGATGGCACAGTGGCTGCAATTGATGGGCACAGTGGGAGCATTTGATGGGCATAGTGGCAGCATTTGATGTTTTTTTTCTGATTTTTTCAGTTTATTTGCACTCCCCAAAAAATGTTGAGCACCAACCGCCACTGTTAGGAATGTTTGACCATTCTTCCAGAAGGGTATTTATGAGGTCAAGCATTTATGTTGATCGAGAAGGCCTGACTAGAAGTCTCCACTCTAATTCATCCCAAAGGTGTTCTATGGGAAGGGGGTCAGGCCAGTCAAGTTCCTCCACCCCAAATCCACCCATCCGTGTCTTTATGGCCCTTTCTACGTTTGGAGACCCCTGATCTACACCAACATGCTTCTTCGTCCAATGTTGGTCTACCAAAATCTGGGATAGAATTTTTTTAATATTTTCTTATTATTTAAAACATGTAAAGTTATTGTCAGCCGAGGGCGTTATTTAAACTTTTAGCACAATTAAAACACTTCTGGTGGCGTCTCGGTTTAGAACATTATTATGAGACGCACGCACCCAGAACCTGTTTTGGGGTCATTCAATTAATCTTTTTCTCCTATATTCTTAAACTCTATTACTTGCACATAAATGATCTTCATAAATAGAATAATTATGATATCTTGCAGAGTGAACCTCCTTCCCCGCATGCGGTGCTTTAGAGATGGATTAATCAGTTAAGTATTAATTAGATATCTTAAAAACCTGGCCACTTAATGACTAATAAAAGCACATCTGCTTGTCGCCGCCACATTATATCTATTTCAGGAGTAATGAAACATCGCCGGAGAAAACTCGCCTCTGGCTCCCCTTTTTTTCTTCAAGATGTATCTCAAGCAGAAATAAAAGACACAAATTAATGGAGCTCTGTACTTATTAACCACTTAAGGACCTGAAGGATTTACCCCCTTAACGACCAGGCCATTTTTTTTGCGATTCGGCACTGCGTCGCTTTAACTGACAATTGCGCGGTCGTGCGACGCGGCTCCCAAACAAAATCGGCGTCCATTTTTCCCCACAAACAGAGTTTTCTTTTGATGGTATTTGATCACCTCTGCGGTTTTTATTTTTTGCACTATAAACAAAAATAGAGCGACAATTTAAAAAAACACAATAGCCCAGATTCACAGAGATCGGCGCATATTTACGCCTGCGTAGCGCACACATAGTACGCTACACCGGCGCGGAGAGGCATGCACTGAATTCAGCAAGCTATTACTCCCAACTCTGCGCCGGCGTAGCGTATATTTCGAAGGCGCAGGCTGGCGTAAGTGGAAGTAGGTGGAAGTGGGCGTGATCCATGCTAATGAAGCGTGACCCCATGCAAATGATGGGCCTGGCGCCAGACAAGTACTTAAAACGAACTGCGCATGCATCGAGACGTGGGCGTATCCCCGTGCGCATGCTCACAAACATGTCGGAACAACTGCCTAAGATACTCCGGATCACTGTGTACGCCGTTAACGTAACCTACGCCCAGCCAGACCCACATCGGCCCATATTCACAGACGTCCAACGTACAATACGTAGGCTTGTGTTCCCTGGTCCATACCTTTGCATGGGTTGCGCCTCATCTATGGGGAATAACTTTACGCCGCACGTAAAACTTACGCAAACCGCATATATATCATGCGCCGGGCGCAAGTACGTTTGCGAATCTCCGCATTTTCCTCATTTGCATATGTAAATGCCTAATCAATGGGAGAAGCAACATACGTCCAGACCATATTTGCGCCCACGCCACGCCGGCGTAAGTAAGATACGTCGGGGTGCATATTTACGCTACGCCGGGAAAAGGTGAGTTACGTCGGCGTAAGTGCTTCGTGAATCCGGAACAATATTTTGAACTTTTTGCTATAATAAACATCCCCCAAAAATAAAAAATTCTTCATTGCAAATTGCAAGAAGCGTATATTGATTGGTTTGCACAAAAGTTATAGGGCCGGATTCACGTAAGGTTTACGCCGGCCGATCTAGAAATACGCCGTGTTAGGTGCACCGTCGTATTTTTACACCGATTCGCGAAGCTAGATACACCGTAAAACAAGGCTTCAGCCGCCCGACGTAACTTGCCTCCGCCGGTGTATCTAGGGCGCATAGTTACGCCGGACGCATTTGACGTTCCCATGTTAAACATGCAAATGAGTAAGATACGCCGATTCACGAACGTAGATGTGCCAGGCGGAAAAGATACGCGGTTTGCGTAAGGGTTACATCAAGCGTAAAGGAGGCGCAACCCATTCAAAGGTATGGACCAGGGAACAGCCGTCGTATGTTACGTCGTTTACGTAGTACTACGTGAATAGGGCTGTGCGTAGGTTACGTTCACGTCATAGGCAGTGTATTGACGTATTTTAGG
This sequence comes from Rana kukunoris, assembly GCA_029574335.1. Lineage (NCBI taxonomy): Eukaryota > Metazoa > Chordata > Amphibia > Anura > Ranidae > Rana > Rana kukunoris. Next base: position 242,037,828 of record CM056054.1, read on the forward strand.
CAGCTATTTCGACGTGACTGTGAGCATGCGCACTGGGATGCGTCCAAGATACGACGCATGCGCAGTTTGTTTTTTGAAGCTCAGCCCATCATTTGCATGGGGTCACACTTCATTATAATATATCACGCCCACTTCCAGCCCACTTCCACCTACTTTGACGTACGTCGGCTTACGCCGACTACTATACGCTACGCCGGCACATATTCTTTGTGAATAGCATGCTTGCCTCTCAACTTTGCACCGGCGTAGCCTAAAGTAGATACGCTATGCCCACACAAAGATGCCCCGCTCAACGTGAATCCGGCCCATAGCGTCTACAAAATAGGGAATAGATTTATGGCATTTTTAATATTTATTTACTTTTTACTAGCAATGGCGGCGATCTACGGTTTTTAGCGGGACTGCAACATTGCAGCGGACAGATTGGACTCTTTTGACACTTTGTTGGGACCAGTGACATTTATACAGCGATCAGAGCTAAAAATAACCACTGATTTACTGTATAAATGTCACTGGCAGGGAAGAGGTTAACACTAGGGGGCGATCAAGGGGTTAAGTGCTTCCCCCTAGAGAGGTGTTTCTGACACCTGCATCAAAAATGCATTTTCCAAAACGCACCAAAAAAACGCACCTGAAAAATCACATCAACGACCACTACAGAAATGTGAACTTCAATGTTCAATGTTCCACCAATCACAGACGTCCTCTTGTCCGAGGATGAAAAGACATCCATGATTGGCGGAACACTGAACACAGTGGGGTAGATTCACATAGATCAGCGGATCTTTTGATCCGCGTGATCTATCTTTTTTACGATCCGCCTGCGCCAGTTTTTGAGGCAAGTGCTGTATTCAGAAAGCACTTGCCTCGTAAGTAGCCCTGGCGGATCGTAAATCCCCCAGCGGAATGCAAATTCCGCGGCTAGGGGGAGTTTACTATTTAAATCACGCGCGTCCCTGCGCCGATCGTACTGCGCATGCGCCGCCGGCTAAATTTTCCAGCGTGCATTGCTTCAAATGACGTCGCAAGGACGTCATTGTTTTCGACGTTAACGCAATTAACGTATGGCCCTATTCCCGAACGACTTACGTAAACGACGTAAAAAATTCAAAACTCGACGCGGGAACGACGGCCATGCTTAACATAGGATACGCCGCACTTACCCCGCATATAGCAGGGGTAACGATCCAGCCGGAAAAAGCCGAACGCAAACGACGTAAAAAAAAAGCGACGGCCGGGCGTTCGTTTCTGAATCGGCGGTTCTCCTCATTTGCATATTTGTCGCGCATAATAACAGAAGCGCCACCTAGCGGACTGCGGGAGATTGCAGCCTAAGATCCGACAGTGTAACTCACTTACACCAGTCAGCTCTAAGGGAGATCTATGCGGAACCTGATTCGAGGAATCAGCCGCATAGATCCGAGCGTCGGATCTCACAGATACGACGGTGTATCAGTAGACACACCGTCGTATCTCTATGTGAATCTACCCCAGTGTCTGCTGGGAAACTGAGTCTGAGGATGAGAGGATATCTGTGATAGGCGGAACTGTGTCTGCTGAGAAACGCCCATTATAGAAGGGACCAGGAGGAGACCCCAACTTTTAAACAATGAATGGACGCCCGCAGCCTGTCAATAATTTCAGGTACACTGACTCGAGTATAAGCCGAGGGGGTATTTTCAGGTTTAACCACTTAAGGACCGCCTCCTGCACATATACGTCGGCAGAATGGCACGGCTGGGCACATCTACGTACAGGTACCGTGACCAGGACCATGGGACTCGTGGACCCGATCGCCGATGAAGTCCGGCGATCGGTCCCCGGAGCTGAAGAACTGGGAGAGCTGTGTGTAAACACGGCTTCCCCGTTCTTCACTGTGGCGGCGTCATCGATTGCGTGATCCCTTTTATAGGGAGACACAATCGATGACGTCACGCAGCCTACAGCCACACCCCGTAGCAGTTGTAAACACACATTAGGTCACACATAACCCCTTGTGGTTAACTCCCAAACTGCACTGTCATTTTCACAGTAAACAATGCATTTTTGTCAAAATTGTCTGAAGTGTCCGCCATAATGTCGCAGTCACGAAAAAAACGCTGATCGCCGCCATTAGTAGTAAAAAAAATGGATAAAAATGAAATAAAACTATCCCCTATTTTGTAAACGCTATAAATTTTGCGCAAACCAACCGATTTAACCAAAAATAGGTAGAAGAATACGTATCGGCCTAAACTGAGGAAAAAAAAAAAATTTTTTATATATTTTTGGGGATATTTATTATAGCAAAAAGTTAAAAATATTGCATTTTTTTCAAAACTGTCGCTCTATTTTTGTTTATAGCGCAAAAAAATAAAAACCGCAGAGGTGATCAAATACCACCAAAATAAAGCTCTATTTATGAGGAAAAAAAGGACGCCAATTTTGTTTGGTAGTCACGTCACACGATCGCGCAATTGTCTGTTAAAGCGACGCAGTTCCGAATCGCAAAACCTGTCCGGGTCCTTTAGCTGACTGAAGGTCCGGGTCTTAAGTGGTTAAAATGTTTTTTTTTAAGCACTCGTTTTGTTAAAAAATAATACTGCTGTCTCATTATTGGCCTTGTAATTATTCGCTGCTGCAGCTGCCTGACTTTTATTATGGAAGTTAAATAAAAAAAAAGAAAAACGCTGCCACCCGTTAATTTCACTTAATGATACCTTAATGTAAGTACATTCAGAAAAGAAAAAAGTCGATTTCCCGCCTGAAGAACGACTTTAATAAGATGTTGTGATTTCACTCTTTTATCTTTGCTAATCGTGTTTTCTGTGCCTGGATTCCGTCAAATCAAAGGTAAAGTTTGTTAAAGGCAATACAGTACACAGTACAACCTTGGTTTGAGAGTAACTTGGTTTGAGAGCGTTTTTTCCAAGACAAGCAAATACATTTATGACTTGATATACAAGCGATGTCTTGATATAAGAGTAGCGTCATGTCACAACTGAGCATAAAAGAGAAGAGAGGCGCCTCTAAGGCCGCGTACACACGATGACACATGTCCGCTCAAACATGTCCGACGGACCGTTTCCAGCGGACATCTCTCATCGGATTTTGGTTCGATGGCGTGTAGACACCATCGGACCAAAATCCCCTCGGGCTGAGGACGCGGTGACAAGGCGGTGACGTTGACGCTGCCACATCACCACTCCAGGAAGTAAAATACTTCGGCGGCGTACACACGACCGAGGTTCTCGCTGGAAACCAGCGAGAACCTCGCTGGAAGCTGCATTCCAGCGAGGACCTCGGCCGTGTGTACACAGAGCGCTCGCCCCGCCCGTCGGGAATCCCGTCGAGCGAAAAGAGAGCACGCTCTCTTTTTGCTCGACGGCCCGACTGGATGAATGGCTGGTTGCCATTTCCGACGGGCGGGTCGCCGATTTCGACGGCCGTCAGAGAACCTCGACGGGCGGAACGATGTGTTCTGCCCGTCGAGGTTCTCTGCCGTGTGTACACGGCCTTCTACGCATGCGTCGAATCCATTCGACGCATGCGCGGACATTTCTGTCCGCTGGTTAGTGTACTAACCAGCGGACATATCCGACGGACATGTCTCCGGTGGACAAATTTCAAAGCATGCTTTGAAATTTGTCCCCTGGGAAAACATGTCCACTAGCCCGTACACAGGATCGGAGATGTCTGCTGAAACGGTCTGTCGGACCAGTTTCAGCAGATAAATTTGATCGTGTGTACGCGGCCTAAGTGTAGCAATATGGTTACCTTTATTGAAGGGACAACATTTAGCAACTCAAACGGTTGAGGATTAAAAGAGGCACATCTAAGTATGCAGGCATCCGGGGTAAAGATGTCCACATAGATCGTCCTCCTCACCGCAAATTGACGTCATCCCTTCCACTTTGCGCTCCATGAGCACTTCAAGCCTTGCTTTCAGATCGCTCTACTGCAGGGTAGTCTTTCTGGTCACAATTGCAGACTGACATCGGTGAGAGCTGGCAGTGCAGAGGATGGTCTACGTGGACATCTTTTCCCCAGATGAATGTATACTTAGGCCGCATACACACGATGGAATTTTTCAGCCGACGGACCATTTCAGCCGAAAAATCCGCTCGTCTGTAGGGGCAAGCGGACGGATTTCTCCAGCGGAAAATTTCCAAAACATGCTTTGAAACTTTTCCGCCGGAGACATGTCCGTCGGATATGTCCGCTGGTTAGTACACTAACCAGCGGACATATCTGCCCGCACAAGCGTCGTATGGATGCGACGCATGCGTGGAAGTTGTTTACTTCCTGGTGCGGTGACGTGGCGGCGTCAACGTCACCGCCACGTCACCGCGCTGTCTGCCGGCTGGGATTTTGATCCGATGGTGTGTACACGCCATCGGACCAAAATAGTCCGGCGGACATATCCGATGAAAACGGTCCATCGGATGTCTCTCCGTGTGAACGCGGCCATAGGGTACTTTCACACTGAGGTGCTTGGAGCGATTAGGGTTGGTGGGTTGGGGGTTAGGGTTTCCCATTGAAGAATAAGGCTAGGACTCGGGAATTGGAACAGGGACCTCCCCCAGAGGTCAAAGGTCAGAAGGCGGGTTCCCAGAGGTTAAAGGTCACGGGACATGGCTGACCCACCCCCACCAAAGTGTACCGCCCATTCCTGGGGAATGAAATCTCTGTCACTGGTAACTTTACCGATTTTCGGCCGCTAGCGGAGAGATTTTAACCCCCGCTAGCATCCGAAAAAGGGTTAAACCCACCCGCAAAATGGGCAGGGGTGCTACAGGAGCGGTATTTTTTACCGCTTCTATCGCCCTTTAAAGATGCGGCTGGTAGGACTTTTTCCGTGCTGTCGGCTCGACGCTCCAGTGTGAAAGCACTCAGGCTTTCACACTTGATAGAAAGGGGCAATTTTTCAGGTCGCATTGCAGGCGCCATGCCCGCGGTATAGCCGCGGAGCCCAATTATTTCAATGGGCAGGATCGGTGAAGGACCGGTGTATACACACCGCTCCAAAGATGCTGCTAGCAGGACTTTGTTATTACCGTCCTGCTAGTACACGCTTCAGTATGAAAGCCCTCGGGGTGCCGCTAAAAATCGCTGATTACCAGTTAAGACAATTAAAAATAAAGTCTATGGGGTAGATCTACTGATACACCGTCGTATCTGTGAGATCCGACGCTCGGATCTATGCGGCTGATTCCTCGAATCAGGTTCCGCATAGATCTCCCTTAGAGCCGACTGGTGTAAGTGAGTTACACTGTCGGATCTTAGGCTGCATTCTCCCGCCGTCCGCTAGGTGGCGCTTCTGTTATTATACGCGACAAATATGCAAATGAGGAGAACCGCCGATTCAGAAACGAACGCCCGGCCGTCGGTTTTTTTTTACGTCGTTTGCGTTCGGCTTTTTCTGGTGGATAGTTACCCCTGCTATATGCGGGGTAAGTGCGGCTTATCCTATGTTAAGTATGGCCGTCGTTCCCGCGTCGAGTTTTGAATTTCTTACGTCGTTTACGTAAGTCGTTCGGGAATACGGCCATACGTTAATAGCGTTAACATCGAAAACAATGACGTCCTTGCAACGTCATTTGAGGCAATGCACGCTGGGAAATTTAGCCGCCGGCGCATGCGCAGTACGATCGGCGCGGGGACGCACGTGATTTAAATAGTAAACTCCCCCTAGGCGCGGAATTTGCATTCCGCCGGGGGATTTACGATCCGCCAGGGCAACTTACGAGGCAAGTGCTTTCTGAATACAGCACTTGCCTCAAAAACTGGCGCAGGCGGATCGTAAAAAAGATAGATCACGCGGATCAAAAGATCCGCTGATCGATGTGAATCTACCCCTATAAATCTATCCCATAGTTTGTAGACACAATAGGCCAGATTCTTGTACATCTGCGGCGGCGTATCGTTTCCTATTCACACTACGCCGCCGCAACTTACAGGAGCAAGTGCCGTATTCGCCAAGCACTTGCTCCGTAATTTGCGGCAGCGTAGTGTAAATGGCCCGACGTATCCCCGCGTAATTCAAAGGGGGCGTCATGTATTTAAATTAACCGCGCCCCGCGCCGAACGAACTACGCATGCGCCGGCCATAAACGTAGCCCAGTGCGCATGCTCCATAGTACGCCGCAAATACATTGGATTCAACGTGAACGTAATTAACGCACAGCCCTATTCGCAAACGAGTTACGTAAACGATGTAAAATAAGGACGCTGTCCCGACGTCCATACTTGACATTGCGTGCGTAAAGTTAAACCACCATATAGCAGGGGTAACCTTACGCTTATGGAAACGACGTAAACTACGGCGACGCGGCGCAAATACGTTCGGGAATCGGCGTATCATGCTCATTTGCATATACGCCACCTAGCGGCCAGCGTAGTATTGCATTTAAGATCCGCCGGTGTAAGTGACTTACGCCAGTCGGATCTACGCCGCATCTATGCGTAACTGATTCTAAGAATCAGTCACATAGATACCCGGGCACAAAAACAGAGATACGACGGTGTATCTGGAGATACACCGTCGTATCTCTTATGAGAATCTGGCCCAATAACTTTTGTGCAAACCAATCAATAAACACTTATTGGGATTTTTTTTTTACCAAAAAAAATGTAGAAGAAGACGTATCGGTCTAAACTGATGAAGAAATTGGATTTTCTTATTGGATGTATTATAGCATAAAGTTAAAAATATTCTTTTTTTTTTGTTTTTTTAAATTGTCATCTTTTTTTGTTGATAGCGCCAAAAAAACAAATGCAGGGGTGATCAAATACCACCAAAAGAAAGCTCTACTTGTTTGTTTGTGAGTCGCACGACCGCGCAATTGTCAGATAACCACTTACGGACCGCCCGCTGCAGGCTGTTTGAAGAGGAGTATCGCAGATAGCTACCATAACCACTTTATCCTCTTCTTCAGCGGGCGGTCTGCTACAAGTTCAAAGTGGTCTCCGCGGGGGATTTGCTGTGAGATCACTTTTATCAGCGGCAGGAGAGGGGCCTCCCACAACTCTCCGGTGCCCTCCACAACTTACCGGAGCCGTCAGTAGCGGTGGAGACGATCACGTCTGTCCTCATGCCGTGTATGGAGATGATTAAGCTGAAGATGGCCCCCACCCGTCTCCATATCATTGCAGGGCGGAAGCGACGTCAAAATTTCACTTTCTTCCATAGCTCTCTTTTTTTGTATTGCACTTTAGTGTTATTATGAGATGTGAAGTCTTTTTAGGCTGCATTTTCAGTGATGTCACCGGTCTCTAGTGATTGGAAAGACTGCATTGTCAGTGATGTCACCGCTCTCTAGTGATTGGAAAGACTGCATTGTCAGTGATGTCACCGCTCTCTAGTGAATGGCTGGGCTGCATTCTCAGTGATGTCACTGGTCTCTAGTGAATGGATAGGCTAAATTCTCTGTGATGTCATCGCTCTCTAGTGATTGGATAGGCTGCATTCTCAGTGATGTCATCAGTCTCTAGTGATTGGATAGACTGAATTTTCAGGGATGTCACCGCTCTCTAGTGAATGGATAGGCTGCATTCTCAGTGATGTCACCGGTCTCCAATGAATGGATAGGCTACATTCTTAGTGATGTCACTGGTCTCTAGTGATTGGATAGGCTGCATTCTCAGTGATGTCATCAGTCTCTAGTGATTGGATAGACTGCATTCTCAGTGATGTCACCGCTCTCTAGTGAATGGATAGGCTGCATTTTCAGGGATGTCACCGCTCTCTAGTGATTGGATAGGCTGCATTCTGAGTGATGTCACTCGTCTCTAGTGAATGGATGGGCTGTATTTTCAGTGATGTCACCGGTCTCTAGTGAATGGATAGGCTAATTTCTCTGTGATGTCATCGCTCTCTAGTGATTGGATAGGCTGCATTCTCAGTGATGTCATCAGTCTCTAGTGATTGGATAGACTGCATTTTCAGGGATGTCACCGCTCTCTAGTGAATGGATAGGCTGCATTCTCAGTGATGTCAACGCTCTCCAATGAATGGATAGGCTACATTCTCAGTGATGTCACCGGTCTCTAGTGATTGGATAGGCTGCATTCTGAGTGATGTCACTGGTCTCTAGTGAATGGATAGGCTGTATTTTCAGTGATGTCACCGCTCTCTAGTGAATGGATAGGCTGCATTTTCAGGGATGTCACCGCTCTCTAGTGAATGGATAGGCTGCATTCTCAGTGATGTCATCAGTCTCTAGTGATTGGATAGGCTACATTCTCTGTGATGTCACCGGTCTCCAATGAATGGATAGGCTACATTCTCAGTGATGTCACCGGTCTCCAATGAATGGATAGACTGCATTCTCAGTGATGTCACCAGTCTCCAATGAATGGATAGGCTACATTCTCAGTGATGTCAACGCTCTCCAATGAATGGATAGGCTGCATTCTCAGTGATGTCACCGGTCTCTAGTGATTGAATAGGCTGCATTCTCAGTGATGTCATCAGTCTCTAGTGATTGGATAGACTGCATTCTCAGTGATGTCACCGCTCTCTAGTGAATGGATAGGCTGCATTTTCAGGGATGTCACCGCTCTCTAGTGATTGGATAGGCTGCATTCTGAGTGATGTCACTCGTCTCTAGTGATTGGATAGGCTGCTTTTTAGTAACCCTGCATCTTTTCAGTGATAACAGCAGTATGTCACTGATCCTTTAGTATAAAAATGAGCCTCATTATATAAATAGCGATAGTTAATTAATCCAAATGTGTGAATGTGGCAGAGCCAAATAGAAGTGAAATCCCTAAAAGCGTCTCCTTTTCTTCCCGGCCTGGAGGGAAAATCTCATTAAATGGAGTAATCTTTCCTCTTCTACTTTATGAAACGAGCTTTGATGTTTCCTTTTTCATCTAATCTTCTGCCTTTCCAATCTCCCTTTTTTTCTCTCTACACCTCAATGTATAACCTTTTCCCGTAGAATGTGTTTTTCTCTTATCGATTCCTATCTCTGCGTCTTTTCTTCCCCGTCCAATGTAACACTTAGGTGTCTATCAAGTGTCCTCCATGGGTTGAGTCTCTCCTATCCCTCGGCGTCTGTAAAATCTCTATACAGACTTGATGTACGGCCAATTTCACGGCCCCCATTACCTTGTTTGTCCTGCGAGGGGGTGATACATACAATGTGCATGACGTCCCCTCTAATCTCTATACAGACAATGTAAGAAATACACAGAGAGATGGAAAGATATTCTGTAGCAATGTATAGAAATTATGTCTACAAGTGTATAACCTTCCTGGGATAATGGGACCAATTTATACAAGAGAGGCCATTGTCAGTGTAATGTGCAGGTCGTCTACAGGCATTTCCTATTCTCATCTGGCAAAATGCTACCGTATATACTCGAGTATAAGCCGAACCGAATATAAGCCGAGGCACCTAATTTTACCACACAAAAAATGGGAAAACTTATTGACTTGAGTATAAGCCTAAGGTGTCCATCTGCATGCCTCACTGTGCCTCACTGTGTCCATGTGCATGCCTCACTGTGTCCATGTGCATGCCTCACTGTGCCCATGCCTCACTGTGCCTCACTTTGCCTCACTGTGTCCATGTGCATGCCTCACTGTGTCCATGTGCATGCCTCACTGTGCCCATGCCTCACTGTGTCCATGCCTCACTGTGCCCATGCCTCACTGTGCCTCACTTTGCCTCACTGTGTCCATGTGCATGCCTCACTGTGTCCATGTGCCTCACTGTGTCCATGCCTCACTGTGCCCATGCCTCACTGAGCCCATGCCTCACTGAGCCTGACAATTGCGTGGTCGTGCGACGTGGCTCCCAAACAAACTTTGCGTCCTTTTTTCCCCACAAATAGAGCTTTCTTTTTAGGTATTTGATCACCTCTGCGGTTTTTATTTTTTGCGCTATAAACAAAAATAGAGCGACAATTTTGAAAAAAAATCAATATTTTTAACATTTTGCTATATTAAATATCCCCCAAAAATATATAATTTTTTTTTTCCTCAGTTTAGGCCGATACGTATTCTTCTACATATTTTTGGTAATAAGCGTTTATTGGTTGGTTTGCACAACAGTTATAGCGTCTACAAAATAGGGGATAGTTTTATGGCATATTTATTAATAATTGTAATTTTACTAGTAATGGCGGCGATCAGCGATTTTTTTCGTGACTGCGACATTATGGCGGTTATGTGTGCCCTAAGGGAGTGATTCTTACTGTAGGCGTGACCTCACTGATCGTCGTTCCCTATATCAGGAAACAGATGATCAGTGTCAATGCCACAGAGAAGAACGGGGAAGGTGTGTTTACACTCACCTTCTTCAGGCCCTGTGACCCGATTGCAGGACACCGGCGGCAATCCGGTCCCGCGGGCGCGGTCACGGAGCTTCGGACCCGGTCATGCGACCCACGGCTGGGCTCTTAAAGGCGACGTACCTGTACATGCCTGTGCCCTTAAGGACCCCCTACCGACTATATACGTCGGCAGAAGGGCACGGCTTTGGGTTTACATCCACTTTAAGTGGTTAAAGCGGATGGTTCACCAAAAAAAAATATTAAAAGCCAGCAGCAACAAATACTGCAGCTGCTGACTTTTAATATTAGGACACTTACCTGTCCTGGAGTCCAGCGGCGTCTGCAGCAGAGGATGAGCGATCGCTCGTCACCCTGCTGCTCCCCCCTCCATCCACGGTGAGGGAACCAGGAAGTGAAGCGCTGCGGCTTCACTGCCCGGTTCCCTACGGCGCATGCGCGAGTCGAGCTGCGCCCGCCGATTGGGTTCCCAGCACACAACAGGGGGCGACGGGATGTCGCCAAAAAACCCGACTTTTGCCCGAGACTGCGGGCCGGAAGTGGTTGCAGATACCTGTCTTTAGACAGGTATCTGCACCCCCCTCCCCCCTGAAAGGTGTGAATTGTGACACCGGAGGGGGGTAGGGTTCCGATCAGCGGATCTTCACTTTAGGGTGGAGATCCGCTTTAAGATACCTCTCAACTCAACTCATAATTTGCCTACAGCCTGGCTCAGCACTATCCATCGTAGACGCCGTTGTGATGCCTTCCTAATGGTTACTGCCAGACTCGGCATAATGACGCCGCTAGAGGCGGGGGAATACGCAAGGGCCGCCCGTATCCAACAATCGCCTTGCCATCTATTTACGACGCGACATCAAGGCTCTTTCCGTTTGATTCACAAAAGCCGTCTTCCTCCTCCTCAGGCACACAAATGATATCTCGTGAATCTACGATACATAAAACGGAACACCTCTTTGTAAATCAAATTAAAATTTATAATTAACAAAACTTCCTTCTTCAAGTAGATACTTCACGTCAGATTCAGGGAGACGATCGCATTAATCAACCACCTCTTTAATTAGCTGCTGGCTTTCTGCGTGAATATGATTTTATTTTTTTTATCTACTTTCTTTTTCTTTGTCAAAAGAAACTTTGTAACTGTAAATTCATTTCAGAGATACCAATGAAAGCCTTTCCATATCTGTTGGCGGATAATACAGTCCCTGTCCTCTTCTCGTATCTAAAGTGCCTTGAAAAAGTATTCATACCCCTTGGAATTCTCCACATGTTGTCATGTTACAACCAAAAACGTAAATGTATTTTATTGGGATTTTATGTGATAGGCCGACACAAAGTTGCACATAATTGTGAAGTGGAAGGAAAATGATAAAAATGGTTTTCAAAATATTTTTACAAATAAATATGTGAAAAGTGTGTGGGGGGGGGGGGAATTTGTATGGCGCCCCCCGGAGTCAATACTTTGTAGAACCCCCTTTCTCTACAAGTCTTTTTAGGGGTGTCTCTACCAGCTTTGCACATCTAGAGAGGGACATTTCTGCCCATTCTTCTTATAAAATATCTCAAGTTCTGTCAGATTGGATGGAGAGCGTCTGTGATCAGCAATTTTCTTGGCACAGATTCTCAATGGGATTTAAGTCTGGACTGTGACTGGGCCATTCTAACACATGAATACACTTTGATCTAAACCATGGGTCTTCAAACTACGGCCCTCCAGTTGTTCAGGAACTACAATTCCCATAATGCCTAGTCATGTCTGCGAATGTCAGTGTGTTACAATGCCTCATGGGATGTGTAGTTCTACAACATCTGGAGGGCCGTAGTTTGAGGATCCCTGATCTAAACCATTCCATTGTAGCTCTAGCTGTATGTTTATGTTTATGTTTAGGGTGGTTGTCCTGCTGGAAGGTGAACCTCTTTTGCAGACTTTAACAGGTTTTCTTCTAAGACTGTCCTGTATTTGTCTCCATCCATCTTCCCATCAACTCTGACCATCTTCCCTGTCCCTGCTGAAGAAAAGCATCCCCACCACATGATGCTGCCACCACCATGTTTTACAGTGGGGATGGTGTGTTCAGGGAGATGTGCAGTGGCAGTGTTAGTTTTCCCCCACACGTAGTGTTTTTTTTTTAGGCTGAAAAGTTCAATTTTGGTCCCTTCTGACCAGAGCACCGTCTGTGTCCCCTCCCCCACATGGCTTCTCACAAACTGCAAACAGGACTTCTTATGTCTTTCTTTCACCAATGTCTTTCTTCTTGTCACTCTTCCATAAAGGGCAGATTTGTGGAGAGCGCCACTGAGGCGGCGTACACACGACCGAGAAACTCGTCGGGCGAAACACATCGTTTTCCCCGTCGAGTTCCTTGTTCGGCAGTCCAAAAACTTGTCAAGCCAATTTTTCCCATTGCCCATCGAGGAAATAGAGAACATGCTCTCTTTTTGGCTCGACGAGTTCCTCGACGGGTTTCTCGGCGAAAAGTGTACACACGACCGGTTTCCTCGGCAGAATACGTCTCCCATCGAGTTTCTTGCTGAGGAAACCGGTCGTGTGTACGCGGCCTAATAGTTGTCCTGTGGACAGATTTCCCCCCCCCCCCTGAGCTGTGGATCTCTGCAGCTCCTCCAGGGTTACCCTGGGCCTCTTGGCTGCTTCTCTGATGCATGCTTTCCTTGTCCGGCCCGGTCAGTTTAGGTGGACGGCCATGTCTTGGTAGGTTTGCAGTTGTGCCATACTCTTTCCATTTTCCGATGATGGATTGAATAAAAGCTTTGTGAGATCTTCAAAGCTTGGGACGTATTTTTATAACCTGACCCTGCTTTATACTTTTCCACAACTTTATCCCTGACCTGTCTGGTGTGTTCCTTGGCCTTCACAATGCTGTTTATTCACTAAGGTTCTCTAACAAACCTCTGAGGGCTTAATAGAACATCTGCATTTACACTGAGATAAATTTACACACAGGTGGACTCTATTTACTACTTAGGTGATTTCTGAAGGCAACACTAACACTAACCCTACTCCTTCTCCTACTCCTACTCCTACCCCTACCCTACCCTAACCCTAGGCGGGGCAGGGCAGGGTAAGGCTCCATGTCTTAGGGAGCTGTGACTCGACTCGGGTGTCCCCAAAGCAAGCTGCTTGCTGTGAGGGTACCGAACAGGAAGGAGGGGCCTGGAGCTCCGACAGGGGACCCGAGAAGGGGACGCTCTGGACTACTCTGTGCAAATTCATTACACAGAGCACAAGAGTATAACATGTTTGTTATTTTTATAGGAACAAAAAACAGGAGACATTACAATCAATTTCAGGGATTGTTCACATGTGATGTGCATAGCACCACGGCTGTGGCATTTTAGTGAAAATATCATTTGAGATTTTCCGGGGGGGTTAGGCCCTGTCAGGTAGGCTGTACGGGGCCCTGTGATATCTAACAACCAGGGCTGTCTTAATAGCATCATGGGCCCCTGGGCAAATGAATGCTCTGGGGCCCCTACAGTGCAGGTAAACGGACATCAAGTAGGTAGGAGGCAGACTGCCTCCCCTGTGTATCTATCACTCTCAGTGCCATCATGGGGGCAGCGCAGGCTCAAGGACTAGCTGCTTTGGGGAAAGTGCAGTGGCCCCCCCATGCAGCTGGGGCCCCTGAGCACTGCCTAGATGTGCCCTCTCATTAAGACAGCCCTGCTAACAACAGCCTTGCTTGCACTGATAAGAGAAAGAACCTGGACACATGTAGTGTGGCTCCTACGGAGGCAGCGCTACTCAAGAAATCCCGATAAATGGTCACTAGACAAGTATCAGAAAGGACATCTTTAGACAGATAACACGCCATCCCGTGATTGAATACATGTCCGCTTCCACAGTGGTTGATTTGCTAAACTAATTGTGGAAGACGGAGAAAATTGCAGAAATGTTGCCAGGAAATTGTTAGTGAGGCCAGCGTAACCAGACAACATTTCCTTCATTTAGACGTCTGCAAGGACAGGAACTCCACGGCATCTGAATTCCGGCGCGACGCACCGGCAGATCGACGTACAATCGGGCACTTACCTCTCCTACTGGGAATCTTATTTTCTCTCTCCTGTATGTCTAATATACTCACAAAACATTATTCGAAAAGCAATCTGCACCAACATCTCCCCGCAGACGATAGCTTGGAGGCGCCATACGTCGCCTGAAGCAGCTCCTGAACTAGATGGACGAACTTTATCAATAATTTGAGCGATAAGTTTAAAAATACATGACATTCCGCTCTCCAGGAATACATTCCTTCTCATCCTCTGTGGAGCCGTTTCATTAGTTCTTAGTTTGTAGTGTGCAATGACTCGAGTCGCTGTGTTTTCTCCCGCTGCACCATTGAGCCTTGATCGACTCCCATGCTGCAAACATCGCTGTCTCTGGCTCCATTTCATCCATTATTGTGTTACACAAATCTCTGGTTTAAATGAAACACGTGGCTCTCAGTCTGCAATCTCTCTTTTATTTATTTTTTGCGTGTAATTAGAAAGGTATCAAGTTGCTCCCTGGCGCTTTAGGCGTTCTCAGTACAATTAATAGAAAATGTAAAATCGTTTTTGCAGTTGTCTTGCTCAGGGCAACACCGGAGGCTGTTGATACGGGTTCAATAGGTTCATCGGTGTAACGGAATGACCCGTGACAACCAGAGACTTTGGAAGGATGGGGGATACTCCTGTGTCAGCGTCACTGATAACTCTTGGGTCTGAGTCCACCCTGTGCCCCTTTGGGCATGGGGTGGCTAGTGAATCATAATTCATGTATTACATGAGATGGGACATTAATAATAATTCATGTTTGCAGGATGTCTTGAGATATCACAAGTTGTTGGCTATACAATGCGGGGACACATGCTTTTGAAAGGTGTTAATTGCATCTACTCCTAGACATTTCATTGTCCATTGTGTAAAGGTGTTAATTAAGGTCTGCTCCTAGACATTTTTATTGTGTGATAACACGGTTTAAAGCCTATTGATGCCCAGGTGTGACTACATGTCTGTCGGAGACAGACGTCTGTCTAAAGATGTGGATTGAGGGGAACTCATTGTGTGATGGTATTTTGTTTTAATTCTATTGATAAAAGTATGTGATTGAAGCCCCCCATGGTGTGAAGGGGGGGGGAGATTTCATTGTCCTTTTGATTACTGTCATATGCTTGTAACTGCATAAAAACCATTAAAGCCTTCATTCATTTTGAAACCAGAAGATAGAGCTGTCAGTCTTTCTGGGGAATTGATATGGATCGTGTATGCAGGATTGTCGGAGTGTGTCGGATAAGCTTGTCGTGGGTGGATGGAAGGTCGTAAACGGTGGTGACTGTTACAATCGGGTTCAATAGGTTCATCGTATTTGACTCTTTGTGACCTTATGGACTTTAGCAAAGCGGAGTTGATGGCCTGAGTTCACATTTTAGACTAGCTATAGGAAGGCATGTCCTCTGAAGACCATTAGTCTATCCTTGTGACAATGATTGTGGAATATATGGATCTAGAAAGATGAAATTATGGCCACTAATAACCATATATATATATATATATATATTTACACACACCATATATACTCGAGTATAAGCTGAATTTTTCAGCACATTTTTTTGTGCTGACGATGCCCCCCTCGGCTTATACGCAAGTCACCTTTTTGCGCCTGATCTCCCCCGGATTTGGGGACCCGGTAGGCCCCCTGAACCCCAAACCTGGCACACTTATAGCCACACTCTTCCTCTATAAGTGTGCAAAGTTTGTTGTCTGGGGGACCTATTTTTTCCCCAGCCAGGTTCCCCTGAGCACGGATCCCTCACCTCCCTTACCTCCACATTCCCCAAGGGCCCCAAGGGCCCCCCTTCCTCATAGACTCCCCCGTGTTAAACAGTAATTTCCCTGGTGCTCTGTTGAACCGCGCCAGGCCGCTCCGAATGGGGACTCGGTACTGGCCGGCCGCGGCCTAGGCGCGCCGCTCCCCTGGACCTAAAACCTGGCACACATGTAGCCCCAGTTCTCCTCTACACGTGTGCAAAGTTTTCTGTCTGGGGGACCTACAGCCGGGGAGCACCGATTTTTCACATCTGGGCATCCCTTCCATAGACTCCCATGTTAAACGGTAATTTCCCTGGTAAATTGGGGACCCGGTACCGGCCGGTCGTAGGTCCCCTGGACCCGAAACCTGGCACACATGTAGCCCCAGTTCTCCTCTACAAGTGTGCAAAGTTTTTTTGTCTGGGGGACCTACAGCCGGGGAGCACTGATTTTTTAAACTGGGCACCCCTTCTATATACTCCCAGATTAAACCTAAGTCTAGTCATGGGCACAGTGAGGCAGAGTGAGGCATGGACACAGTGTAGCCTGGGCACAGTGAGGCATGCACATGGACACAGTGAGGCATGCAGATGGACACAGTGAGGCAAAGTGAGGCATGCAGATGGACACCCTAGGCTTATACTCGAGTCAATACATTTTCCCATTTTTTGTGGTAAAATTAGGTGCCCAAAATCGGCTTATATTCGGGTCAGCTTATACTCCAGCAAACACCTGTTGCTGCTCGGGGATTTACGGTCCTCACAGTGCCGACGCCTATATAAGGATAGGATTGCATATATATATATATATATATTTTCAGACAAGCTAAATATATATATATATATATATATATATATATACCTATATATATCCCCCCCGCACAAAAACACACACAGTGGAACCTTGGTTTAAGAGTAACTTGGTTTGAGAGCGTTTTGATTTGCGAGCAACTTTTTTTTAAATTCTGATTCTGGTTTGCGAGTCAAGACAAGCAGAATTCAAGCTAAATAGGCATGCAGTACTTCATTTGGCCTGAGGTACGGGGGTGCAGGAGCCGAGAAAAGCGGAACATTGGCCTGCAATACTTCATTTGGCCTGAGGCACGGGGGAGCAGGACACGAGCCGAGGTGTCCTCGGGCCTTTTTGGCCTTACCACAAAGGAATTTTCCAAGCCAAGAAAAATGTTTTCGGCGCTCTCTGGCGCCCTAAACCCACCTCTGGCCGCATTCGGGTATTGCATGAAGCAGGATGCATTGAAGTCACCCCCATGCGGAACAAATTATTTTCATTGAACTATCGGATTGACTTCAATGGGAAAACTCACTTTGATATGCTTTATGGTAGATTACGAGCAAAACAATTCCCCCCTCCCCCCCCTGGCCTCTCAACAACACCCATTATGCTCATAATCCGAGGTTCAAGTTCGCCCTGTATATATATCCATCGATACCACTATATATATATATATATATCTGCGTATATAGCACAGCGCCAATATATATCCCCATATACTGTATCTGAAGCTGTGCGCCGATTGTGTCCCTGAGCAGAATATCATGTCCACCACGTAATGCTCTCTCCCTCTCCCCCATTCTCTCTCTCTCTCTCTCTCTCTCTCTCTCTCTCATATACTGTATGTATATATGTAGCACTGAGAATTACCTGCTCATCTGCATGGCCATGACCAAGTGAACCTTCCAACCCAGCTGACACTCTGGGTTCAGACATCCCTGTAACACTGTGCAGCACAAATCAAACAACTCAGTAATATTAGGTTCTGAAATATTTTACTTGAACCAGATAGAGGAAGTTATTTTCGCAAACAGAGGTAATGAATCTGCTGAGCTGGCTTAACAGTGCCAATTCAGCAAACAAATTCTTCTTAAAGCGGAGTTCCGCCATTTTTTCACCCCTAGCGCCAAAGTTTGTTTTTGCTTTTAAAGGACGCACAAATCAGTAGTCAGCGGATACAAATACTGAAGCTGCGCCTACTACGACTCACTCCGTTATCCCTAAATAAGGACACTTACTTGTGGGAGCAATTGTTAACTCCAGGATTATGCAAATGCCTTGATGGTGTCGCTCGGCCTCCCCAAGCCGATATATCGCTCGCCTCAAGTCGTTCAGAATACGCTGCCGCCACCATTTTAGGTAAGGGAAAAAACCCTGAGGAATCCATCTCACCTTCACTGAAGCCTTGCGGTTGCCAGTCAAAGACAGAATCGCTTTTAAAGCTCTCTGGTTCCTTACACATGATGTGCCATGCACGACTCGCCCCCCTTTATTTATGCAATAATAAAAGCCTACTGGTCCCTGCTGTCTTCTGTGACCTGTGTGTCTCCCAGAAGACTTCAGAGTGAAGGGCATAGAAGGGATTCGCGATCCAAGGTCCCAAACTATGGAACGCTTTACCAACCAGCATTCGGGGAGGAGATACCTACAGCATTTAGGAAAAAGTTCAAGACTTTTTCTTTTGATATCAAAGGAACAGGAACAACAAGCGCCCAGAGGCGATCAGTTCGCTTTAAGGGCACAAGTTTTCACAATGATTCAGCAAATATATATATATATATATTACACAACCATTATACTCGTCTAGCTGATTTTTCACGTAGGAGCGCGTATCTTTGTGCGGGCCCCCCTCGTATACGCGTATCCTATTTAGGCTACGCCTGATCTCCGCAACTTTGGGGACCCGGTAGGCCCCCTGAACCCCAAACCTGTGCTTTATTCACTAAGCACTTGCTCCGTAAGTTGCGGCGGCGTGTCGTAAATGGGCCGGCGTATCCGGGAGCACGTAATTCAAATTGGGCACCCCTTTCATAGGGGGCTCCCATGTTAAACAGTATTGGAATTAACGGTGACCCCGCGTAAATGATGCGCCGAACGAACTGCGGTACATGCGCCGGCCGTGGTCCCCTGGACGTAAAACCTCCCAGTGCCCCAGATGCTCCAAATCACGTCTCAAATAGTTTTCAATGAAATCTACGTGAAGGTAACTTACGCCCAGCCCCATTTTTCTGAATCGGCTCCCTATAGACTCCCATGTAAACGACGTGAAATTTCCCTTAAAATTGGGGACCCGGTAACGCCGTCGTAGGTCCGACGTCCAAACCTGGCACTTTACATTGGCTGCGCCATCTTTTTATTGGAATATCTTTACGCCTGAAAACGCCTTACGTAAACGGCGAATCAGTACTGCGACGGCTCGCGAATCGGCGTATCTAGCTAATTTACATATTCGACGTGTAAATCGAGGGACGTGCCAGCTAGCGGCCAGCGTAAATATGCAACTAAGATACGACGGCGTAAGTGACTTACGCCGCTCGTATCTTAGCTCAATCCTGGCGTATCCGATTCTTTGAATCAGGCGCCGGGATACGACGGCGGACATTCAGACTTACGACGGCGTATCTGTAGATACGCCGTTGTAAGTCTACCTGAATCTGCCCAATTATTTAGATCCAATGCTATCCCAATGAAAGAGCAGGTCCACTAAAGGTAATATATATATATATATATATTAGGGCTGTGAATGATTACAATTTTTGTGTTCGATTAATCTATTTTTTTTTTAAACGATTAAATCGACTAATTTCAATTAATTAACGCACATACATAGATAACTACTTTTAGCTGATCGGGGGTCAGGAGCTTGAGAAAAGCATTGCCTGCAAATCTGCATTTGGCCTGAGTCAGTGGTAAATGTCCTCGGTGGGGGCAGCATGGGGGCACATGTGTATATTCTTGCAGTATGGGGGCAGATGTGTATTTTCATTAAAGCTTCATGGGGGAAAACTCACTTGTGTATTCTACAGCATCTGCCTGGAACGGATTATGCCATAATCCGAGGTTCTGTAATATATATATATATATATATATATATATATACATCTGTCCCCATACTCCAGGAATAATATATACATCTGCTTATTGTGTCCCTGAGCAGAATAATGTTACCACACACAGATGGTTCTCCCTCTCCTTTCTTCTCTCTCTCTCTCTCTCTCTCTCTCTCACTGTATGTATATATGTAGCTGAGAATTACTGCTCATCAGGCAGGCAGACCAAGTGAACGTCCACAAAGTAGCTGATGGGTTCACACCCTGTACACTGTGCGCAAAATCAAACAACTCAGTAATATTAGGTTCTGAAGATGATACAAGCAGGCGGCAGGTTATGATGACGTCAGCGCGCTGCTACTCAGCTGCCGCCGAGTGGACCAAGATGGCCGCGGCTCCGGAGCTAGGCCGAAGCCGCGGCCTTTCCTATGGGCGAGACCGCGGAGTTGTTGAGTTGTGGATAAAGCAGTAGGTTCCTAGTGTAAGGTGACCAGATTTTTAAAATGAAATCCGGGGACATATTTTTTGTTTACTAGTAAGGGCAAGAATCAGCGACTCTCTGCCCATTGCCGCCCCCCTCACAGCCTCTCAAGTCTTACTCTTCATGCCACGGCTACTACTGGGTGGGGAGCGGAGGAAGATCACTCCCCCAGGGAAGGCAAGGAGATAAGCAGGCAGGTGGCTGGCCAAGATTTGTGCCAAGGCAGAAGAACATGTGAGCGAAGCTAAATGGGCATGCGCCCGAAACTAAAGAAATATTCCCTCCACTCCAACCAGCACATGATCATCAGAAAGGGGCACAGATAATGGGAAAAATACAACCCCCCTATGCTAGTAGGCACGGCGGAGCGGGGGGTGGGGGTAATTCAATTTTTTTTATTTTAATTCTGCACTGACTGTCTTTGAAATTGCCCCTGCCCCCTATTAAATCCAATCTGGGGACAAAACCAGGGACAGACTTGGTCCGGGGACAGTGTCCTCAATCAGGGGACTGTCCCCTGAAACTGGGGATGTCTGGTCACCCTATCCTAGTGGTGAAGATCTAAGGCGTCTGAGAAGAGTGTTCAAGCAACGCAGTGTTCGGTAATAGTGGCAATAAATAGATAAAGGGTTGAGCAGTTTGCCGTCTCACCAACGACCAACTCGATCCGAGGTCTTCTGGACAGGAACACGTGTAGCAGCACTCAGGCAGCGGATGTGCTCTCTCGATCTTCCGGAGTGAAACTTGCCTCACGCACTGACAGGCATGCGATTTAAATGATGATAGCGACAGGATGTCCGACAGCTGATAACAGAGCTAGGCCCCTTAGGTCTCGAGTTGGAAGTACGGCTCCGTGTGGTAGGCTGCGACCTCTCTCTTCCTGTTACACAAAGAGGTCTGTCTTGAGTCAGGCCCAGGAGGAAGAGAGTTCTGCGCATGCTTCTCGCTCCTTTTATGGTCACTCCCAGCAACCCTCATGTCACCGCGAACATCCCTGGAATGTGTAGTCCTAGGGTACATGGTGGCACAGCAATAGTCTGAAGGAGAACAATACGTCCCATAATTCACTTTGTTGGACGCACAGATAGGTGGTCACTGATTGCATATATATATATACTTTTCTTTTTAATGGCATGTTTCCATAGGTAAAATACACAGGATACTAAGGAGTTATGACCACCAATTAATCCTTACATATTTATAGCAAACACTTGCTTATAAAAAAAATCTTAGTTCACATATTTTGTAATACATGTTCCAACTGGCCAACTGTTTCAAAGTGATCCTTCTCTGGTCAACTGCTTTAAAGTGATCCGTCTCTAGTCAACTGCATCAAAGTGATCCCTTTCTAGTCAACAGACACAGTGATCCCTCTGGTCAACTGCATCAAAGTGACCCCCTCTCTGGCCACCTGTATGAAATTGATCCCTCTCTGGCCAACTGAGACAAAGTGATCCCTTTCTGGACAAATGCTTTAAAGTGATCCCTCGCTGGTCAACTGCATCAAAGCGATCCCTTTCTGGCCAGCTGCATCAAACTGATCCTTCTCTGGTCAACTGAGTCTAATGCCTCGTTTCCACTGAGCGCATCGGTTTGGTACGGTTCGCTATTTTGGGTGTTTCCATTATAAAAGTGTGCCATAAAAGCAAACCGTACCGTACCAGAAAGGGTCCTGCTTCTCATGTGGGTCCAGAGAAAGTGGAACGGTTCCATTAGGGCGGACCTACAAATACATCTCACTGATTGGTGGACGCGCTAGGAATTTTCTCTAAAGCCTGAATGGTCCATGACGGTCCGATTTGCAGTGGAAACACTCACGAGAATAGACCGGTCCCATTCTAACCACTCCAAATGTACTGACCCGAACCGTTCCGTGCAGTGGAAACAAGGCACAAGTGATCCCTCTCTGGTCAACTGCATCAAAGTGATCCCTCTCTGGCCAACTGCATCAAAGTGATCCCTTTCTGGCCAGCTGCATCAAACTGAACCTTCTCTGGTCAACTGAGACAAAGTGATCCCTTTCTGGCCAACTGATTTAAAGTGATCCCTTTCTGGCCAACTGAGACAACTAGATCTCTCTCTGGACAACAATTTCAACGTGATCCCTCTCTGGTCAACTGAGACAAAATGATCCCTTTCTGGCCAACTGCTTTAAAGTGATCCCTCTCCGGTCAACTGCATCAAAATGATCCCTTTCTGGCCAACTGCTTTAAAGTGATCGCTCTTTGGCCAACTGCATCAAAGTGATCCCTCTCTGGCCAACTATGTCAAAGTGATCCATCTCTGTCCAACTGAGACAAAGTGATCCCTTTCTGGCCAACTGCTTTAAAGTGATCGCTCTCTGGTCAACTGCATCAAAGTGATCCCTCTTTGGCCAACTGCATCAAATTGATCCCTTACTGGCCAACTATGTCAAAGTGATCCATCTCTGTCCAACTGAGATAAAGTGATCCCTTTCTGGCAAACTGCTTTAAAGTGATTCCTTTCTGGTCAACTGAGACAAAGTGATGCCACTCTGGTCAACTTGCATCAAAATGATCCCTCTCTTGCCAACTGCATCAAAGTGATCCCTCTCTGGACAACTATTTGCAAAGTGATACCTATCTGGCCACCTGATTTAAAGTGTACCCTCTCTGGTCAACTGCATCAAACTGATCCTTCCTTGGTCATCTGAGACAAAATGATCCCACTCTAGTCAACTGCATCAAAAGGATTCCTCTGTGGTCCATTGCATCACAGTGGCCACTCTCTGTCCAACTGCATCAAAGTGAAGAAATCCAATATTCACATGGGGAGGGCAGATATCTGGGCATCCCCTTATTTGGTACAATACCCCTACTTCCCGGGCAGACCCCTCCCCCATCCACTGTGCTAGGGATGTGAGGAAGAGACCTTTGTCCTCATTGGGGCTCCTGGAATGCTACCTCCCTATGTTGAGTGCATGTGGCCAGTGGCGGTTTGTCTATAGAGGGCGCTGGAACACCGCCCCCTCTGGCTCTCGCACTGCACTGATTACAATAACATAGATCGATGCATTGCATTGTTATTGTTGCCGACCGATGCCGCCAAGTCTGACTATTCAGATGGCCGGACGTGAGCGCCGACCACCTGAATAATGGCAGCTGGTTGGCTGTGCGGAAGTGCCTATCAGAGCCAGCGGCTCTGATAGGCTTTCCGAGTACAGCCCTCGGCTCCCAGAAACATATCTATAGGATGTACGGGTGGTGCGTTCCTTAGATAAGACTGACAGGCGACTCAGCCAATCAGGTTCACCGGTTCTGGTTACCGACATCGAACAATGTGGAAGGAGGGTGGCTGACCCCCAGAAAGGTAAGTGCCGGGCGGGGGTAATCTGGCAGCATTTTACAGGTTACAGTGGGCGACAATGGGCACAGTGGCGACAATGGGCACAGTGGCGACAATGGGCACAGTGGCAACAATAAAAGGGCACAGTGGCGACAATTGGCACAGTGGCTGCGTTTGATGGCATGGCACAGTGGTGACAATTGATGGCACAGTGGCTGTGTTCGATGGCATGGCACAGTGGCTGTGTTTGATGGCATGGCACAGTGGTGACAATGGCACAGTGGCTGCGTTTGATGGCATGGCACAGTGGTGACAATTGATGGCACAGTGGCTGTGTTTGATGGCATGGCACAGTGGCTGTGTTTGATGGCATGGCACAGTGGTGACAATTAATGGCACAGTGGCTGTGTTTGATGGCATGGCACGGTGGTGACAATTGATGGCACAGTGGCTGCGTTTGATGGCATGGCACAGTGGTGACAATTAATGGCACTAGTGGCTGCATTTTATGGCATGGCACAGTGGTGACAATTGATGGCACAGTGGCTGCATTTGATGGGCACAGTGAGGCTGCAATTGTTTCTTTTTTTTTTTGTTTGCGCCCCCCAAAAATTTTGAGCACCAGCCGCCACTGCATGTGCCTAGGTATGGTCCGTTAGAAGATGCCCTGAAATGTGTTGGCTTTATCCTCTGACCTCTTGTCATGCAAAATAAGCTCTAACATACTTTCTCGGATGGAATTCGGGACCCTTAAGCTCTTTCAGCAAGGTTAAAGGTCATGTATTTGATGCCCAGCTGCTTTTATTTTCATTGGCTGAGATTTCTTTCCTCCGGCATTATTAAATGTTATCTCTGCTGACCACAAAATTAATTTAGCATGCAGAGCAGCAAGCTCTGGCGAGGGCCATTATTTCACGCTGCAATCTTGTCAGACACACTTAACAATAAACCTCAACTAATTAAAATTCAGAGCCGATTCCGTTTAATCACTTTCTCCATTGAGCATTGCGATTTTACACTTTTCATTTATACCACTAATAACAATATAAAGAGTTTGTCAGCCCTGGGAGGAGGCCGGCAAATTGTTCTCATGTAGGGAACCATCACACCGATATAAAAAAAGGAAAAAAGACAACAACCTTTGTAATGAGTTATGCATTTTGGTTATAGGAAACTCTTTTAGAGTCTTAATTACAATTTGTGTGAATCTAACAAATAAAAAATTAAATAGAACATCCATGTCAAAATTTTGTACCTCAACTCCTTTGGTGGACCATGGCGAGGCCTGTTCTGAGGGGAACCCGTCCTGTTATACCTCTGGATGGTCTTGGCCACCGTGCTACAGATCAGTTTAACGGTCTTGGCAATCTTCTTATAGCCTAGACCAGTGGTCTCCAAACTGCAGCCCGGGGGCCAGATGTGGCCCTTTGCTTGCTTTTATCTGGCCCTTGGGGCATAACTTACCAAAGGTTCTCCCAATGACACCAACAATTGGGCCCAATGACAGCAACGATGGGGCACGACTCCTACCACTGATACCAATGATGGGGCACAATTCCTCACAATGACATCAACAATTGGGACCAATGATAATGCACAATTCCTCCCACTTACATCAACGATGGGGCACAATTTCTCCTGCTGATGTGGGAACCTTTTCTACTCCCAATGTCAACAGTCTGGCCCCCTTAAAGCCTGAAGGACAGTAAACTGGCCCCCTCGTTAGAATGTTTAGAGACCCCTGGCCTAGACCATCTTTATGTAGAGCAACAATTTCTTTTTTCAGATCCTCAGAGAGTTCTTTGCCATGAGGTGCCATGTTGAACTTCCAGTGACCAGTATGAGAGAGTGAGAGCGATAACACCAAATTTAACACACCTGCTCCCCATTCACACCTGAGACCTTGTAACACTAACGAGTCACGTGACTCGTTAGGGAAAATGGCTATTTGGGCCCAATTTGGACATTTTCACTTAGGGGTGTACTCACTTTTGTTGACAGCGGTTTAGACATTAATGGCTGTGTGTTGAGTTATTTTGAGGGGACGGCAAATTTACACTGTTATACAAGCTGTACAATCACTACACAACATTGTAGCAAAGCGTCATTTCTTCAGTGTTGTCACTTGAAAAGATACAAGAAAATATTTTCAAATATGTGAGGGGTGTACATATATATATATATAATCTAATTAAAACATTATACAATGTCAGTTTGACCATTGGGTTGTTACACCAGTCAAAAAAAAACATTATTAGAATACACTCTGTCCTGACCAGTTGTTGTTCCTCCCTTCCCTGAGCAGGGTAGGGGTATCTGGGGGGTGTCATCAGAGTGGGGGTATCTGGGGGGTTTAATCAGATCAAGGTAGGGGTGTCTGGGGGTTGTGATCAGAGTAGGGGTATATGGGGTGTGTGATTAGGGTAGAGGCATCTGGGGGGCGTGGTCAGGGTGACAAATGACTTGCCTTGCCCGGCGCTGACAATGCCCCTGCCCAAACCATTGTAGTTTTCCATATAAGTGGACTGGGGTGGCATACGGTCCGTTTCAATGGCAAATTTTGATATGTGAGAGGAAGGATTACCGGAGATCTCACATCTCTGACTTTGCCACTCCTAAGAAATGTTTTTTGCCCGTTGAAGAGTCTTTCCAATGACAGAAGAGCGTTTCGCACTCTTCGCACGCTACGCCGGTATATCTGTCGCTGTTCGCGGAATTAACAAAATACAAACAGCGAGGAAAATCGTATCTAATCATTTCTCTCAGATCTCCCCACAAGGATGCCGCTTGGCACGACGCATTTCTGTTCAGCAAATATGAGAAGAAAGGAGAAATCTACGGGGGATAGACTTCACTTTGAGTTACGGGGAATTAAAGTGGACCTGTCATTTGAATCAGGCTTCGCATGAATCAATAGGGCACATGTCAGCACTACTAAGTCACATTAAGATATAGCAATACTGGCAGCAATACTGGCAGCGGGCCCTATTATTTCGTCAAAGAAGGAGCTTTTACTAGGATTTTCTAAAAAAAATTTAATTTAACTCCTAAATTCCTTCTTGTGATTTATTTATTTATTTAAAGGTACTTATATATTGCAGGGGCTAGTCCTAGCAACCAATCACAAGCTAGTTCCTATTAAAAGTTAACCCCGTCAGCTCTCACCCTCCATTTTGCGTGGCTGTGTGTATGGGGGGGGGGGGGGGGGTCAGTGGGTGATGTGCTTGCAGCTTGCAGTCCAACCAGAAGTGAAGGTTCGGCCGGTCGGAGAACCTCTCATGGTCGGAGGTAGAGGGGAAGCTGTCACCACTAAGGGACCAACCACCTTATTACCAGGGGGGACCACAGTGAGCAGCTGAAGCAAGTACTGGAGCAGAATTCTCACCAACCGGGGACTAGGGTGACCACGTGTCCCGGATTGCCCGGGACAGTCCCGCATTTTGCAGGTCTGTCCCGGGCACCCTTATTCCCGAAATGAAACTGACACAGCCACCCCCCCGGGCCAATCTGATGCCCCCAAAAAAGGCCGCCACATCACCACTTTACTCACTGACAGTACTTGTCCTGGCCGGAAATGCCTGGAGGAGCACAATCCCTGACCCCTGCTTGTGATTGGAGAAATCATAAATCCCGCCTCTTGTGTCCAATCACTGTGCTGCGATTCGTTACAGCACAAGCTGATTTTTGGGAAGGGAGGGTGTCCCTGAATGGTAGTTTGGAAATGTGGTCACCCAACCAGGGACGGTGAAGAATTGGGAAACTTCAGCAGGTGCCAAGCCAGGCACCCAACCAGCGGAGGTGACGCTTGCAGAGCAGTCTTGTGTGCCAAGCCAGGGACCCAACCAGCGGAGGTGACGCTTGCATAGCAGTCTTGTGTGCCAAGCCAGGGACCCAACCAGCGGAGGTGACGCTTGCAGAGCAGTCTTGTGTGCCAAGCCAGGGACCCAACCAGCGGAGGTGACGCTTGCATAGCAGTCTTGTGTGCCAAGCCAGGGACCCAACCAGCGGAGGTGACGCTTGCATAGCAGTCTTGTGTGCCAAGCCAGGGACCCAACCAGCGGAGGTGACGCTTGCAGAGCAGTCTTGTGTGCCAAGCCAGGGACCCAACCAGCGGAGGTGACGCTTGCATAGCAGTCTTGTGTGCCAAGCCAGGGACCCAACCAGCGGAGGTGACGCTTGCAGAGCAGTCTTGTGTGCCAAGCCAGGGACCCAACCAGCGGAGGTGACGCTTGCATAGCAGTCTTGTGTGCCAAGCCAGGGACCCAACCAGCGGAGGTGACGCTTGCATAGCAGTCTTGTGTGCCAAGCCAGGGACCCAACCAGCGGAGGTGACGCTTGCATAGCAGTCTTGTGTGCCAAGCCAGGGACCCAACCAGCGGAGGTGACGCTTGCAGAGCAGTCTTGTGTGCCAAGCCAGGGACCCAACCAGCGGAGGTGACGCTTGCATAGCAGTCTTGTGTGCCAAGCCAGGGACCCAACCAGCGGAGGTGACGCTTGCATAGCAGTCTTGTGTGCCAAGCCAGGGACCCAACCAGCGGAGGTGACGCTTGCAGAGCAGTCTTGTGTGCCAAGCCAGGGACCCAACCAGCGGAGGTGACGCTTGCATAGCAGTCTTGTGTGCCAAGCCAGGGACCCAACCAGCGGAGGTGACGCTTGCAGAGCAGTCTTGTGTGCCAAGCCAGTGACCCAACCAGCGGAGGTGACGCTTGCAGAGCAGTCTTGTGTGCCAAGCCAGGGACCCAACCAGCGGAGGTGACGCTTGCAGAGCAGTCTTGTGTGCCAAGCCAGGGACCCAACCAGTGGAGGTGACGCTTGCAGAGCAGTCTTGTGTGCCAAGCCAGGGACCCAACCAGTGGAGGTGACGCTTGCAGAGCAGTCTTGTGTGCCAAGACAGGGACCCAACCAGTGGAGATGACGCTTGCAGATCAGTCTTGTGTGCCAAGCCAGGGACCGAGCCAGCCAGAGGGGTGACGCTTGAGGAGTATCTGTGAGTCCCAAGCTAAGGACCCAGCAGGGAAGCGTGGGTGATGCTTAAAGCGGAGCTCCACCCTAAAGTGAAGTCGCGCTGATCGGAACCCTCCCCCCCTCCGGTGTCACATTTGACACCTTTCAGGGGGAGGGGGGTGCAGATACCTGTCTAAAGACAGGCATTTGCACCCACTTCCGGCCACAGCAGAGTCAGGCAAAAGACGGGTTTTCCTAGCTTCCCGTCGCCCGCCTGTTGTGTGCTGGGAACTCTCGGCTCCCAGCACACAGCGGTAGCCAATCGGAGGGTGCAGCGCGACTCGTGCATGCGCCGTAGGGAACCGGGCAGTGAAGCCGGAGCGCTTCACTTCCCGGTTCCCTCACCGTGGATGGAGGGGGGAGCGGCAGAGACGAGCGAACGCTCGTCCTCTGCTGCGGACGGCACTGGAGTCCAGGACAGGTAAGTGTCCTAATATTAAAAGTCAGCAGCTGCAGTATTTGTAGCTGCTGGCTTTTAATATTTTATTTTAATGGGCCATCCGCTTTAAGGAAGATACTGAGTGAGAAGATTGGAAGAGAGATCCAGTGGCAGTGGATCAGCGGGTCTAAGTGATAGACTGGGAGCTCAGTTGAGTGAAGATCGAAGGAGGAGATTGTGGAGGAAGTGAAAGAGTTCATTATAACTAGTGTTGCTCACGAATATTCGCATTGCGAATATTGGTTACGAATATTGCATATTCGAGTATTCGCGAATAACGCGAAAATCGCGGTGAATATTCGCTATTGCGAATATTCGTATTTTTTCAAATTTATTTTTAAGACAGATCACATCCTAGTGATCTCCATTGACGTCTAAAAGCATTGCTGGTATGATTAGAGACCCTGGGCCGAGTAGCTGAGGCGATCCTTTTATGTTGCCGAATATTCGCGAATGCGTTCTCTGCCCTTCTGTGTTTTAGTTTTAGCTTTAGTTTAGTCATATAAGTTTGTGTAAGTAGAGTTGGTGTTTAGTGCCTATTAGTTTAGTAATCCAGGAAATGATCTCCGTTTTCGCGTGTTGACGAGAATTTCGCAATCAATTTCGCATTCGCACTAGCGAAATTTCGCAAATTTTTTTTTTTTTATAAAATATCACGAATATTCGATATTAACGAATATTCGCGAATATTCTTCTATATATTCGCGAAATATCGCAAAATCGAATATGGCGTATTCCGCTCATCACTAATTATAACCTTGTTCAAGACTGTTACCATAGGAGACAGCGTGTCTACACATCCAGATGTGGCGTCTGGCTTGGTGCCTTTCCCTTCATGGCTGTTTACCTATAGAAGTCTGAGGCCGCGTACACACGAGGGGATATGTCCGCTGAAAATGGTCCGATGGACCGTTTCAGCAGACATCTCCGCTCGTGTGTATGGGCTAGCGGACAGATTTCTCCACCCGACAGATTTCAAAGCATGCTTTGAAATCCATCCGGTGGAAATCTGTCCGCCCGACATGTCTGCTGGTTAGTACACTTACCAGCAGACATGTCGTCCCCCACCGCCGCCGCGCTGCCGCCGAATGGATTTGGCGCATGCGCGGAAGTGTTTTACTTCCTGGTGCGGTGACGTGGCGGTGACGCGCGGCGTCAACGTCACCGCCGCGTCACCGCGCCCGCTGGCGGCGGGGAATTTGATCCGATGGTGTGCACACGCCATCGGATCAAACTCCCGATCGGACATATCCGATGGAAATGGTCCGCGGACCGTTTTCATCGGATATGTCCGATGGTGTGTACGCGGCCTGAGTCTGCTACATTTCAACTTCTAAAGAGTATCCTGGCCCTAAAACCCTCACTACAATAAATCTCTTTACAATCAAGAAGTGTATGGCTCCCTTCAATCGCCCATTAAACTACCTTGCATTACACCCCCCATGCCACGTAACTCACTCTACATAGAAGGATGTGAGCTCTCCCTAACTCTGGAGGTCACCATTGGGCCCGGAGAGGCCCGGGACTCGGCTACATAAAACAGTGTGAAGAGAGTGAGGTAAGCCTGTGTAGAAATAATGGAAAGCTGTTTTATTTTTGCAAAGTAAGTACATTAATGCTTCATTGATACATAGGGGGGGGCTGGAATTTGGAAACAAATAAAAAAAGGTGTTGCCTATCAGTGCAGCTTATCAGTGCCTCCTCATCAGTGCCCACCAGTGCTACATTTGAGCTCAATCTTTTATTATCAGGAGCAGTCGCGGTGCGTCCATTGAGGGCGCCGGAGCGCCGCCCCCCTCTGGCTCCCATACCGTCACTCCGTACCGCTATTCATGCATTGCATGAATCTATGTATTGCCGCTGCCTCCAACTATTCAGATGGCCGGCCCCCTGGCGAGCGCCAGCCATCTGAATGACGGCAGCTGGTTGGCTGTGGAAGTGCCTATCAGAGCCAACAGCATTGATAGGCTTTCCGATTACAGCCCTCAGGCTGTCATAGGCTTCCAAACACTTATCCAGGGACGCACGGGGGGTGCGTTCCTTGGATAAGAATGACAGGCGTCTCAGCCAATCAGGTACACCGGTTCTGGTTAACGACAACTTGATTGACTGAAGAATCATCGAGGGCGGGAGAAGACATCGAGGGACCGTGGAAGGAGGGTGGCCGACCCCAGAAAGGTAAGTGCCAGGCAGGGGGGGGAGCATTTTACAGGGCACAGTGGTGACAATTGCTGGGCACAGTGGTGACAATTGCTGGGCACAGTGGCGAAAATTGATGGGCACAGTGGTGACAATTGATGGCACAGTGGTGACAATTGCTGGACACAGTAGTAACAATTGATGGCACAGTGGTGAAAATTGATGGGCACAGTGGTGACAATTGCTGGGCACAGTGGTGACAATTGATGGCACAGTGGCGAAAATTGATGGGCACAGTGGTGACAATTGACGGCACAGTTGCGAAAATTGATGGGCACAGTGGTGAAAATTGCTGGGCACAGTGGTGACAATTGATGGCACAGTGGTAACAATTGATGGCACAGTGGTTGCGTTTGATGGCACAATGGTTGTGTTTGATAGCATGGCACAGTGGCTGCGTTTGATGGCACAGTGGCTGCATTTGGCATTGCACAGTGGCGACAATTGATGGCACAGTGGCGACAGTTTATGGCACAGTGGCGACAGTTTATGGCACAGTGGCGACAATTGATGGCACAGTGGTGACAATGGGCACAGTGGTGACAATTGATAGCACAGTGGCTGCATTTGATGGCATGGCACAGTGGTGACAATTGATAGGCACAGTGGTGACAATTGATAGGCACAGTGGTGACAATTGATGGCACAGTGGCGACAATTGATGGCACATTGGTGAAAATGGGCACAGTGGCGACAATTGATGGCACAGTGGCTGCATTTGATGGCATGGCACAGTGGCGACAATTGATGGCACAGTGGCTGCATTTGATGGGCACAGTAGATGCATTTGATGGCATGGCACAGTGGCGACAATTGATGGCACAGTGGTGACAATTGATGGCACAGTGGCTGCATTTGATGGGCACAGTAGATGCATTTGATGGGCACAGTGGCTGCTTTTGATGGGCACAGTGATTGCAGTTAATGGGCACTGTAGCTGCGTGTGATGGGCACGGTAAGGCTGCAATTTTTTTTTTTTTTCGTTTGTTCGCGCTCCCCCAAAAATTTTGAGCACCAGCCCCCACTGATCAGGAGGGTTAGACAGGGAGGGAATGTTTCCCTTCTTTCTATCTTATATGCCTACAGTATAAGGCTTATAAATTATTCTGTGATCCTATATTCCACCCGTTATGGGGCTTCAATAAAGAGGAACTTTAACCACTTGCCGACTGGTTAATAGTTGTTAAAGCGGAGGTTCACTTTTCGGAACCCTCCTCCCCTCCGGTGTCACATTTGGCACCTTTCAGGTATTTGCACCACTTCCAGGTATAGACTCCCACCCCTTTGTGTTAATACCCCCCCCCCCCCCCCTGTTGTGGGAAACACACGGCTCTTCACTTCCCGATTCCCTCACGGAGGATGGCGGCGGGGGAAGCCGAGAGCCGAGAGGTTGCTCGCCCTCGACTGCCAACGTCGCGGGCAGCCTGGACAGGTAAATTTCCATTTTATTTAAATCAGCAGCTGCAGTATTTGTAGCTGCTGGCTTTTAACCACTTCCATACCGGGGGGCACTTACGCACCTGACCGGCCCAGACCAATTTTCAGCTTTCAGCGCTGTTGCAATTTGAATGACAATTGCGCGGTCGTGCTACACTGTACACAAATGAAATTTATATCATTTTATTCCCACAAATAGAGCTTTCTTTTGGTGGTATTTAGGATCACAGAATAATTTATAAGCCTTATACTGTAGGTGGTATTTGATCACCTCTGCGATTTTTATTTTCTGCAAAAAAAAAATTAAAAAGACTGAAAATTTTGAAAAACAAATGCTTTTTTTTTGTTTCCGTTACAAAACATTGTAAATAAGTACGTTTTCTCCTTCACTGATGGGGCTGCACTGACGGGCACTGATAAGGTGGCACTGATGGGCACCGGTGAGGTGGCACTGATTAGGGGGGATTGATGGGCACTGATGGGCACTAATATGCAGCACTGATAGGTGGCACGGATGGGCACAGATAGGCGGCATGGATGGGCATAGATGGGCACTGATAGGTGGCATGGATGGACACTGATAGATGGCACAGATGGGCATGGGTGGGCACTGATAGGTGGCACGGATGTACTGTATTGTACTTATGGATGCCAATCAGTGCCAAACAACAATGCTTGCCAATGAGTGATGCCCATTTTGGGCACTGATTGGCATCCATTGTGGGCACTTTTTGGCATCATTGGTGGTCTAGGTTGGCATACCTGGTGGTGGGAATCCCTGGTGGTCTGGTGGCATCCCTGGTGGTCTAGTGGCATCCCTGGTGGTCTAGTGTGGGCATCCTCGGGGGGGCTGTGCTGATAATTGATCAGCACAAACCCCCCCATGTCAGAGGAGCAGCCGATCGGCTCTCCCCTACTCTCCTCTGACAGACGCGAGTGAGGAAAAGCCAATAGCCGACTCTTTTTGTTTCCCACGTGATCAGCTGTGTCCAATCACAGGTGATCACAATGTAAAGAGTCTGTGTCAGAAACTCTTTACCTAGCTCGGTGTTGCGGGGTGTCAGACTGATTGCCCTAGAGCAGGGATCCTCAAACTACGGCCCTCCAGCTGTTGCGGAACTACACATCCCATGAGGCATTGTAAAACTCTGACATTCACAGACATGACTAGGCATGATGGGAATTGTAGTTCCTGAACAACTGGAGGGCCGTAGTTTGAAGACCCATGCCCTAGAGGCACGCAGCGGCTCAATATCCTGAGGACTTCATATGACGTCCAGTCAGGATATTGAAACCGCTGTCTTTTTGTAATAGGGTGGGCAGTAAGTGGTTAAAAAAAATTCAGATGAACCCCCCGCTTTATTAGTGATATAAAAGCCGCTCGGAGGAGCGACATCTGAAGTAAACAAAACGCCCTAATTTTCTAAATGTGTACCGTGACATTTCACAAGTTCTCTCCGGCTCCTTCATTACTGAAGAGTGAGGCGCACAAGGCCGGATTCCACCCCAAATTATTGTACGGTAATGTGCCGGCGATGGCAATGTGCCGGTGGTGTCTGCACCGTGTAATCAGCGGAGAAATCAAACAGACTAGGTGACCTTTTCCGATTAATTATCAGCAGGTTTCGTCTAATATAGCAACAAAAAGCTCCATAAAACAAAACCGGGAATATGAAGATGATACAAAAGAGCTATTTGCAGCATTGCATAGGAAGCGATGAGGTCCGTCGCTAACACTATATGTGTTTATTGCCCGGCTTTTATAGTGCTGGACTTCACATTTAGTAATTAACCTTCCTGAACTCCCTTCCTGGTTATTGACTGTAGCTGAGCTCCATTCACTCCAAAGGTCCCGATTAGCAGGGAGGTGAAATATGAACTTGTCTTGACATTAACCTTTTGCAGTTAAAACCAGCATTGGATTACAGCTGTGGCTCCTTATAGGGCCCATTAGTATCTCTGCATTGGGTTAATGCACGTGCTACTATTGCATTGCCATTAATTAGTATATGGAGGAATTCCTGGTACAAGAGTCATCTCACTTGAAGGACTTTTTGAAACAATTAATGGTTAAGGACCTGGTACAAGAGTTCTTCTCAATTAAAGGACTTTATAAAGCATTTAAAGCGGAGTTCCACCCAAAAATGGAACTTCCGCTTAATCCCCTCCCACTTACATGCCACATTTGGCATGTAATTTCTTTTGGGGGGGAGTGGGGGCTTCAGTAGGGGTGGGACTTCCTGTCCTACTTCCTGCTCCAGCCGAGGGGCTTGTAAGGCGATTAGGCCTAATCGCCTTACTGCAGCCCCTCCCTTTGGCGATCATCTAGGACACTGACAGGTCCTAGGCGATCGCCCGCCCAATCAGCGGCTCGGCTCGCGCATGCGCAGTGGGTGCCCGGCCGTGAAGCCGAAGGCTGTCACGGCTGGGTGCCCACAGTCGCAATGAGGATGCCGGCCGGGGAGGGGGGGAGAGGAGCCGAGCCCCCGGTCGGCGCGTCGCTGGAACGTCTAGAAGGTAAGTGTCTGTTTATTAAAAGCCAGCAGCTACACTTTTTGTAGCTGCTGACTTTTAATAAACATTACATTTGGGTGGAACACCCCTTTAATGGTTTAAGAGGCTCTGTGACGGGACTCACTTTGGGTGGGGGGTTTGTGCAACTCTGCTTACCTTGGAGAACTCTGGAAACTTTGTCCGGATTCAGAAAGCTCCAGATACAACGCCGTAATTTCAAATCTGTGCTGTCGCATCTTTACGGCGATTCAGAAAGGCAGTTACGCCTGAATTTTTCCAAGATGCGACCGACGTAAGTCTCTTACGCTGTCGTATCGTGTGTGTATATTTATGCTGGCCGCTAGGGGCGCTTCCGTAGATTTCTGCGTCAAATATGCAAATGAGCTAGATACGCCGATTCACAAACGTACTTGCGCCCGGCACATTGATATACGTCATTTACGCAAGGTGTACGACCGGCGTTAAGTTACCCCTGCTATATGAGGCGCAGCTAATGTTAAATATGGAAATCTAAACAGCCGTCAAATTTTACGTTGTTTGCGTAAGTCGTACGCGAATAGGGCTGTGCGTAAGTTATGTTCACGTCGTAGGCAGTGTTCGGCGTATCTTAGGCATTCTATCCAATGTGATTCTGAACATGCACACTGGGTTACGTCCACGGACGGCGCATGTGCCGTTCGTTCGGCCATGCATCTATATGGGGTCATGCTTCATTATCATACAACACGCCCCCTACCTGCCTACTTTGAAATACGCGGGCTTACGACGGCCCATTTGCGCTACGCCACCGTAATGTATGGCGCAAGTTGTTTCTGAATACGGTACTCGCCTCTCTAAGTTATGGCGACGTAGCGCATATGACATGCGTTACTCCTGCCTAAAAATACGCCAGTTATTCTGAATCCTGGCCTCTGTGTCCAGCTACCACAGGCCCTCTTATGTGTAAATCACCCCGTGTCTCTAATAGGGGCACATGGTGACCAGGGCCGGTCCTAGGCAGGGTGCTTTGTACCCAGGCGCCTGCAGAGGTGGGGGCACCGAAGTGCCAGAGTTCTCCCCTCCCTCCTTCTCTCCTTGTTTGTGTCCGTCCAGAACTAGTGCTCTGAGCATAGGTGTGTGTCCGTCCAGAACTGATGTGTGAGCATAGGGCAGCTCGTCCAGCCTGGCAGTGCTGGGGGGAGGGGCCGCTGCTCTTCCTGACCTTCCAGAGGGTTCTAGTTTTCAGTGGCTGTTGAGTGCTGTTGTGCAGGAATTAATTCCTCACACTGGGAATGTTGGATCACCACCAACTCCAGTTGGAATGCCTCCCCCTCCAATCTCTATCTCGGGTTGCACAGAGATAGAACCGGGGTGAGTTACAGTGTTCAGTGTGCAGGAGGATGGAATCCCCAGCATCCCTTTACACATGCTCTGGGCTTCCCCTGCTCTAGATGTTTTATGGCATGATAGATTGCATAGGATACACAGCCCCTGCCCATTCCTGCACCCTTTCATACTGACAGTGCTGGGGCATTGGCAGTAAATGGGGAGGAGTTAGTAAAATGACCACGCCCATGTGGGGCACCAGAAATATTTCTGCACCCAGGCACATGTGACCCTAGGATCGGCCCTGATGGTGACCGAGAAATCCAGTCTGATCTGTACTAATCGGACTCACTGTACAGCCACATTGGAATGTTGTGTGTGTGTGTGTGTGTAATGTGTATATATATTTATATATATATATATATATATATATATATTTATATATTTAACCTTAACCTTTCTGAACTCTCTTCCTGGTTATTGACCGTAGCTGAGCTCCATTGACTCCAACGGTCCCGATTAGCAGGGAGATGAAATATGAACTTGTCTTGACATTAACCTTTTGCAGGTAAAACCAGCATTGAATTACAGCTGTGGCTCCTTATAGGGCCTCTTAATATCTTTGCATTGGGTTAATGCACGTGCTACTATTGCATTGCCATTAATTAGTCATTCTTGAATGTATATGGAGGAATTCCTGGTACAAGAGTCATCTCACTTGAAGGACTTTTTGAAACATTTAATGATTAAGAGCACCTGGTACAACAGTTCTTCTCAATTGAAGGACTTTATAAAGCATTTAATGGTTAAAAAGGGTTTGTAAAAGTTAATTTTTTATTTTCTAAATAGGTTCCTTTAAGCTAGTGCATTGTTGGTTTACTTGCCTTTTCCTTCAATTTCCCTTCTAAATGTTTTGTTCTTTATCTGAAGTTCTCACTTCCTGTTTCTCCTCAGTAAGCTGTTCTGACTGACTAACCCCCAGCCAGAATGGCTCGGATGTAGGGTGACCACGTGTCCCACATTTTGCAGGTCTGTCCCGGGCACCTTCATTCCAGGACAATACAGTGTGCCGGAATGAAACCTCCCAAGACAAACTAATGCCCCAAAAATATTCCACCCCATCACCGCTTTACTCACTGACGGTACTTGTCCTGGCTGGGAATGCCTGGAGGAGCGCAGTCCCCGCCCCTGCTTGTGATTGCAGAAATCATAAATTCCGCCTCTTGTATCAAATCACTGTGCTGTGATTCGTTACAGTACAAGCCGATTTTTGGGAAGGGGGGTGTCCCTGGATGGTAGTTTGAAAATGTGGTCACCCTACTCGGATGATGGGGGCAAGCTTACTGATGTAGCACCACCCCCGTAGGAGCTGCTGGTTTAGATTTGAGCCTTGCACGTAACCTCAGGGGTCTACAAACTGCAGCCCGGGGGACCAGATGCGGCCCTTTGCTTTCATTTATGCGGCCCTTTGGGGCACTATTCATCCCACTGATATGAGACACTATTTTGCCCTCTGACTCCAGAAATGGAGCATAGATCCTGCCAGTGACATCACCAACGTGACACTATTTCGCCCCCTATTACCAAAGATGGGGCACGGTTTACTCCCACTGATGCCAGAATTTTTTTTTACATTCCTGCTGGCCACAGTCCGGCCCTCCTAAAGTCTGAAAGACAGTAAACTGGCCCTTTGTTTAGAAAGTTTGGAGACCCCTGGTCTAGGGGAAGAAAGTCTGAAAGAACTCCAATGTCCACACAAGATGTAAAACCTCCAACTGTCAGGTTTTATTCTTTTGCTCAAAACTTGTGAAGAAGGTAGAAGGATGAAGGGGGAGGGGAAGGTTCAGGTACTCAGTACAAAACCCTATACTCTATACTTCAAGTCATTCACCACTCCCTCTGGAGTGGGTATTGCTAACCCATATAGACCCCTCTCACCTGGCCCAGCAGCCGGAATGAAGAACGAACCAGTTCGATAACGGTCTCTGCCACAGACTGATTAAGAGCAAATGGAACAGTCCGGAATCCTCTGCCACAGGATGTAATACCCAAACTTCCAGCCATACAGTTGAAGAGCCTTTAAGCCGACCCAGCGAACTGTAGGACAACTTGATTTGTGGATCCCTCCTTAATAATCAACAGGCCTATTTGGAGACATAAGCCTTCCGCTTGGTCTCCTCCAGGGCAGGTCCTCCCCTGGTTTCCTTCATTAAGTGTAGCTTCCTTCGATTAGATGGACAGCTTGGGATCCGTCTTGCGATTCGTAGGCCCTAGTCAGCATAACTTCGCCTATTGATAGAGATGCAGCCACGTGCCAACGTGGTCCCGGGGCTGGAAATCACACACAGTGGCGTATCTAGGGTATGGCACCCGTGGCAAGTGCCATAGGCGCCATATGAAGGGGGCGCTGTTGAGTGGCTGGGCAGCAAGGCACTTACCAGGGTCTGAGGGTCTCTTTTTTCCTCCTCCCGAGCATAGGCAGGATCTCCTTTTCAGCACCTTTGCAAATGGCCAATGGCAGCGCTATCCCTGCTGCGTTCAGCCACAGCCCTCCACTGTTCTCCCAGCCTCTCCCATTCCATCTGGTTGGATTGGCAGCGCAAAAATAAGAAGGAGGAACATCAGTTTCTCCCTCTCCTCTGTGAAAACCTAGGCCTTAAGTGATGAAGATTTCATCACTTCCAGTATTGGTTCTGCATTTACCCGGCCTTGGAGGGCAGAGGAGGGATCAGGGGTCTAATAAACCCCAGATTTCTCCATAAAGAGGATATGTCACTACCCAAGGTATCACAAGGTATGATAAATATCACTAGTTTTGTTAGCTGTTTTTTTTTGTTTGAAAGATGGGTTTCAAATGTTTTGACAGGGGCGCAGTTTCAGTGCTTGCCATAGGCGCCATTTTCACAAAATATGCCTCTGATCACACAACACATACCTCGTGCCAGGAGGGCCACGAGGTAAAGGACCCCAAAATATGGCACCTGCCCATTAAGTATCCCTTCCCGGCATGCACAACACCACTCCCACTGGGCTGTTCAGAGGGAAGATACTTGATAATCTATGGCCTGCCCGTGTTCCAACACTGGCCTGTGGTGGTATCGCCACCTACAGGCAACAGTGGGAAAATGCCATCAGGCACAGCCATTTCCATAACAGAGGCTAATTTAGTATAAATCATCACAGTCCTGAGCCACATTATCTCTCAGACACCCACTAAATTTAACACAGCGCCCAGTCATTTGGGAGCAGGGCGCTACACTGAGGACGAATGGGAAGTAAGAAACTGCCGCCCTTAGTTCCAGTGAAGGGAACTCTTAAGGCAATGGCATAATAAGACATTTTGGACAATTTCATGCTCCCAACTTTGAGGGAACAGTTTGGGGACGGCCCCTTCCTGTTCCAACATGACTGCGCAACAGTGTACAAAGCAAGGTCCATAAAGAAGTGGGCGAGCGAGTTTGGGGTGGCCTTAGAGTTGCCACCTCATCCCTTTAAAACCGAACACATATTAATTACACGGGTTCTGTGGCTAATTAAGATGGTAATTAAACTCACTTGGTGCTTTACCTGCATTAAATTAGCCTCAGAACCTGTGTAATTCATATGTGTTCGGGTTTAAAGGGATGAGGTGGCAACCCTAGGTGGCCTGCACCCCAGAGGTGTATTTAGGTTTTGTGCTGCCCTAGGCCTGACTAAACTCGTGCACCCCCTAATTTAAATATGACCCACCCCTTCCTGTGTTGTTTAAGACCAGCCCTGAAATTTTCGGGTGAGGACACTAGTTCTGAGGGCCTGGGGGGGCAATGGATTCCCTTAATTTACTTAGATTTCCTCTTACTTCCTGGTTGCCCATAGAGCAGGAAGTGAAGGGAAATCTTCGCAATGGGTCAGGGATGGTAAAAGTGTTGCCTATAGTTCTACTTTAAGTAGATGGTGCAGCAGAAACATATAGCACAGTGAGGACAGTTTGTGGTCCAGGATGAAAAAACAGTCAAAATTGGAACAGTGCAAGCCAGCAGGGATTTTTTTTCGTGCTGCCGCCCTGCAAGGTGCTGCCCTAGGCCTGGGCCTTGTTGGCCTAGGCCAGGATACAGCTCTGCTGCACCCGATAGAACACCTTTGGGGTGAATTAGTGTGGAGACTGGGAGCCAGCCCTTCTCGTCCAACATCAGCGCCTGACCTCACAAATGCTCTTCTGGAAGAATGGTCAAACACTCCCATAGACACCCTCCTAAACTTTGTGGACGGCCTTCCCAGAAGAGTTGAAGCTGTTATAGCTTCAAAGAGGCGGGGCCAACTCAATATTGAACCCTACGAACTAAGACTGGGATGCCATTAAAGTTCATGTGCGTGTAAAGGCCGGTGTCCCAATACTTTTGGCAATATTTGAAATAGAATTGGTTGGATGGTACAACATAGGCGGACCTGGCATTTTCACGCCAGGACCACTGTAACCACTTAAGGACCGCCTCCTGAACATTTACATTGGCAGAATGGCAGGGCTGGGCACAGGCACGTACCTGTATGTTGCCTTTAAGAGCGCGCAACCTGGTCCGAAGCTCCGTGACTGCGGCCGCGGGACCTGCAATCGGTCCCAGGGGCTGAAGAATGGGGAGAGGTGAGTGTAAACATAAACACACCTTCCCCATTCTTCTCTGTGGCAGTGACGCTGATCGTCTGTTCCCTGATATAGGGAATGACGATCAGTTACGTCACGCCTACAGCCACACCCCCCCTACAGTAAGAATCACTTTCTTAGGGCACACATAACCTCTTAGCGCGCCCTAGCTGTTAACCACTTTTCCCTGTGAAAATTACAATGGTCCCAAAAATTTGTCAAAATTGTCCGATGTGTCCGCCATAATGTCGCAGTCATGAAAAAAAATCGCTGATCGCCGCCATTACTAGTAAAAAAAATATTAATAAAAATGCAATAAAACTATCCCCTATTTTGTAAAAC
Organism: Rana kukunoris; assembly: GCA_029574335.1. Lineage (NCBI taxonomy): Eukaryota > Metazoa > Chordata > Amphibia > Anura > Ranidae > Rana > Rana kukunoris. Next base: position 242,079,404 of record CM056054.1, read on the forward strand.
GCTATACATTTTGCGCAAACCAACTGATAAACGCTTATTGCGATTTTTTTTTACCAAAAATAGGTAGAAGAATACGTATCGGCCTAAACTGAGGAAGACATTTTTTTTATATATATATTTTTGGGGGATATTTATTACAGCAAAAAGTAAAAAATATTGAATTTTTTTCAAAATTGTCGCTCTATTTTTGTTTATAGCGCAAAAAAAATAAAAACCGCAGAGGCGATCAAATACCACCAAAAGAAAGCTCTATTTGTGGGAAAAAAAGGACGCCAATTTTGTTTGGGAGCCGCGTCGCACGACCGCGCAATTGTCAGTTAAAGCCAAGCAGTGCCGAATCGCAAAAAGGGGCAAGGTCCTTTACCTGCATAATGGTCCGGGTCTTAAGTGGTTAAATGTTGCCCACAGTACCAATAGATGAACTTGTTGCTATCCGGGGTCTGCAATTTTCCAGCAATAATGTAGAATAAACACCCACTCAACCTCATTTCCATTACAATGCTGTTAGCGGGTGATTTCCATCCAGTCAATAAGTCGATCTTTAACAACAATGGCGTTAGTTATTGCCGGCTTTTAGAAATCATTACTAATTAATTACAGGCTCTTGTTCTAGTCCTCTGTCCCCTGTCATTTCTTTCATCTGCAAGCACAATGCGAGTATTTCAGAGAAGCAAAGTACGAGGCCCACCGCTGTGCAACTTATTCCTGGCAGCAAGTCTCAGGAAGTTATTGATATGCCAAGCATTGGGCATTAACCACCCCCCCCCCCCTTCCCCCCTCCTCCATTTCTGGGGCTCTAACTAATTCCAAAGTGGGTCACATTTGCCGCGTTTTTAAAGAACAACAACGAGTCTGGCTGCAGAACATAGATCTCCTATCAGAAATGGTAGATATACAATGGAACATATATTTATCCCTTTCATGGCTAAGCCTATTTCTGACATTTGGGGCTAGATTCAGGTAGGAGCGCGGAAAAAACGGCGGGCGTAGCGTATCCCATTTACACTACGCCTCCGCAACTTTTACGGGCAAGTGCTGTATTTAGGGTTGTCCCGATACCACTTTTTTAGGACCGAGTACAAGTACCGATACTTTTTTTCAAGTACTCGCCGATAGCAAATACCGATACTTTTTTTAAATGTATCTCCAAATGCAGCCATGTCCCCCCCAGCCATGTCCCCCACATATGCAGCCATGTCCCCCCCCAGCCATGTCCCCCACATATGCAGCCATGTCCCCCCCAGCCATGTCCCCCACATATGCAGCCATGTCCCTCCAGCCATGTCCCCCACATATGCAGCCATGTCCCTCCAGCCATGTCCCCCACATATGCAGCCATTTCCCCCTAGCCATGTCCCCCACATATGCAGCCATGTCCCCCCCCAGCCATGTCCCCCACATATGCAGCCCTGTCCCCCCCAGCCATGTCCCCCACATATGCAGCCATGTCCCTCCAGCCATGTCCCCCACATATGCAGCAATTTCCCCCCAGCCATGTCCCCCACATATGCAGCCATTTCCTCCCAGCCATGTCCCCCACATATGCAGCCATGTCCCTCCAGCCATGTCCCCCACATATGCAGCCATTTCCCCCCAGCCATGTCCCCCACATATGCAGCCATTTCCTCCCAGCCATGTCCCCCACATATGCAGCCATGTCCCTCTAGCCATGTCCCCCACATATACAGCCATGTCCCTCCAGCCATGTCCCCCACATATGCAGCCATGTCACTCCAGCCATGTCCCCCACATATGCAGCCATGTCCCCCACATATGCAGCCATGTCCCTCCAGCCATGTCCCCCACATATGCAGCCATTTCCCCCCAGCCATGTCCCCCACATATGCAGCCATGTCCCCGCAGCCATGTCCCTCCAGCCATGTCCCCCATACCTAGCCGCCGAAAGCTGCCGCCGCCGCACGGGGAACATCACAGCTTTCATTTGAATAGCTGTTTTCCCCCTTGCTCGGGATTGGACAGATCACGATGACCCATCCAATCCCGAGCAAGGGGGAGTGTCTATACGCAGGGCGAACACTACAGCTATTCAAATGAAAGCTGTGATGTTCCCGCACGCTGTTTAACCCATGCGGCGGGGGCTTTCGATGCGGCGGCGGCTTTCATTTCGGAGGCGGCGGCGGGGGGGACGGGACGGGACAAGTATTCTATTTAGACATCGGGGGTATTTGCGGGAGTACAAGTACTCCCGCAAATACTCGGTATCAGTCCCGATACCGATACTGGTATCCGTATCGGGACAACCCTAGCTGTAAAGTTGCGGCGGCGTAGCGTAAATGGCCCGTCGTAAGTCAAATTGGGCGGATAGGGGGCGTGTATTATTTAAATTACGCGCAATCCCGCGCCGAACGAACTGCGCATGCGCCGGCCGGGAACGTAGCCCAGGGCACATGCTCCACATCACGACGCAAATACTGAATGAAAACGTCGTGAACGTCACTTGCGCAAAACCCTATTCGTGGACGTTTTACGACGGGAAAAATTATGCCGGCACGCCGTCCATACTTAGCATTGGCTGCGCCTCATAAAGCAGGGATAACATTACGCCGGACCTACGCTAATGCAAACGGCGTAAAAACAAGCAGGCCGGGCGTACGTTCCGGAATCGGTGTATAGGCTCATTTGCACATTTTAGACGGGAACGCCACCTAGCGTCCAGCGTAAATATGCAAGTTAGATACGACGGCGTAAGAGACTTACGCCAGTCGGATCTAATAGAAATCTATGCGTAACTGATTCTATGAATCAGTCGCATAGATAGGAGGGCTCAGAAATAGAGATACGACGGCTTATCTGGAGATACACCGTCATATCTCTTTCCTGAATCATGGGGCCAGATTCACGTACATCCCGCGCCGGCGTAGCGTATGCCACTAACACTAAGCCACCGCAACTTAATAGAGCAAGTGGCGCATTCTCAAAGCACTTGCTCTGTAACTTGCGGTGGCGTAGTGTAAATGGCCCGGCGTATCCCCACGTAAATCGAAGGGGGCGGCTTGTATTTAAATCAAGCATGCCCCCTGCTCCGAACGAACTGCGCATGCGCCGGGCGAAAAAAAAAAAACCCAGTGCGCATGCTCCAGCCCAGTCAGAGCGGCGGGAGGTGGCGGGAGGGGACACTGGAGGCGGCGGAATCGCGTATTGGGTCTCCAGGTGGGACGGGAAGCCCAGTCAGAGCGGCGGGAGGTGGCGGGAGGGGACACTGGAGGTGGCGGAATCGCGTATTGGGTCTCCAGGTGGGACGGGAAGCCCAGTCAGAGCGGCGGGAGGTGGCGGGAGGGGACACTGGAGGCGGTGGAATCGCGTATTGGGTCTCCAGGTGGGACGAGAAGCCCAGTCAGAGCGGCGGGAGGTGGCGGGAAGGGACACTGGAGGCGGCGAAATCGCGTATTGGGTCTCCAGGTGGGACAGGAAGCCCAGTCAGAGCGGCGGGAGGTGGCGGGAGGGGACACTGGAGGTGGCGGAATCGCGTATTGGGTCTCCAGGTGGGACGGGAAGCCCAGTCAGAATGGCGGGAGGTGGCGGGAGGGGACACTGGAGGCGGCGGAATCGCGTATTGGGTCTCCAGGTGGGACGAGAAGCCCAGTCAGAGCGGCGGGAGGTGGCGGGAAGGGACACTGGAGGCGGCGAAATCGCGTATTGGGTCTCCAGGTGGGACAGGAAGCCCAGTCAGAGCGGCGGGAGGTGGCGGGAGGGGACACTGGAGGTGGCGGAATTGCGTATTGGGTCTCCAGGTGGGACGGGAAGCCCAGTCAGTGTGGCGGGAGGTGGCGGGAGGGGACACTGGAGGCGGCGGAATCGCGTATTGGGTCTCCAGGTGGGACGAGAAGCCCAGTCAGAGCGGCGGGAGGTGGCGGGAAGGGACACTGGAGGCGGCGAAATCGCGTATTGGGTCTCCAGGTGGGACAGGAAGCCCAGTCAGAGCGGCGGGAGGTGGCGGGAGGGGACACTGGAGGCGGCGGAATCGCATATTGGGTCTCCAGGTGGGACAGGAAGCCCAGTCAGAGCGGCGGGAGGGGACACTGGAGGTGGCGGAATCGCGTATTGGGTCTCCAGGTGGGACGGGAAGCCCAGTCAGAGCGGCGGGAGGTGGCGGGAGGGGACACTGGAGGTGGCGGAATCGCGTATTGGGTCTCCAGGTGGGACAGGAAGCCCAGTCAGAGCGGCGGGAGGTGGCGGGAAGGGACACTGGAGGCGGCGAAATCGCGTATTGGATCTCCAGGTGGGACGGGAAGCCCAGTCAGAGCGGCGGGAGGTGGCGGGAGGGGACACTGGAGGTGGCGGAATCGCGTATTGGGTCTCCAGGTGGGACGGGAAGCCCAGTCAGAGCGGCGGGAGGTGGCGGGAGGGGACACTGGAGGTGGCGGAATCGCGTATTGGGTCTCCAGGTGGGACGGGAAGCCCAGTCAGAGCGGCGGGAGGTGGCGGGAGGGGACACTGGAGGTGGCGGAATCGCGTATTGGGTCTCCAGGTGAGACGGGAAGCCCAGTCAGAGCGGCGGGAGGTGGCGGGAGGGGACACTGGAGGTGGCGGAATCGCGTATTGGGTCTCCAGGTGAGACGGGAAGCCCAGTCAGAGCGGCGGGAGGTGGCGGGAGGGGACACTGGAGGTGGCGGAATCGCGTATTGGGTCTCCAGGTGGGACGGGAAGCCCAGTCAGAGCGGCGGGAGGTGGCGGGAGGCATAACAACCGAGTGGCTTTTAGCTCGATCCCTCCTTTGCACTTCAAAAAATTCAGATCGTCAAAAACGGCGATTCTGAATACTGTGGGGTAGATTCACATAGATCAGCGGATCTTTAGATCCGCATGATCAATCTTATCTACGATCCGCCAGCACCAGTTTTTGAGGCAAGTGCTGTATTCAGAAAGCACTTGCCTCGAAAGTTGCGCCGGCGGATCGTAAATCCCCCGGCGGAATTCAAATTCTGCGGCTAGGGGGAGTTTACTATTTAAATCAGGCGCGTCCCCGCGTGGATTTTACTGCGCATGCGCCGCCGGCTAAATTTCCCAGCGTGCATTGTTCCAAATGACGTCGCAAGGACGTCATTGGTTTTGACGTTAACGCAAATTACGTATGGCCGAATTCGTTAACGACTTACGTAAACGACGTAAGAAATTCAAAACTCGACGCGGGAACGACGGCCATACTTAACATAGGAAACGCCGCACTTACCCCTCATATAGCAGGGGTAACTATCCGCCGGAAAAAAGCCGAACGCAAACAACGTAAAAAAAAAAAAGCGACGGCCGGGCGTTCGTTTCTGAATCGGCGGTTCTCCTCATTTGCATATTCGTCGCGTATACAAACGGAAGCACCATCTAGCGGCCAGCGGGAGATTGCAGCCTAAGATCCGACGGTGTAAGTCGCTTACACCTGTCGGATCTAAGGGAGATCTATGCGGAACCTGATTCGAGGAATCAGCCGCATAGATCCGAGCGTCGGATCTCAGAGATACGCCGTCGTATCTCTATATGAATCTACCCCTGTGTATTTTTTTTTAAAACTGGCGCTATTAGCAGGCGAGTAACCCGGAAGTGACGTCATGACGCCACTTCCGTGTTTCACATTGCAAAGACTGAATCAAAGCCATTTACGGCTTTGTTCCAGTCTAAGGCGAGACACTAGATAACTAAGCATCGGTTGTCGATGTGAAACGCGTCAGTTTGGTTACCCCACTGTTTGCTGTTTTTGCTGTTTTAGTTTTTTGACTGGAATAAACAGGCACTATTTTTAAGTCTTTTCATCCATTGGAGTGCGGCTGTCCATTTTTCTTTCCTTATAAGGCTAGACACTGGAGGCGGCGGATCGAGGATCGGGTCTCCTGGTGGGACGGGAGGTGCGGTCAGAGCGACAGGAGGTGGCGGGAAGGGGGGATGTCCCCTCCCACTCCTCCAGCATAACAACCCGAGCGTCTTTTAGCCGCATCGGTTGTTATGTCTGGATAGCCAATCGCCGGCTCTAAACAACGGTACTGGGATGATGCCTGCAGCTGCGGGCATCATGCCGGTATAACACCCGGAAGCCGAGGATGCATATATGTGTGCGCTCGGCGGGAAAGGTATAATATAAAAAGTCTAAAGGAGAAAAATGTTTTCCCCCTAATAGCTTCCTTTCCCTCACTGCAGTCCTCCTTCACTTACCTCATCCTTCCATTTTGCTTTTAAATGTCCTTATTTCTTCTGGGAAATCCTCACTACCTGTTCTTCTGTCTGTAACTACACACAGTAATGTGAGGCTTTTTTCCCTGGTGTGGAGAAAGCCTCTTGAGGGGGGAGGGAGTGAGCAGGAGTGTCAGGACGCTCACTAATACACAGCTCCTTTCTCTATCTGCAAAGTAGAGAGTGTCCTGACTTGCCTGCTCGCCCCTCCCCCTCAAGTGGCTTTCTCCACACCAGGGAGAAAGCCTCGCATTACTGTGTGGTGTTACAGACAGAAGAACAGGAAGTGAGGATTTCTCAGAAGAAATAAGGACATTTAAAAGCAAAATGGAAGGATGAGGTAAGTGAAGGAGGACTGCACTAAGGTAAAGGAAGCTATTTAGGGGGAAAAAAATTCCTTTACAACCCTTTTAAATATAATCAGTTTTTCTCGTTTTTGCATTAGCAAAAAATCCCCCTGAAGAAGACCAATAATTAGAAAGGTCGAAACGCGTAGGGTTATCATGTAAAACTCTACGATAATACAATGGGTTTTATGTAACGAGTTGTTTCTTGTATTGTTGATGGGTTGTGTTTTCTATGTCCTGGGCAGGATTGTTTTTTTTACAACTCTCACGTATTTATAAAGTACTTTTTAATATAATGAACAACCTTTTACAAAAAGTAAAATATCATTTTTTGCTGCAAGAAAAAAAAAAAAAACCTCTTGAGGGATTTTCTATTCCACATTTGCCGCGTTAACATTGGTCATGATAGGAAATCTCGGCCAATGAATTCTCATTTATTCATCGGTCGTCTCCCGATATCTCACCTACAGTGCCGCGGACGGAAACATACGATCGCTCTTCTCAGTAACTTATTCGCTTGCAAAAACATGTTACGCTAATTATAGCTCACAGCGAGAAAAAAAAAAAAAACCTGCAATGGTTTGACAGCTTGAGTTAGATGTTTGAGGAACTCTCGTGGAAGTTGCGATGTTGTTAATTACTATAATTTTCCCTGAGAACAATCATAATTAAGATATGGAAATCCACCCCTCCCCCCCCCCCCCGGCTGTGCCTATTGGGGTTCCTGATTGAAATGGTTGGTGCATTTTCTGCGGAAGCATATTATGACACGCAGCTGATATTTACACGCGTACCGCGATGATGTCATTTATTATAATCACACATTTCAGAGACTTTATTTAGGTCACAACAATAGCACACCTCCCAACATTTCGAGATGGGAATGAGGGACTCCTACTAGCTCTAGAGCCCCCCCCCCCCGTTATTTTGTGGGGGGCTACACTAAAGTTAGTGGGGAATGGGAGAGTTAAAGGGGAGTTCCAGCCAAAATGTATGTTTATTAAAAGTCAGCAGCTACAAAAAGTGTAGCTGCTGGCTTTTAATAAACAATCACTTACCTGCTCCACGTTCCAGCGACGCGCGGCCGGGGCGTCCGCTCCTCTCCCCCCCTCCCCGGCCGGCGTCTTTATTCTAGCTGTGGGAACCCAGCCATGACAGCCTTCGGCTTCACGGCCGGGCACCCGCTGCGCATGCGCGAGCGGTACTGCGCATGCGCGGGTGGCGCGGCCCGCCGCTGATTGGACAGGCGATCGTCTAGGACCTGTCAGTGTCCTTGGCGATCGCCTAGGGGAGGGGCTGCAATAAGGCGATTAAGCTTAATCGCCTTACCAGCCCCTCGGCGGAAGGAGGAAGTGGGACAGGAAGTCCCACTCCTCCTGAAGCCCTCACTCCCCCCCAAAAAAATGACATGCCAAATGTGGCATGTAAGGGGGTGTGGAGTGGATTAAGCGGAAGTTCCATTTTTGGGTGGAACTCCGCTTTAAGTTTGCTCCCATTCACAAATTATTTAGACTGGTGCTGCTGCCGGTTTGAAACTTCCTTGTAGGTCAAACTGTGTGCCAGGGGTGACAGTTGGCGCTAGAGGGGTTCTGACAGACCCACCTTCCCCCAGCAGCCAATCAGAGGAGCGGTTCCTTTCTTTGGGCATGCTGGCGGGGGGTATATCTGGGGCACCCGCCATTTAGTTGCTCTGTTTTACAGTGTGGCCCGAGTTCCAGGTGCGGCATCCACCTTCAGGGTGCGCGCATCCATGGGCCCAGCCATCGAGGCCCACCTGGCTTGAAGTTGCGCATTAAGCGGAGCTTCACTTGGATGCAGAGAGGGGCTCCAGCGGCTTGCTGGGTCCCAGATCCTAAGCAGAGAGCTGTGGGGTGGGGGATTGGCTCAGGAGAACCTAGAGACAGAGGTTGTCTGCGAGGTCTGGACGAACCACTGGGGATCCGGTCACCACGCCACATGACAGGTACACCTCAGCTGTCAATTGGTGACCCTAAAATTGGACTTACTGGGAGGACTCATTAGTTCTAATTCTGACAACTTAAAATTTACCAAGCCTGTGGCACAGGCCCTGTTTCCTCCCAGTGACTTTGTTTAAAAAAAAGTGGCCCTTCGGCTGCCAGGCTCAAGTTAATCGCCTGTCCGGGGGCACTTTACCCACTCTTGCAGGAGTGGCGACGTTTGAACTTGACGATGCTGAGAGCAGGCTTGCTCTCTCTCTTTGATATACAAGGCCTGATATTATAGTTCTCTCCTTGCTCATCAACCTTTCTCTATCGTGTGCCATGTTGATGTCGGCCATGTTGGGCCTTGGAATAAAGCATTGAAAACTCAAGTTGATGTCTGGACACTTGCTCTTTATCCACCTTCACCAATATTATCCCTAGACAAGAATCATTGGAAACTCAACAACTAATCAGCGGCTCCTTCGGGGGGAGCGCTACACGTGGGGGACAACACTCGCAAACCGAGTCAGGATTTTTAAAAATACAGTCCTCGTATTGCAAAACGTGCGTTACTCGCAATCCGAGGTTACACTGTAGTTAACAAACATTGGTATGCCTCTTTACTCCAGAAGATGAACAGTGTAGTGTGGGATCGAACATAAGGGGAACTAATTGGGGAAGAGTGGGGTTTAGCCGGTGGGTAGTTAGGTACTTTGCCCTTCACGGAAAAAAATTGCAGGTTTTCATTAGATATTCCTGTCAGGTCACCTGAGGCCAGGTGACAAATGCACCCCATTGGAGACAGGGATGCACCGCAAGGTAGTGAACCCAATAGCAGACTGCTGCAGATGGACAGGAAACGTGAGCCCAAGATTCCCCAGGGCACGGAGTCTAAGGTTCAGCAGGTGTTCACCAGAGCCTCTAGTGGTGAGGATGGTCTTCGCTGCCACTGAGCCCAGGTCGCGGCCCCTGGAGTCCCCTAGGTCACGCTCCATAGGGAGAGTGGAGAAGCAGCCACTGAAGACACAAGGGATAGTGATGGGTAAGCCGAGGTCGGGGCAACAGGCAGACGAGGGTAACCAAGGGACAGGCCAAAGGTCAGGACAACAGGCAGAGACAAGCCCAAATCGGTACACAGTAAGGTTAACGTAGCACACGGCAAACAGGAACACAAGCTAACAAACAAAGTTGAACAGCAAAGCAGACCAGCAGTGCACTAGTTAATATAGAGTTCCTGTGATGGCCTGGGGTGGGGCCATACAGGGAGGAGAGGTGATAAAAGGCAGCCAGATAAGAGAGTCAGGCCTCTAATGGACACATGGAGGAGAAGGTAAGCTGCCAGACATTATTGCATGTCCATGACAATTCCACTCCCTGATCAAATTCTGTACTTCGTACAATTTTAAGAAAATAACAAAATGTCTTTCGAAGTTGTTTTCTTCTATTCTAATACAGCATTAAAATATACTTCTTCTATAAATACATTGAATTTTTTAAGGAGCACATGGTACAGCATGTTCCTCACCAAGGCAGAGAACAAGCTGAAGTTTTCGTCTGGATCATGATGACTTTTTTGGGGAGTTTTTGATTTGCACGATAGGCTGAAACTAGCAAAAAATTAATTTTATATCGTAGAGATAAATATTACATTAGATGGATACTGATCTCGTAAATTGTCAAGTTTTTGTACACTTGGCATAGATAGACCTGGACACCTGGGCACGTGCCTCGGGCATCCTACCGAGTACCTGAGTCTAGTGGTAACATGACGTAGAGTCCGGGCTGGACTGGGACAAAAATGTGGCCCTGGACTTCATCCAGACCAGCCCACATTAATTTTGCAAACATGCACAAAAACAAGTGAAGCTGGAGGGCTAACGGCATTCAGGAACATTGCTACAGCCTCATTGGCTGGAATTTCAGAAATTGGCATTGCTGCACAGCCATTGGCTGCCTTTTAGCAATGCAGCGGCGCTGAGGTTTACCTGGATTAGGCACTATGACGTGAGGTGACGGGTGACTGGTCTCTCCTATACCGGCCATCCGGACAAACCCGGCCCCCTAGTAGGCCAACGTCAATGGCCACCCAAGCCCCCCAATTCACTGGCTATTAGCCGTTCTACTTTATTTCTCTTATAGGCAGTACAGCGGTGCTCAAATTAATGGGCCGCGCAGCCATTACTTTGACAGGCTGTCACCGAAACCGGCCCGCTAAGCCATCGGCCCACCGGGAAACTCCCTGTAGTCCCAATGGCCAGTACATGCCTGGGTAGAGTTATCTCCAACGAAGTCCAACAAATTGAAGTGGTACTCTTGAAAATTCTTGGTGAGTGCTGGAAGTATTTGCAAAGTATGGTGCTGACAGGACCAGACAAGAAGATATGAAATCACCAGAACTCCAAATAAATTACTATTGCATATTCATTGTAAAAAGGGCATCAAGTCAAAAGAAAACTGAAGTTTTAAAGGAGAAGTACAGGGAAAGCTTGTTTGGCTGTACTTCATCTATGAATAACAGTAGTGCAGTTTATTCTGCACTCCTGTGACCTCTTTTCAGCAGGCAGTGGGCTTAAGCCTGCTGTCGGCTGACGTCAAAACGCCGGTCCATGCTCAGGCAAGATCGCGACAATAAAGTCGGGATCTGCCCACATGCCTGGACCACAACCTGGCTCAGCCTTTCACTGAGCTGCTGAGATCCTGATTTGCCCGCTCCCGCCCCCTCCACAGCCCTGCGCTCCTGTGAACGAGGGGGGAGGGGACAGAGCAGAAAGCGGTGACTGAACGGTGAAACGCGTTGACGCACAAGGGCTCGCTGTACAAACTGTATCATTTTACATGATTTTTATCAATTTTTTGAACACTTTCACTATACCATGTATTTTTTTTCAATAAATATTGTTATATATTTTTTCTTCTTCTCTATTGTTTTCTATGCCTCTAAAGTCCGGCCTATGGTTACTCTTTGAGTACCCTTTTTTCTTGTTTCCTCCTAAATTTAAGGATGTGACAATGTGAGTGCTTCCCCTTTCATTTTTAAAGGCCCCCCCTGGAGTATGGGGCCGGGTCGCTATTGCCACCCCTGTTACCCCTGGGCAAAATATTTTATTGATCTGAGTGCAATGATGTCAAGTATTTTCATTTTGTTAACCATTTTTGTTATTTCAATTCATTTAAGGTTAATAAATGGATTAAAATAAATAAATACATGTCTTAAAATAAGTACCATATATACTTGAGTATAAGCCGAGTTTTTCAGCACATTTTTTTGTGCTGAAAATGCTCCCCCTCGGCTTATACTCGAGTCACCTCTTTGCATCTGATCTTCCTGACTTTGGGGACTTGGTACCGGCAAGGTTTGTTGTCCGGGGGACCTACGCCTGAGGAGCACTGATTTTTCAAAGCAGGGCCCACCTTCCATAGACTCCCATGTTAAACGGTCATTTCTCCAGTGATTTTGGGGACTCGGTACTGGTCGGTCGTAGGTCCCCTGGACCCCAAACTTGGCACACATGTAGCCACACTCTTCCGCTACAAGTTTGGGAAGCTTGTTGTCTGGGAAACTTACATCCGGGGAGCACCGATCTTTCAAAGCCAGGCACCCCTTCCATAGACTCCCATGTTAAACGTCAGTCTAGTCATGGACACAGTGAGGCATGGGCACAGTGAGGCATGGGCACAGTGAGACATGAGAATAGTGAGGCATGGGCACAGTGAGACATGGGAATAGTGAAGCATGGGCACAGTGAGGCATGGGCACAGTGAGGCATGGGCACAGTGAGGAATGGGCACAGTGAGGCATGAACACAGTGAGGCATGGACATGGACACAGTGAGAAAAAGTGAGGCACAGTGAGGCATGACAATGATGATTCTCCTGCGCTCCGGTATTTCTTACTTATGGGGTCATGCAGTTCAATTATAAAGTATCTTCCAGAGTCTTGCAGCCCTCCTCAGAATCGTGGGAATTCAAAAGATTGAAGGTTAAAAGTATGGCGCCCTCCATTCTCTTTTCTTTTACAGTGAGGCATGGGCACAGTGAGGCATGCACATGGACACAGTGAGGCAAAGTGAGGCACAGTGAGGCATGCACATGGACACAGTGAGGCATGGGCTCCCATGTTAAACATCAGTCTAGTAATGGACACAGTGAGGCATGGACACAGTGAGGCATGGGCACAGTGAGGCATGGGCACAGTGAGGCATGGGCACAGTGAGACATAAGAATAGTGAGGCATGGGCACAGTGAGACATGGGAATAGTGAGTCATGGGCACAGTGAGGCATGGGCACAGTGAGGCATGAACACAGTGAGGCATGGGCATGGACACAGTGAGAAAAAGTGAGGCACAGTGAGGCATGGGCACAGTGAGGCATGCACATGGACAAAGTGAGGCAAAGTGAGGCACAGTGAGGCATGCACATGGACACAGTGAGGCATGGGCTCCCATGTTAAACATCAGTCTAGTAATGGACACAGTGAGGCATGGGCACAGTGAGGCATGGACACAGTGAGGCATGGGCACAGTGACGCATTTTCACAGTGAGACATAAGAATAGTGAGGCATGGGCACAGTGAGACATGGGAATGGTGAGGCATGGGCACAGTGAGACATGGGAATGGTGAGGCATGGGCACAGTGAGGCATGGGCACAGGAGACATAAGAATAGTGAGGCATGGGCACAGTGAGACATGGGAATAGTGAGGCATGGGCACAGTGAGGCATGGACATGGACATAGTGAGGCAAAGTGAGGCATGAGTTAATACGTTTTCCCATTTTTTTGTGGTAAAATGAGGTGCCTCGGCTTATATTTGGGTCGGCTTATACTCGAGTATATACGGTAATAAATTCAATAAGTTGCACAGCCTAAATTACCTGTCAATGTGACTAGGAGAGAGCAAAATGTATGTCTGAGACTACTCAAATTTGTTCTCACACCGCATAACAATGATAGAGATTTAAAGAATGCCTCAAAAACACGTCCCCTCGGGCATTCAAGAAACAACTAGTTGGCATTCAGAAAATCTGGGTGTCATATTAAAGAAAAAAAAAAATGATGTAATTTGTCCATCTCAACGGGGCTAACAAAGTGAAAAAATAAAAAAAGAAATCTCCATACTCCATGTCAACCAGAAGCTGAATGCAAGAAACTGAAATGATCCCCTTGGGCATCCTGTTGTTATAATGTGATGATGAGGCGAAAATCGGATATTTTGGATTTAGAAAGTTGGCGAAAGTTCAAGTTAAGAAACGCATGTGCCTGGCAAAAGTTATATTAGGAGAAATGCGTAAGCGTATTTTTTGAGTAGTTATGAGTCACTGCTTTAAAGTAAAACCGCACTGCATCTGAGCACCACGAACCAAAATCTCACCACTTGCCGACCGTCTAACTGGGAATTTTCGTCCTTACTTTGATGTTTGAAACACTGGAGTTATGGCTGCGGCTAAATCCCATAACCCCCGGTATTTCCCATTCCCTTAGTCGATTGTCTTTCAGATAAAATTGATCCCTCCCGCCGCTTCCGGTGTTCTAAAAAAAGTCCTGGACTTATGAAAAGTCTCGACCGCATCACTTGCGGTGCGGCTACGTCACGAAACAGCTGTTCGCGGAGCTTTATAGCGAGTGCGCGAGTTCACCGCTTTATTATCGCGCATGTGCGGATACAATTTTCGGGGCCAGAAAAATTATAGACCCGCGCGGGTGGGCGGAGCGGCAATTTGTTTAAACTTGAATAAAAGTGATTATTGCGCTATCCCCAAAAAAAAGAGAAGGGGAAGCAGCTACACAAGAATGTGACAAAAATTCAAGGACAACTGCCTCACTGTGTCCATGCCTCACTGTGTCCATGCCTCACTGTGTCCATGCCTCACTGTGTCCATGCCTCAGTGTGCCCATGCCTCACTGTGTCCATGCCTCAGTGTGCCCATGCCTCACTGTGTCCATGCCTCAGTGTGCCCATGACTAGACTGACGTTTAACATGGGAGTCTATGGAAGGGGTGCCTGGATTTGAAAAATCATTGCTCCCCAGCTGTAGGTCCCTCAGACAACAAACGTTTTGCACTTGTAAAGGACGAGTGTGGCTACATGTGTGCCACGTTTGGGATCCAGGGGACCTACGACTGGCCGGTACCAGGCAGTGTTGCCAACCGTCCCTATTTTTATGGACAGTTCGTAAAAACGGACACTTTTTTCCCCCGTTCGTAAATGTCCGTGGTTGCGGGAATGTGCCAGTAAAAATAGCCGAGATGCGCATGGAGATTGGAGGCAAGGGGTGTTAGTGGCAGGTGGTGATTGGAGGCAGGGGGGTGTTGGTGGCACCGCAGAGGGGGATGGTGGCACCGCAGAGGGTGGGGGATGGAGACAGGGGTTGTTGGTGGCACTGCAGAGGGGGATGGAGGCAGGGGACAATGGAGGCAGGGTGTGTTCGGGGGCCTGGGGGAGATTGTGGCACCACAGAGTGGGATGGAGGCAGGGGGTGTTGGTGGCAGAGGGGGGAGGGGCAGGGGACGATGGAGGCAGGGTGTGATTGGAGGCAGGGGCCTGGGGGAGATTGGAGGCAGAGGGAGATTGTGGCACCGCAGAGGGGGATGCAGGCAGAGGGTGTTGGTGACAGAGGGGGAGGGAGGCAGGGGGTGTTGGTGGCACCGCAGAGGGCGATGGAGGCAGGGGGTGTTGGTGGCAGAGGGGGAGGGAGGCAGGGGGTGTTGGTGGCACCGCAGAGGGCGATGGAGGCAGGGGGTGTTGGTGGCAGAGGGGGAGGGAGGCAGGGGGTGTTGGTGGCACCGCAGAGGGCGATGAAGGCAGAGGGTGTTGGTGACAGAGGGGGAGGGAGGCAGGGGGTGTTGGTGGCACCGCAGAGGGCGATGGAGGCAGGGGGTGTTGGTGGCAGAGGGGGAGGGAGGCAGGGGGTGTTGGTGGCACCGCAGAGGGCGATGGAGGCAGGGGGTGTTGGTGGCAGAGGGGGAGGGAGGCAGGGGGTGTTGGTGGCACCGCAGAGGGCGATGGAGGCAGGGGGTTTTGGTGGCACAGGGGGAGGGAGGCAGGGGGTGTTGGTGGCAGAGGGGGAGGGAGGCAGGGGGTGTTGGTGGCACCGCAGAGGGCGATGGAGGCAGGGGGTTTTGGTGGCAGAGGGCGATGGAGGCAGGGGGTTTTGGTGGCAGAGGGGGAGGGAGGCAGGGGGTGTTGGTGGCACCGCAGAGAGCGATGGAGGCTGGTGGTGTTGGTGGCAGAGGGGGAGGGAGGCAGGGGGTGTTGGTGGCACCGCAGAGGGCGATGGAGGCAGGGGGTTTTGGTGGCAGAGGGCGATGGAGGCAGGGGGTTTTGGTGGCAGAGGGGGAGGGAGGCAGGGGGTGTTGGTGGCACCGCAGAGAGCGATGGAGGCTGGTGGTGTTGGTGGCAGAGGGGGGTGAAGGCAGGGGGGGTGATGTGACTAAATAATTTGCCATTATTATAGTGAAAACAACAAAAATATGTTTTTTTACCTTAAATCACATTACTATTTGCCCAGCGTACTTGTTTGTAGCCTAAATACTGAAATTTGCACCTGAAAATTTAATTTAGTAACTTTTGTGAAATGTCAGTAAAAACGTGGCTGTGCCAGTAAATTTCAATCTGGTAGGTTGGCAACATCGGTACCGGGTCCCCAAATTCATCGGAGAAATTACAATTTAATATGGGAGTCCATGGAAGGGGTGCCCAGATTTTGAAAAATCGGTGCTCCCCGGCCGTAGAAAACCAAAAGAAATCTCTATTTGTGGAAATAAAAAGGACGCCAATTTTGTTTGGGAGCCGCGTCGCGCGACCGCGCAGTTGTCGGTTAAAGTGTCGCAGTGCCGAATCGCAAAAAGGGGCAAGGTCCTTTAGCTGCATAATGGTCCGGGGCATAACCAGTTAAATGACCCGTCTATGGGAACAGAAGAGCGTAAAATGTATGTCTGTGTCTAATCAAAGTATCACATCACATAACAATGATAAGAAGAACGAGTGGTAATCACGTCCCCCCTCCCCCCCCCCCCGGCATTGAAGAAACAACTCGGCATTCGGAAAATCTGGGTGCCGACGGGGGTAACAAAGTGAAAGAAATCTCCACACTCCGTGTCACCCGGGAGCCGAATGTAAGACAATAAAATCACCCCCTTGGGCACCCTGTTGGTAAAATTTGATGACTGAAGGAAAATCCGGGAATTTGAATTCAGAAAGTTGAAGATAAGAAACGTGTGCCTGGAAATGTTATATTAGGAGAAATCCTCAGGGGTGTTTAGTTTTGAGTATTTATGAATCACTACTTTAACCGCTTGCCGATCGCATAGCTTACATGCACGGTGACAAGGCGGCTCTCTTACCTAGTGCGTGGTCCTGCACTTCCAGGTCTGAGGAGCGCATGCACGCCGCCGCAAACCCCGCTTTGATTATACACAGCGGCAGCTGATCTGTGGGTTACCGTGGACTCAATGCTTGCCGGAACCCGCCGATTATTAGGCAGAGAGTTAGAATGGCCCATCAGTGCCGCATATCACTGCAGCCTCATCAGTGCCCATCAGTGCAGCCTCATCAGTTGCCACCAGTGCAGCCTCATCAGTGCCCACCAGTGCCACCTCATCAGTGCCCATCAGTGCCACCTGATCAGTAAAGTAAAATTTGACACATGCTCAGAATCATTGTACTTAAAGGATCACTAAAGGATTTTTTTTTTTTAGCTAAATAGCTTCCTTTACCTTGCTGCAGTACTGGTTTCATGTCCTTATTGTTTGTTTTTGCTTTGAAGTTTCTGTAATCCTGCTCTGTTCTCCACACTTCCTGCTTGTCTGTTTCCTTATCACCACAGAGCTGGGAGCCTTCTCACGATGCTGCATTCACACCTAGGCGTTTTGTCGCCCTACGCTACAATACGCCGGACCGTCGGATTTACATTATTCTCTATGGAGATCGTTCACATCTCCTAACGCCGAACGCCGTACGTAGAAAGAACGCCGAACGCCGAAATTCAAACAAGTCCCGGACCCTTTTCCGACGTGCGTATCGGGCGGCTTTGGCGTTCCGCATAGCCGGCAATACAATGTAAAAAAAAAACGCGGTTAAAAACGCGTTTTTTCGCCGCAAAATCGTGGGACAACGCCTATTTTTTGGCGCCGCAAATCGCCGCAAAACGCCTACGCGAAGGTGTGAATGCAGCCTTAAGCTGTCATTACTGTGTGTCTAAAACTTCCCAGAACCAATCAGATTTTAAAAACAAAACACTGCCCTGGATTTGTTCGTTTTTGTTCTGTGTGTCTCTTTCTACTTCACAGAAACATGAAGCCAGTTCAAAAGTGAAACTGAAACTGCAGGCACATTATATGATTGATTTTTATCTGTTTTTAATCATTTTGAAAAAGAATCAGTTAACTTTTATGTCTCTATACCCTGTAAACAGTCATTTCAGCAAAACAATTTTTTCCTTTAGTGACCCTTTAATTTTTCTCGGCTCGTCGTAGTGTTTTATACGTCACCGCGTTCGGAATTTCCGAGCAACATTTGTGTGACCGCGTGTATGCAAGACAAGTTTGAGCTAAGATTCCGTCGGAAGAAAATCCCCGGTTCTGTTGTCGGAAATTCCGATCGTGTGTACGCGGCATAAGACTTGAGAGGCGGGCGGCGACGGGCAGAGAGTCGCTGATTGCCGCCATTACTAGTTAAAAAAAAAAATGTCCACGGATCTCATTTTTAAAAATCTGGTCACCTTACCCTGGGACAAGCGTGGTGAACGGTAAGGTCACGGCAGGCCCACATCTAAACAGCGGCTCCTTCGGGGGCGGGGCTACACTGCTTTAAAGGATTTGTTTTGGCATTTTAAATTTATATAAATCTCTTAATGAAAAGGAAAATGTAAGAAAAGCAAAAGAGGCCGACAGGATTCTCCTCTAAATATCATACAATGTTAATTTAATATTTAGAAGTTAAACACAATGGCTGTGACCTCAAGGTTCTGTACACCGGGGGGGGGGGGTCCCCCGCGCCTCCCGGTTTATACAGATTGTTATAATGCACTCCCCCCCCCCATCCCTCCCCCATCCTGATCCTTGCCATTAATTGTTCTGTGGGTCCCTCCGCTCGGTGGCATAATATGAAAATGATTCTCGAGTCAGATGTTGCGCTATTTATTCTCAAGGCTTCAACCACTTCAGCCCATTATGCAGGTTAAGGACCTGGCCTCTTTTTGTGAATGGGCGCTGCGTCGCTTTAACTGACAATTGCGCGGCCGTGCGACGTGGCTCCCAAACAAAATTGGCCTCCTTTTTTCCCCACAAATAGAGCTTTCTTTTGGTGGTATTTGATCACCTCTGCGGTTTTTATTTTTTGCACTGTAAACAAAAATAGAGCGACATATTTGAAAAAAAATTCAATATTTTTTTACTTTTTGCTATAATAAATATCCCCCAAAAATATATATAATTTTTTTTCCCCTCAGTTTAGGCCGATACGTATTCTTCTACCTATTTTTGGTTAAAAAAAAAATCGCAATAGGTGTTTATCGTTTGGTTTGCGCAAAATTTATAGCGTTTACAAAATAGGGGATAGTTTTATGGCATTTTTATTAATAATTTTCTTTTTACTACTAATGGCGGCGATCAGCGTTTTTTTTGTGACTGCGACATTACGGCGGACACATCTGACACTTTTGACACATTTTTGGGACCATTGTCATTTTCATAGCGAAAAGTGCTATAAAAATGCACTGATAACTGTGAAAATGACAATTGCAGTTTAGGAGTTAACCACTAGGGGGCGCTGAAGGGGTTATGTGTGACCTCATATGTGTTTCTAACTGTAGGGGGGCGGGGCTGGACGTGTGACGTCACTGATCGCTTTTCCCTATATCGGGGAACAGACGATCACTGTCACTGCCACAATGAAGAACGGGGAAGCTGTGTTTACACTCACCTCTCCCCGTTCTTCAGCTCCGGTGACCGATCGCGGGACACCGGCGGCAATCGGGTCCGCGGGTCACGCGGGCGCAGTCATGGAGCTTAAGACCGGGTCGCGAGCGCGCCGGTGGCGGCGCGCTCGCGACCCCACGGCTGGGCTCTTAAAGAGGACGTACAGGTACGTGCCTGTGCCCAGCCGTGCCATTCTGCCAACGTATATCAGCGTAAAGGGGTCCTTAAATGGTTAAAAAGCTTTTAATTACTCCCTAAAGTTTTATTTTTTTTCCCCTCACTATTTCTATTTATGGGCTGTGATTTGTAAATGAAGGAGAACATCTATTATTTAAATCTTTGCTAAACTTTTAAACAATGCGTCTTCAGGTGTCTCGAAAAACTGGCGTTTTTTTTTTTTTTTTTTTTAATTGATGGAGTTTTAGCGGGAGGGCCGTGTCCGCGGAGCGGCGAGGAGTGTAAATCCGGGAGATCGGCCTCCATTTATAACTTGCATGCTCGGAAAATGATAATTGTTCTGCAATAAAATAAAAGAGTCCTGCGTCGGCAGCGGCTCTTTCTTCTGCAGAACAGTTTTACGACGGCGGCGGTGGGAATGGAGAACGCTCTAAAGGGAATTTATGGCTAAACTATAAGTTGTTCTTACACAAGAAATTTTCGCTACTTTCCAAATACAATTTTTCGGTTAATGTCTGTAAGACTTAAAGGAGCTTAAAGGAAACCTTTGATTTCAGGTAAAGCTTGACCAAGATAAAGATACAGAGATGAAAGTGGCGGCTGGTGCTCAAATTTTTTTTGTTGGGGGCACAAACAAACTGAAAAAGCAAATGCAGCTACTGTGCCCATCAATTGCTGCCAGTGTGCCCATCAACTGCCGCTACTGTGCCCATCAACTGCCACCAGTGTGCCCATCAACTGCCGCTACTGTGCCCATCAACTGCCACCAGTGTGCCCATCAACTGCTGCTACTGTGCCCATCAACTGCCACCAGTGTGCCCATCAACTGCCACTACTGTGCCCATCAACTGCCACCAGTGTGCCCATCAACTGCCGCTACTGTGCCCATCAACTACCACCAGTGTGCCCATCAACTGCCACTACTGTGCCCATCAACTGCCACCAGTGTGCCCATCAACTGCCGCTACTGTGCCCATCAACTGCCACCAGTGTGCCCATCAATTGTCGCCAGTGTGCCCATCAATTGCCGCCAGTGTGCCCTTCAAATGCAGCCACTGTGCCCATAAATTGCCGCCATTGTGCCATCAAATGCTACTGTGCCCATCAATTGCTGACACTGTGCCCATCAATTGCTGACACTGTGCCCATCAATTGCTGCCAGTGTGCCCATCAAATTCAGCCAGTGTGCCCATCAACAGCCGCTACTGTGCCATCAAACGCAGCCACTGTGCCATCACATGCATCTACTGCGCCCATGAATTGCAGCCACTGTGCCATCAAATGCAGCTACTGTACCCATCAATTGGTGACACTGTGCCCATCAATTGCTGCCAGTGTGCCCATCAAATGCTGCCAGTGTGCTCATCATTGCTGCTAACGTGCCCATAAGTTTCTACCAGTGTGCCCATCAATTACAGCCACTGTGCCCATAAATTGCTGCCACTGTTCCATCAAACGCAGCTACTGTACACATCAATTGCTGACACTGTGCCCATCAATTGCTGCCAGTGTGCCCATCAACTGCTGCCAGTGTGCCAATCAACTGCTGCCAGTGTGCCCATCAACTGTCACTACTGTGCCCATCAACTGCTGCCAGTATGCCCATCAACTGCCGTTACTGTGCCCATCAACTGCTGACAGTGTGCCCATCAATTGCCACTACTGTGCCCATCAATTGCTGCCAGTGTTCATCCCCTGCACTTACACACAACGGCAATGTCCTCCACGCTCCTCGATGTCTTCTCCCGTCCTCTCTTCCCGTCCTCTGCTATGATTGCCACATGAACATATTCGCCAGCACACCATGGATTGTATGTAATGCAAAGAAAGCATCACAAGAAGTGCAACGTTTCGAGGCCACAAAGGACCTCTTCATCAGGCAAGTCACTTGCCTGACGAAGAGGTCCTGCGTGGCCTCGAAACGTTGCACTTCTTGTGATGCTTCCTTTGCACTACATACAATCCGTGGTGTGCTGGCGAATATGTTCATGTGGTTGATTGTTCCAGTGCCCAGCTGGTGATCGCTTCAGCACCCATCTTTTACCTATGAGCTGTCTTTCCAGCAACGTGTGCGATTGGAATATCGACTAGTCTGCTATGATTGGACGCCCGATAGGCGGCGTCCAATCACAGAGCCTGTCGTTTCAGCCAATCAGGTGACAGGTAACAGACCCGAGCACCTGATTGGCTGAGAGGCGTTTCAGTGTTAGGAAAGCGAACGAATATTCACTCTCCTAACACAATGTCCAGCACGGCGCCCACTGTTCACCTTTTTGGATGCCTGTTAGAGCTTATGGCTATAATCAGGTGCTTCCAAAAAATACCCTGCCTCTGTAATACAGGTGCCCGGCTCCCGAAAAGGGTCGGGCACCTGAGTAGGGGGTGGCAGAAGCGACCATAGATATATTCATGCAATGCACAAATCTATCTATGGTGATAGAGAGGTGGCAGGAGAGAGGGGGCGGCGCCCATGAGCCCTTTATGGAGGCACTGCCACTGGGTCTCGTGGTATATGTGTTGGTAAAGTGAGTCCACGTAAGAAAGGAACTAGAGTTAAGGGCTCAGCAGCCCCCTTTTATTAAATTAAAAACTTATTAGAAGTCCAACCCAACTGGATTGACATACAACCAATGTTCACCCATGGGACTTCAAATGATGCATAATACATAAAATATCTGTGGCAAAGTCCCCGGGCCCCTGAGACCTAATTGTGACCTCTAGAGTTAGGGACAGCTGACACCCTTCAGTGTAGAGTGGGTTACAAGGCATGGTGGGTGTAATGAAGATAAAATGGAGGGCGCCAGACACTTTTTGAATGCAAAGAGATTTATTGCCTCTTAACCACTTAAGGACCGCCTACTGCACATTTACGTCGGCAGAATGGCACGGCTGGGCACATCAACGTATATATACGTTGATTTTAGTACCCAGCCGTGGGCCGCGGGCGCGCGCCCGTGGGCGCGCGCCCGCGACCCGGTCCGAAGCTCCAGGACCGGGACCGCGGGATTCGCGGACCCGATCGCCGCTGGAGTGCGGCGATCCATCCCTGGAGCGGAAGAACGGGGAGAGCCGTGTGTACACACGGCTTCCCCGTGCTTCTCTGTGGCCGTAGCATCGATCGCGTCATCCCTGTAATCGGGGGACGCGATCGATGACGTCACACCTACAGCCACACCCCCCTACAGTTGTAAACACAACACATAGGTCACACATCCCCTACAGCGCCCCCTTGTGGTTAACTCCCAAACTGCAACTGTCATTTCCACAGTAAACAATGCAATTTAAATGCATTTTTTGCTGTGAAAATGACAATTGTCCCAAAAATGTGTCAAAATTGTCCGAAGTGTCCGCCATATTGTCGCAGTCACGAAAAAAATTGCTGATCGTCGCTATTAGTAGTAAAAAAAAAAAATAATTAATGAACATGCAATAAAACTATCCCTTATTTTGTAAACGCTATAAATTTTGCTACTGGATCCCCTGAGCTCTTTCACTGTAGCACTCAGTATTTTCCTCAAGTGTCACCCCCGCTTCACTTCCGGGTCCCTGGCTTGGCACTCACAGATACTCCTCAAGCTTCACCCCTGCTGACACGTTAGGTCTCTGGCTTGGCCCTCCTCAAGCGTAAACCTCTTCTGTCCCGCTGGGTCCCTGACTTGGCACTTGCTTTCCCCCGGTTGGCGAGAAGTCTTCTCTGGTACTGGCCTCAGCTCACACACAGTGGTCTCTAGTAGAAAGGTGGATGGTCCCTTTGTGACAACAGCTTCCCCTCTACCTTCGACCACGACTGGTTCCTGGCCGGAAAAAACATTAATTCTGGTTGGACTACTGGTTGGACTCCTCCTGGTCAGGGCACCTCTGTGGGTTGTGGGTACCATCCGCACCAGAGCCCAGGCTCAAGGTCATCCCCCCCAGACTGGGGAGCTCCCTCAAAGGCCCCGACAGCCTAACACTCCATCTTCATCTTTCACTCGATCAACTCCCCCACACCTGGGATGACCCTGGGTATTTAAAGAGGCCTGCTGTCATGTACCTGGTGGTAGAGCCTGATATGCAAAGAACGGCCTCTCTTGCACCTCTGACTTGAGGTCCCTGGTAGAGCAGAAAGGAGGCGCAGGAGTGCAGAGTCGCACGAGTGCCTGGCAGGATCGCTGACAGTGGAGCCAAACTGGAACTCTGAAAGGGCTGTGGAGGAACACCGGTACAGCAAAAGACCAGGAGCAGTGGCTAGCGGGAAGCTGGACTTGGCTTGGCACTGGAACACGACAGGCAGAGGAGCAGGTGCAGGTGGGATGGATGCTTGATAGGGATCCAAAGGCTGAAGAGAAGGCGGGTACAGGCAGGCTGGGTCATACACGGGCGGACAAGTCAGGCTTGAGCGGAGTCGGATTTACAGGCCGGATCGGTAAACAGGCTGGCAGCGACTTATCAGGAGGAACAAGCAAGTGTAGAGTCAAAGGACGAGGCCGAGGTGCAGGCAGAAAGCAGGAACGTCAGGGACAAGTCGGGTCAAACAACAGGAAGCAGGTATTAGT
Source organism: Rana kukunoris (assembly GCA_029574335.1). Taxonomy (NCBI): domain Eukaryota; kingdom Metazoa; phylum Chordata; class Amphibia; order Anura; family Ranidae; genus Rana; species Rana kukunoris. Next base: position 242,103,499 of record CM056054.1, read on the forward strand.
TACTAGGTAGCAGGGACACATGGGAATGCTGTAGAGCAGACAGCATTGAGTCTGGGTACTGTCCCAGTTTAAATAGCCTATTTTGGCGCCATGGACTGTCACAAGGCGTGCACACGCATGCGCACGTGCACGCGCTTGACCCGATGCACGCAGGCACGCCAGAGACAATCTCCTGACGGGACTTAAAGCATACCTCCCAACCGTCCCGGAATTCGCGGGAATGTCCCGCGAATCGCGGCAAATCCCACGGTCTCGCGAATAGGGCAGGAGTCCCGTAAGTCCGCGGAACCACCCCCCCCTGCGCGATTACCGCGATTCGCGCCCCCCCTGTGATTACGGCGATTTGCGGTAAATACAGCGGTCCCGCGAACCCCCCCCATCAACAGCAACAGCTTCTTTGATCTCCCTCCCAACCCCAAACCCCCCCACCCCGCTTAACAACTCGGCCCCCCTGCTCAACAACTCCGATCTGTGGAAACCCCTGCAAGGTGTCCCTCATTCCCATCTCAAAAAGTTGGGAGTCATGCTTAAAGTCTCAGGTCTTCTGCCATTTTGGTTGCTGGCATGCCCTACCAGACACTTGACCCCTACCAATCCAGATTGGGGAATGGTCAGGGCTCCACCTCCCCTCTCCACCTCTTTTTCCAGGAAGCACCAGAAGATTCTGGAAAGAAGTGGGAGGTCCTAGTGACACCACCTGTGAGTCACCCAGCTCTACTCTAGGTCTCTTCCAACCCAGATCACAAATTACCTACTCTCAAAAAAAAAAAACGACATTACTCTTCAAGTACACTAGAGGGAGCTACACATATATGTCATTGGAATAGACAAAGAAGACAGTTAGCTACCACAGCATGTTAAACAATTGCACTTCGCCTTTAAAGCAGAAACCTGAGAGTTTTTTGTTGCAGAAAGTGGTTTCTGTATACTGTTCTCACACCTGGCAGAGCTGGATTTTAATTAACCTTTACATGGTAATTATACAATTGGCGAGACTCCAGAGAAAGAATCTCAAATTACTTTATTTTAATCATTTCGTACAGATGTTCAGAAGCTGAATAATCAATAGCCCCTCCGAAAAAGCTGCAGGCTGCGGCTCCGGCGAACAGTAAACAAAACAAAATATGTTTTGAAACGGACGGCCGAGCCCGGCGCGCTCAGATCTTTCCCGCTTGCGACGGAACGGCGGCCGTGTAAATAATTTTTTGTTCCTTTTGTTCTTTTGAACACTTTCCCAGGTGACTCCGGCATTCTCTGTTCTCCTGGAAGATTGTATCAATTTCCACATCAAAACGGGATAACTCTTAAAGCGGACCCAGCGCCTGATATATGCTTTCATGTTAGGTGTATGAATAATAAATATTATGCATTACAGTAAAACGATATTAACCACTTCCCGCCCGGCCAATAGCAAATTTACGGCCGGGAAGTGGTTATGAAATCGTGACTGGTCGTTCTCAAACGTCCAGCACGATTTCATGCCGCGCGCGCCGATCACTGATGCGGGGTGTCAGACACCCTGCATCACCGATCTCGGTAACGAGTCTCCGGCTACCACGTGATTGTTTATCAGCGTAGCCCCCCCTCGTATGCCCACACTAGACCACCAGGGATGCCCACACTGGCAGGGCAAAGAAAAAAACAAAAACGTAAAAAACTAACAAAAAAAAACATGATAAAAATAAAAAATTCAGGTTAAAAAAAAAGAAAGATGCCAGTCAGTGCCCACAGATGGGCACTGACTGGCAACATATACAACAGTGCCACCCCTCAAAGTACATCAGTGCCACCCCACAGTGTCCTTCAGTGCCACCCCTCCATGCCAATCCATGCCCAGTGCCCACCTATCAGTGCCCATCTAAGTACCCATAAGTACCCATCAGTACCCATAAGTGCCACCCATGAGTGCCATTCTGTGCCGCCTATGAGTTCCCAGTGCCGCCTATGTGTGCCCATCAGTGCCGCCTATGAGTGCCCATCAGTGCCGCCTATGAGTGCCCATCAGTGCCGCCTATGAGTGCCCATCAGTGCCTCCTATGAGTGCCCATCAGTGCCGCATACCAGCGCCGCCTATCAGTGCCGATCAGTACTACCTCATCAGTGCCCATTAGTGCCGCCATATAAGTGCCCGTAATTGAAAGAGAAAACATACTTATTTACAAAAAAGTTAACAGAAGAAAAAAATAAAAATGTATTTTTTTTTCTAAATTTTCAGTCTTTTATTAGTTGTTGCACAAAAAATAAAAACCGCAGAGGCGATCAAATACCACCAAAAGAAAGCTCTATTTGTGGGGAAAAAAGGACGGCAATTTTGTTTGGGTACAGTGTAGCATGACCGCGCAATTGTCATTCAAAGTGCGACAGTGCTGAAAGCTGAAAATTGGCTTGGGCGGGAAGGTGCGTAAGTGCCCCCCGGTATGGAAGTGGTTAAAGACTCAACTTTAAAACAAAAAAAAATAATAATACTTTCCTGCTCTGTGCAATGGTTGTGCACAGAGCAGCCCCGACCCTCTTATCCCTCTCCGGCACTCCCCCCCCCCCCCTCCATGAACCATGCCCCCAATAGCAAGCGCTTGCCATGGGGACATTAGTGTGCGCTCGTTCTCGAGCCCCGTTCTATGTGTCCTTAAAAGGGAGTTCCAGCCAAAATGTATGTTTATTAAAAGTCAGCAGCTACAAAAAGTGTAGCTGCTGGCTTTTAATAAACAATCACTTACCTGCTCCAGCATTCCAGCGATACACCGGCCGGGGGTCCGCTCCTCTCCCCCCCTCCCCGGCCGGCGTCTTCATTCTAACTGTGGGCCCCACCGGCCGTGACAGGTTTCGGCTTCACGGCCGGGCACCCACTGCGCATGCGCGAGCGGCACTGCGCATGCGCGCGTGGTGCGGCTCGGCGCTGCGCTATTCGATTGGACAGGCTATCGCCTAGGACCTGTCACGTGTCCTAGGCGATAGCCTACAGGGAGGGGCTTCTGTAGGCGATTAAGCTAATCGCCTAACCAGCCCCTCGGCGGAAGGAGGAAGTGGGACAGGAAGTCCCACTCCTCCTGAAGCCCCCACTCCTCCCCCCCCAAAAAAAATGACATGCCAAATGTGGCATGTAAGGGGGTGAAGAGTGGGATAAGCGGAAGTTCCATTTTTGGGTGGAACTCCGCTTTAAGACACAAAGAGCCATGGCTCGCCCAGGGGCGGACTGACCATTGAGGCTCTCGGGCACTGCCACTAGGGGGCCCCATCAGGGTTGCCAGGCTCAATAAAACCAGGGACATTATGTAAAAATCTGTGTTTTTTTTACATCTGTCCCTGATATGTCCGAAACCGACATGCTTTTGATGTGAAAATCCTGAGATTTTAGCTGCCCCGCCTCTGCACTGCCTCCTGGCGTGGTGGCCATCTGTAAGTCCAGGGGCCCCATAATCTTCTATTGCCTGGGGGCCCCATGAGTTGTCAGTCCGCCGCTGGGCTCGCCCCACCTGCAGCTCTCTCCTCATTGGCTCGCTGGCTGTTATAAGGGATCATTTGAAAAGGTTGCACTATGAATGGATGTAGGGGAAAGGTGACAGCAGATAAACAGATACAATTGTAGCACTGGATTTTTTTTTCATCTCTGTGTATCCCCTGAGGCCAGCCATCTCACTGGGTATATTTGAGGGTTTACAACAACTTTAACCACTTCAATACAGGGCTTTTATACACCCTTCCTTCCCAGACCAATTTTTAGCTTTCAGCGCTCTCACACTTTGAATGAAAATTACTTAGTCATGCTACACTGTACCCAAACCAAATTTTTATATATTTTTTTCTTACAAACAGGGCTTTCTTTTGGTGGTATTTAATCACTGCTGGTTTTTTTTTTGCAATATAAGTGAAAAAAGAGAATTTTTTGTGTTTCTACTGTAAAATTTTGCAGGGGCGGATCCAGAGTCTAGTCTTGGGAGGGGCACTACCAGAAAATAAGGTGTTGCTTACAGAAGTGGGGGGGGGGGTCAGGAGAGCACAGTATGGGATCAGGAGGGCACAGTACAGGGAGATTTAGAAGGGCACAGTACGGGGTCAGGAGGGCACACACCAGGGAGGTCAGGAGAGCACACACCAGGGAGGTCAGGAGGGCACACACTGCAGAGGTCAGGAGGGCGCACACCAGGGAGGTCAGGAGGGCACAAACCGGGGAGGTCAGGAGAGCACACACTGGGGAGGTCAGGAGAGCACACACCGGGGAGGTCAGGAGAGCACACACCGGGGAGGTCAGGAGAGCACACACCGGGGAGGTCAGGAGAGCACACACCGGGGAGGTCAGGAGGGCACACACCAGGGAGGTCAGGAGGGCACACACCGCAGAGGTCAGGAGGGCACACACCAGGGAGGTCAGGAGGGCACACACTGGGGAGGTCAGGAGAGCACACACCGGGGAGGTCAGGAGAGCACACACCGGGGAGGTCAGGAGAGCACACACCGGGGAGGTCAGGAGAGCACACACTGGGGAGGTCAGGAGGGCACACACCAGGGAGGTCAGGAGGGCACACACCGCAGAGGTCAGGAGGGCACACACCAGGGAGGTCAGGAGGGCACACACCAGGGAGGTCAGGAGGGCACACACCAGGGAGGTCAGGAGGGCACACACCAGGGAGGTCAGGAGTGCACTCACCAGGGAGGTCAGGAGGGCACACACTGGGGAGGTCAGGAGAGCACAGTACGGGGTCAGGAGGGCACACACCGGGGATGTCAGGAGGGCATACACCGGGGAGGTCAGGAGGGCACAAACCAGGGGGGGTCAGGAGGGCACAAACCGGGGAGGTCAGGAGGGCACAAACCAGGGAGGTCAGGAGGGCACAAACCGGGGAGGTTAGGAGAGCACACACTGGGGAGGTCAGGAGAGCACACACTGGGGAGGTCAGGAGAGCACAGTACGGGGTCAGGAGGGCACACACCGGGGATGTCAGGAGGGCATACACCGGGGAGGTCAGGAGGGCACACACCATGGAGGTCAGGAGGGCACAAACCAGGGAGGTCAGGAGGGCACAAACCGGGGAGGTCAGGAGAGCACACACTGGGGAGGTCAGGAGAGCACACACTGGGGAGGTCAGGAGAGCACACACTGGGGAGGTCAGGAGGGCACACACCAGGGAGGTCAGGAGGGCACACACTGCAGAGGTCAGGAGGGCGCACACCGGGGAGGTCAGGAGGGCATACACCGGGGAGGTCAGGAGAGCATACACCGGGGAGGTCAGGAGGGCACACACCAGGGAGGTCAGGAGGGCACACACTGGGGAGGTCAGGAGAGCACAGTACGGGGTCAGGAGGGCACACACCGGGGAGGTCAGGAGGGCATACACCGGGGAGGTCAGGAGGGCACACACCATGGAGGTCAGGAGGGCACAGTACACTCAAGCAGCAGCCTGCAGAAGAGAGGCTGGAAAACTGCTGGGGGAGGTACAGGGGCGGAGAGTGCAGTCCCAATGTGTGTGGGTAGTACCTAATGCTGAGAATGGCTGCGAGTTATCCCACCCGTGGTTCTGAATTCTCAGGCGGGTTCAGCCTCAGAGTCAGCAATATTTTCTCGGGGGGAGCAATTTCCCCATTGCCCCCCCCCCTGGATCCGCCCCTGCTCCGTTGATATGTAAGTAACTGAGACTGGAAGCTCTTTGCAGGAAGCAGGAAATGGGTGGGAGGGGCTTGGAAAGCGTTTGTAGAAACATGTTTTTTGGACAACAGAAGTGTTTTAAGAAGACAAAGAGGAAGACATGGCTGATTGAAGCTGGAGAGCTTTGGAGAATGTTTAAATTGAACTGAGCAAGGAACCATGGACATTACATCTTGACCCCTAAGTTGAGTACATGTTTAGTTTACTGAATGTGTACATATAGCACATGCTCATATTTGTATTCATATATTTTGTAAGCTATGAGTTGTGTTGTATTGTGCATCCTACAGTTGTATGTGAAGCTTTTCTGTTTAGTAAAGCATTGATACACTACAGAAGTCTAAAGCTTCCTTGGTTTTACCACAATAACTTAATAGATAGACGGAAAAAATTACAATAGGCAGCACTGATGGGCACAGATAGGCGGCACCGATGGGCACAGATAGGCGGCACTGATGGGAGGCACTTATGGGCACTGATGAGCAGGCACTGAAGGGCAGCACTGACTGGCATCACTAATGGAAACTGATTGGTGTCACTGATGGGTAATGATTGGTGGCACTGATTGGTGTCACTGATGGGTAATGATTGGTGGCACTGATTGGTGGCACTGATGGTACTAATTGGTGGCACCGATTGGTGTCACTGATAAGTAATAACTGGTAGCATTGATTGGTGTCACTGATGGTACTGATTGGTGGCACTGATGGGTAATCATTGGTGGCACTGACTGGTGTCACTGATGGTACTGATTGGTGTCACTGATGGGTAATGATTGGTGGCAATGATTGGTGTCACTGATAAGTAATAACTGGTGGCACTGATTGGTGGCACTCATGGTACTGATGGGTAATCATTGGTGGCACTGATGGGTAATCATTGGTGGTACTGATAGGTGGCACTGATGGGTAATGATTGGTGTCACTGATAAGTAATAACTGGTGGCACTGATTGGTGTCACTGATGGTACTGATTGGTGGCACTCATGGTACTGATTGGTGTCACTGATGGGTAATGATTGGTGGCACTGATTGGTGGCACTGATGGGTAATGATTGGTGGCACTGATTGGTGGCACTGATGGTACTGATTGGTGGCACTGATGGATAATGACTGGTGGCACTGATTGGTGGCACTGATGGGCATTGATTGGTGGCACTGGGAGCCTTACTGATGATCGGTGCCCTGACAACCTTTCCAGGTGCCCCCTGCGAGTATACACCGCTGATCGGCTCTCCTCACCACACACTCTGTCAGCATGAGGCGATGGGAGCCAATTACCTTCACTTCCACATTAACATGTGACCGGCCTATTAGGGATCTATTTATACAAATATTTGCTGTGAAAATACCTCCGCATTCGCACAGCTCGGAAGCATCGAACTTCATTTTTCTCGGCTCGTCGTGGTGTTTTACATCACCGCGTTTTGGACGGTGCGAATTTGGTCCGACAGTGCGTACGCAAGACAGCTTGAGCGGAATTCCGACGAAAAATTCCATCGGATTTTAGGCCATCGGAAATTCCGATCGCGTGTACGGGGCATTGGATGAAACATTGTGGTGATTACTTGCAACGACCCCTGTGTGTTGTAACTTTGTAGTCTTATCTTTTATCCATAAATGTGCATAGAAAGTATCTCAATCAGAATGAAACCCGCTATTGCAGGGGATGTTCATAATTTGGCTTCCAAATCTGTGCGGACTTTTGGGGAAAAGCAGTGATGCAATCACACAAAAGCAGAAAAGCAGTAAAAGTTTGACGTACGTAAAGAATTGAAACAAATCCGCCAAAATAAAGTTAAGAAACTGTTTTTCGAAATAGATTTTTATTATGTTGTTTTCCTCAGCAAATTACTCCATTTCATTCTGTTTTTATAAAAGACTCGAAAAAAAAAAAAAGCCAATTCCCTTTCCCATCATTGTGAAACATCGCCGCGGCGAGCTGGTTGGCAAAACAAATCAATGACTCCGCGAACGTGTCTGGGCTGTATCTGATCGGTGCGTGCAACAAATCAGCACATATGAGGCAGCCATGTTCTTCCCCGGCTATTGTCCGCCCAGCTGAGGCAGTTTTAGTGCAGAATAAATTGACAGTTGGCAGTAAATTGGCAGCCGTTTGTCTCGGATGGCAAAAGCATGATAGCGGAAAAAGTTCAGAACAAAAGTTGGTTTTGTAGTTTCGGTGGATGCCACGTTTTTATCATGAAGTTTATGTGAAAACAGATTAATGTGGCTTACTGGATTTTATAGGATTGCTGGTCAAGACATCCAGAAAAGGGTCGGGCTGTAGAGGCCAGTGCAGAAGTTCTCGTCCTTTCTTCAGATGCAGTGACTTTTAAAAGTACTGTATGCAAAATCTCCATCATATCGAAAGGTTTAGTAATTATGTCAGAGGTTCTGCAAACATGTCAGAGGTTCTCCCATCACATCAGACGTCCCCCAATTACATCAGAGGTCCCCCTTCACATCAGAGGCTCCCATTTTTTTTTTACAATATCAATATTGTTTTGGATAAATATGAAGTAAATAGCATTACACTGGCATAAGAAGAAACGATAGCTAACAAATAACAAGTATAATTTTAACAATTAGAATTTATAATGAATATATAGATGAATAAATAAATATGCATCTATCATCATTGAATAACAAAGTGTGAAAAAAAATACGCAGGCGGGGCAGTACACAGGTGCTCTTCTTACAATTCTCATTAAGCCATGGGACCGAACAGTATGACCTTTCTGAGCCTGCCCCCTCCCCCCGACCAATGTAGCTGGAGAGCAGAAAGTAATGAGTGAGGTGGAGGATTGCGAAAATTACCACTCCGGTGCAGAGCTCACTGAAAGTTGCCCTGACATGAGAGTGGCAGCCTTCCCATTTGTGCAGTTTTCTTCTCCTTTTGCTCTATGTAAGTGTCCAACAGTTCAGCCTAAGCACTGTGAACATACTGGTCCCTGGTCCCTGGTCCTGTCCCTCTGGTCTGCCCCCAGTGCCCTGTCCCTCTGGTCTGCCCCTAGTGCCCTGCCCCAATTTGTTAAAGTTGTTATTGGTAATATTTAATTTTGTAACTTGATTCTGCATAAAACATTTACCAGTGTCATTCCATGAGATAATCTACGAGTGCGTATTTACGGGTGCAATTAGGCGCAGGGCAGTGTATGAATTAGGTGGGGCAACTGGTGGCGAGTAACTCTTGAAGCCTGGCTAGTAGCTCAGGACTTGAAATTGTGAGCCCTGATGTAAAGAGTATGTAATTGAAATATTATAAATTAAAATATAATAGATATTGTAACGGAAGGGCACGTGGCACCCAGAAACACTTAGAAAGTATGAGATACTCCTGTGTCTCTAATAGGGGCATAGGGTGAATGAGAACCACACTATGGTCTGTGCTAGTCACATTTAGTGCGGTATATATTGTATATATATTGTGTGTTGGCTGTAGTGTACTATAAAGCTTGCTGTGGTAATTAAGTTTGCTACTGTGATGTAAATGAATCTAGGATGGCTCTTAAGACCTTGTCATTGTGTTGTGCTAATTGACACTGTATTGTGTGAAGGAGTCCTGTGATAAATGTGTATTGCAAGTTAACAGACAGTCTAAAGGTCTATTGAAGATACATGTGTATTGTGTGGCAGGTGAGAGGAGCCGGGATGTCTACCTTGAGGGGTCATGTCTCGGAGTCACCTTGTCTGGGTAAATGATTAGTTCATGTGCTCATGTAAATTATGTCAGAGCTGGTGCCAGAATGTCTACCAAAAAAGATGTGTATTGGGCTCATTGTGTGATAATGTGGGCGGAGTTGAGTCATTGTTCATTTTGGTTACTAACTGTATATAAGAGCCTGATTTTCTCATTAAAGAGTCTATTCGTTTTGAACCTCAAACATAGTTGTGTCTCGTTACTGGGGAAATTTGTATGTGTCGTGTTCACCGAATTGTGGAGTGTCGATAAGCTGTCTTGGGTTCGGAATGGAATATCTTAAACGGCGTTAACCCCTGTCCCATTTGGGGTTCCGTTACAGATATAATTATGTATATCCTTTTCCAAATAAATCTATAAAGTCAATGAATGTCAAAGAGTCAATTGGATGATAATTGTTTAAATATGGTTGAATTGTTAGAAATGAAGTGAGAGTCCATGTATATTTAAGGCAGCTCCTCCTCACCTCCACCCTCTAGCTCCAGAATGTTCTCCAACTTTCCAGACACCAGGGGAGCAGCCCCAAAAGCAGCTGGTCCTTCAGTCCACGCCGCCATGAACTTGGGGGCCCCATGGTGGCACTGAGAGTGATGGATACACAGGGGAGGCAGGCTGGCAGTGGTTCCATAGTGCTGGGGAGGCATCAATCTAGCAGATATATAATATGCACAGGACAGCTTCGTTACTTTATGTATATAGTATTTTCCACACTGTTTCTTTGCATTACAGAATAATTGTTCATGTAGTTAATGCAGAGCTCCACCCAATAGGGGAAGCTGCACTTGTCTGCCTCCTACCTACTTGATATCTGTTTACCTGCACTGTCTCCATTGTAGGGGCCCCAGAGCATTACTTTGCCCAGGGGCCCATGATGCTATTAAGATTGCTCTGCTCACAGTCACGTCAAAATAGCTGCCTAAGATACGTCAATACACTGCCAATGACGTGAACGTAACCTACGCACAGCCCTATTCACGTACTACGTAAACAAGGTAAAATACGATGGCTGTTCCCTGGTCCATACCTTTGAATGGGTTGTGCCTCTTATATGGGGAATAACTTTCCCCCGGATGTAAGCCTTACGCAAACCGCGTATCTTTTCCGCCTGGCACATCTACATTCGTGAATCGGCGTATCTTACTCATTTGCATATTTAACATGGGTATGCCGAATGCGTCCAGCATAACTATGCGTCCACGATACACCGGCGTAGGCAAGTCGGGCGGCTAAAGCCTTGTTTTATGACGTATCTAGCTTTGTGAATCGGCGCAGAGATGCGACGGTGCACATTTGAACTTACGACGGCGTATCTTTAGATACGTCGGCGTAAAAGTTACGTGAATCCGGGCCAACATGTTTGTTGTTGAAAGAAAAAAAAAATTACCTTTGCAAGCGCTTTAAGAGAAAAATATGATCCAAAACCATGAAACTTTTCCTATAAATGTAACAGCACAGTTTAAAAAAAAAGTATAAATATTTCATACTCTGGGGATATTTTATGCACTTTAGCTGAAGGAGCAGAGAGTCGCCCCCAGCTTGCTTGCAGCCTGTCCCTGCAAAGTGTTTTATCTGTTTTTAGTAACTTGATGGATCTCTCAGTCTTCCTCCCCATGCGGCTCAGATCTTTCCCCAATGCCTTTTCCTTTTTAAGACTTCATTACACGGGATAATTTATGTACGGCTAAAACGGCCCATCTCTTGTGGTTAGTTTTAAACCTGGACTCCAGGCGGAGATTTCTTAAAAAGATTAATGCAGTTATACATTTCTTAACTCAATTTATTTTTAAACACAGCTTGTGGAAGGCCCCCGAGTTTGTACTTGTATCTGTATTCCTGTGAGCAATAGGACTGGAAAGGAGCAAGGTCGGAATTTTGACCCACTCAGGATCTGTCTAGCTAGAAAAAGTGATGGGAAATGTCGGCAAAATGTATTTTGCTGCTGGCGAAATCTTTCTAAAGTAGAAACCTTAACCTTTGCTCATAAGCAGGGTAACATGTTTCTATAGGGTCCCAATTACTCTGTACAAGATCTTTTTTGCACACATCTAGTCTCTCTTGGAGATGTGACCAGGAAGAATGTTCTTGTTTGTCATTTTTCTGAGCTACCAAAAAAAAAAAAAACTTTTTTGGATCAATTTCGCCAGTTGGTATTTAAATTTACATGGGGAGAATTGGGTACAGTGGCATGGCGTAGGGGGTTGGGAAGGGGACGGTGGCCCCGAATGAAAATTTTAGGGGGTTGCAGAGCAGCATCTAGTGTGTAATGTGTATGTACGGTGTACCTCGCTGCGCTCCAGGCGCCATGTTCTGGCTCAGGGATAGGCAGCGACTGCTCGGTGATTGGATGAACGGGGTCATGTGCGGTGGCAGAGGCTGGGTTGCTCTGGGAGTCCAGCCTCTACCTCGCTGTGTGAGCTGCCGACATCGTCTTCTCCTCCTCCGCGCCGTACTGAGTCTACACTTTCCTTGTTGTGGCAACCAGTCTGGGACTGGCGCAGTGGCAACTGCTCTATTCCATAGCACATGTGATGAAATGACATCACCGGTGTCAGGTCATCTGAGGTCAGATGACAAGTGCACCCTGTTGGAGGCAGGGATGCGCTACGAGGTAGTGAACCCAATGGCAGACTGATGCCGAAGGACCACAGAATGAATATGGAGGAGAGGCTCACTGGGACACAAACAGGGATCCTACAGGAAGCTAACCAAAGATTCCCTAGGGCGTGGAGCCTAAGATCCAATTTGATATTCACCAGAGCCTCTAGTAGTGGGGATGGTCTTCACTGCAACTGGATCCAGGTCGTGGCCCCTGGAGTTCCCTAGGTCACGTTCTGTAGGGAGAGAGGGGAAGCAACCACTCAGGACACAAGGAATAGTGAAGGGTAAGCCAAGGTCGGGGCAACAAGCAGACAAGGATAACCAAGGGACAGGCCACAGGCAAACAGGAGAAGTTGTAGACTAGCCAAAGTCGGTACACAGAGATAACGTAGCACACGGCAAGCAGGAACACAAAGCTAACAAACAACGTTGATCAGCAAAGCAGAGCTGCAGTGCACTAGTTAATATAGAGTTCCTGAGATGGCCTGGGGTGGAGCCATACAGGGAGGAGAGATGATAAAAGGCAGCCAGATAGGAGTCAGGCCTCTAATGAACACATGGAGGAGAAGGTAAGCTTCCAGACAATATTGCATGTCCATGACAACCGGGGATTTTACAAGTGAACTGTGGTATGTTGGGTTGTCACCCTATGAGCTACTTGCTTCTCAAAAGTGTCCTGTTTTCACGGTACAAATCCTCTCTTTCGTTACACTAGTTGAATGCACCCCTGGCTTACATGCCGGTTCTTTGGAAACTACCCATCACTCCTCCTACTTTTTTTGTGGCTGTCTAAAATCGAATGTAGGACTATGTGTGCCGCTCAGGCTGTGAGGGGTTCCAGAATAGGGAAAGGGATGGTCGGCACTCAGGATGACATCCAAAATAGTATTCCTTTATTAAATACATGTACAGAGCTGAAAAACATCCTACGTGTTTCGGACGTTAGTCCTTAGTCGTGGTTGGAGGTGTCAGCAGCCTGAAGGTCTGAACACTGGGTGGAGCTTTTATGTGGGAAGGTTGCAGCACCCATACACTTGTTTTCCTGTGAAGGGTTCCCGTCCTGTGGCCACCGATGTGGGTGGCGGCCGGGAAGGAGCTCATCTTTGCTCCAAACGTCAACATGCAACAAAAGGGTATAGGCCATGAGCTGCATATCAAAGAAAGCCTGTTGTAGTAATGTGTGTGGCAGGCCATGCCCCCAACGTACTTTGCTCCCCCCTTGAAGCTTAATCACCTTCTGGGGAGCCCTGACCTTCTGCCAGATGCTAACCAATAGGGTTTAACCCAGTGTGTTCACGCATTGGCCGCTGATACTGGCACTAGACATGTGCAATTTGTTTTGTTCCAAATTAGTTTTTTAACGAATTTCGACAAATTCTTTCATTCTGAAAAATCCGAATTAGCAAAAACTGGTTTAACAATTTTTTTAGAATATTCGCAAATTTAAATATTCAAAAATGTGTAAATTCGTAAATTTAAAAATCCATAAATTCATAAATTTAATTTTTTTTAAAGTTTATTAAAATGTGAAAATTTGAAAATTTGTAAATTCAAAAAACCTGAAAATTTCAAAAGCCTGAAATAATAACTAACTATTAAATTATAGGTATTGGAATTTCCTTTTCAAATTTGGCTGTTAGTGTACGTAAGGAATACGATTTTATCCGAAGTTACAAATTATCCGAAATAACGAATGCCGCATCTAAACGAATGGAACATTACAAATTAATAATAATAAATAACAATAATAAAAACTTTTTTTTATTATTAATTTGGTTCCTGACCTGCCAGGCTGCGTGTTTGGATAAGGGTCTGGTATGGATTTTGGGGGTGACCTCACGTTGTTGTTTTTTTTAACATTTTGGACTTAAAATACATACCAGACCTAAAGGACTGGGAGGGAACCCCACACCATATTTTTCTTTTTCTTTTTTTCAATATCCAGGTGCCAGCAATTGTAACTGCTATTCAATCTAAAATGTGATTAGACTAATTTTATTTATTTATTATTATTATTATTATTATTATTATTATTATAATACAGGATTTATATAGCGCCAACAGTTTGCACAGCGATTTACAACACGAGGGCAGACAGTACAGTTTCAATAGGATACAATACATGAGGAATCAGACTGCCCTGCTCGTTAGAGCTTACAGTCTAGAAGGGAGGGTCAGGTGAAACAAAAGGCATACACGCTGGGGGAAATTACAATTTTGCTGCAGCAGGTTCTATACATAGTACAGATGTGCCACTTTACAGGCAGACTAAGGGAATCCCCCCAGCACTATATTTAAAGGAGTTTTTCATTTTTATTGTTGCACTTTAACCACTTCCCGACGGCCGTAAAACTATGTACGTCCGCAGGGTGGCTCTACTTCTCTGGGACGCCGTCTTTTTACGTAATCGGCTCCTCCAAGCCACTGGGGGGCGCACGAGAGCGCCTCCGGCGGCGCACGCGTGCCCGCCGCATCACTGTATTTCCGATGCGCGTGCCTGGCGGCCGCGATGTCCGCCAGGCACTCGCAATCGGCAGTTACAGGGACAAGATGTGGGTCTGTGTGTGTAAACACAGAGCTCCATGTCCTGTCAGGGAGAGAGGAGACCGATCTGTGTCTCTTGTACATAGGGACATAGATCAGTCACCTCCCCCAGTCACCCCGCTCCACCTACAGTTAGAACACTATGCAGGGTACACGTTTAACCCCTCCCTCACCCCTAGTGTTAACCCCTTCAATGCCAGTCACATTTATACAGTAATTAGTGCATATTTATAGCACTGATCACTGTATAAATGTGAATGGCGCCAGAAATGTGTCCGATGTGTCCACCATAATATCGCAGTCCCAATAAAAAATGCAGATCGCCACCATTACTAGTAAAAAAAAATAATAATAATTATGTCCCCTATTTTGTAAGCGCTATAACTTTTGCGCAAAACAGTCGCTTATTGTGATTTTTTTTTTTTTTGTACCAAAAATATGTAGAAGAATACGTATCGCCTAAACTGAGAATTATTATTTTTTTAAGTAAAAAATATTGATTTTTTTTTTTTTTTTTCAAAATTGTCGCTCTTTTTTTTGTTTATAGCGCCAAAAAAAACAAAACAGAGGTGATTAAATACCACCGAAAGAAAGCTCTATTTGTGGGGAAAAAAGGACATCAATTTTGTTTGGGAGCCACGTCGCACGACCGCGCAATTGTCAGTTAAAGCGACGCAGTGCCGGAAGCTGAAATTTCACCTGGTCAGGAGGGGGTGCCCAGTAAGCAAGTGGTTAAGCACCATTAAAATAACTGCTCCTGAAAAAACTGTTGTTTTTAAAAAAAAATATATATTTTTTTCTTTATCCGAACCCCCATAAATAACTTGCATGTAAGCCTTTAACCACTGGCTAGCCTCCATCATTATACTGCGGCAGGTCGGCTCATTCTCGTGGACCACCGTAGTTGTATGTCAGTCCCTTTAAGAGGAGATGCCGATGCTTGTGACCGGCGGTCGCAATGACAGCCAGCTGCGAGCGATCGCAGACACAAGAGGAAAAACAGAACCCACACATCCCTGTTCTAAAAAGGAGAGGAGATGCAGATTGTGAGTTCCTACAAGCTAGGAACCACAATCTGACATCTCCTATAGTGAGTTACATCCCCCAACAGCTAGAAGACACAATAGGGAATGCAATTAACCCCTTGATCTCCCCCTAGTGGTTAACCCTGCCAGTGACATTTACACTGTAATCAGTGCATTTTTATAGCACTAATCGCTGTATAAATGTCAATAGTCCCAAAAATGTGTCAAAAGTGTCCGGTATGTCCGCCATCCTGATAAAAATTGCAGATCGCTGCCATTACTGGTAAAATTATTTAACCACTTGCCGACCAGCATTCTACGACGGCACTTTCGACGCCACTAGGGGGCGCGTGCACCCGCGAATGCTCGTTACAGAGCGCGGAACGGGAGCTATGTGTGTAAACACATAGCTCTCGTTCCTGTCAGCGGGGGAAACGCTGACCTTATGTTCAAACAATGTATGAACAGAAGATCCGTGATTTCCCCTAGTGAGGCCACCCCCCCCCCACCCATACAGTTAGAACACACCCAGGAACACACTTAACCCCTTCCCTGCCCCCTAGTGTTAACCCCTTCACTGCCAATGGCATTTTTATAGTAATCCAATGCATTTTTATAGCATTGATCGCTAAAAAAATGCCAATGGTCCCAAAAATGTGTCAAAAGTGTCCGAAGTGTCCGCCATAAGGTCGCAGTACTGAAAAAAAAACGCTGATTGCCACCATTACAAGTAAAAAAAATAAAAATGCCATAAAACTACCCCCTATTTTGTAAACGCTATAACTTTTGCGCAAACCAATCAATAAATGCTAATTGCGTTTTACGAAAAATATGTAGAAGAATACGTATCGGCCTAAACTGAGGAAAAAATACGTTTTTTATATATTTTTGGGGGATATTTATTACAGAAAAAACTAAAAAATATTGCATTTTTTTTTAAATTGTCGCTCTATTTTTGTTTATAGCGCAAAAAATAAAAACCGCAGAGGTGATCAAATACCACCAAAAGAAAGCTCCGTTTGTGGGAAAAAAAAAGGACGCCAATTTTGTTTGGGAGCCACGTCACACGACTGCACAATTGTCAGTTAAAGCGACGCAGTTCCGAATCACAAAAAGTGCTCTGGTCTTTGGACAGCAATATGGTCCGGGGCTAAAGTGGTTAAAATAAATAAAAGTGCCATAAATCTATTCCCTATTTTGTAGACGCTATAACTTTTGAACAAACCAATCAATACAGTTGAGCCTGGGATTACGAGTATATTCCGTTCCAGGAGAATGCTCATAATCCAAAGTACTCGCATATCAAAGCAAGTTTACCCATTGAAGTCAATGGAAACAAAACTAATTTGTTCTGCATTGGCTTCAATGGGATGCAATACCGAATGCAGCCAGAGGTGGGAGGGGCGCCAGAGAGTACGGAAAAAGGCACCCCTGTACCTCAAGACAAATGAGGTACTGCAGGCCAATGTTCGGCTTTTCTCGGCTCCTGCGCCCCCGTACCTCAGGCCAAATAATGTACTGCAGGCCTATTTATCTTGAATTCTGCTCGTCTTGCGAGTCAAACCAAGTCGGAATAAAAAAAAAAAAAAAAGGTGCTCGCAAAGCAAAACGCTCTGAAACCAAATTACTCTTAAACCGAAGTTCCGCTGTACACGCTTTTTGCGATTTTTATTACCAACAATATGTAGAAGAATACATACCGGCCTAAACTGAGGAAAAAAATAGCTTTTTAAAAAAATAAAAATACATTGGGGATATTTATTACAGCAAAAAGTCCAAAATATTGTGTTTTTTTTAAAAATGTACGCTCTTTTTCTGATTATAGCGCAAAAAATAGAAAAAGCAGAGGTGATCAAATACCACCAAAAGAAAGCTCTATTTGTGGGGAAAAAAGGACGCCGATTTTGTTTGGGTACAACGTCGCACGACCGCGCAATTGTCAGTTAAAGCGACGCAGTGCCGAATCGCAAAAACCGGCCCAGTCATTGGTCAGCCAAATGAAGTGGTTTAGTGTAGAGCAATTATTTTTATTTTTTTTTATTTTTCAAGCTTCTCACAGCTGTCTATCTTCAGTTACAGGACGCAGATGTTTCTGTTTCCATTTTTCCAATATTTAAAAAAAAAGAAAAATAATACATCGATGAATAAAAATACATCGCATAGATCTCACTTCTTCCAAGAACAGCAGTGAAATTTGGTGTCATTTCGGCTCCTATTGGCCCTAAACGCATGAATGGTTTAATGTACCGGAGCGCATGAAATGAGATATTTGTTGGAATCTCCGGCGCAATGTAAAATCCTTATTAAAACTTTATTTTCAGGCTCGGGCTGACACCTGATCTCACAAAAAGAAAATGAGATGAAATATTATTGCCGCTTGGAAAACTAGCCAGAGAGTCGCTCTCGGTATCTGGGAGGGGTTCATTTTATTTTATTTTTTTCAGGAGAGGAAGTTATAAATATACATGGAGGAAGGATTCTAAATACAGGGATAAAAAAATCAGAGAGAGTCTAATACTCAGTGGCAAAACGGACGCAGGACATATTTAATATGTATGGAAATTTGTATATTAACCACTTGCTTACTGGGCAGTTTTACCCCCTCCCGTCCCAGGTACATTTTTTAGCTTTCAGCGCTGTCACACCATTTTTAATGACAATTGCAAGGTCATGCAACACAGTACTTAAATGAAATTTTTATATATATTTTTTTTTGCACAAATAGAGCTTTCTTTTGGTGGTATTTAACAAACTTAAACCCCGGGCAATTTTGCTGGTCAAAGACCAGGCCAATTTTTGCGGTTCGGCACTGCGCCGCTTTAACGGACAATTGGGCGGTCGTGCGACGTGGCTCCTTTTTTTTCCCACAAATAGAGCTTTCTTTTGGTGGTATTTGATCACCTCTACGGTTTTTATTTTTTGCGCTATGAACAAAAATAGAGCGACAATTTAAAAAAAGAAATAACATTTTTTATTTTTTACTATTATAAATATCCACAAAAAAATCTATAAAAAAAGATTTTTTTCCCCTCAGTTTAGGCCGATACGTATTCTTCTACATATTTTTGGTAAAAATAAATCGCAAGAAGCATCATCAATGCCGCTTCTTAAAGGGGACATATATATACGTCCTTTTGCCTGCCCGTGCCATGCTGCAGACGTATATATCCCACCCGGGCCAATTCTGGCACTTTGCGACCAAAATGTAAAAATCATTATTTTTTTTTTCTAGAAAACGACTCTGAACATTATACAGTGGAAGCTTGGTTTATGAGTAACGCGGTTAACGAGCATTTTGAAAGATGAGCAACTTTTTTTTATTCTGACTTCAGATTAATGGGGTGTGCAGTACTGCATTTGGCCTGAGGTGCGGGGGCACCGGAGCCGAGCGAGGCGATAGGAGCTGTTCAGAAATACTCAATTTCCACGTGTTTACAAGCCTCTCCGAGGATTTCCGAGGTCAGCTGAGCTGTCCCCCATCATTTCCGAGGCTCTCTGGCACCCCCCACCTCTGGCCACAAGCTGTATTGCATGCCATAGAAGTCATTGCGGAATTAATTATTTTAGTTTCCATTGACTTCTACGGGGAAATTCGCTTTGATATGCGAGTGCTTTGGATTACGAGAATTCTCCTGGAACAGATTATGCTCGTAATCCGAGGTTCCGCTGTATATGGTTTTTTTTTCAGCGAAGACAAAATGGCGGTCGTTGCCACTTTTTATGTCACGCTGTATTTGCGCAGCAATTTTTCAGAAGCATTTTTTTTTAGGGGAAAATTAAAAAAATAATAAAAAAAAACAGTAAAGTTAGCCCAATTTTTTTTGTATAATGTAAAAGATGATTTTACGCCGAGTAAATTGATACCTAACATGTCCGCTTTAAATTGCTCACACTCATTGAATGGCGCCAAACTTTGGTACTTAAAAATCTCCATAGGCGACAATTGATTTTTTTTTTATTTTTACAGGTTACATGTTTAGAATTGTTGCTTTTGCTCGAACAAACGTGGCGATACCTCACATGTATATTTTGAATGCCGTTTACAAATGTGAGCACAACGTAAGTCTTTGTTCGCCTCTGCGCCTCTGTGCGCGAACACGCAGGGACGGGGTGATCTTTTATTATTCTTTATTTTACATTTATTTTTTATTTTTACACTTTCTTTAAAAAAAAAAAAATGTATATATCACTTGTAATAGGAATAGTGTGTGACGGGTCCTCTTTATGGAGAGATGCAGGGTGGTCAATAAGACTTCACATCTCTCCTCCAGGCTGGAAAGACTATGATAAAAAAAAAAAAAAAAAATAAACTCTCGTATGCCGCGTACACACGGTCGGAAATTCCGCCAGCAAAATTCCGATGTGAGCTTTTGGTCGGAAATCCCGACCGTGTGTAGGCCCCATCGGACTTTTGCTGGCAGAATTTCTGCCGGCAAAAGATTGAGAGATGGTTCTCTATTTTTTCTGAAAAATTGCCTGTAGCAATTCCGCCGCGCAAAATTCCGACGCATGCTCAGAAACAATTTGACGCATGCTGGGAAGCATTGAACTACATTTTCTCAGCTTGTCGTAGTGTTGTACGTCACCGCACGTTGAAAGTTCAGAGAACTTTTGTGTAATCGTAATCCAAGGTTCCACTGTACTTGCAAAAAAACTTGTTGGATAATAAAAAGAAATATATTAAAAAAAAAGTGGAGGTGAAGTCTATTTCCTTGTAACTAAACGCAGGGCCGATCCTCGGGTAACAGACGCTTGGGTGCAGAAATTATTTAGGCTCCCCCACATGGGCGTGGTCATCTTACTAACTCCTCCCCATTATAAAAGTTTTTATGGCAACGGGGCTGGGCACAGCCGCTGAGGGAGCTCAGCTCTCGATTATCAGTACCTAGGTGGGCGGGGCGATGGGCGGATCCCCCCTCCACTCGTTTCTCTCTATGCTCTCCTGTGCTATGTGTGCTGGGCAACAGAGAAAGCTCCCAGCTGCTGTGTGCTGCTGCATGTGAGCCCCTTGCAATGCCACTGTGTGCATGACACAGACAAGGCCAAGGAAAGGAGGAGGGCTTCAGCGTCCCCAACTCTGCGGCGCCTGGGTGCAGTACACACAGCCACTGACGATCCTAGGGTCACATGCCCCTGGGTGCAGAAATATTTCTGACGCCCCACATGGGCGTGGTCATTTTACTAACTCCTCACCATTTACCGCCAATTCCCCAGCACTGTCAGCGTGAAAGGGTGCAGTAATGGGCAGGGGCTGTGTATCCTATGCAATCTATCATGCCATAAAACATCTAGAGCAGGGGCAGCCCAGAGAACATGTAAAGGGATGCTGGGGGTGCTATCGTCCTGCACACAGCACACTGAACACTGTGACTCACCTCGGTTCTATCTCTGTGCAGCCCGAGATAGAGATGGGAGGGGGAGGCATTCCAACTGGAGTTGGTGGAGACAGTGCGGGATCCCAGAGTCCCAGTGTGAGGAATTCATTCCTGCACATCAGCACTCAGCAGCCACTGAAAACTAGAACCCTCTGGAAGGTCAGGAAGAGGAGCGGCCCGAACCCCGAGCACTGCCAGGCTGGACTGCTGCCCTATGCTCACACATCAGTTCTGGACGGACACACACCTATGCTCAGAAAACTAGTTCTGGACGGACACAAAAAAGGAGGGAAGGAGGAAGTGAAGAATTCTGGCACTTCAGCGCCCTTACCTTTGAAGGCGCCTGGGTGCACCCTGTGCACCCTGCCTAGGATCGGCCCTGCACACAGCGCACCTGCCTAGGATCAGCCCTGAATAAACCGGGAATGCATGTTCTGCATGTCCCAAGCTCCCCCAACACCCCTGAAGGCGCCTGGGTGCAAAGCACCCTGTGCACCCTGCCTAGGATCGGCCCTGACTGAACCGGCGATGCATGTTCTGCATGTCCCAAGCTGCTCCCACACCTCTGAAGGCGCCAGGGTGCAAAGCACCCTGTGCACCCTGCCTAGGATCGGCCCTGACTAAACCTGTGATGCATGTTCTGCATGTCCCAAGCTGCTCCCACACCTCTGAAGGCGCCTGGGTGCAAAGCACCCTGTGCACCCTGCCTAGGATCGGCCCTGACTAAACCTGTGATGCATGTTTTGCATGTCCCAAGCTCCCCCCACACCTCTGAAGCGCCTGGGTGCAAAGCACTCGGTGCACCCTGCCTAGGATCGGCCCTGACTGAACCGGCGATGCATGTTCTGCATGTCCCAAGCTCCTCCCACACCTCTGAAGGCGCCTGGGTGCAAAGCACCCTAGGCACCCTGCCTAGGATCGGCCCTGACTAAACCTGCGATGCATGTTCTGCACATCCCAAGCTCCTCCCACACCTCTGAAGGCGCCTGGGTGCAAAGCACCCTGTGCACCCTGCCTAGGATCGGCCCTGACTGAACCGGCGATGCATGTTCTGCATGTCCCAAGCTCCCCCCACACCTCTGAAGGCTCCTGGGTGAAAAGCACCCTGTGCACCCTGCCTAGGATCGGCCCTGACTAAACCTGCGATGCATGTTCTGCATATCCCAAGCTCCTCCCACACCTCTGAAGGCGCCTGGGTGCAAAGCACCCTGTGCACCCTGCCTAGGATCGGCCCTGACTGAACCGGCGATGCATGTTCTGCATGTCCCAAGCTCCCCCCACACCTCTGAAGGCGCCTGGGTGCAAAGCACCCTGTGCACCCTGCCTAGGATCGGCCCTGACTAAAACTGCGATGCATGTTCTGCATATCCCAAGCTCCTCCCACACCTCTGAAGGCGCCTGGGTGCAAAGCACCCTGTGCACCCTGTATAGGATCGGCCCTGACTGAACCGGCGATGCATGTTCTGCATGTCCCAAGCTCCTCCCACACCTCTGAAGGCGCCGGGGTGCAAAGCACCCTGTGCACCCTGCCTAGGATCGGCCCTGACTGAACCGGCGATGCATGTTCTGCATGTCCCAAGCTCCCCCCACACCTCTGAAGGCTCCTGGGTGCAAAGCACCCTGTGCACCCTGCCTAGGATCGGCCCTGACTAAACCTGCGATGCATGTTCTGCATATCCCAAGCTCCTCCCACACCTCTGAAGGCGCCTGGGTGCAAAGCACCCTGTGCACCCTGCCTAGGATCGGCCCTGACTGAACCGGCGATGCATGTTCTGCATGTCCCAAGCTCCTCCCACCCCTCTGAAGGTGCCTGGGTGCAAAGCACCCTGTGCACCCTGCCTAGGATCGGCCCTGACTGAACCGGCGATGCATGTTCTGCATGTCCCAAGCTCCCCCCACACCTCTGAAGGCACCTGGGTGCAAAGCGCCCTGTGCACCCTGCCTAGGATCGGCCCTGACTAAACCTGCGATGCATGTTCTGCATATCCCAAGCTCCTCCCACACCTCTGAAGGTGCCTGGGTGCAAAGCACCCTGTGCACCCTGTATAGGATCGGCCCTGACTGAACCGGCGATGCATGTTCTGCATGTCCCAAGCTCCCCCCCACACCTCTGAAGGCGCCTGGGTGCAAAGCACCCTGTACACCCTGCCTAGGATCAGCCCTGACTGAACCGGCGATGCATGTCTGCATGTCCCAAGCTCCCCCCACACCTTGCTGCAATCTAGGAATGCGATAGGTGACTTTGCTGACCTATCGCAAGGCTCAGATGCTAAGAAAGGGTGAGGCTTTACAATATCCATGCAAGCTCTAGTTGCAGTGGCTTCACAGGTACTCTTTAAATATGTTCCCCTCTGGTGGAGCTCGCCATCTTCCAGGGCGCGGTGTCAGAGGTTTACGCTCCGATATAAATTCTGCAGCTTGACTTAAATGATGTATTGAAGTGTTTTCCTCAAAGGTTCCGGGGGAAGCAAAGAAAATCCATTTGGCAGACTTTTTTGAAGACTTGATAAAAGACTTAATACTAAATTCAATGCAGTGAATTTGGTATATTTTCCTGTTCATCTGGAAGAAAAGCACATTACATTAACACTTTGGACAGAGAATATCGACAACATTTCTTGGCTTTTTCCAGAAATCAATACGGCTGACTATAAGGAATGAGTTACTTAAAACTGACTGTTTGTACTCAGGGGCAATGAAGAAAAACTTTGAGATGTAAAGACACTGAGGCATGACCGGCAGGGAGAGAAGGACCAAGGAGCCGAGGAAGTACTCTGTTTTCTGGAAATATACCCAAAACAGGAGGCAGGGCCGATCCTACACGGGGTGCAGTGGGTGCCCCGCACCCAGCGCTGTCATCCGCGAGGCGCCGAGCGAGCCGCCAAGATTTTTTTATTTTTTTTATCCGAGCTGCTGAGCCGCCGAAGTAATACGAGAGCCGAGCGGGATGTGACGACGTGACGTCACACGGCCGCCCCAGCATCCACAGCGCGCCGCCTCTGCGGCTGGAGATTTAGCTCCGCTCGGCTCCACCCACCGTGACCTCTGCCGCTGCCATCTTTAGACAGCGTGGCGGAGCGAGCGCCAAGCGGAGCAACAGCTGCGCTGCCGCCTGATTCACCTAAGATTGAGCGCCTCTGCCTCAGCCTGCCATGTACTAATGGGGGGTTTGTCCTGGGTGGGTCTGACCGTCTGCACTAATGGGGTGGTTTGTCATGGGGGGGTCCGTACTAATGGGGGATTTGTCCTGGGTGGGTCTGCACTAATGGGGGGTTTGTCATGGGGGGGATCTGTACTAATGGGGTGGTTTATCATGGGGGGGTCTGTACTAATGAGGGGTTTGTCATGGGGGGTTTATCCTGGGTGGGTCTGCACTAATGGGGTGGTTTGTCATGGGGGGGTCTGTACTAATGGGGGGTTTGTCCTGGGGGGGTCTGCACTAATGGGGTGGTTTGTCATGGGGGGTTTATCCTGGGTGGGTCTGCACTAATGGGGTGGTTTGTCATGGGGGGGGGGGGTCTGTACTAATGGGGGGTTTGTCCTGGGTGGGTCTGCACTAATGGGGTGGTTTGTCATGGGGGGGTGGTCTGTACTATCCTGGGTGGGTCTGCACTAATAGGGTGTTTTGTCATGGGGGGTCTGCACTAATGGGGTGGTTTGTCATGGGGGGATCTGTACTAATGGGGGGTTTGTCCTGGGTGGGTCTGCACTAATGGGGTGGTTTGTCATGGGGGGTTTATCCTGGGTGGGTCTGCACTAATGGGGTGGTTTGTCATGGGGGGGTCTGTACTAATGGGGGGTTTGTCCTGGGTGGGTCTGCACTAATGGGGTGGTTTGTCATGGGGGGTGGTCTGTACTAATGGGGGGTTTGTCCTGGGTGGGTCTGCACTAATGGGGTGGTTTGTCATGGGGGGGGTCTGTACTAATGGGGGGTTTGTCCTGGGTGGGTCTGCACTAATGGGGTGGTTTGTCATGGGGGGTCTGTACTAATGGGGGGTTTGTCCTGGGTGGTTCTGCACTAATGGGGTGGTTTGTCATGGGGGGTCTGTACTAATGGGGGGTTTGTTCTGGTTGGGTCTGTACTAATGGGGGGTTTATCCTGGGGGGGTCGGTACTAATTGTGGCGTTTGTCCTGGGGGTCTGTACTAATGGGGGGTTTGTCCCTGGGGGGGGGGGTCTGAACTAATGGGGGGGGGGGTTTGTTCTGGAGTCTGTTCTAATGGGGAGTTTGTCCTGGTTGGGTCTGTACTAATGGAGGGGTGGTTTGTCCTGGGGGTCTGTACTACTGGAGGGGGGTTGTCCGGGGGGGTCTGCACTACTGGGGAGGTTGTCCTGAGGGAGGTCTGTAGTAATGGAGGGGGGTTTGTCCTGAGGGAGGTCTGTAGTAATGGAGGGGGGTTTGTCCTGGGGGGAGTCTGTACTAATGGGGGGGTTTGTCCTGGGGGAGTCTGTACTAATGGGGGGGTTTGTCCTTGGAGAGTCTGTACTAATGGGGGGTTTGTACTAATGGAGGGGGATTGGTTTGTCCTGGGGGTCTGTACTAATGGGGGGGTTGTTCTGGGGCAGTCTTTACTACTGGAAGGGGGTCTGTACTAATGGGGGGTGTTTTGTCCTGGGGGTCTGTACTAATGGAGGGGGTGGTTAGTCCTGAGGGGGTCTGTACTAATAGAGGAGGGTCTGTACTAATGAAGGGGGTCTGTACTAATTGAGGGGGGATGGTTTGTTCTGGGGGGGTCTGTACTAATGGGGGGTGGTTTGTCCTGGGGGGTCTGTACTGAGGGAGGGGGTTTATACTTAGTTAGGAGTCTGCACTGACAGAGGGGGTCTATACTTAGTGGAGGGAGTCTGTACTGAGGGGCGACTATAGGTGGAGGAAGGGGGTGACACCATGTTTCACCTCAACTGGTGACAACAACCCTAGTGACGCCACTGCAGCTGCGGGCTCTTCATTCCTCCTTCCACTCCCTCTCCTCCTTCTCTTCACGCGCAATGCTGTACTAGTGAGCGATGCTTGCCAGCACAGCCACCCTTTATGTTTTTTCCCTGCCTTCATATTGGCCAGGGAAGAAATAGAATAGAAAAAGGAGCAGAGAAGAGGATTGTGGGACTTGTAGTTCGAGGACTGACAGCCCCACTGTAACAAAGAAACTGCAGCCCACATGGCATGTTCAGCTGAATGGGAGAGAGAGCCAGGACCCCAGGAAAGCTTTCAGGGAAGTGCACCCAGGACTCCCGAGGGAGAGGACACCATCAGAGAGAGAACCCCGCTGCCGTGCGCCACCAGAGGGAAAGCCACACAGCCTAGTGCCATCCCTGGCGGAGAAAGGAAGAGTCATTGCCAGAATACAGATATGGGCTCTACCTAGCGGAGTATCCATGGGAAATTCAGAGTGAGCCGACTCCTGATCAGAGGAACCGTTGTTGCTGTATCGCTGGGTCAGGTGAGAGCTGATCGGCCATTATCTACTTATGTCAATAGGAACTGCAGTCTCTGACCATCTCCTGTATTATATCTGCAGTCTCTGACCATCTCCTGTATTATTTCTCCAGTCCCTGACCGTCTCCTGTAGTATGTCTACAGTCTCTGACCATCTCCTGTATTATATCTCCAGTCACTGACTGTCTTCTGTAATATGTCTACACTCTCTGACCATCTCCTGTACTACAATTGCAGTCTCTGACCATCTCTTGTATCATGTCTGCAGTCTCTGACCATCTCCTGTACTATGATTGCAGTCTCTGACCATCTCTTGTATCATGTCTGCAGTCTCTGACCATCTCCTGTATTATATCTCCAGTCACTGACTGTCTCCTTTAATATGTCTACACTCTCTGACCATCTCCTTTACTATAATTGCAGTCTCTGACCATCTCTTGTATCATGTCTGCAGTCTCTGACCATCTCCTGTATTATATCTCCAGTCACTGACTGTCTCCTTTAATATGTCTACACTCTCTGACCATCTCCTTTACTATAATTGCAGTCTCTGACCATCTCTTGTATCATGTCCGCAGTCTCTGACCATCTCCTGTATTATATCTCCAGTCACTGATTGTCTCCTTTAATATGTCTACACTCTCTGACCATCTCCTTTACTATAATTGCAGTCTCTGACCATCTCTTGTATCATGTCCGCAGTCTCTGACCATCTCCTGTATTATATCTCCAGTCACTGACTGTCTTCTTTTAATATGTCTACACTCTCTGACCATCTCCTTTACTATAATTGCAGTCTCTGACCATCTCTTGTATCATGTCTACAGTCTGACCATCTCCTGTATTATGTTTTGGGGCACATTCTAACAGTATCAGAGAGGTTCCCCTCCAGGTCTGATTAGTGTATGCTCTTCCAGTATTTTCTTTATTTTTAAAAGATCATGGGAGGATCCCAGGGCAACAAATACTTCTTAGAGGAGCATCTCTGTGTTTGAGCCATTGCCATAGAAACATTTGCAAAGGGGAGGAGTTGATAAGATGACCACGCCCCCTTTGTGGGGGCGCCAGAAATATTTCTGCACCCAGGCGCCTGTGACCCTAGGATCGGCCCTGACAGGAGGTGTAAGGGGATAGACAGTGCCTTGAAAAAGTCAACCCTTCCACATTTTGTCATGTTTCAACCTAAAACGTAAATGTATTTTATTGGGATTTTATATGATAGACCAACACAAAGTGGCGCATAATTGTGAAGTGGAAGGAAAATGATAAATGGTGTTACATTTTTTTTACAAATAACGATCTGAAAAAATAGAAAAATAGCTGCACAAATACCATGTGACATACAAATGACCACCATTTTATTCCCTAGGGTCTCTGCTAAAATATGTATAATATTTTAGCAGAGGAAAAAGAAAAAAATGATGGGTTTTACATGTAGGAGAAGTGCCAAAATTGGCCCGGATGGGAAGTGGTTAATGTGATATAATAAATTCTTGTTTTTGCATATTTAATTCTTGTAATTTCCTCATTTGGTCTGCCCATTTAAAGTCCCCCCCTTTATTTCCCTGTGGATTTTGGAGTATCCCCTCCTCTGTTTTGGATTTGGGTAGGGAGTGGAACCAAGGGAAGGGTACTCAGATGTGGGTAGGAAGTGGAATCAAGGGACGGTACACAGAAAGTGGGTAGGGAGTGGAACCAAGGGAGGGTACTCGGATGTGGGTAGGGAGTGGAACCAAGGCATGGTACTCAGTGGAACCAAGGGACAGTACTGAGAGGTTGGGTAGGGAGTGAAACCAAGGGACGGTACTCGGAGGTGGGCAGGGAGTGGAACCAAAGGGTGGTACTCAGAGGTGGCTAGGGAGTGGAACCAAGGAATGGTACTCAGAGGTTGGTAGGGAGTGGAACCAAGGGACGGTACTCAGAGGTCGGTAAGGTGTGGAACCAAGAAATGGTGCTCGGAGGTGGATAGAGAGTGGAACCAAGAGACGATACTCGGAGGTGGGTAGGGAGTGGAACCAATGGACATTACTCGGAGGTGGGTAGGGAGTGGAACCAAGGGACGGTACTCGGAGGTGGCTATGGGATGGAACCAAGGGATGGTACTCAGAGGTGGGTAGGGAGTGGAACCAAGGGATGGTACTCAGAGGTGGGTAGGAAGTCGAAACCAAGTGACAGTTTTAGGATGTGGGTAGGGAGTTGAAACAAGGGATGGTACTCGGAGGTGGGTAGTGAGTGGAACCAAGGGACGGTACTCAGAGGTGGGTAGGGAGTGGAACCAAGGGGCGGTACTCGGAGGTGGCTATGGGATGGGACCAAGGGACGATACTCAGAGGTGGGTAGGAGTGGAAACAAGGGACGTGTTACCCATTTATAATGTTTAAGATTTATTATCTCAAAGATATGATGTAGGTAAATGAAAGTTCTTTGACCAAAAGTGAAAGTTCCAATTTAAAGCGGAGGTCCAGTAAAAAAATAAAAGCCAGCATCTACACATACTGCAGCTGCTGGCTTTTAATAAATTAATAAATAAAACGCTTACTTGTCCTGCCGTCCCTCGATGTTGGCACGGCAGCTGATGTTTCGCCATTGCGGGTAAGGGAACCTGGCAGTGTAGCCTTTAGGCTTCACACCGGGAACCCTACTGCGCATTCGCGAGGTCCCGCTCCTCTCTCCTTTTAGCCCGGCGGCCAGGGGAGGAGGAGGAGGAAGCCCCCAGATGACATCACTGCCGCGTCACCGCCATGGCCGGACTCCCCATAAGTAGGAAACGATACCTGTCCAAGACAAGTATCATGTCCCCCCTCCCCCCGAAAGGTGCCAATTGTGGCACCGGAGGGGGAGGAGGAATCCGATAAACGGAAGTTACACTTTAGGGAGGAGCTTCGCTTTAATAACATTTATTAGGAAGTAGTTGATAGCATCTATATATAGTCTTACACCAAAGGAGGAAATAGTGGGTTAAAATACAAAAAATTACATGGAGGAATACAGAGTATATTCCTTAAAACATTAATCTACAAACATATTCAGTTACAAGTAAAACAGACCTTTTCCATAATTACCCTGTAGTTCCATTCTGATGGCTGCCTTCCCATAAAGAGAGATTTCCCTCCCATCTCGTCAGTGTATTTCCCTGCATGCTGATGCCTTATTGGTTGGCATAGCTTGGCTCTTGATTGGAGGGCTTACTACATTTCCAATTCCTATACTTTGCACAAGTCAGCCCCCTTTAATACAATCCTTGTGACTATTCTGGGCAGGAAATGTTATTGATTTTTCTCGGGAAGTTAAGTATTAATTACGGGTTGGCCCCTCTTCATTGCATATCCCATCATAGGCTCCTTTGAAGTGAGTATGTGTAAAACAATGAGGTTTGGATCTCCATTGTTTGTATACACAAGCCTAGGCACCGTTTTCTCTTCTTAGCCTAACCTTCTTGGTGGCTCTGTTACATAGATACAAAGCTAGTTTATATATATTCATAGTTACAATATTTTAGAGCTATTAACAGAGATTTCACATAAACTCATAAGGCAACAGATGGTACTCGGAGGTGGGTAGGGAGTGGAACCAAGGGATGGTACTCGGTTGTGGGTAGGTAGTGGAACCAAGGGACGGTACTCAGAGTTGAGTAGGGAGTGGAACCAAAGGACAGTACCCAGAGGTGGGTAGGGAGTGGTACCAAGGGATGGTACTCGGTTGTGGGTAGGGAGTGGAACCAAGGGACGGTACTCAGAGTTGGGTAGGGATTGGAACCAAGGGACAGTACTCAGTAGTGGGTAGGGGGTGGAACCAAGGAGCGGTACTCAGAAGTGGGTAGGGAATGGAACCAAGGGATGGTACTCAGAGGTGGGTAGGGAGTGGAACCAAGAGACAGTACTCAGTGGTGGGTAGGGGGTGAAACCAAGGGGCAGTACTCAGAGTTGGGTAGGGAGAGGAACCAAAGGATGGTACTCAGAGTTGGCTATGGGATGGAACCAAGGGGTGGTACTTGGAGGTGGGTAGGGAGTGGAACCAAGGCACGGTACTCAGATGTGGGTAGGGGGCACAGATAAGGGGGAGTACATGCATGTATTCCATGAGAAAGAGAAGCCCTGTAAATACAACATAACTCTGTAACAATATCCCTACCTGTAATTCTTCTTTAAATACTAAAGCATTCATATGATAAGAGACTGACTTCTTAATAAATGGATTTAAAGGATAATGCATCATTGAATAAAAATCCCATCAAGACCGAGATTTATAGTGTCAGATCACGGGAATAAAATGTCGATGGGAACATGCGCCTAGGACAGGACAGCTGCATCCGAGTCACGGAAGCCATCTATTCCCATCAAACCGTGCTGAAGAGAAGTCCCCAGGAGGAGATTTAAACTCTCCCAAGGAAGCCCCGAGCAATTTTCAACAGCTGCGGTTTTCAAGACACTCCATTTAATGCCGACTTCAAGTTCATTCACACGACTTAATGACTTTCTTACACCCAGCATCTGTCCTCCATACACTCTACAGCACCAGTCACGGCTAATGTTGCCGACCATATTGTAATGGCATCAGATGGAAGTTCTTAATTTTGTCTCTGCGAAAAGTCACTTTGTTAACAATGTAGGATGAGGATATTTATTACTGTGTGGGGCCTATTTATAAAGGATTTGTTATGTAATACACAAAGCAAATGTTTTTGGGAAGTTCATTGGATAGCAGTGGTGGCCCATACATACGGGGCACAGGGGGGGCGCCCCCTAATCTATGCACCTGATCTACATGCAGGGCGTCGGACGCATTTATTCCAATGGGTTTCTTTTTTTTTAGAAGCACATGATGAGAGCCTGCGGTTTTAATTGACCTAAAAAAAGGGTGGGCTCGGGGCGCAGAGCACTGTGCCCTGATCCCACCCAGGTGTGGGACATTAGCATATTAATATTTGCTATTGTCTTCCTGATTCTCCTCCAGGCCAATCATGAAGCAGGTCCTGAGACCCATCACCCAATTGGCCGAGAGGAGAAGCAATCCTATTGCCCGCCAAGGAGGAGTGGCAGCAAGTGGATTGCCGCCACCCCCAAATGTATACAGGGTGACGGGTCCTGAAACCCAATTGGGTGACGGGTCCTGATTGACGGGTCCTGGATCCCAATTGGGTAGTCGATTGGGTGATGGGTCCTGAGACCCATCACCCAATTGGCTGAGAGGAGAAGCGATCCTATTGCCTGCCAAGGAGGAGGAAGGAGGAGATGCAAGGGAACCTGCCATGAAGCGAAGGAGAAGACCCAGGGTGAAGTCATTGCCCGCGACCTAGATGGGGTAAATGCGACTGATCTGGGGGCTGGGGTGGCAGCGGGTGGATTGTTTGCTGCTGCCCCCTAAATGTATACAGGGTGACGGGTCCTGAGACCCAATTGGGTGATGGGTCCTGAGTGATGGGTCCTGGGTCCCAATTGGCTGAGAGGAGAAGCAATCCTATTTCCCGCCAAGGAGGAGTGGCAGCGGTGGATTGTTTGCCACTGCTCCCCAAATGTATATGGGGTGATGGGTCCTGAGACCCAATTGGGTGACGGGTCCTGAGTGATGGGTCCTGTGTCCCAATTGGCCGAGAGGAGAAGCAATCCTATTGTCTGCCAAGGAGGAGGAAGGAGGAGATGCAAGGGAAGCTGCCGTGAAGCGAAGGAGAAAACCCAGGGTGAAGTCGTTGCCCACTGCCCGCGACCTAGATGGGGAAAGTGCGACCGATCGGGGGTCTGGGGTGGCGGCGGGTGGTTTGTTTTCCACCGCCCCCCAAATGTATACCACCAGCCACTAAAGTTCCTCTCTACTTAATATAAGTAGTTCTTGCAAGTCCTAGTGGTATACACAGAGAGTATATAAAAAACATTCTCACAAGTGACACAAACGAGATAATGATGTTAGAAACTTGTAAACATAAAATTTACATTAATAATTAGAGGTAGAGTAATTGCATCTGTATACAGGAGATGAACCGGAATGCTGTCAGATCAGGACTGTCTAGGGTTTGATTACTGCCCCCTAGCTACAATTTCTGCTGCAGGTCAGGAGAAGTGTGGGGGAGGAGATAGGGGCGGGTAATCAACCCCTGTACAGACCAATCTGAGTGTGTTCTGTCTTAACTTCAGCATACAGACAGGAAGGGGAGAGAGCACAGCCCACACCTCCTCTCTTTTCTCCTCTCTGCTCCTTTCTGTAATCCTGTCAGCAACCTATAAAGCTGTGTGGGCTCCTGACATATCCTTAGCAACCGATGACATCATCAGTCGGTAGGACACAGCTTTCTGGGTTACTGACAGGATTACAGTTAGGAGCAGAGGGGAGAAGAGAGCTGGGAGAAGGTGCAGGCTGTGCTCTCTTCCCCCTGTCTGCATGCAAGAGTTAAGACAGAACCCCCTTTTGATCAGAAAGTACACTCTGATTTTGTCTTTTTGATGCGGCAACCATGAGGACTCCCCCACCCTGCACAGCCAGGCACACCAAATTTTCAGTCAATTCGGAATCAGAAAACAGTCTGGTACTTTGGTTTTTGTTTGAGGGATAATAACTTGGATAGGGATTAAAAATTATGGGATGCCCACTTGACTTCAAACAACTCCAGGGACAACTATCTCTATATACAGTCCTATATACACTCCACACTTCCTCCAGCACTTACTTGCTTGCAGGACTCCACTGGCACACTGATTCTGTAGTTAATATGACACAGCTCTCAGTAGTTCTGCAACAGCTGGAGGGCCACATTGTTGAGCACCCATGCACTACAGCCTGCCTGCAGAAAACTAGAGGAGGAGGAGGCGGAGACAAGACCAGTCCCCCTATACAAGGAGAGAGCGCAGAGCTGTGGGAGGAGCCCAACTGACCCCATCCACTACAGAAATCTAGAGGAGGGGCAGAGACGAGACCAGTCCCCCTGCACAAGGAGAGAGAGAGCATAGATGTGGGAGGGGCCTAATGGACCCCACCCACTACAGAAAACTAGAGGAGGGGGCAGAGATGAGACCAGTCCCCCTGCACAAGGAGAAAGAGCAGAGTTGTGGGAGGGACCCAACGAACCCCAAACACTACAGAAAACTAGAGGAGAGGGCGGAGACAAGACCAGTCCCCCTGCACAAGGAGAGAGAGCAGAGCTGTGGGAGGGACCCAATGGACCCCATCCACTACAGAAAACTGAAGATGGGGCGGAGATAAGACAGTCCCCCTGAAAAAGGAGAAAGAGCAGAGCTGTGGCCCTCCCACATCTCTGCTCTCTCTCCTTGTGCAGGGGGACTGGTCTCGTCTCGGCCCCTCCTCTAGTTTTCTGTAGTGGGTGGGGTCAGTTGGGCTCCTCCCACAGCTCTGCTCTCTCTCCTTGTGCAGGGGGACTGGTCTCATCTCCGCTCCCTCCTCTAATTTTCCGTAGTGGGTGGGGTCCAACGGATCCCACCCACTGCAGAAAACTAGAGGAGGGGCGGAGATGAGGCCAGTCCCCCTGCACAAGGAGAGAGAGCAGAGCTGTGGGAGTGGCCCAATGGACCCCACCCACTACAGAAAACTAGAGGGGCTGGAGACAAGACCAGTCCCCCTGCACAAGGAGAGAGAGCAGAGCTATTGGAGGGGCCCAATGGACTCCACCCACTACAGAAAACTAGAGGGGGTGGAGACAAGACCAGTCCCCCTGCACAAGGAGAGAGCAGAGCTGTGGGAGGGGCCCAATGGACACCACCCACTACAGAAAACTAGAGGGGTGGAGACAAGACCAGTCCCCCTGCACAAGGAGAGAGCAGAGCTGTGGGAGGGGCCCAATGAACCCCACCCACTACAGAAAACTAGAGGCGGGGCAGAAATGAGACCAGTCCCCCTGCACAAGGAGAGAGAGCAGAGCTATTGGAGGGACCAAATGGACCCCACCCACTACAGAAAACTAGAGGGGTGGGGACAAGACCAGTCCCCCTGCACAAGGAGAGAGCAGAGCTGTGGGAGGGACCAAATGGACCCCACCCACTACAGAAAACTAGAGGGGGTGGAGACAAGACCAGTCCCCCTGCACAAGGAGAGAGCAGAGCTGTGGGAGGGGCCCAATGGACCCCACCCACTACAGAAAACTAGAGGGGGTGGAGACAAGACCAGTCCCCCTGCACAAGGAGAGAGCAGAGCTGTGGGACCCCAATGGACCCCAATGGACCCCACCCACTACAGAAAACTAGAGGAGGGGCAGAATAGAGACCAGTCCCCCTGCACAAGGAGAGAGAGCAGAGCTGTGGGAGGGGCTCAACAGACCCCACCCACTGCAGAAAACCAAATGGAGGGGGCGGAGACGAGACCAGTCCCCCTGCACAAGGAGAGAGAGCAACTTTGAACGGTCTTTCTTTCAGGAAGTCTCACACTGGATTACTGCACAGATCTGGAAGAAATACACAAAGATCACCGAGATTCAAGAAGAAGACACATGACCGATGGATTTCACAAAATATTTGTTTTCTTCATCATTTATCCTTTTATCTCTATCTGTTGCATTACTGGGGAAAATATTATTATTATTATTATTATTATTAGGAATATATTTTCTCGCTTTTTCCCCGTTTTTTTCTCTCTGCCGTATATTACCGGAGTTTAGCAGTTTCTAAGAGACATTTTTGTGCAGCGCCGAGCCGACAAGATTCATCTTTCTCGCGGTCGTTTTCCCGGCAATGCTTCCACTTTTCAGTGTTTTATAATGTGTATCGCCGCGTAACTACGCTCTACATCACCGTAATGATTGTAAGCGTAGTGCAACCTCACGCTAAACGTCCCAATAAACATTTTCCCGTCCTTTTCATTATAATAAAACCCATTTATTTGTTTGTTGCTGGAGAGCGGCTGGAACTCTGTTTGTATTTATAACGGGGTCGGGTGGCTGCGAGTTACGCGGACCAGGCAACGAATTTATAGCTGGACTCCAGTCTGAAATATTAAAGCACCTTTGTAGCACTCTTCACTTACCTTTCCAATAAACAAATAAACACCCGTGCAAAAATAAATTAAAAAAAATGCTGAGAAACACAAAAATTGTATACTGGGATAGCTGCTGCTCAAAAATTTAACAACTGAGAAAAAATGTGCAAGAATTGTTATCACTGTAACAAAAAGAGAATTAACAAAGGAAATCTCATAAGCACTGCATCCCATCAATTAGAAAACAGGACACCATTGCCATGAATGCAGCCTCACCATTACCATGAATGCAGCCTCACATATGCCATTGCAGCCTGATCCATGCCCATCTGCAGCCTCACCATTGCCATGAATGCAGCTTGACCATTGCAATCAATGCAGTCTTACAGTGCTATTGCCATGAATGCAGCCTTACCATTGCTATGAATGCAGTCTTACATTTGCCATGAATGCAGTCTTACTAATGCCATGAATGCAGCCTCACCATTGCCATGAATTCAGCCTCTCCATTACCTTGAATGCAGCCTTACCATTGCCATGAATGCAGCCTCACATGTGCCATGAATGCGATCTCACATATGCCATGAATGCAGACTCACATGTGCCATTGCAGCCTGATCCATGCCCATCCGCAGCCTCACCATTGCCATGAATGCAGCTTTACCATTGCAATCAATGCAGTCTTACCATTGCCATGAATGCAGCCTTACCATTGCTATGAATGCAGCCTCACCATTGCCATGAATTCAGCCTCTACATTGCCTTGAATGCAGTCTTACCATTGCCATGAATGCAGCCTCACCATTGCCATGAATGCAGCCTCACCATTGCAATCAATGCAGTCTTACTATTGCCACAAATGCAGCCTCACCATTACCATAAATGCAGTCTTACCATTGCCATTAATGCAGTCTTACTATTACCACAAATGCAGCCTCACCATTGCCATGAATGCAGCCTCGCCATTGCCATGAATGCAGCCTCACCATTGCCATGAATGCAGCCTCGCCATTGCCATGAATTCAGCCTCACTATTGCTATGAATGGAGCCTCACCATTGCCATGAATGCAGCCTCACATGTGCCATGAATGCAATATCACATATGTCATGAATGCAGCCTCACATGTGCCATTGCAGCCTGACCCATGCCCATCCGCAGCCTCACCATTGCCATGAGTGCAGCTTTACCATTGCAATCAATGCAGTCTTACCATTGCCATGAATTCAGCCTTACCATTGCCATGAATGCAGCCTCACCATTACCATGAATGCAGCCTCACCATTGCAATCAATGCAGCCTTACCATTGCCATGAATACAGTCTTACTATTGCTACAAATGCAGCCTCACCAGTGTCATGAATACAGCCTCACCATTGCCCGAATTCAGCCTCTCCATTGTCTTGAATGCAGCCTTAACATTGCCATGAATGCAGCCTAACCATTGCAATGAATGCAGCCTCACATGTGCCATGAATGCAGCCTCACATGTGCCATTGCAGCCTGATCCATGCCCATCTGCAACCTCGGAGGGGGCAAGGAGGGGGGCAGGACAAGTGTCAACAGATTACATAGAGGAGAATCTCCTGTTTACTCTGGGGGGCCACAAACGATATATATATCCAAATTACCAGGGGGCCGTATTAAGCCGGAAGGTGGGCCGCAACTGGCCCGCGGGCCGGACATGCCTGCCGGGTGGTTCCAGAGGGGTGCTACATAACTCCTCCCAAGAGAAAGCCCTTGCTAGCATCAGGGTTGAGGACAGAGTAGTACCGAGGCAGGAGTCTGTGATGTTTTTAGGAAGCTATGTACAGGCCCCTCCCACTAGCCATGATCTGCACTGCATTGCCTAGAGAAGCACGTACACCCAGCGATGACATCACTGGGACTAAAATAAGGTATGTAATGAAAATTCAAAGGCTACATTTATAAAATTCAATTAGCACGTTGATGAGACATAAGCAGGTTAAACTTCAACTTTAAACGTGATATTTGGCTCCGAGCTTCTCAACTTTGTGCATTAGCTTTGCACTTTTCATTGAATAAATTCATATTTAGAAGGAGTCGGTAAACCATTTGCATATATTTTTGCTCCATTTAATAATCACCTTGTACGCTTGAATTAAATACCCTTCAGTAGAGCCTTTGAGCCGGCATTTTATTGATATATTACACATGGAGTTTAGTTACTCCCAGCACTTCTAGACTACTCAACAAAATGTAACTCATCCAGAATGAATGTCTGAGAGTCGTATGAATTTTAATGAGGTTTCTAATCAGTCTATGATAGCTAAAAGGAACAATTAGCTTAATTCACATCTCTCTGAATTATTCACCTATCTGTAATTACATGGTAATGAAGATCAGTGTTTAGCAACCAGACGTTACTGATTATGAAGACAGTGGAGGGTGTTTTGGTGTTCTGGTAATGTTCTGTTTTCTTTTGTGTCTTTACTTTTTTTGTACAGAGGTGTGTCCCAGAAAGAAAAGTCGATGGTACTTTCCTAAAAAAAAAATCAAAAATCAAAGAGGTCAGCGCCCTGCAATAGAAGGGGTACACACGAAGTAGAAAAAGGTCTCCAGAACGGCTGTACTTACTTCAAATATTTGCCCCCCACTCGTCATCACCATTACACCACCCCCACATTAGTAATAACAGCCAGTAACATTGCCCCTACACTAGTAATAGCAGCCAGTAACATTGCCCCCACATTAGTAATAGCAGCCAGTAACATTGCCCCCACATTAGTAATAGCAGCCAGTAACATTGCCCCCACATTAGTAATAGCAGCCAGTAACATTGCCCCCACATAGTAATAACAGCCAGTAACATTGCCCCCACATTAGTAATAGCAGCCAGTAACATTGCCCCTACATTAGTAATAATAGCCAGTAACATTGCCCCCACATAGTAATAGCAGCCAGTAACATTGCCCCCACATAGTAATAACAGCCAGTAACATTGCCCCCACATTAGTAATAGCAGCCAGTAACATTGCCCCCACATTAGTAATAACAGCCAGTAACATTGCCCCCACATTAGTAATAGCAGCCAGTAACATTGCCCCCACATTAGTAATAACAGCCAGTAACATTGCCCCTACATTAGTAATAATAGCCAGTAACATTGCCCCCACATAGTAATAGCAGCCAGTAACATTGCCCCCACATAGTAATAACAGCCAGTAACATTGCCCCTACATTAGTAATAATAGCCAGTAACATTGCCCCCACATAGTAATAGCAGCCAGTAACATTGCCCCTACATAGTAATTATAGCCAGTAACATTGCCCCCACATTAGTAATAATAGCCAGTAACATTGCCCCCACATAGTAATAGCAGCCAGTAACATTGCCCCCACATTAGTAATAACAGCCAGTAACATTGCCCCCACATTAGTAATAATAGCCAGTAACATTGCCCCCACATAGTAATAGCAACCAGTAACATTGCCCCCACATTAGTAATAACAGCCAGTAACATTGCCTCCACATTAGTAATAATAGCCAGTAACATTGCCCCCACATTAGTAATAATAGCCAGTAACATTGCCCCCACATAGTAATAGCAGCCAGTAACATTGCCCCCACATTAGTAATAATAGCCAGTAACATTGCCCCCACATAGTAATAACAGCCAGTAACATTGCCCCCACATAGTAATAACAGCCAGTAACATTGCCCCCACATAGTAATAACAGCCAGTAACATTGCCCCCACATTAGTAATAATAGCCAGTAACATTGCCCCCACATTAGTAATAGCAGCCAGTAACATTGCCCCCACATTAGTAATAACAGCCAGTAACATTGCCCCTACATTAGTAATAATAGCCAGTAACATTGCCCCCACATAGTAATAGCAGCCAGTAACATTGCCCCCACATAGTAATAACAGCCAGTAACATTGCCCCTACATTAGTAATAATAGCCAGTAACATTGCCCCCACATAGTAATAGCAGCCAGTAACATTGCCCCCACATAGTAATAACAGCCAGTAACATTGCCCCCACATTAGTAATAATAGCCAGTAACATTGCCCCCACATAGTAATAACAGCCAGTAACATTGCCCCCACATTAGTAATAGCAGCCAGTAACATTGCCCCCACATTAGTAATAATAGCCAGTAACATTGCCCCCACATAGTAATAGCAACCAGTAACATTGCCCCCACATTAGTAATAACAGCCAGTAACATTGCCTCCACATTAGTAATAATAGCCAGTAACATTGCCCCCACATTAGTAATAATAGCCAGTAACATTGCCCCCACATAGTAATAGCAGCCAGTAACATTGCCCCTACATTAGTAATAATAGCCAGTAACATTGCCCCCACATAGTAATAGCAGCCAGTAACATTGCCCCCACATTAGTAATAATAGCCAGTAACATTGCCCCCACATTAGTAATAGCAGCCAGTAACATTGCCCCCACATAGTAATAGCAGCCAGTAACATTGCCCCTACATAGTAATTATAGCCAGTAACATTGCCCCCACATTAGTAATAGCAGCCAGTAACATTGCCCCCACATTAGTAATAACAGCCAGTAACATTGCCCCCACATTAGTAATAGCAGCCAGTAACATTGCCCCCACATAGTAATAGCAGCCAGTAGCATTGCCCCTACATAGTAATTATAGCCAGTAACATTGCCCCCACATTAGTAATAGCAGCCAGTAACATTGCCCCCACATTAGTAATAACAGCCAGTAACATTGCCCCCACATTAGTAATAGCAGCCAGTAACATTGCCCCCACATAAGTAATAACAGCCAGTAACATTGCCCCCACATTAGTAATAGCAGCCAGTAACATTGCCCCCACATAGTAATAACAGCCAGTAACATTGCCCCCACATTAGTAATAGCAGCCAGTAACATTGCCCCCACATAGTAATAACAGCCAGTAACATTGCCCCCACATTAGTAATAGCAGCCAGTAACATTGCCCCCACATTAGTAATAGCAGCCAGTAACATTGCCCCCACATTAGTAATAACAGCCAGTAACATTGCCCCCACATTAGTAATAGCAGCCAGTAACATTGCCCCCACATAGTAATAGCAGCCAGTAACATTGCCCCTACATAGTAATTATAGCCAGTAACATTGCCCCCACATTAGTAATAGCAGCCAGTAACATTGCCCCCACATTAGTAATAACAGCCAGTAACATTGCCCCCACATTAGTAATAGCAGCCAGTAACATTGCCCCCACATAGTAATAACAGCCAGTAACATTGCCCCCACATTAGTAATAGCAGCCAGTAACATTGCCCCCACATAGTAATAGCAGCCAGTAACATTGCCCCCACATAGTAATAACAGCCAGTAACATTGCCCCCACATTAGTAATAACAGCCAGTAACATTGCCCCCACATTAGTAATAGCAGCCAGTAACATTGCCCCCACATTAGTAATAGCAGCCAGTAACATTGCCCCCACATAGTAATAACAGCCAGTAACATTGCCCCCACATTAGTAATAACAGCCAGTAACATTGCCCCCACATTAGTAATAACAGCCAGTAACATTGCCCCCACATTAGTAATAGCAGCCAGTAACATTGCCCCCACATAGTAATAACAGCCAGTAACATTGCCCCCACATTAGTAATAGCAGCCAGTAACATTGCCCCCACATAGTAAGAT
Organism: Rana kukunoris; assembly: GCA_029574335.1. NCBI lineage: Eukaryota > Metazoa > Chordata > Amphibia > Anura > Ranidae > Rana > Rana kukunoris. Next base: position 242,144,390 of record CM056054.1, read on the forward strand.
TTTTTTTTTGCCCAGGGACCAATCAACATTAAACACCGTCCTGGATATCTGGGGTCTAAACAGACAATTTGATACACCTCTGATGTATCTCGTTTGAGACAGAGAAAAGAAAATTGAGGACATTTCCATCTCTATCTCTGCAGCCCCAGCAGAACAGAATACCGTTTTGCAATAAAACTGTTGGCACAAAAAAAAAGACTTAGGGCCAGATTCACGAACACTTGCGCTGGAGTATTTCGATATGCGCCGCGTAACTGTGATGATGCGCCGTCGTTTCTATGTGCCCGTACCCACCAAACTAGATGCGCCCAATAACGGGTCATATGCGACCGGCGGAACGTTCCGACGCCAGAGTATCGTCAGCGCTTATTTTCGCTGGGCGCATCAGTCGCGCCTATTGATTTCCCCTGCAAATATGCAAATGAGGGATTTTTCCCAATACACGAACGGATTAGCACCATACGCTGGCTACATGCGCCGCGCGTATCTCGTCCGTCCGGCGCAAAGTTATTTCTACAAAAGGCTGCTTTATCTTTACTCCAGACGGTCACAGGTCAGCAGGAGAGCAGCTACAGCAGCGTTACCGACGATAAGAGCTAGCTGAGCACCCCCACTTGCAGGACAACACCTCTGTCCATGCTTGTCTGTCAAATTTTACAGCCATGGAGGAAGACATCATAGGTCTCCATAGCCGAGATGATGGCTGACAGCTCCTGGCCATTAAAGTTCAGCTTTCTCCTGTGTGTTTGCGGGGAATGGGAGCAGCCATCTCAGAACAAAAGTAACATCACTGCGGGGAGGGGGAACAGGATATACTTTAGTGCCGGAATGGCGCTTCTACGGGCGCATTTAAACGCCCAACGGAAGGCATTGCGCTGACGTTTCCCGTGCAGTGGTGCCGACGGAAGTTGTGAGCATGCGCACAAGGGGGGCGAGTGGAGCCTCACTTACTGCGAATGCTCCGTGGATGATGCGCTGAACGTAAGCCTCTGCGCTGGGCTCCGCCCATCATTTACATATGATCACACCCACTTCCACTTGCGTCGGGTTACGCCAGCGCATTATCGTTACTCTGGCGCAAGTTTACGCGCAACTGCTATGTGAATTACAGGACTTGCGCTGAAAGGGTCTTCAGAGTAACGTAAATGAGAAGCGTTACTCCAGAGGAAAGATACTCTCATCTACCTGAATCTGGCCCTTAATCATCAAGATTAAAGTTCACTTTATATATGCAGTGTGTGTATTCAGTCCCCAATGCTCATTAAAACGTGGTAAAATCCCCAGGCGCAAAGCAGTCACTAGAATATTAGCATTAATAATGCCTATTACTTCCACCGATACGATTCTGAAGATTGGAGCCCCCGGACAATAAGAGATTATGGGGCCCCAGCCAATAGGAGATAATGAGACCCCCAGGCACTGATTGGCACCACTGGTGGGCATTGGCAGGTGGCAATGGCAGGTGGCACTGGCCTTACACGCAAGCCAGTGATCTGCTTCTTTTTTTTTCTCCGCATGCTGAAAAAAGATTACCGAGCTTTTGTTTACATCACGTGATCAGCTGTCATTGGTTGACAGCTGATTACGTGGTACGGGGCTGAGACCGGCCCTTTACTCCGATCTGCGATCACCAGGGGAGGACTGACAACTCATGGTGCCCCTGGGCAATAGAAAATGATGGGGCCCCTGGGCTTACAGATGGCCACCACCAGGGGAGGACTGACCATTGAGGAACTTGGGCACTGCCCGAGGGCCCCATGCCACTAGGGGGCCCCATCAGGGTTGCCAGGCTCATTAAAACCAGGGACAGTATGTCAAAAATCTGTGTTTTTTTTTTACATCTGTCCCTGATATGTCCAAAACCTACATGCTTTTGATGTGAAAATCCCAAGATTTTAGTTGCCCCGCCTCTGTACTGCCACCTGGCTTGGTGGCCATCTGTAAGCCCGGGGGCCCCATAATCTTCTATTGCCCGGGGGCCCCATGAGTTGTCAGTCCGCCCCTGGCCACCACGCCAGGAGGCAGTGCAGAGGCAGGGCAGCTAAAATCTCAGGATTTTCACATGAAAAGCATGTCTGTTTCGGACATTTCAGGGACAGATGTAAAAAAAACACCCACACTGGTTTTACTGAGCCGGGCATCCCTGATGGGGCCCCCTAGTGGCGTGGGGCCCTCGGCAGTGCCCAAGTGACTCAATGGTCAGTCCGCCCCTGTCGATCACCCGAGTCTCAGTGACTTGGGGATCACAGGGCACGCGGGAAGCACACATAGGGGAGGACGTCTATTGACGTCCTCCCGGCAATTGGCTATAGAGCGGGCCCCTAGTGGTTAACGTTTTTGATCCATTGATAAAAAATGCTAAAAAACACTATTGCAAAAACGTTAAACGCTGAAAGACTCACTGCAAAGCTACTGGCGTTTTTATACAGTAACATTATTTAAGCGTCCCGTGTGCATGGAGCCTAAAGATGAGGTAAAGGCAATTATTTTACAAATCGGTAAGGCCACCAATGTATTTCCAAATGGAATGCGGTTACCGCGGGTCATTATTGAGCGTCTGTATCTGCAGACTAGTGTTGCTCACGAATATTCGCATTGCGAATATTCGTTACGAATATTGCATATTCAAGTATTCACGAATAACGCGAATATCGCGGTAAATATTCGCTATGGCGAATATTCGTATTTTTTCAAATTTATTTTTAAAACAGATCACATCCTATTGATCTCCATCGACGTCTAAAAGCATTGCTGGTATGATTAGAGAGAGACCCTGGGCCGAGTAGCTGAGGCGATCCTTTTATGTTGCCGAATATTCGCAATGCGAATATTCGTATTACGAATATTCGCGAATGCGTTCTCTGCCCTTCTGTGTTTTGTGTATAAAAAATAAATAAAAATAAATTAGCTTTAGTTTAGTCATATAAGTTTGTGTAAGTAGAGTTAGGGCCAGATTCACGAACACTTGCGCTGGAGTATTTGGATATGCGCCGCGTAACTGTGATGATGCGCCGTCGTTTCTATGTGCCCGTACCCACCAAACTAGATGCGCCCAATAACGGGTCATTTGCGACCGGCGGAACGTTCCGACGCCAGAGTATCGTCAGCGCTTATTTTCGCTGGGCGCATCAGTCGCGCCCATTGATTTCCCCTGCAAATATGCAAATGAGGGATATTTCACAATTCACGAACGGATTAGCACCATACGCTGGCTACATGCGCCGCGCGTATCTGATCCGTCCGGCGCAAAGTTATTTCTACAAAAGGCTGCTTTATCTTTACTCCAGACGGTCACAGGTCAGCAGGAGAGCAGCTACAGCAGCGTTACCGACGATAGGAGCTAGCTGAGCACCCCCACTTGCAAGGACAACACCTCTGTGTGCCAACATGCCAGGGGCACTCGTGGTCCTAGAACTACTGATGGGTCCCCTGGAACCAAGAAGGCGGGCACGTGAGAGGATATACCGCACACGTATGAGCCTCTTTGGCATGGGGGATGAGGAGGTGTATCGCCTATTCAGATTCAGCCCTGATGCAATACTTGAACTAACCACAACCCTGCAGGATGACATCACCAGCCCAACACACCGATCACAAACAGTGCAGCCACTGGTCAAGGTACTGGCAACACTTCATTTCCTTGCCAGTGGATCATTCCAGCGTACAAGTGGAGTGGTGGCTGGGATGTCACAGTCCTCCATGAGCAGATGTGTGCACCAGGTTGTCCCTGCAATCCTCAGACGCATGTCCAACCAGTTCATCAGACCCACCACTGAGGAGCTGCGGCAGAAGGCAATGACAGATTTCTACAACATTGCCAGATTCCCACGCACTGTGGGGGCCATTGATTGCACACATGTGGCCCTACAGCCCCCCAGTGCCACAGAGCACATATACCGCAATCGGAAGCATTGGCATTCCATCAACGTACAGGTGATAGCCGATGCCCAACGCCTCATATGGCACGTCCGTGCCAAACACCCCGGGTCCAGCCATGACAGTTTCATATACCGTCAGAGTCCCATCCCAGCAGAATTTAACCAGAACATGTATGGGGACAGCTGGCTGGTTGGTGAGTGACATGGGAGTCAGGCATGACTATCCCCTCCCGTCATGCACAACAGAAATCGCACATGCATGACTAACATTCTCCTGTCTTTTCCCTTACAGGTGACTCTGCATATGCACTGGGACCCCATCTAATGACTCCTTTCCGGAACCCCCAAACCAGAGGAGAGAGAAAATACAATGAAGCACACATCAAAACCCGTGCAGTGGTGGAGCAAACATTTGGGCTCCTGAAGTCCCGTTTCCGCTGCCTGGATAAGTCTGGGGGGGCCCTATTGTATTCCCCTACCTTTGTGTGTCAGATCATCGGTGCATGTTGCATACTACATAACTTTGCTATGAAAAAAGGCCTGCATATTGACATACGTGATGACCTGACCCCCGACCCACACAGTCCCCCCCTGCCAGAGGACACCCAGTCTGCTGATGGAAGAGCAGTCAGGAGGGTCCTCGCCGTAGGCATCTTTGGACACTAAACCAAAACATTAATAACACAGACAGTGCACGCGTGTACACCACTGATGTCCCTAGATCACACACATCACATGCACATCGCATTGGATTAGCCCAAGTCCAGCATGTAGGAGTTGGGAGCAGTAACGCCAGCGTCAAGGCCCCAATGATGTCACTGTCCATTCACACACCTTTCACACATCATTCATTCAGCCGTGGGGTTCACTTCACCACCACGGCCGAGGGTGACACCCCTTACTTTCAGGAGTGCCACCCTCTCACATTCACACACCATTCACACTGTCCCCTGCACTCCTGACCGTGTGCAGTACAAAAATAAATTAGAAAGATCATATCCTGATCAATAAAAGAAAAATAATCTCATAACCTGAGAAAAAAAAAAAATAAACTCATGACCTGAGTATGTGAAAAATAATAATATAAAACCAGCCACAAAAAAAAGGCCTCATCGGGGATGCCGGGGGCTTCTTCTGGGGGCCCCTCTCTGGCTCCGCAGCTGCCTGGATGGAGTGGGTGGGGGTGGGGGGGCATCTGGAGGTGGCTGATCCCCAGGTGGGCCACTCCTGGCAGGTGTGGCCTGCGTGCCCTCCAAGGCCCTGGCTATCCGTCCAAGATAACTGTTGGTCTGGGCCTGCATCCGGAGCTGACGGGTCATCTGGTAATGCTGGGCCCGCCGACTCAGCCTCCCCTGCTCCCGGATGGCAGCACTGTTACCATGGATGGCAGCAGTGTTGGCCTGGACGGCTGCAGTGAGGTGCTGGATATCCCCCTGCACCTCCCCCAAAGTGGTGACCACTGCAGCGCAATTAGAGCTCACATCCTGCACTGCGTTGCTGAGGTTGGCAACGGAGCCCAGGCTGTCCGACACTTTCTGCAAGTGGTCCGCTATGGCCCCCATTTGTTCTGTCTGTCTGGCGTGATCCCTTGCCAACTGGTCCTGGACACCATCAGACACCCCCCTGGTCTTCTGGGTCGCCTTCCTGGGGCCAGAAGATGGAGGTCCTCGGGTGGAAGGAGTCGCCCTTGAGGGGCTTCCAAGGATGGGGGAGGGGACGACAGACGGGCCAGGAGAAGGGGAGGAGACAGACAACACCAAAGAAAAGTCCTGCTCTGCCACAGCAGGATCTTCCACAACCACCTCGGCAGGTGTGGTGTGGCCACTCTCCTCCTCCACAACCTCTTCACCACCCAGTGGCTCAGGCACACGATGGCGTGGGGGGGATGGGGTGGAATGCAGGCTGACAGATGATGGCCCAGCTCCGTCATCTGTGGATGACACAAAGCAGACACATGTTGGTGGTCCCACACACTTGGCACATGTACCCCCCCCCCCCAAATGCAAAACATCAAATAGGGGATTAAAAAACACTTACCTGTCCTTGTGCCTTCCTCCACGGAGTCATAGCCTGCGACCCCCTCCACCTGCTCCCTCTCCAGGCAGCGAGCAACCACCTCCTCCTCTGCGGTCAGGGTGACAGGACATGGGGGACCACCACCTGTGCCCCTCTCATACCTCCTGATGGAGGCCACCTTGTCCCTCACCTTGCGCCGCAGGTCATTGATTTTCTTTTGTATGTCCCCAGCAGTCCGGGTGGAGTAGCCCAGGACATTGACCCTGGCAGCAATCGACTCCAGGATGCCCTGCTTCCTCTCCCGGCTGGTCTTGCGGCTTTTTTTGCCATGGAGAAATTCATTCTCCGTCTCCATAGCCGAGATAATGACAGAGACCTCCTGGGTATTAAAATTGAGGTTCCTCCTCTCTCTGGGGGTAGCGGGAGCAGCCATTACAGAGCAAAAGTATCTTCCCTGGGGTGGGGGGAAACGGAACTACTTTTGCGCCGGAATGGCGTTTCCGCCAGCGCTTTTAAGCGCCCAGCGGAACGCATTGCGCTGACGTTTCCCAGGAAGTGGTGCCGACGGAAGTTGTGAGCATGCGCACAAGGGGGCGAGTGGAGCCGCACTCACTGCGCATGCTCCGTGGATGATGCGCTGAACGTAAGCCTCTGCGCCGGGCTCCGCCCATCATTTACATATGATCACACCCACTTCCACTTGCGTCGGGTTACGCCAGCGCATTATCGTTACTCTGGCGCAAGTTTACGCGCAACTGCTATGTGAATTACAGGAATTGCGCTGAAAGGGTCTTCAGAGTAACGTAAATGAGAAGCGTTACTCCAGAGGAAAGATACTCTCATCTACCTGAATCTGGCCCTTAGTGTTTAGTGCATATTAGTTTAGTAATCCAGGAAATTATCTTCGTTTTCGCGTGTTGACGAGAATTTCGCAATCAATTTCGCATTCGCATTTTTTTTTTTTGATAAAATATCACGAATATTCGATATTAACGAATATTCGCGAATATTCTTCTATATATTCGCGAACTGCAGACACAGGGGCCTCTCCGAGGAGCGGGGACAATCTCATTTCCATCGCTATTGAAGGGGGGTGTTTCGGAAATCTCAGAATAGGTCGATTTTAAAAATGCAAATTACACTTCATAACCAGGAGACTTTACTGTTCCAAAAAAAATAGCGGCGCCGGGAGCTCGGGAGACGGCAGACAACTTTTTCTTTTTTGTCGTTAGTTGGAAACAATTGGAAATGATTCAGTGAGTTAGATAACGAGAGCGCCATTCATCACCGTGACAGTTCCTCCGGCTTCACCGGGGTCGTATTCTTGTAAAGTATCTGACAAAGATGAGGTGATGGTCAGCTCAATATTCTTCTTCTTTTTTCTTTTTTGTCCTGTCTGTATCAATGCTAGACGAGGGTTAACCCTTTCTGTGAAACGTCTTCTCATTGAAAAGTGATACTTCTTTTACTGAGACGAGAAAGAGAATCATATCTCTACTCCGAGCAACGTGCGCTGCACTGGAAATCTCTTAAGGCCCAATCAGATAATCTCAAGGTGGTCAAGAATAATAAAATACGCATCCAGCATGGTGTGGTGTGTTGGCAGGGGGGGTACAGGCAGGCAGTACACCTGTAAGGGGCCCGGATGGCAACCCCCCTTTTTTTTCTTTTTTTGTAAGGGCCCGGAGCTCCCCAGGCCTCCAGATGTCAACGCCCCTTTTAATTTTTTTTTTTTTTATAAAAAAATAATTATTTTTAATATATTTTTTTAATATATGGGGGCAGATTCAGCATTAGTTACGACGGCGTATCTCGAGATACGCCGCGTAACTTCTAAACAGCGCCGGCCTATCTTTTTTCTGTATTCAGAAAACAAGATACGCCGGGTTTGAGCTAAGATACGAGCGGCGTAATTGTATTACGCCGTCGTATCTTAACTGCATTTTTAAGATGGCCGCTAGGGGCGTTACCGCTGATTTACGCCTAGAATACGTAAATCAGCGAGATACGCCTATTCACGAACGTACGCCCGGCCGACGCAGTGAATTTACGCCGTTTACGTAAGGCGTTTTCCGGCGTAAAGATAAACCACCAAAAAGATGGCGCATCCTATGTTAAGTATGGACGCCGGGGCCACGTCGATTTTTTTCTGATTTTACGTTGTTTGCGTAACTCGTCCGTGAATGGGGATTTACGCCAATTACGTTCACGTCGAAAACAATGCGTCGTAGCGTCATAATTTGGAGCATGCGCACTGGCATATGTCCACGGTCGGCGCATGCGCAGTTAAAAAAAAAAAACTTAAAAAACGTGGGGTCACAACACATTCCCATAAAACGCACCCACCTCATTCACATTTGAATTACCCGGGCTTACGCCGGCCCACTTATGCTACGCCGCCATAACTTAGCTTGGTTAATTCAGCATTTGCCTTGCTAATTTACAACGGCGTAGCGTAAACAAGATACGCTACTCCCGTCTAAAGATACAGCGGGCTACATGAATCTGGCCCATAGTTTTTTTTATTATTTATATTATATACTTTTTTGTTTTTACTAAACGGCTTAGAGGTCCCCAGGGGCCCAGAAGTCCCCAGAGCCCTGGATGGCAACCCCCCCTTTTTTTTTTTATATAAAAAAAAATGATAACAACATTTTTTTATTTTTTTTATATACATATATATATATATATATATATATATATATATATATATATATATATATATATATATATATATATATATATATATATATATATATATATATATATATATATATATTATATATATATGTGTATATATATATATATATATATATATTATTTTTTTAAATTAAAGGGCCCAGAGGTCCAGCACCCCACCGCTTCTCAATTCACGCCCCCCCCCCCCCCTTCGTAATTTGAGACGGCACCCCCCCCCCCCTGTTCTCTGCTCCAGGGAGCCATGCCTGATGGCGGCCCTGTGTGTTGGAATGCCATACTCTGTGAATGGCACCCCAACCCTCTGCATAGTGGCGGCCAACAGACAATGTGCCACAACATACACTATATTACCAAAAGTGTTGGGACGCCTGCCTTTACACGCACATGAACTTTAATGGCATCCCAGTCTTAGTCGGTAGGGTTGAATATTGAGTTGACCCCGCCCTTTGCAGCTATAACAGCTTCAACTCTTCTGGGAAGGCCGTCCACAAGGTTTAGGAGTGTGTCTATGGGAATGTTTGACCATTCTTCCAGAAGCACATTTCTGAGGTCAGGCACTGATTCGCAGTCTCCACCCTAACTTATCCCAAAGGTGTTCAATCGGGTTGAGGTCAGGACTCTGTGCAGGTCAGCCAAGTTCCTCCACCCCAAACTTGCTCAGCCATGTCTTTGTGCACTGGTGCTCAGTCATGTTGGAACAGGGAGGGGCCGTTCCCAAACTGTTCCCACAATGTTGGAAGCATAAGATTGTTCAAAATATCTGACGCCTTCACTGGAACTAAGGGGGCCAAGGCCAACCCCTGAAAAACAACCCCCCCACACCATAATCCCCCCTCCACCAAATGATTTGGACCATGAGCTGCACTCCTTTGATCCACAGGAGATGTACAGCCAAGAGAGATTTCCCTGTACTTCTCCTTTAATATCAACCTGGATTTCAGGCTTAATCTGGGTTATTTCAGGAATCACCAAGGAAACCGACCCCGGCACTGATCTAATGTATAAAAATATCTTTACTAAAAATGTAATTAAAAAAAAAAAACACATAGTTATATATTTAATAATTTATATACTGACAGTGAGCAATGCATTTGGTGGAAGGACTTTACAGATGAGCAATAACATCGTTCAATACAAAGTTTGCAGAACTCCAGTATAGAAGTGAAACATGTGGACACAATGAACGTAACTGAACACAGGGCTTTTTTTTTCAGCCAAAATACGGGGGGGGGGGGGGGTTAGGTAGTTCCGGCACCTTCCAGTACTGAATGTATGTAATGGCCACAGGTGCTGGGGTGTGCTGAAGGGTCCATTGATACTGGCTGTTGAGGGATCTATTGTACTCAAAGAATATCTATTTTTGCATGGTGGTCTATCATTGCTGGGGAGGACTATTATTTATGTTGCTGGGGGTATCAATTTTTTCTACTTGCCCATCAACTGCTGCTACTGTGCCCCATCAATTGTTGCCAGTGTGCCCGTCAATTGCCGCTAATATGCCCCGTCAATTGGCGCTACTTTGCCCCATGAATTGGCACTACTGTGCTCATCAATTGCCCCTACTGTGCCCCATCAATTGTTGCCAGTGTGCCCCATCAATTGGCGCTACTGTGCCCCATCAATTGCTGCCAGTGTGCCCCATCAATTGCCACTACTGTGCCCCATCATTTGCCCCTACTGTGCCCCATCAATTGCTGCTACTGTGCCCCATCAATTGCTGCCAGTGTGCCCATCAATTGCCACTGGGCGTCCAATCACAGCGCCTGTCGCTTCAGCCATTCAGGCGACAGGTAACCAAACCCGAGCATCCTGATTGGCTGAGAGGCGGGTCAGTGTTAGGAAAGCGATTTATTTGCTTACCTAACACAACACGCACCAGGGCTGGACTGGGACAAAAATTTGGCCCTGGACTTCATCCAGACTGGCCCACTTTGACAGGTTTCTCCCATGGCGGCTGGACAACTCCCGCACCCCCCCCCCCGGCCACCCAAGCCCCCTCTCCCCCTTCACTAGCCAGTCTACTTTATTAGAGTAGAACGGCTGGTACTGGTACTCTTATAGGCAGTACCAGTGGGGAAGCTAGACATTATTTCACCCGGGGGAAAAAAGAATCAGTTCCGTGCCCCCCCCATGGGACAAGATTAGACAGAAGGGAGAAACTCCCAGGCCATAGCTGTTGAGTCAGCTGTCTGTCCCCTCCCCCATGCTCCACTGTCTGTCTTTCCCCCTGCTTCTCTGTTCCCCCCCAGGTGAGCGCTGTGGGGAGGGAGAGACAGAGGAGCGGAGGGGGGCAGCAGTCCGCTGTCACTGAAGCTGGCCCACTGAGCCATCGGCCCACCGGGAAACTCACTGTAGTCCCAATGGCCAGTCCATTCCTGACGCGCACAGCATTGCACCCGCTGTTTACCAATTTGGAAGCCAACTACGCTTAAAAAAAAACCTGCTGCTGTAATTCAGATGCCCGGCGCCGGACACCTGAATAGTGGGTGGCAGTGGCAACCATAGATAGATTCATTCAATGCATGAATCTATCTATGGTGATAAACAGGTGGCAGGAGAGAGGGGTGCGGCGGTCCTGTGCCCTTTACGGACGCACCGCCACTGAAGCACACAATGGTCTATAATGTCTTTTGTATGATGTAGTTCTTTAGGTGATTGTTTTACTAACTATCCAATGCACGAAAATCCGCAGTTCTTCTTCCAGGCTACTGTATAAGTTACCCGCTAACTCCCTCTCTACTGCAAAAGGGTGAATCCTTTTGGGAGATTCAGCAAATCACTTTATTTTTTATCTCACGTTTCCAACCACAGTAAATTATTTCTGAAACATTAAAGACTCGATTTGGAATTCATTTGGCTTCTCTTTGCTCTGATAAATAAATGCTCATTGCTGCGACTATCTCGCCGAGCGCCTCGTAGCATTATCCCGCCCGGCGCCCGCCCAGCATCATTTCCCTTATAAATTTGTTTTACTCTCTCAAGAACAAGAACGTGATTTCTTCTAAATTATCGCCGTGATTTCAAGTCGCACCTTTAATGTTTGTGTGTTCAAAGAGATCAATAATAACTCATTTAGACATTATTCCTGCCTCGCCGCCACATTAACCTCCTTATAACATCCGTATTATACTCTAATGTAATGCTCTGTGCAGGGGTTGCTGTGTTTTTGCATTTGGTTTTTGTATCTATTTGCGTGTTTTTATGGGAAAATGACTTCTAATTTTGATGTCCTTTTTTCTTTGCTTATGTAGCGCACCCCACCTAGGAGCCGCAGAAGAAATGGGATTCCCCACCCTGCACAGCCAGGCACACTGGATTTTCGCAGGCATACTTGAGTCAGAAAAAAACTTGGATGGGGAGTAGGGGTAAACGCCGATGGAATTCCTCTGAAAAAAGTCAGATGGGGCATACCGTGTTTCCCCGAAAATAAGACCTACCCCGATAATAAGACCTAGCATGATTCTCGGGGAGGGCTGCAATATAAGCCCTACCCCGAAAATAAGCCCTAGGAAAATGTGTTAATTTTTTTAACGTAATCCGCCTTGCAGAAGGATTGCCGGAGGTCTTCTCCTCCTGGCTGACACCCGCCCCCCCTCCCCAGTCCACGGAGCGGTCAACACCAGTGAGACAGCGGCTCCCCCCCCTCTGCTCTCCTCCCGCCCGATGTCTGCAGCCCCTCCCTTCTCAGCACATGGAGCGTGGACAGATGCCAGCAGGACAGCGGCTCCCCCCTCTTCTCTCCTCCCGGCCAATGCCCGCAGCCCCCCTCCCCAGTGCACGGAGCAGACAGATGACAGCGGGACGGCGGCTCCCTTCTTCGCTCTCCTCACGCCTGATGCCCGCAGCCCCTACCTCCTCAGAGCACGGAGCAGACAGATGCCTGCGGGACACCGGCACCCCCCTCCTCTCTCCTCCCGCCCGATGTCTGCAGCCCCTCCCTTCTCAGCACATGGAGCGTGGACAGATGCCAGCAGGACAGCGGCTCCCCCTCTTCTCTCCTCCTGGCCAATGCCCGCAGCCCCCCTCCCCAGTGCACGGAGCAGACAGATGACAGCGGGACGGCGGCTCCCTTCTTCGCTCTCCTCACGCCTGATGCCCGCAGCCCCTACCTCCTCAGAGCACGGAGCAGACAGATGCCAGCGGGACACCGGCACCCCCACCCCAGTTCTCTCCTCCCGCCCCAGTTCTCTCCTCCCGCCCGATGACCGCAGCCCCCCACCCCAGTGCACGGAGCAGACAGATGACAGCGGGACAGCGGCTCCCCCCTCGCTCTCCTCACGCCCGATGCCCGCAGCCCCTACCTCCTCAGTGCACGGAGCAGACAGATGCCAGCGGGACACCGGCACCCCCCTCCTCCTCTGTCCTCCCACCCGACACCTGCGGCCTTCCCTTCAAGTGCACGGAGCAGAGCGGGGATCCCGGGACAGAGAAGAAAACCCCAGATAAACGACCACCAGGTCAGCTGCAACAAAGGTATTGCCCATTACAAAGGGAGACACATTGCACCCCACATCGGAAAAAATTCCTTTAAATGTAATTGTATAATTCTTTAAGGATGGATTTTGAGAAGCTTTTTAGGTCCTGATCTGACAGGGAGGGGGAGGGGGGAGAAGACAGGGGACACAGGAGATACATAATTGACAAAGCAGAAGCACTATGCATTCTATTATGCTTTAAAGGAAAAGGATTTTTTTTTTCTTTTTTTTGCGTTACAACCACTTTAAGATCATTGAACATACCGTAAAAAAATAAGACATCCCCCGAAAATAAGCCCTAGTGTGTTTTAGGTTGCCAAAATGAATATAAGACCCAGGCTTATTTTCGGGGAAAAGCGGTACACACGGTCGTAAATTTCCGGTGGAAAAAGTCCGTCTGACTTTTTCCATTGGAAATTCTGATTGCATGTACGGGGCTTTAGGGAACGTAGATTTTAAGCTCCTTGAGGGTAGGGACTGATGTGATTGTACAAAGTATAAGTAAAGCGCTGCGTAAATCGACAGCGCTATATAAGTACCTGAGATAAATAAATAATAAAATATATTTTGGGGTGCTAGATATGTAGGGATCTCCCTCATTCCCGGTGCTCCGTCGATTTCTCACCCCACGATAGTTTCAGGGTAGGCACGTACCCCCTTCCCACCCCTCCCCCCTTTTCTTTTTTAACTCCGCCCCCTTTTTTTCCCTCTCTCCCCTGATGTTGTTAAACCTGGAGATGACTTCAGGGAAACCTCCTGCTCTCCCTTCATTTGAGCATGGAGGAGACAGACGTAATGGCCTCAAGTTCTGACCACATGCTCATGCTCGACTGACTGGGCTTCTGCGGGTGCACCATGGCGTTAGCTTAACAAATAGCCTACCTGGCGCTCCTAGCTGGGCCACTCCAAGGCAGCACCCCCGAATGGGCCGCCCGGGAGACGGGGACCCCCCAGGGCCTGGCACCCCCATCAGGATAAATCTGTGCCAAGACGGGGAGTCTCCCACCTCCCCCATGGCCCCACACCGGCACAGATTTATCCTGACAGGGGTGCCGGCTGGCCTTGAAGTGGTCCAGCTAGGAGCGCTAGGTAGTCTATATATTAAGCTAACGCCATGATTGATGACTTTCTTCCATCGCACTAATAGACTTTGTATCACATGAATGAATGTCTGTGTATTTACCTTCCAGGTAATGTTCTCCTATAATGTAATGCATTGCTTTGTATAATTGTTAAAAATGAAATACTTTAAAAGTCAAATATATCTTGGGGGTAACTGCAGTGTAGTCTTACGGCCCTGCAGTGGGACCCTTGCACATGATCTGCAGCGGGACCCCCTTCCATCTGTCTTGGGCACCACGGTGGCGGAATGCCAGGGCCCATTCACAAGTGTGGACTTTGTGACCCTGGTAGTTCCGCCACTGACATGGCCCCAGCTAATGTTCACTACTTGTTCGAAACAAGTGGAAGTGAGGGAGGAAAAGGAGACTCACAGAGTAAGCAATTTCAATCCAGGAGAGCCTGAAGACCGAAGGAAAAGTTGGAGGTCAAATTTAAGTGGATTGGTAATTTAATAGTTTTTCTCCTCACTCTTCTTGTGTGTTGCCTACTGCTACGTTTCATTTCAGCTAGTACACAGCTGACACACATTACACGGGTTTTGTTTTTTCATTGTTTGCCTTAAGAGGCAGGGGGGGGGGAGTGCCTCGGGGCCTTTGCTTCACCTCCCGGCTGAACAGGAAGTGTGTTCTAAGACCAGGTTGGCCAGAGAGTCCTAAGACTGCCGGCTTCCTAATTGTCCGGGAGGAGAATCAGGAAGACAATAGCGAATATTAATTTTCTATTGTCACACAACCGGGTGGGCTCATGGCTGTCATGGACATGCAATAATGTCTGGCAGCTTACCTTCCCCTCATGTGTCCATTAGAGGCCTGACTGTCTTCTGGCTGCCTTTTATCATCTCTCCTTCCTGTATGGCCCCACCCCAGGCCACCCCAGGAACTCTATATTAACTGTTGCATTGCAGGTCTGCTTTGCTGTTCAACTTTGTTGTTAGCTTGTGTTCCTGTCTGCTGTGTGCTACGTTTACCTTTCTGTGTACCGATTTTGACTCGTCTCTGACTACTCCTGTTTACCTGTGACCCTGACCTTTAGGCCTGTTCCTTGGTTACCCTTGTCTGCCTGTTGCCCGACCTCGGCTTACCCATCACCATCCCTTGATCCCTTGTGTCCTCAGTGACTGCTTCCCCTCTCTCCCTATGGAGCATGACCTGGGTGGCGAAGGCCATCCTCACCACTAGAGGCTCCGGTGAACACCTGCTGGACCTTAGATTCCGTGCCCTGGGGAATCTTGGATTCATGTTCCCTGTCCATCCGCAGCAGTCTGCTATTGGGTTCACTACCTTGCGGTGCACCCCTGTCTCCATCGGGGTGCATTTGTCACCCGGCCACAGGTGACCTGACAATGGCGCAGCACCCTGCATGTAGATAAGGAGCCGACGCATGGATTGGGGGGGCAGTGCCCCTGCACCCTGCATGGATGGGCCGCCACAGATTGCCAGTCACATGTAATCACTCATCCATGTGCAGCACTCTCTAGCATGCTACTAATGGTAGTACATGCAAATCTAGCTGGCCCAGGAAAAAACTTGAGGCATGGAATCTGGGTCAGGGTTACTAGAGGTTAGGACTGGATGACTCATTCTGGTAAAACTAGCATTCGTAATAGAGGTAGCACATTCGCCATGCTGCAAAGAGCAGTAACGGACTGAAAAAGAAGGCTTTTTCTTCAAAACTGAACCGCCTCCCCTGAAGAAGCCTGTCATATGGGCGAAACATGTTGGGATATCTATCCTACAGTGCTGTCCTGCTAATACTGTAATATACTATACTTGCCAACTGTTTTATTTTTAATACAATTTTTATTTTGTTTTTCAAAATAAAAAATAAATTATTTTTAACCACTTTGATACGAGGCACTTATACACCTTTCTGCCCAGGCCAATTTTCAGCTTTCAGCGCTGTCACAATTTGAATGACAATTGTGTGGTCATACAACACTGTACCCAAACAATTTTTTTATAATTTTGTTCCCACAAATAGAGCTTTCTTTTCGTGGTTTTTGGTCACCTCTGCAATTTTTATTTTTTGCGCAACATCTAAAAAAAGAGCGAACATTTAAAAAAAAAATTCTTTGTTTCTGTTAATTTATTTTGTAAATAAGTACCTTTTCTTCTTCAATGATGAGCACTGATAAGGCGGCACTGATGGGCACTAATAAGGCGGCACTGATGGGCACCGATAAGGCGGCACTGATGGGCACTGATGATGGGCACTGATGGGCTCTGATAGGTGGCACTGATATGCGGCATTGATGGGCACTCATAGCTGACACTGATGGATACTTATGGGTGGCACTGATAGGTGGCATGGACGGGCACTGATGTACACTGGTGGGTGGCACTGATGACACTGGTGGGTGGCATTGCTGGGCATCACAAATTTGTGCCATGATGGTGCCAGTCAGTGCCAATTTGTGGGCATTGATTGGCATATTTTATGCATACATTTGTACATGTGGATGGCCATGGGGACTTACCTGGCCATCCACATGTTGGGTGCTTCCCTGGTGGTCCTGGGCGGCATCCTGGTGGTCCAGTGTTGGCATTCAAGCGGGTGCTGCGCTTATAAACAATCAGCGCAAACCCCCCTTGTCAGGAGAGCCATCGATCGGTTCTCCTCTACTCGCTTCTGTTAGACGCGAGTGAGGAACAGCCCATCAACGGCTCTTCCTGTTTACATCGCGATCAGCCGTGATTGGACATGGCTGATCACGTGGTAAAGAGCCTCCTCCACACTCATCACCGATCGCCGCTCTGCGCGCCTCCCACGGGTGCGGGGCGGCTGTTATCCTGCTGCACGTCAATAGACGTCCTGTCAGGATAATGAAACCACTTCTGGGACGTCAATATGCCATTGACCGGGCGGGAAGTGGTTAAATAATATATTTGATATTATTTCTGCACCTAAAAAAAAAAATCTCAGCCATTCTCGGGTTCCTCCAGAGGTGGCCAAGGGTTCCTTGAGATGTGGCTGATTTACCTCCTGTTGGTGCCTACATAGTTCTGAGCCAATTCCACTTGGAGGAGCCGGTGGTATGACACCAATGATCTTCATAGTTCTCTGTAAGGAGGGCATTCTTACCACTACTGTAAAAAAGGGCATTCTTCTCACTGACCACCAATGTAAGGGGTATTGTTCCCACTGATCCCCAATGAATGTGTTTTATCAGGGGTTCCCCGAGACCTGACATTTTTTTTTAGGGTTCCCCAGCGGTAAAAAGGTTGAGAAAGGCTGATCTATCTAAACTAGGGATGTGGTGCTAAAATAAAGTTGGTGTGACCACGAAAAAAAAAAAAGTTTCTACATTACACGGGTTTTATCGCACAGCAGGTCATCAAACATGTGACGGCTGCCGTTGTGTTGCAATGCGGAGAACGCAAAGCACGGGGGTACAGAGAATTCGGAATGCTAACCATAGTAACTGCCATTATCCATTCATAGGGCGCTGTTAGCGCACAATCTATGTGCCGTGCGCGGTTTTATTCTGAGCTGCGGGGAACTTCATGACAATTTCATCATACAGGGAAAAAAAAAAAGGTAATAACAGCAATACAAATAATAATAATCATGAAAGTTATTTCCGTACTTGACGCTGATTGGCGACAGGAGAGATTCGATTTGTTTTTCTTCTAAAGGAGCAGCGAAGTGGAAAAGCATTCCATGCATAATGAATGTTACCTGCTCACCATTCCCTGCCCTCCAGGGCTAATTCATAATTTCTCGCTCTCCACGCTGACAATATCTGTGCCGAGCAAATCTGCGGGTTAGACCCTTGACCGCGTTCGGAAAAAAAAAAAAGTAATTAATATTCAAAGAGTTTCCTTCCCAGAATCACAACCCGGAGAAGAGAAACATGTTTTTTTCGTTACATTGGGGACTTTTGTAGCCCAAGTTATCACCGCCGCCGCACTGCAATCTGGAAAGCATTGTTCGAATTGAATTGCTCGTATTTTGCAGATCGTATTCCAAATATAAATTAGATTGTTCAACCAAAGCATTGTTCTCGTTATTTATGGGGCGTAGAGTGCAGGCCTTGGTACATTTGCATCAGTGTCAGCCTCTGGGGGAAAGTGAATCTGGGACATTCGTCGCTACAAGAGAAGAGTGCTAAAAGCTGCCAGAGCGCCGAGCCTTTCACATCAGTCCCTGTCCCCAAAGGAGCTAACAATCTAATGTCTCTCCATCAAAGTCACGCTTACACTCTAGGCAGCGTTTCTCAACCTTTTAAAACACGGAGGAACCCTTGAATAGTGTTGAGCAGAATATGCCATATTCGATTTTGCGATATATCTCGAATATACTGTATAGTCGAATATTCGAGATATATTCACTAAATACGAATATTCGTGATATTTTTTGGAAATGAAATGATTGCAAAATTTCGCTAATGCGAATGCGAATTGCGAATGCGAATGCGAAATTTCGAGAAATGCGGAATGGAGCACTCTGATTGGCTCAGAATATTCGTGATATTTTACAATACAAAATAATTGCAAATATTCGAGAAATGCGGAAGGAGCACTCTGATTGGCTCAGAATATTTGTGATATATTACAATACACAATAATTGCGAATATTCGGCAAATGCGGAAGGAGCACTCTGATTGGCTCAGAATATTCGTGATATATTACAATATAAAATAATTGCGAATATTCGAGAAATGCGGAATGGAGCACTCTGATTGGCTCAGAATATTCGTGATATATTACAATACACAATAATTGCGAATATTCGAGAAATGCGGAAGGAGCACTCTGATTGGCTCAGAATATTCGTGATATATTACAATATAAAATAATTGCGAATATTCGAGAAATGCGGAATGGAGCACTCTGATTGGCTCAGAATATTCGTGATATATTACAATATAAAATAATTGCGAATATTCGAGAAATGCGGAATGGAGCACTCTGATTGGCTCAGAATATTCGTGATATATTACAATATAAAATAATTGCGAATATTCGAGAAATGCGGAATGGAGCACTCTGATTGGCTCAGAATATTCGTGATATATTACAATACAAAATAATTGCGAATATTCGAGAAATGCGGAATGGAGCACTCTGATTGGCTCAGAATATTCGTGATATATTACAATACAAAATAATCGCGCGATATCGCTATTGCCGAATAATCGCATTGCGATTTTTCGGCAATATAAAATGAGCGCTGCAGCTACTCGGCCCAAGGTCTCTAATCATACCAGCAATGCTTTTAGACGTCGATGGGGATCTCTAGGATGTGATCTGTTCTAAAAAAAAAAAATTAAAAAATACGAATATTCGAAATAGCGAATATTCGCCGCGATATTCGTGTTATTCGCGAATACTCGAATATGCAATATTCGTAGCGAATATTCGCAATGCGAATATTCGTGAGCAACACTACCCTTGAACTAATGTTTATGTATGGAGGAGTCCTTGATCTAATGTTCCTGTATGGAGGAACCCTTGAACCAGGGGCGATCTGCCCTATAGGCTCACTAATCAAGCCGCTTAGGGCCCCACAAAGCTGCGGAGGGCCCCCCAAATTACTAGAGGCCCCGCCTGGTGAGAAGTCATTTTCGGCCCCTCAACTCACTGGCTGCATGTGAGAAGAGGTAAGAAGTCAGCATCCCCCGCTTCTCACTTTAATGTAAGATGTAATTTCCGACAGCAGAACACCCCCCACGCCCCCCGCTTCAAACTTTAATGTGACATGTCATTTTGCTTGGGGCCCAAGGGAGGTCAGGATCAGCGCTGCCTTGAACTAATGTTCCTTGTATGGAGGAACCCTTGAACTAATGTTCCTGTACGGAGGAACCCTTGAACCAATGTTTCTTGTAAGGAGGAACCCCTTTTTCGAGAAAATATGGTCGTCCTGGCTAACATACCTACAGGCAGGGCTGTCTTAATGAGAGGGCACACCCGAGCACTGCTCAGGGGCCCCAGCTGCATGGGAGGGGCCCTGCACTTTCCCCAAAGCAGCTAGTCCTTGAGCCCATGCTGCCCTGAAATTGGAGGGCCCCTTGATGGCACTGATAGTGATAGAGTGATTACCTACTTGATATCTGTTTACCTGCACTGTCATCATTGTAGGGGCCCCAGAGCATTACTTTGCCCAGGGGCACATGATGCTATTAAGATGGCCCAGAATCATTCACTTGCAGGGGCGACCTGTTCAGTAAGGGCTCATTAGGCACCACCCCACCAATCCATGTTTTTTGCTCCGGATGCATGAATTCTAAGGGGAAAGGGGGGAGGGTTGAAGCACTTGATTAGAGACAGAGGCTTTATTAGGTTTTAAAGTATGTTGGGCTTGGGGCACAGAGAATGCAAACCGAGCCCACCCAGGTGTGTTACAATAGTGAATGAATATTCGTTATTGAAACACTGATCCTCCTCCTGGCCAATCGGGAAGCGGGTCTTGAGACTCGTCACCCGAATGGCTGAATAGACAGGCGATCCTATTGGACGCCTAGGAGGAGGGGAGGAGATGCACGGCAGAAGTGGGGAGGAGAAGAGGACACAGGGGCCGCTGCCCAATGCCCGCCACCTAGATGGCGTAAGTGCCGGACCGACTATTAGACAGCGAGCATGGGGGGGGGATTGAGGTGCCCCTGCTGGGGGGAGGGGACAGAGAAGAGGAGTGTTGCAGAGTACGATTGATAGGTGCAGCGGAGTCTAATTCAGATCAGACATTGTGTAGTAACAGGAACTGGCTTCTTTATTGGAGCATCATCCCAGGCAAAACTGGTCATTGCACATCATGGTAAGAAGAACAATGCAAACAAAAAGCAGGAAGAAGAAACCAACGAGTACATACACTGGGGATAGAAAATGCAACATCATAGAGTATACATAGTATAGCATATCATTAAGCACTAGCGTCATCTTGTGTCCTTTTTGTAAACTGCATCTGATATATACTGCATATACTGTAGGCTAAGCTGTAAGTTTGTTGCATCTCCAACACCCCTTCTCAACAACTAAGGCTTAAGCCCCATACACACTATCAGTTTTCCTGCTGGTTTTCTCTTCAGGTTTACCAAAACCATCTAATATGAGGTCAAACCTTAATCGTTTCAATTTGAATGCAATCAGGCAGGCCCTTGTACTACATGGTTTTGGTAAACCTGAAGAGAAAACCAGCAGGAAAACTGATAGTGTGTATGGGGCTTCAGTCTGTTAAACCTATCTTCTTTGTGAGACTTGAATGTTTTTCAGCGGTCAGAGGCTTTGTGAGGATGTCAGCAGTCATATCCTCAGTCGGGCAATAAAGTAACTCAAGAAGACCTTGCTCTTGAAGATCCCTAAGAAAGTGAAACTTCACATCAATGTGCTTGGTTCTTGAATTAACTCCTTCCGTATGTGCAAGTACAATGCATGCTTGATTGTCTCCATAGATTGCTGTTGGTCCCAACTGTGGTTGACCTATATCTGTTAATAGCTGTCTCAGCCATATAACTTCTTTGCCTGCCTCCAATGCAGCAATGTATTCTGCTTCAGTAGACGACAGTGAAACAGTGAGTTGCTTTTTACTAGTCCAACTGATGGCTCCTCCTGACAGGAAAAATAAGTAGCCACTGGTAGATTTTCTATCACCGGTGTCTGCTGCCCAGTCAGCATCCACATATCCAGTTAAGGTGCTTTCATGGCTTGCTGGTAACTTGAGCTTGTAGTGCAAAGTGCCTTTAAGATAGCGAATGATTCGTTTTACAGCCTTCCAGTCCTTTTGATTTGGCATTGAAACCTTTCTGCATAGGATGTTGCTGCAATGTCTGGTCTTGTAGCAGTGGTAAGGTACAGCAATTTCCCTATTGCTTTCCTGTATTGAGTATTAGTAGGTAATGGGTTATCTTGACAATTCATCTCCTTTAGGTAGTTGGTTTCCGTGGGAAATTTCACTGGTTTGGCGTCTTCCATTCCAAAAGTTTCAATTATTTCTTGTATTTTGTGTTTTTGATTCAGAAGAAAGCTGCCATCTTCCTCTCTCTCGATCTGGATGCCAAGGTAATTCTTTATGTTGCCGAGGTCTTTGGTGTCAAAGTGCTGATTTAGTTTTTCAAGTATTTCTATTTAATCCCCTTCTTGCTCAAAACAAATCAGGATATCATCCACGTAAATAAGCATATAGACCCATCTGTTTGCCAATCTCTTTGTGTATAAGCAGGGGTCTGCTTTGCTCCTTTAAAAGTTTAGATGTGTAAGCACTACATTTATTTTTATATTCCACGCTCTAGCTGCTTGTTTTAGGCCATATATACTCCTGCGAAGTTTGCATACTAGGTCTGACCTTTGTTTATCTTTGAATCCTGGCGGCTGTTCCATGTAGATTTCTTCTGTTAAATCGCCATGTAGAAACGCGGTTTTCACATCAAAATGTTTCACTTGCATTTTCCTTGTGGTGGCTACTGTCAGCAAAGTCTGTATTGTAGTGTGTTTGACTACTGGTGCAAATGTCTCATCATAGTCCTCTAGATATTTTTGAGAATAGCCTTTGGCTACTAGTCTTGCTTTGTATCGTTCAATTGTGCCATCTGCATTGTATTTCACTTTAAAAGTCCATTTACAGCCTATGGCTTTCCTTCCGGATGGTAGTTCTGTAAGTGTCCATGTTTTAGTGTCATGCATGGATTTTATCTCTTCCTTTATCCATTTAGTTGCTTCTTGTTCTGAAAGTTGAGATATATCTTCCCAGTTTACAGTTTCGTTGATACTGGCAGTACTGGCTTTGTATGAGAGACGTATAGGTGGTTTACCTTTGTTTTCTCTTGTTGAACATCTCAGTTTTGTGTCTGAGCCTTCTTGTATCTGCTCTTCAGAACTGGTAGAGTCTACACTCACTTCAACTGTTTGTTCAGAAGTTACAGAGATGGGCTGGTCAATGTCAGTTTTCTCTTCTATTCTTGCTTCTACTGTTGTTATTACATTGTCTCTTAAATCTTCAATAAAGTTACGCTGTTGCTAATGGTAACCTTGGCTGTTTTGGGATTTAGGATTCAGTAACCCTTGACATTTTCACTGTATCCAACAAAGATACCTTCAAACGCTCTGTTTTGGAGTTTGGTGCGTTTTTCTTTGGGTATGTAGATAAATGCTTTGCATCCAAAAACTCTTAGGTGTTTTACACTTGGTTTCTCATTGTGCCATAGTTCATATGGGGTTTTCTCCACTGTTCTGGAAAGAAGTCTGTTCTGCAAATATGTAGCTGTCATATATAGAAAAAGGGTAACTATAGAGCTTGCACTTGTATATCAATCAAATTAGCCAAGTAGCATTACCGTCCCTGGTAAAGAAATAGGTATATATTCCCAATTAAGGGATGGGGCGTGGGACTGTACGAATGCACTTGGGTGTATTTAAAGAATAATAATAGTATTAATAGCTCTGAGACCACAGAAACCACCAAACAAAAACAATTTATATATAAAAATATACATTTTAATATTACATGTTATTAAATACATACAAGAGGTTAAAAGAACATGGTCATATATTAGATTGAATGTCACCATTGGTTGATTTCTATAATATTATATACAGTAGGTCCAACATGTTTCGCCCATTCGGGCTTCCTCAGGGACGTGTGTGTATATAAATCTCAATCTATGAGCAAATAAATAAGAATATAATGAGATATTATGATATTTTGACAGTGTGTGGTTAATATC
The DNA here is from genome assembly GCA_029574335.1 of Rana kukunoris. Taxonomy (NCBI): domain Eukaryota; kingdom Metazoa; phylum Chordata; class Amphibia; order Anura; family Ranidae; genus Rana; species Rana kukunoris. The sequence goes on from CM056054.1 coordinate 242,168,237, forward strand.
ACGAGTAAACATAAACATAGACATACAATGAATATTCTGGTTAGATAGAATATGTATACCGAAAATAATCACAAATTGAAAAAAAAAAAGAGAAAATTAAATTATTTATGTCTGTCGTTTTTTCAATCATATTTACACACAAGGTGTATAATTACCTCAAAGATGATCGTGTCTCACTGGCCACAAGTTGTTCCAACACTGTTACGAGGTGGAATCACAAATAGCGACTGAATCCTACAAGCTGGATGTGTAGAGCCAAACACTCCTAGTGGGGAATATATGAGTATGTATTGAAATTATAATAACTGTTATGATCGGATCGCCGATCACAAGAAGGGGGAGTAGTGAAGAAAGGGGGAAGCAAAAAGGGAAAGGAGAAAAAATGGATAATAATGGGAAGTGCTGGGTTTAAATTAAACAGCAGAATATAGTAGTAGAATGCTGAACTGAAGTAAGGACATGCAAATTGGTTCATGCTTAATTTTGTCAAGAAATGTATAGTTAATTGTAACCGACTGAGGTATAATACTGTGTACTATACACGTATTGTATTGAACAATGTTCTATATATTAATTAATTAATTAGTATTGACCATATTCAGTTTATATTCAAGGACTAATAATAAAGAGGGAAACCTCTTAATTATCTAAAATGGTTATAATAACGAATGCAGTGGGGGAAAGAAGAGGGAAATATGTGCTCAAAGTTTTGGAGCTTACAGATATGAATAGCCGGGAAAAGATTTAGTAGCTCCTCCAATGTTAACAGCAAACAGGCAAATAAGAAGAAGAAGAGTAGTATAGTTAGCTTTGGATGAACTTACATAGAACTGAAAGAGTATATAAGTATATAAGTATATATATATATATATATATATATATATATATATATATTATATAATATATAAGAATTGGATGGGGAAGCCGATGAACAGCTGGCGCATACTGCGATATGTTAATTGCTGGTAAAGAGTTAGGGCACAATCGTGATCTGAAAGATATATATATAATTAATAAGAAAATTGTCAAAAAAGGATGAAGTGGAAATAAAATGAAGTAGAGTGGAAAAATCAATAAAAAATAAATATAAAGAAAAAGATTAGAATAAAAATAAAAATAAAAATAAAATTAAAAATAAAAATAGAAAAAATAAATAAATACAAATAATAATGAAATAATAAAATGATAAAAGAAAAAGAAAAACAATGGGGAAATAAAAAAGTATATAAAGGGGGAAATGAACTATAGATGAGAATAAGGAAAATAATGTTAAATTATAAATGGAAATGAGTAAAATGAAATAAAATGAAAAGGAGCATATTAGGACTGGGTTCAATACAATATGTGTATAGTACACAGTATTATACCTCAGTCGGTTACAATTAACTATACATTTCTTGACAAAATTAAGCATGAACCAATTTGCATGTCCTTACTTCAGTTCAGCATTCTACTACTATATTCTGCTGTTTAATTTAAACCCAGCACTTCCCATTATTATCCATTTTTTCTCCTTTTCCTTTTTGCTTCCCCCTTTCTTCACTTCTCCCCCTTCTTGTGATCGGCGATCCGATCATAACAGTTATTATAATTTCAATACATACTCATATATTCCCCACTAGGAGTTTTTGGCTCCACACATCCAGCTTGTAGGATTCAGTCGCTATTTGCGATTCCACCTCGTAACAGTGTTGGAACAACTTGTGGCCAGTGAGACACGATCATCTTTGAGGTAATTATACAACATTGTGTGTAAATATGATTGAAAAAACGACGGACATAAATAATTTAATTTTCTATTTTTTTCTTTCAATTTGTGATTATTTCCGGTATACATATTCTATCTAACCAGAATATTCATTGTATCTATGTTTATGTTTACTCGTGATATTAACCACACACTGTCAAAATATCATAATATCTCATTATATTCTTATTTATTTACTCATAGATTGAGATTTATATACACACACGTCCCTGAGGAAGCCCGAATGGGCGAAACATGTTGGACCTACTGTATATAATATTATAGAAATCAACCAATGGTGACATTCAATCTAATATATGACCATGTTCTTTTAACCTCTTGTATGTATTTAATAACATGTAATATTAAAATGTATATTTTCATATATAAATTGTTTTTGTTTGGTGGTTTCTGTGGTCTCAGAGCTATTAATACTATCATTATTCTTTAAATACACCCAAGTGCATTCGTACAGTCCCACGCCCCATCCCTTAATTGGTAATATATACCCATGTAGCTGTCATGGCTGCCTCACCCCAGTATTTTTGTGGTAGTCCAGAGTCTGTCAGCATACATCTGATCATTTCAGTCAGAGTTCTTTTCTTTCTTTCGGCTATTCCATTTTGTTCTGGTGTATACGGAACTGTCTTTTGATGTTCTATTCCATGCCTTTTTAAGTACTCTTGTATCTTACCTCCTATGAGAGGCTTCCTCTGGAACGTGTTACTTTTCTTTGTTATATAGTCTTGAAATTTGTCGAAAACTTCACTCTTGTGTTGCATCAGGTAGGTGACTGTATATCTTGAGTAGTCATCTATGAAAGTCACTATGTACCTGTTGCTTCCAGGTGTTGGTGGGTTTAGGAGACCACACACGTCACTGTGAACTAAGTCAAGTGGTCTTGAGCCTCTCTTCTGGCTCACTTTGGGAAGTGTTGCCCTTGTAGCTTTGAATTTAATACAACACTCACATTTAATAGTGACTGGACAAGGGCACACTATAAGATCCATTGTCAGATTCCTCCTCTGTAGTTCCAGTATGCATTCTGGGTGTCTGTGACCTAGACGTCTCTGCCATATATGTATACAGTCATTGTGCTTGTGTGTACATAGTCTCACCTTTTCCTTCACTGTGTCGAGGTGATATAGATGATCATCCAGCTTGGCGCTTGCTATTGTCTGTTTGCCGTTTAGAATGGAACACTTGTCACCTTGGAATTTCACAGTGAGTCCTCTGGCTGTTAGACGCTTCACAGATAAGAGTCCTCCTTCTAGATTAGCACATCTTTCACTGGTATGGTTAAATTGTGTCCCGCATCATCAGGGCATACAAGGGTTCCATGCCCACATCCTTCTGCATGTATTGTGCTTCCATCTGCAAGGTAAATAGTTTCTTTGTTGTTCAGATCAAGTTCTGTGAAGAAACTTCTATCACTCGTCATGTGACTGGTTGCCCCTGAATCGATGCACCAGTCTTGGCATTTATTGTTGCCTGTCACTTTAAATGTGGCATTCCAGTTGCCTTCCCTTGGGTCATTGATTGTGGTTTTTACCTTTTGTTTAGCATAAGAGGGACGTTGTCTCATTTGCTCTGCCTTCCATATAGTACAGTCTTTCTTTATGTGTCCCGGTTTCTGGCATCTGAAACACACTCTGGGTTCTTTCCTGTGTCTGTAGCTTTAAGAGCGGTACATCCCACATGCCTTTCGCTGTGTCCTCATTGCGTATATGAATGAGCTGATCATCTTCTACTAGTAAGCTTATTGTGGCACGTGCCCGTCTGTTTTTCTTGTCCCAGTCCTGATCATTATCCTGTGGCCTGTCTGTAGTGGTAACCTCCCACAAGTCATCTCTGGATAACAGCATTTCAACATTTAACCACTTGCTTACTGGGCACATAAACCCCCTTCGTGCCCAGGCGAAATTTCAGCTTCCGGCACTGCGTCGCTTTAACTGACATTTGCGCGGTCGTGCGACGTGGCTCCCAAAGAAAACTGACGTCCTTTTTTCCCCACAAATAGAGCTTTCTTTTGGTGGTATTTGATCACCTCTGCGGTTTTTATTTTTTGCGCTATAAACAAAAAAAGAGCGACAATTTCAAAAATATATATATATTTTTTACTTGTTGCTATAATAAATATCCCAATTTTTTTTTTTCTCAGTTAAGGCCGATACGTATTTTTCGACGTATTTTTGTAAAAAAAAAAAATAGCAATAAGCGACTGGTTTGCGCAACAGTTATAGCGCCTACAAAATGGGGAACAGAATTATGATTTTTTTTATTATTATTTTTTTTTTACTAGTAGTGGCGGCGATCTGCGATTTTTATTGGGACTGCGATATTGCGGCGGGCATATCGGACACTTTTGACACAAATTTGGGACCATTCACATTTATACAGCGATCAGTGCTATAAAAATGCACTAATCACTGTATAAATGTGACTGGCAGGGAAGGGGTTAACACTAGGGGGCGAGGAAGGGGTTAAATGTGTATCCTGGATGTGTTCTAACTGTGTGGGGGGAGGGGGGTGACTGGGGGAGGTGACCGATGCTGTGTCCCTATGTACAAGGGACACAGATCGGTCTCCTCTCCTCTGACAGCACGTGGAGCTCTGTGTTTACACACAGAGCTCCACGTCCCTGCTGTCACCTGCTGTGTTCCCGCCGATCGCATGTACCCAACGGACATCGCGGCCGCCAGGTACATGCATCGGCTCTTCAGCGATGCGGCGGGACAGTGTTTACCAGCGGCGCGCCACCCAGTTGCACGCGTGGGTAATACACCTTAAATCACGTCCAAAGACGTCCACTTGGCGCCTCAGGTCCGCGTTGTTGACGTATTTTGTCAATAGCGCGGGTCTGAAGTGGTTAAACTTCCATAGCTGATAATTTTTATTGTTCAGCTTGGCCACTGAGAGTTTAAGCTCTGAGTATCCGGCCATCTTATCCCTCCTTTATATATAAACAGTCTTGCTTGTCTATAGGAGATGTCACTGGAAAGCTTCCTTATGTTGATCTCCGCATCAGCCACGCTGTCTTCCGTTCGAGGCTTTTGTTCTGCTTAGGCCTCACCTGGTCATGAGACTTTTTCCGGACATCTGGGCCCATAACCTGTTGCAGAGTATGATTGATAGGTGCAGCGGAGTCTAATTCAGATCAGACATTGTGTAGTAACAGGAACTGGCTTCTTTATTGGAACATCATCCCAGGCAACAAATGGTCACTGCACATCATGGTAAGAAGAACAATGCAAACAAAAAGCTGGAAGAAGAAACCAACGAGTACACTGGGGATAGAAAATGCAACATCATAGAGTATACATAGTATAGCATATCATTAAGCATTAGCGACATCTTGTGTCCTTTTTGTAAACTGCATCTGATATATACTGCATATACTGTAGGCTAAGCTGTAAGTTTGTTGCATCTCCAACAAGGAGCGCCTGGGTTACCAGAGAACAGGAGAAGTGTGAGGGCTATAGAAGCACAATACCAAGATTTGGCATGAGAGAAGAGAAAGAGAGAAGAGAAAAAGGTTAAAACCATCCAGGAATCTGCCTTTGATCATCCAAGCAAACAAAAGCCATCAAACGCAGCCACTGTACCCATCAATTGCCGCCACTGTGCATCAAACGCAGCCACTGTACCCATCAATTGCCGCCACTGTGCATCAAACGCAGCCACTGTACCCATCAATTGCCGCCACTGTGCATCAAACGCAGCCACTGTACCCATCAATTGCCGCCACTGTGCATCAAACGCAGCCACTGTACCCATCAATTGCCGCCACTGTGCATCAAACGCAGCCACTGTACCCATCAACTGCCGCCACTGTGCATCAAACGCAGCCACTGTACCCATCAATTGGCGCCACTGTGCATCAAACGCAGCCACTGTACCCATCAACTGCCGCCACTGTGCATCAAACGCAGCCACTGTACCCATCAATTGGCGCCACTGTGCATCAAACGCAGCCACTGTACCCATCAACTGCCGCCACTGTGCATCAAACGCAGCCACTGTACCCATCAACTGCCGCCACTGTGCATCAAACGCAGCCACTGTACCCATCAATTGGCGCCACTGTGCATCAAACGCAGCCACTGTACCCATCAACTGCCGCCACTGTGCATCAAATGCAGCCACTGTACCCATCAATTGCTGCTACTGTGGCCCATCAATTGCTGTCACTGTGCCCCATAAATTGCTGCCACTGCTCCCATCAATTGCTACCAGTGTGCCCATGAATTGCTGCCACTGTGCCCATCAATTGCCGCTACTGTGGCCATCAATTGGTGCTTATGTCCCCCATCAATTGCTGCCACTGTGCCCCATCAATTGCTACTACTGTGCCCATCAGTTGCTGCCACTGTGCACCATCAGTTGCTGCCACTGTGCCAATCAATTGGCGCTACTGTCCCTCATCAATTGCTACCGCTGTGCCCCATCAATTGCCGATACTTGTCCATCAACTGATGTCTTCACCCGTCCTCTTCCTGTCCTCTGCTATGATTGGACACCTGATAGGCGTCCAATCACAGCGCCTGTGGCTTCAGCCAATCAGGTAACAGGTAACCAGACCCGAGCACCTGATTGGCTGAGAGGCGGATCAGTGTTAGGAAATGTATTTATTAGCTTCCCTAACACAACACTGAATAAACAGCGAACGCACAGCATTGTGCCCACAGTTTACCAATTTGGAAGTCTATTAGAGCCAACGGCGGTTCTAAAAGTAAAACGCCACTGTAATTCAGATGCCCGGCGCCCGACAAGGGGCCGGACACCTGAATAGTGGGTGGCTGGCAGCGGCAACCATATATAGATTGATTTAATGCATGAATCTATCTACTGGTGATAGAGAGGTGCAGGAGAAAGGGAGCGGCGCTCCTACGCCCTTTATGGACGCACCACCACTGAGACCTAACCTGTGCGGTATGGTCTTCATTAATCGTTATTAACCACTTGGTAACCACCCCATTGTCAAAATATGTCCTGTTTTTAAAGATGCATATCTCGGTAACGGCAGCAGCTGCCACAACCGAGATATCTATCTCTTCATGGGGCGGTTCTGTACACGATAAGGGCGGTCTCTGCCGCAAGATCGCCATTATTGGTGGCGGGAGAGGGTCCCCCCCTCCCGCCACTCTCCTGCGCCCTCCGCCGCTTACCGTAGCCGCCTCAGCGGGGATGCATGTGAGGGAAAAATCACCCCCACCCATCCCCATGGCTTTGCTGGGCGGAAGTGACGTCAAAACGTCAGTCCCGCCCAGCGTCTTAAAGAAAAAAAAATATTTTCTGTTTTATTTTATTTTTTATTTTTTTGCATTTAAGCCTAAATATGAGATGTGACGTCTTTTTGACCCCCAGATCTCATATTTAAGAGGACCTGTCATGCTTTTTTCTATTACAAGGGATGTTTACATTCCTTGTAATAGGAAAAAAAAGTGATCAATTTTTTTTTTTTTTTAATTTCAGTGTAAAAAATTAAAAACTAAATATTTTAATTTAGTTTTAAATTTTTTACACTGAAATAAAAAAAATAAAAAAAATGATCACTTTTATTCCTATTAGAAAACAAAAAATTGCGCACAGAAGCGAACGCATACGCGAGTAGCGCCCGCATATGAAAACTGTGTTCAAACCACACATGTGAGGTATCGCCGCGATCGTTAGAGCGAGAGCAATAATTCTAGCCCTAGACTTCCTCTGTATCTCAAAAAATGCAACCTGTAGAATTTTGTAAACGTCGCCTATCGAGATTTTTAAGGGTAAAAGTTTGACGCCATGCCACGAGCGGGCGCAATTTTTAAGCGCGACATGTTGGGTATCATTTTACTCGGCGTAACATTATCTTTCACAATATATTAAAAAAATTGGGCCAAATGTATTGTTGTCTTATTTTTTTTCAAAAAAGTGAATTTTTTCCAAAAAAAAAGTGCGCTTGTAAGACCGCTGCGCAAATACGGTGTGAGAAAAAGTATTGCAATGACTGCCATTTTATTCTCTAGGGTGTTAGAAAAAAAATATATATAATGTTTGGGGGTTTTAAGTAATTTTCTAGCAAAAAAAAACTGTTTTAGTCTCGTAAACACCGAATCTGAAAAACAGGCTCGGTGATCAAGTGGTTAAGCCCCCACATTTGTATGTCTTCTATGTTACATGCGTGAAGCGAGCGAGGATTGTTCGCTGCTCTATTAAAAAGATTTTTCTGTGTTTTACTAAAAAGAATTAATAAAGTTTTGAGTTTTGAAGTTTTGCTCCTGACACCTGAAGATCCCATGCTGGTCACACGGAAAGGAATGAGGCTTTTAATCCAGGCCGTGTCCCCGCATGGGGGCTCCCGGGGATCTCGCCTGTTGCCTGACCCATTTGGCAGAGCTGAGCTGCCCCCCAACCTGAATATGGATGAAGAATTGACTCTCTGCTGTGTTTTTATGTCTCTGGGTTCATTTTCTCCATTATGGACAATAGGAAACTAACTGGGTTAGTTGCTGAGGGGGTGCGCCAATGTGTACAAAATAATAATAATTACCTTAACCACTTGTCATCTGCCCACCGTCAAATGACGGCGGGCAGACGACTCCATTATCCTGACATCACGTCATATGACGTGATGTCCCTTTAAAGCCGCGGGCGGGCGCGCGCGCGCGTCGCCGGCGGCGCGCGCGCGCACCCGCCGCTCTGCGGGGATCCCGTGCGAGTGCCCGGCGGCAACGATCGCCGCCGGGCACACGCGATTGCTCAGTAACTGAGCGGGGACGTGGAGCTCTGTATGTAAACACAGAGCTGCACGTCCCTGTCAGGGAGAGAGGAGAGCGGTTGTGTCCCTTGTACATAGGGACACAATCGGTCACCTCCCCCAGTCACCCCCCCCCTCCCCCCACAGTTAGAACACTCATAGGACACACATTTAACCCCTTCCCCGCCCCCTAGTGGTTAACCCCTTCACTGCCAGTCACATTTATACAGTAATCAATGCATATTTATAGCATTGTTCACTGTATAAATGTAAATGGTCCCAAAAATGTCAGAAAAGTGTCCGAAATGTCCGCCATAACGTCGCAATCCCAATAAAAAAAATCGCAGATCGCCGCCATTAATAGTAAAAAAAAAAAAAAAAAAATGCCATAAACTATCCCCTATTTGGTAAACGCTATAAATTTTGCGCAAACCAATCGATAAACGCTTATTGCATTTTATTTTTACCAAAAATATGTAGAAGAATACGTATCGGCCTAAACTGAGGGAAAAAATATTTTTTTTATATATTTTTTGGGTTATTTATTATAGCAAAAAGGAAAAAATATTGCATTTTTTAAAAAATAGTCGCTCTATTTTTGTTTATAGCGCAAAAAATAAAAACCGCAGAGGTGATCAAATACCACCAAAAGAAAGCTCTATTTGTGGGGAAAAAAGGACGCCAATTTTGTATGGGAGCCACGTCGCACGACCGCGCAATTGTCAGTTAAAGCGACGCAGTGCCGGAAGCTTATATTTTGTCTGGGCAGGAAGGGGGTGTAGGTGCACAGTAGGCAAGTGGTTAAAGAAAATTTTTCATCAAAATGTGAATAAAATTCATAATTTATCTAAAGTTTGAAGAGTTGTTCTGGGGAAGACAATCTGTGCCAGGAGGGGGATTTGGGGGGTTTGTGCTAGACTAGGCAATATGGGGGGGGGGTTAGTGGTAGAAGGGAATTTTTGGGGGATCTGTGCTAGCGGGGGGTGATAGATAAAATGTGTGCTGGGAGAGGAAATTGGGGGGGGGGGGGTATTTGTGTCAGGATGGGGGGGATTGGGAGTGGGGGGAGAGGATTTGTACTCAGAGGGGAAGTTTAAGGGGTACAGGATTTGTACTAGGAGGGAGGCATTTTTTTCACGGGAGGGGGTGTATTTGTGCCGGGGGGGGCATTGGGGAATGAGAGGTGGCACTGATGGCCACTGATAGGCTGCACTGATGGGCACTGATAGGCTGCACTGATGGGCACTGATAGGCTGCACTGATGGGCGCAGATAGGCATAACTGATTTGCTGCACCTATGGGCACTCATTGGTGGCACAGATAGATTGCTCTGATGAGGCAGCACTGGTGGGCACTAATTAGGAGGCACTGATGAGGCTGCATTGATGGGTGGCACTGATGGGCACAGGTAGATCTCACCGATGAGGCAGCACTGGTGGGCACTAATTAAGAGGCACGGATGAGGCTGCATTGATGGGTGGCACTGCTGGGCACAGATAGATTGCACTGATGAGGCAGCACTGGTGGGCACTAATTAAGAGGCACTGATGAGGCTGCATTGATGGGTGGCACTGATGGACACAGATAGATTGCACTGATGAGGCAGCACTGGTGGGCACTAATTAGGGGGCACTGATGGGGTGGTACTGATGGGCGCTGATAGGCATAACTGATTTGCTGCACCTATGGGCACTCATTGGTGGCACAGATAGATTGCACTGATGAGGCAGCACTGGTGGGCACTAATTAGGAGGCACTGATGAGGCTGCATTGATGGGTGGCACTGCTGGGCACAGATAGATTGCACTGATGAGGCAGCACTGGTGGGCACAAATTAAGAGGCACTGATGAGGCTGCATTGATGGGTGGCACTGATGGACACAGATAGATTGCACTGATGAGGCAGCACTGGTGGGCACTAATTAGGGGGCACTGATGGGGTGGTACTGATGGGCACTGATAGGTGGCACTGATGGGCTGCACTGATGGGCACTGATATGTGCCACTGATGGGTGCAGATTGGCAGCACTGATGGGCACTGATAGGCAACACTGATGGGTACAGATAGGTTGCACTGATGGGCACTTATGAGGAGGCACTGATGAGACTGCACTAATGGGTGACACTGATGGGCACTGGTAGGTGGCACTGATGGGCACTGATAGGCACTGCTAGGCAGCACAGATAGGCAGCACTGATAGATGGCACTGATTAGCAGCACATGCAGGTGCTAAGGGGACTGATGTCCCTCTAAAGACACTACTTTTTCTTTTCCTTTATGCTGGTAGCGTGAAGAAAAATAAAACCATAACCGGCATCTGTTTATTTCCGTGATCAGCTGTGGTAGAGATAATGGCACTACAATTGTCATTTGTAATGCGCCTTTTGTCTCGTTCTTGACAACGCACACAGAAAAAAAATACGTGTTTCTGCGCACGTTCTCAGGACGCAAAGGTGTGAATGGAGCCTAAGATGTCAAGAGCAGCGCACCTTTCTTCTACTTCCAATATCAAAAGCCTGGCAGAAGTTTGCATACCCCCCCCCCCCCTCCAAAAAAAAAAAAAAAAGGTGGCTTTGCCTTCCCTTCAATACAGTTACCGGACCTAAAACTTCAATCACCTGGAAGAAAATTGCGCAGTAAAAGCGTCTTCCCCGCTCAGGAGCAGACAGACGGAGAGCTTGCAGTTAATATCTCTTTTTCCGTAGCTGCAGTCAAATGTCACCGTACGTTGGTGGCAGGCTGCAATTATCGGCGGCGGCTGGGGAGCCGTACCGAGGCCGCCGCCGCCGCGCAAAAGTAATAAACGCCGAAAGTCCAAGACTTCAGGAGACACATTTCCAGAGGATGTCCCCGTCTAAATGCTTCCTCTTTTATTTATTTTTGCTTGTTTTGGTAAGACTTTAACCACTTGAGGACCGCGCCTCTTTTATAGACTCGATGTTTACGAGTTAAAAACACGTTTTTTTCTTGCTAGAAAATTACTTAGAACCCCCACACATCATACAATTTTTTTCTAACACCCTAGAGCGGGGCTTGACAAATTTGCTTGGAATCTAGGAGCCAGCTAAAAAAGTTAGGAGCCAGGAACGCGCCCGTTTGTGTGCAGAAGCGAATGCATACGTGAGGAGCGCCCGTACATGAAAGCGGTGTCCAAACCACACATGTGAGGTATAACCGTGATTGCTAGAGTGAGAGCAATAATTCTAGCCCTAGACCTCCTCTGTAACTCAAAACATGCAACCTGTGGAATTGGTTAAACGTTGCCTATGGAGATTTTTAAGGGTAAAAGTTTGTCGCCATTCCAGGAGCGGACGCAGTTTTGAAGTGTGACATGTTGGGTATCAATTTACTCGGCGTAACATTATCTTTCACAACTTAACCACTTAAGACCCGGACCAAAATGCAGGTAAAGGACCTTGCCCCTTTTTGCGATTCGGCACTGCGTCGTTTTAACTGACAATTGCGCGGTCGTGCGGCGTGGCTCCCAAACAAAATTGGCGTCCTTTTTTTCCCACAAATAGAGCTTTCTTTTAGTGGTATTTGGTCACCTCTGCGTTTTTTTTTTTTTTTTCGCTATAAACAAAAATAGAGCGACAATTTAAAAAAAAAATGCAATATTTTTTACTTTTCGCTATAATAAATATCCCCCAAAAATATATAAAAAAACATTTTTTTTCCTCAGTTTAGGCCGATACGTATTCTTCTACCTATTTTTGGTAAAAAAAATTGCAATAAGCGCTTATCGGTTGGTTTTCGCAAAATTTATAGCGTTTACAAAATAAGGGATAGTTTTATTGCATTTTTATAAAAATTTTTTTTTTTTACTACTAATAGCGGCGATCAGCGATTTTTTTTCGTGACTGCGACATTATGGCGGACACTTCGGACAATTTTGACACATTTTTGGGACAATTGTCATTTTCACAGCAAAAAATGCATTTAAATTGCATTGTTTACTGTGGAAATGACAGTTGCAGTTTGGGAGTTGACCACAAGGGGGCGCTGTGACTTTGAGTGTTCCCTGTGTGTGTGTTTACAACTCTAGGGGGGTGTGGCTGTAGGTGTGACATCATCGATCGCGTCCCCCTATAACAGGGATGACGTGATCGATGCTGTGGCCACAGTGAAGCACGGGGAAGGTGTGTTTACACACGGCTCTCCCCGTTCCTCAGCTCCAGGGACAGATCGCTGAACTGCAGCGGCGATCGGGTCCGCGAATCCCGCGGTCCCGGTCCTGGAGCTTCAGACCGGGTCATGGGAGCGCGCCGCGGGCGCACGCCCGTGACCCACGGCTGGGTACTAAAACCAACGTATATATACGTTGATGTGCCCAGCCGTGCCATTCTGCCGACGTATATGTGCAGTAGGCGGTCCTTAAGTGGATAAAATGAACTGGGCTAACTTTACTGTTGTCTTAATTTTTTTTTAAAAAAGTGTATTTATTCCCAAAAAAGTGCGATCGTAAGACCACTGTGCAAATACAGTGCGAAAAAGTACAGAAAGTACAGAAAGTATTGAAACGACCGCCATTTTATTCTCTAGGGTCTTAGCATAAAAAATGTATATAATGTTTGGGGGTTCTAACTTCTAAGTAAAGGGAAGGAGATGGAAACAGGCAGGGAAGCTCCATTAGCATTGCTGGTTGTCTTGTCATACCAACGGCCACCACAAGAGGGCATCAGATTCCAGGCCGGCCGGTGCAGCCCGACGCGATCGCGAGGGGGGGGGGGGGACGCGCAAGGAGACAGGGTTCCCCAGCTGTCCTGCCACAGGCGCCAGGTCACTAATTCTAGTCGCAATTGCGAACTGGCGCCCGGGGTTTGTCGAGATCTGCCCTGGAGAATAAAATGGCGGTCATTGCAATACTTTCTGTCACACACTGTATTTGCGCAGCGGTCTTACTTTTTTTGGGGGCGGGGGGGGAATCGACTTTTTTGAATACAAATAATAAGACAACAGTAAAGTTAGCCCAATTGTTTTTTTATATTGTGAAAGATAATGTTACGGCAAGTAAATTAATACCCAACATGACGCGCTTTAAAATTGCGCCCGCTAGTGGAATGGCGTCAAACTTTCACACTTAAAAAATCTCCATTCGGAAACTTTTCAATTTAGAATACTTTTCGAAAAAATTTCTAATGAGAATAAAATAGAATAGAAGATAAAGGAATAGAAGAGAAAAAAAATTGTATTTTAGTCCTTTATTTTTTTATTCAATTTTATTATCCTTGGAAATCTTTGGAGATTTTTAGAATAGTTTTCGAATTTCCAAAGAGAATAGAATAGAATATATATATATATATATATATATATATATATATATATATATATATATATATATATATATATATATATATATATATATACACACCTACACACATACTGTATACACATATTCTATTCTATTCTATACCTTTTTTATTATTTTTGGAAATTCGAATTTGAATCGATTTGAAAACGAATAAACGAAACAAATGCCGAAAACTAATTTATGGAAATAACAAATGGAAACAAAAACAATTGATTTCTTTTTTTCGTTCTGCACATGTCTGGTAGGGACATATTGAATCTCATCCAGTACATCCACCAATGCCGGACTTTAACCCCTTGCTTACTGGGCACATATACCCCCTTCGTGCCCAGGCGAAATTTCAGCTTCCGGCACTGCGTCGCCTTAACTGACAATTGCGCGGTCGTGCGACGTGGCTACCAAACAAAATTGGCGTCCTTTTTTCCCCCACAAATAGAGCTTTCTTTTGGTGGTATTTGATCGCCCGTGCGGTTTTTATTTTTTGCGTTATAAACAAAAAAAGATCGACAATTTAAAAATATATATATATATTTTTTACTTGTTGCTATAATAAATATCCCAATATTTTTTTTTTATATTTTTTTTTTCTCAGTTAAGGCCGATACTGTACGTATTCTTGTAAAAAAAAAAAAAAAAGCACAATAAGTGACTGCTTTGCGCAAAAGTTATAGCGCCTACAAAATAGGGGACAGAATTATGATTTTTTTTTTATATTTTTTTTTTACTAGTAATGGCGGCGATCTGCGATTTTTATTGGGACTGCGATATTGCGGCGAACACATCGGACACTTTTGACACATTTTTGGCGCCATTCACATTTATACAGCGACCAGTGCTATGAATATGCACTAATTACTGTATAAATGTGACTGGCAGTGAAGGGGTTAACACTAGGGGGTGAGGAAGGGTTTAAATGTGTATCCTGGGTGTGTTCTAACTGTGTGGGGGGAGGGGGGTGACTGGGGGAGGTGACCGATGCTGTGTCCCTATGTACAAGAGACACAGATCGGTCTCCTCTTTCCCTGACAGGACGTGGAGCTGTGTGTTTACACACACAGCTCCACGTCCCTGCTCTGTCACCGCCGATCGCGTGTACCTGACGGACACCGCGGCCGCCGGGTACACGCGTCGAATCCTCGGTGATGCGACGGGACTGTTTGGGTGGCGCGCGCGGGGAATTACAAAAACATGACGTCCAAAGACGTGACCCCGGCGCCTCAGGTCCGCGCTGTTGACGTATTCTGTCAATAGCGCGGACCTCTATTGGTTAAGAAGACCCTCTACCAAACCATTGGTTGGACCGCATACCTCGAAGTAATAGTTCACTGTTGCTTGAAAATTCTCACAAGCCATGAAAATAAACTCCAGTAGCCAAAGCAGAGCGTCCTCCTCCGCCTTGTAAAAAGATCAGTGAAATCCGAGGATTATTAGACCAAAGGAAACGAGGATTGTGCCGAGAGAAGAGATCAATTTGTTATGGAAACAATGAGGAATGAGATGGGGACTCGGCCGTGATGGATGAAGCGTTTTCCTCCGAATGAGCCGACTTTAAATTGAATTCACCCCGGACAAGCTGAGATCTGCAGCGGGGGACACTAAATAAATCTTCCCGGGGATTCCGTGCCAAAGTAAAATTTGAGTTCTCTAAGCTGTGCTGAGACCGAAGTAAACATAATCCGCCTGTAAGACACCGAGGAAGTAAAGGACGGCAATATAACCGCGGCGGCCAAACCCCTCCCAGCCTTGGTGGTTTTAGGAGATTGCCCCCCTACCAAGGATATCATTGTGTAATAATGAGAGCGGCAGAGGAAAGAGACCATAGAGACAACTCTCAACTAAATAAAATAACGGCTTTCGAGGTTTGTAAGTCAGTGTAGTTCTGGAAGAGTCACACACAAATACAGTGGAACCTCGGCTTACGAGCATAATCCGTTCCAGGAGAATGCTCGTAATCCAAAGTACTCGCATATCAAAGCGAGTTTCCCCATTAAAGTCAATGGAAGACGAAAATATTTTGTACCGCATTAACTTCAATTGCATGCAATACCGCATGTGGCCAGAGGCGGGGGGGGGTTGCCGGAGAGCCTCGGAAACAGGCGAAAAGGCCCGAGGACACCTCGGCTGACCTCAGCAAACCTCGGAAAGACTTTGTTCCTGAGATTTGCCGAGGTCAGCTGATCTGTCCTCGGCCCTTTTTGTGCATTTCCGAACGGCACAGATCGGCTGCAATGGGCGATGTTCCGCTCGGCTCCGGCACCCCCACCCCACCTCAGGCCAAACGCAGTACTGCAAACCGCTTTAGGCCTGGTCGCAAACCGATTTATGATTTCTTAAAATACAGTGCTCGTATTCTGAAACAATCGTTGACAATCCGAGGTTCCACTGTAATTGACATTGGGTCCACGGGACCCGCTGATCGGCTCACGCTCTGTAAAATCATAGCGGGAGTGATCCGTTGCTGGCACGTGCTTGCGTCCAAAAGTGCAGTATCACTTATATACAGTGGAACCTTAGATTACGAACACATTCCATTCTAGGACAATTTTCGTAATCCAAGCATTATAAAGCGAGTTTCCCCATTGAAGTCAATGGAAACTAGAATAATTGGTTCCGCATTGACTTTAATGGCATACAATACCGCATGCAGCCAGAGGCGGGGGGGGAGGGCGCTGGAGAGCCTCGTAAACACTCAGAAAGAGCCGAGGACACCTCGACTGAACTCGGAAAACCTCGGAAAGGCTTGGGAACAGAGTATTTCCAAGATTTTCCGAGAATTCCGAACGTGCCGATTGGCACCGTTCTTCTCTGGCAATGTAAGTGGATGTGCTGGATGCGCTCTTACAGATACAACTGGCCCTTTTGAGGGCAATCATAGTGCTGATGCGGTCCATGATGAAATTGAGTTTGACACCCCTGAACTAATACCTCTCCTTCATCCCTGACCTCCTCAGACAGCAACAGCCCTGTCAAGTCGTGGATGCACCTGGATTCTGATGCCCAGGGAAACGAGATGAGCACTGCTTTGGATTTTTACATATACACAGGCAACACATCCATCACCTATAGCATCTTTCCCTACTTCTAATCAATCGGTGCTAGACACTTGTAAAAAGATGCTCGTCTCCCTCCAAAGCTCTCTTCCAAATGCCATCTTCTCTATGGTCACTAAATTTTCCTCAGAAATGCATTCCGTGGGGAAGAGGGAACACCATATGGAAAGCCAAATAGGCCATATAACAGAGAAAGTTAACGATGTTATGGATGCACATAAGCACACACGCAATGAACATCAGTGGATGAGAGCTAAGATGGCGGATCTAGAAGACAGGTCACACCGCAACAATGTGAAAATAAGGGGCATACTCAAAAATATTCTCCCTCCAGATCTCAATGGCTATGCCGGGAAAATAATCTCCACATTACTACCAGAGCTCTCTCCAATGAAAACCATCATTAATCACATACATCACATACCTTAAAGTGGTGTTCCAGCCCAAAAAGTGTAGCTGCTGGCTTTTAATAAACACTCACTTACCTGCTCCTCCGTTCCAGCGACGCGCTGACTGGGGCTCCGCTCCTCTCCCCCCCTCCCCAGCCGGCGTCTCCATCCCGACTATGGGCACCCAGCCGTGACAGGCTTCGGCTTCACGGCCGGGCACCCACAGCGCATGCGCGAGCCGCACTGCGCATGCGCGCGGTGCGGCTCGCCGCTGATTGGACAGGCGATCGCATAGGACCTGTCAGTGTCCCATGCGATCGCCTACAGGGAGGGGCTGGTGTAGGTGATTAAGCTTAATCGCCTAACCAGCCCCTCGGCGGAAGCAGGAAGTGGGACAGGAACTCCCACTCCTCCTGAAGCCCCCACCCCCCCCAAAAAAAAAATTACATGTAAGGGGGTGTGGAGTGGGATAAGCGGAAGTTCCATTTTTGGGTGGAACTCCGCTTTAAGCCCCGTCACCTCCCTGGGGGAAATAACCTGCGATGTCCTGATGACGGTGCACTTCTTTCATGCTAAAGACCAACTCCTGACAAATTTGTAGACATGCTATTGTAAAAGGGGATTCATTTTGGTACTTTTGTCCCGTCAAAATATATAGATGGAGTTGGAGGGAGGCTAAGGTGGACTCTTGCCAGTCAAGGTTATAAAGTTGAAAAATAAGTATTTATTACAAAAATAGACAAAGTTAATTTACATATTCATAGAATAAATACATTATTTTATGACAACCATGTAATGACTCATAATTTACATTCCATTGTTACCAATAAAATATCCAACCATCCACAATATATGTACAGAGACAAAACATGTAGAGCCTCTATACACATATTGTCGATGGATGGATATTTTATTGGTAACAATGGAATGTAAATTATGAGTCATTGCATGGCTGTCATAATATAATATATTTATTCTATGAATATGTAAATGAGCTTTGTCTATTTTTGTAATAAATACTCCTTTTTAACTTTACTTGACTGGTAATCAGTTATACATATGATACCGCGAAAGTCCACCTTAGCCTCCCTCCAACTCCTTCAACTTCTGACAAAGGCACAGAAACTCGGAAAGTCGGCTTTCAGCACCAATACGCAAATCTTCAAGAATTTTCCAATCTGTTTTCAAACATTTATTGTGTATCCATCACCTTGCATTAAATTTCATTGGGTAATATATTTGTGCTGACATCTAGTGGTAATTTAGTGTAACTACAACTTGTTATTACTGTACTTCTGAAATGGCATATTCTAGTTTACCTGCATGTTCAGTGCCAAATTTTCCACTAGGCAATGTTGGCATGTGCCTACAGGCACCCATCAGTATAAGTCGGACCGTTGTTGTCGGAATGTCCGATTGTGCGTATGGGCTTAAAGGGGTTGTAAAGACAAAAATATTTTCCTCTTAAATTAAAGTCTGACAGTAGCTGATAAAGTAAAAAGTAATGTTTTGCATTATAACTAGTTTGATACCTGTTGAAATCGAGCTGTTTTATTCATCTCCGTCACTCCTGAATCGTTATTCTCACTGACTTCCTGGTTTGCGGTGCGCATTCATTCTTGCTACATCACGGCCTAATGGGAACTACAGTTTCTATTAGGCTTAGCCTCCATGCCTGTGAGGGATAAGAGAGCATCTTCACGCAGGGCTGTAGTCATAGGGAGGGGGTGAGCACATTCTGCTTTTCACCATGCCAAACAGCTCAGGTGCTGGTGGAAAGCAAGAAGAGGAGAGACAAGAAATGGCATTTTCAAACCTGGATTACTGTATTTTGGAGGTCAAAAGGAAAAACGAGGTAAGTGATATTTAAATGCTCTAGCTTACAGCAATCAATTGATCTAATAAAAAACGAACCTTTAGTGTTCTTTTAAGGGGTTTCAACCACCATAAGGCAAAAAATCCAAGGGGCAGACATGACGTTCGACAGGGCTGGACTGGGACAAAAAGTTCGCCCTGGACTTCATCCAGACTGGCCCACTTTGACAGGTCTCTCCCATGGTGGCTGGACAACTCCTGCGCCCCCCCCGGCCACCCAAGCCCCCTCTCCCCCTTCACTAGCCACTAGCCATTCTACTTTATTAGAGTAGAATGGCTGGTACTGGTACTATTATTGTTAGTACCAGTGGGGAAGCTAGACATTATTTCACCCGGGGGCAAAGAATCAGTTTGGTGCCCCCCTTATGGGACAAGATTAGGCAGACGTGAGAAACTCCCAGGCCATAGCTGTTGAGTCAGCGGTCTGTCCCCTCCCCAATGCTCCTCTGGTCCTCCCCCTGCTTCTCTATTCCCTCCAGGTGAGTGCTGCGGGGAGGGAGAGGAGGTGAGCGCTGCAGGAAGGGAGAGACAGAGGAGCGGAGGGGGGCAGCGGTCCCCTATCACTAAAGCCGGCCCACTAAGCCATCGGCCCACCGGGAAACTCCCTGTAGTCCCAATGGCCAGTCCATCCCTGACGTTCGATAGGCAGGTAAGCTTTTAGTTTGTCTCCATTGGAATTTTTCTAAAAGTTAGTGGAGAAGGGAAAAGTTTGAGAACGTTTTTCCTTTTCAGTCGTGTGTCTCTATGCCGCTGCACCAGACAAGGAGATGGATTTCTCTGTAATTAGACCAACGCTCACCCGAGGACGTGGAAGGGAAGAGAACACCCCGAGCTCCTGACACGGAGAGTATGTTAAACGTTCATTACACGCACAATCACCCCATCGCTAATGAGCTACCGGTAGCATCAAGCACAGGTAAGAGGCTTCACAATGAGCACCGGTGTACCCAAAGGTAACAGAGTATCAAGATTACAGATACTTAGTGATGAATAATGCAGCTCATTTGTCGGAAATTACTGCGACTGATCACACCGACTATCTGGGCAGATCAGCGAGGCGGGAGGGAGGGCTCCATAAGATATTAGCAAGAACATTATCATTAGCGACTAATTCTTTCCGTGTCAGAAATCTGATGGAAAGAGAAAAAGAAGAAAGAGGGAGAAAGGGAAATGGCGTAAAACGGAAAATAAGGTAATTTTGAGGCTAGTGTCATTCTTCTTTTCTGCACTAAGTCGATTTTTTTTTTCGTTTTGATGTTATGTTAGAATAAAAGATAGGCTTATCAAAGGGTTCTTTGTTCAACCCAACTCCAAGGAGATACACATTTTTTTTGCACACGTTAAAATTTGCAGGGTTAGGGTTTTCCATAGGGTTAGGGTTAGGATTAGGGGGTTAGGGTTAGGGTTAGTGGGTTAGGGTTTTCCATAGGGTTAGGGTTCGGGTTAAGATTAGGGTTGGGGTTAGCGTTCGGCTTAGGGTTAGGGTTAAGGTTAGGTTTTCCATAGGGTTAGGGGGTTAGGGTTAGGGTTAGAGTGTTAGGGTTTCCTATAGGGTTAGGGTTTCCCATAGGGTTATGGTTAGGGTTAGAGTTAGGGTTAGGGGGTTAGGGGGTTAGGGTTTCCCATTGAAGAATATGGCTAGGACTCAGGAATTGCAAGAGGGACCTCCCCCAGAGGTCAAAGGTCAGAAGGCGGGTTCCCAGAGGTCAAAAGTCACAGGGCGTGGCTGACCCACCCCCAGCAAAGTGTACCGCCTACCCCAACTAAGTCGGGGGAATGAACAAGTCGGGGAATGAACAAGTCGGGGTAAGTGCCTTACCGTCTGTAAGTGTCAGAGTCTAAAGAACTTACCGAGGCCAAGATGCTGCGGACGGCTCACCCTTGCGAACCAGTGCTGACCGCCCTCTGGTGATGGAGACAGAGAGGTGACAGCACTGGAAGGCACCGGTACCGAAACAGGAAGCTGGGTCAAGGTGTAGATCAGGGAAGGCACCGGATCTACCAGACAGGCCGAGGAGACAGTCCGTGGCACCAAACAGGAACAGAGGTCCAAATAGGCAAAACTAGTTCAAGGTACTGGTTGTGGATCACGGGTCAAAAGAGATCAAGGAAAGTCCAGTAATGCAAGCCGGGGTCAAAGGATCGGAGAGGTTAGCGGAAGTCCAAGAATACGAGCCGAGATCAAAGGATTGGAGAGATTAGCAAAGTCCAGGAGTGCAAGCCGGGGTCAAGGGTTGGAGAGGTCAGCAGAGTCCAAGGCAGGCCGAGATCAGGATTCAAACAGGTAAGCCAGAAGGTTTTCAGGACAAACAGGTTCACAGCAACGAGACACATACAGGAGCTGATGACAAACCAGCAACCTGCCATGTGTCAGAGGCCGGTTTAAATAGGGTGGTGAGCCCTGTGATTGGCTCTGACGGAATCGCGTGAGTTCGCGACGCGCGCGCGCTCCCGCACACGTTGCGCCGCCGGACCGTGCCCGCGTACGTGCGCGCGCATGCGCCGAATAGAGACGTGCGATCGCGTCGTTCTACTGCGCATGTGCGCGCGATCAAAGTCCGCAGAATTGGTGCCCTGACAGTAAGACCCCCGGCAAAAAAAAAAAAAAAAAATTTTTAAAAGCAGATATCCTGGAGAATAAAATGGTGGCAGTTTGAAATCATGGCAACCGGTCCCATCACTCCTTGGCTAATAGAAGGAGACAGTGATAGATTTTATCTTCCTAGGCTCCAAGATCACAGCAGACAAGTGGCTAAATTCATCGCTACAGTCACTAAAGACCGAGCCTCCTTCTAAACTCGGTATTTACAAGTTAAAAAATGTATTTATTTTTGCTAGAAAATTACTTAGAACCCCCAAACATTATATATTTTTCTAACACCCTAAAGAAAAAAATGGTGGTCGTTGCAATACTTTTTGTCACACCGTATTTTGCGCAGCGGTCTTAAAAGCATTTTTTTAGGGGGAAAATTATGTTTTTTTTAATAAAAAATTTAGACAACAGTACAATTATCCCATTTTTTTTTAAATTGTGAAAGATAATGTTACGCCGAATAAATTGATACCCAACATGTCACGCTTTAAAGTTGCGCCCGCTCGTGGAATGGCGACAAACATTCACCCTTAAATATCTCCATAGGCGACGTTTAAAAAATTCTACAGGTTGCATGTTTTGAGTTACAGAGGAGGTCTAGGGCTAGAATTATTGCTCTCGCTCTATCGATCACGGCGATACCTCACATGTTTTGTTTGAACACCGTTTTCATATGAGGGAGCTGCTCACGTATGTGTTCGCTTCTACGCGTGAGCTCATCAGGACGAGGCGCTTTAAAAAAAAAAATTATAATCAGATGCCCTGGAGAATAAAAGAAAATGGTCATACTTGCAATGTTTACAAATCAATTACAAGTAGATATAAGCTAATTCCTTTATATTTTTAGAAAGCAAATGGAGAATAAAATGGTGGTAGTTGGTAGTTTTTATGTTGTTACATTGTTATAACTGAACTCCAATGAGATATAAACACTTTGGCCCGGATTCACATACATCGGCGCATATATATGCCGCCGTAGCGTATGTCTTTTACGCTACGCAGGCGCAGCGCGGAGGGGGAAGCATGGAATTCACAAAGCAAATGATCCCAACTCTGCGCCGGCGTAGCGTATATTCGTAAGGCGTAAGCCAGCGTAAGTGGAAGTAGGTGGAAGTGGGCTGGAAGTGGGCGTGGTCCATGTTAATGAAGCGTGACCCCATGCAAATGATGTGCCGAGTGAACTGCGCATGCGTCGTGTTGTGGCCGCATCCCAGTGTGCATACTCACAATCACGTCAAAACAAATGCCTAAAATACATCGAATCACTGACTACGACGTGAACGTAACCTACGCCCAGCCCTATTCACGTACAGCGTAAACTACGTAAAATTTTACAGCATTCGTTCCCTGGTCCATACCTTTGCATGAGTTGCGCCTCCTATATGGGGAATAACTTTACGCCAGACGTACGACTTACGCAAACCGCTTAAATCATGCGCAAGTACGTTTGTGAATCGGCGCATCTCCCTCATTTGCATATTTGAATAGAAAATCAATGGGAAAACCAATTGCGTCCAGCGTAAATATGCGCCCACTCTACGCCAGCATAGGCAAGTTACGTCGGTGGGATTTCGGCGTATCTATGTTTGTGGGTATTGCGCAGAGATACGGCGGTGCATATTTGTACTGTTATGGTTATGGTAAAATATGCATTTTTTTTATATTTTTGGAGGCAAATACCCTGTGGTTGTTGCAATTTTTTATGCTGTTACATTGTTGAAGGAGATACCAATACATTTTTTTTAAAACTGGAGAATAAAATAAAATGGTCATACTTGCATCTTTTATGTTGTTACATTATTACAACTCAACTCCAAGTAGATATAAGCAATTTTTTTTACATTTTTGGCTAGAAATTACTGTAAATCGGCTTTTCCTCACTTGCGTTTGTCAGACGTGAGTAGAGGAGAGCCGATCGGCTGCTCCTCTGACGAGGGGGGTTTGTGCTGATCGATTATCAAGGATGCCCACAATGGACCACCAGGGATGCCACCAGACCACCAGGGATGCCAATCAGAAATGTATAATGGATGCCTAATGGATGCCAATCAGTGCCCACAATGGATGCCTATCAGTACCCACAACGGGCATCACTGGTTGGCAGGCATTATTGTTTGGCACTGATTGGCATCCATTGGTACAACACATTACAGTACATTAGTGCCCATCCGTGCCGCCTATCAGTGCCCATCCATGCCGCCTATCAGTGCCCATCCATGCCGCCTATCAGTGCCCATCCGTGCCACCTATCAGTGCCCATCCATGCCGCCTATCAGTGCCCATTCGTGCTGCATATCAGTGCCCATCATCAGTGCCACCTCCTCAGTGCCACCTCATTGGTTCCCATCAGTGCCACCGTATCAGTGCCCGTCAGTGAAGGAGAAAACGTACTTATTTACAATGTTTTGTAACTGAAACAAAAAAAAAACTTTTTTTTTTAAATTTTTGGTAATTTTAATTTTTTTTTAGCATAAAATAAAAACCCCAGAGGTGATCAAATACCATCAAAAGAAAGCTCTATTTGTGGGAACAAAATGATAAAAATGTAGTTTGGGTACACGACCGCGCAATTGTCATTCAAAATGCAACAGCGCTGAAAGCTGAAAATTGGTCTGGGCGAGAAGGTGTATAAGTGCCCCCCGGTATGGAAGTGGTTAAAAAAACAAAGTGATATATTGTAGCGAATCATAGTCTCAATTTTTGCCTGTATAGAGTAATGAAAATTTCCCTTCCATCCATATCATACCAATGTTGCTTGAAGGCACTTCCCCCATCTAACCCAACAGCGCCCCCCCGACATCATACCGCCAAATAAACCCGTAAATACAGTGCAGGAAGTTATTTGCAGATTTAATGATCTATTATTTCCCCCTCATTGTATTTTGAATATTCTGCCTTTTGTGAGTTACCGCGTCCCGTCACCGCCATGCCGCGTGCTAAAGTCGAATTTACAGCCGTGCCAGGGAGCATTTAGCATCTTGAAACGCGTAGCATTTCATTCTGGTTTGCAGCCCATTGAACGCAGTGATTTAAGTGGAACAGAAGTGCGTGTTAAATTTCCCTGTCGGGTGGAATTCACAAATAACGCCGTCTGTATTGTTCTGGAGAGATGTGTCCACATATTTAAATGTGGCTGCTCTGTGTAAAACTGTATATATTTTTTAATATTTTCCCGTGTGTGGCGGGTAATTGTTATTCTTATTTATCTCCACATTTATTTTCCTATGTACAGGCCGATAAAATATCCAAATATTCCGTCTACAATTTATTCTGGACATAAACTGGTCAACGAAAGGAGTTGAGGGAGATTAGGCAACCTGCTGTGTTTCTCACCTCAACCAGGGTTCCCCCGGAACCCTAGAGTGGCATTTGAGATCCCCCAGGGTGCCCCGGTACCCTAGAGTGGCATTTGGGACCCCCCCAGTGTGCCCCTGAACCCTATAGTAGCGTTTGGAATCCCCCCAAGCGTGCCACAGAACCCTAGAGATGTGTTTGGGATCCCCCCATTGTGCCGCGGAACACTAGAGTGGCATTTGGGATCCCCCTGGGTGCCCCAAAACCATAGATGGGCATTTGGGATGCCCCCCAGGGTGCCCCGGAACCCTAGAGTGGCATTTGGAATCCCCCCAAGCGTGTCGCGGAACCCTAGAGTGGCATTTGGGATCCCCCAGTGTCCCCTGGAACCCTAGATGGGCATTTGGGATCCCCCAGGGTGCCCTGGAACCCTAGAGTGGCATTTAGAATCCCCAAGCATGCCGCGGAACCCTAGAGTAGCATTTGGTATCCGCCCCCCCATGGTGGCCCGGAACCCTAGGGTGGTATTTGGTATCCGCCCCCCAGAGTGCCCCGGAACCCTAGGGTGGTATTTGATATCCGCCTCCCAGCGTGCCTCAGAACCCTAGAGTGGCATTTGGGATCCACCCTTAGGGTGCCCCGGAACCCTAGAGTGGCATTTGTGATCCGCCCCCCAGAGTTCCCCCCAGAATCCTAGAGTAGCATTTGTTATCTGCCCCCCAGGGTGCCCCGGAACCCTAGGGTGACATTTGGGATCCCCCCAGGGTGCCACAGAACCTTAGAGTGGCATTTGGTATCTGCCCCCCCAGGGTGCCCCAGAACCCTAGGGTGGCATTTGGTATCTACCCCGAGGGTGCCCCGGAAACCATAGGGTGGCATTTGGTATATACCCCCAGGGTGCCCCGGAAACCCTAGGGTGGCATTTGTGATCCCCCCAGGGTGCTCCAGAACCCTAGGGTGGCATTTGGGATCCCCCCGAGGAAAGCGGCACTGCATCTGGTGGCAAGTGGCACATTCACCTATAACCTGCCACCAAATTCCACATCAACCCAGAGACTACATTTCCCTCGACCCCCTACATTTTTGGGGGGGGGCAAGGTGAGACAGGGGGTGTGTCCCTGAATGGCAGTTTGGAAATGTGGTCACACTGGATCGCGGGCACCCGGCGGACATTGAGTCCGCGGGTCCACGTGGGTACGGTCACGGAGCTTGCAGCAGGTGCAGCCACGCATGCCGGCAAATTCATAGTGACGTACCGGTACGTTACTTTGCGCAGCCGTGCCATTCTGCCGACGTATATGTACAGGAGGCCCTGTATGTAACAGTAAAATCACATTCCCAATGATCATGTGCACACATCTGTACATGATCATCTGCGCACATCTGTACATGATCATCTGTGCACATCTGTACATGATCACCTGCGCACATCTGTACATGATCACCTGCGCACATCTGTACATGATCATCTGCGCACATCTGTACATGATCACCTGCGCACATCTGTACATGATCATCTGTGCACATCTGTACATGATCATCTGCGCACATCTGTACATGATCACCTGCGCACATCTGTACATGATCATCTGCGCACATCTGTACATGATCACCTGCCCACATATGTACATGATCATCTGCCCACATCTGTACATGATCATCTGCGCACATCTGTACATGATCATCTGCACACATCTGTACATGATCATCTGCACACATATGTACATGATCATCTGCACACATATGTACATGATCATCTGCCCACATCTGTACATGATCATCTGCACACATATGTACATGATCACCTGCCCACATCTGTACATGATCATCTGCACACATCTGTACATGATCATCTGCACACATATGTACATAATCATCTGCGCACATCTGTACATGATCATATGTGCACATCTGTACATGATCACCTGCCCACATATGTACATGATCATCTGCACACATATGTACATGATCATCTGCACACATATGTACATAATCATCTGCGCACATCTGTACATGATCATCTGTGCACATCTGTACATGATCACCTGCCCACATATGTACATGATCATCTGCACACATCTGTACATGATCATCTGCGCACATCTGTACATGATCACCTGCCCACATCTGTACATAATCATCTGCACACATCTGTACATAATCACCTGCCCACATCTGTACATAATCATCTGCGCACATCTGTACATGATCATCTGCGCACATCTGTACATGATCATCTGCGCACATCTGTACATGATCATCTGTGCACATCTGTACATGATCATCTGCGCACATCTGTACATGATCATCTGCGCACATCTGTACATGATCATCTGCGCACATCTGTACATGATCATCTGCACACATATGTACATGATCATCTGCACACATCTGTACATGATCACCTGCCCACATCTGTACATAATCATCTGCGCACATCTGTACATGATCATCTGCGCACATCTGTACATAATCATCTGCGCACATCTGTACATGATCATCTGCGCACATCTGTACATAATCATCTGCGCACATCTGTACATGATCATCTGCACACATATGTACATGATCATCTGCGCACATCTGTACATGATCATCTGCGCACATCTGTACATGATCATCTGCACACATATGTACATGATCACCTGCCCACATCTGTACATGATCATCTGCGCACATCTGTACATGATCATCTGCGCACATCTGTACATGATCACCTGCCCACATCTGTACATAATCATCTGCACACATCTGTACATGATCATCTGCACACATATGTACATGATCATCTGCACACATCTGTACATGATCACCTGCACACATATGTACATGATCACCTGCCCACATCTGTACATAATCATCTGCGCACATCTGTACATGATCATCTGCGCACATCTGTACATGATCACCTGCCCACATCTGTACATGATCATCTGCGCACATCTGTCCGTGATCACACAAACCAATTATTAGTGCGAACAAAATGTTAAAAATTTCATTTGGGTACAGCGTAGCACGACCGCGCAATTGTCATTGAAAGCGCGAGAACGCTGAAAGATGAAAATTGGTCTGGGAAGAAATTTGGGTGAAAGTGGCCAGTATCAAAGTGGTTAATCACTTAAGGACCGCCTCCTGCACATATACGTCGGCAGAATGGCACGCGCGCATGTGACCTGGTCCGAAGCTCCATGACCGCGGCCGTGGGATCCGCGGACCCGATCGCCGCCGATGTCCCGCAAACGGTCACAGGAGCTGAAGAAAACAGCTGGTGTAAACACACCTTCCCCGTTCTTCACAGTGGCAGTGTCAGTGATCGTCTGTTCCCTGATATAGGGAAAGACGATCAATGATGTCACACGTCCAGCCCTGCCCCCCTACAGTTAGAAACACAAATGAGGTCACATTAACCCCTACAGCCCCCCCCCCCCCCTAGTGGTTAACTCCTAAACTGCAATTCACATTTTCACAGTAATCAGTGCATTTTTACAGCACTTTTTGCTGTGAAAATGACAATGATCCCAAAAATGTGTCAAAATTGTCCGAAGTGTCCGCCATAATGTCCCAGTCATGAAAAAATCGCCATTAGTAGTAAAAAAAAAAAAAAATATTAATAAAAATGCCATAAAACTATCCCCTATTTTTTTAAACGCTATAAATTTTGCGGAAACCAATCGTTAAACGCTTATTGCAATTTTTTTTTACCAAAAATATGTAGTAGAATACGTACCGGCCTAAACTGAGGAAAAAAAATGTTTTTATATCTTTTTTGGGGGGATATTTATTACAGCAAAAAGTAAAAAATATTGCATTTTTTTCAAAATGGTGGCTTTATTTTTGTTTATAGCGCAAAAAATAAAAACCGCAGAGGTGATCAAATACCACGAAAACAAAGCTCTATTTGTGGGAAAAAAAGGACGCCAATTTTGTTTGGGAGCCGCGTCGCACGACCGCGCAATTGTCAGTTAAAGCGACGCAGTGCCGAATCGCAAAAAGGGGCAAGGTCCTGCATATTGGTCCGGGTCTTAAGTGGTTAACCTAAAACTCCATCAAGCAACTAATTCTCCCATCTCACCGACTACAACCCCCTACTCGTTGGCCCACCTCTGCGCAGGCTGCCCCCCTTCCAATCTATAATGGATGCTGCTGGCGGGGAGATCCTTTCCACTCGCTCATAAAGTAGAACATCTATATATGGAGCAGACAACCGAGGTCATCGGATTATGTACTTTCCCCGACGCTCTGGTTTGACACCATTACTATCACTATGTATATAATCCTTGGCAATACACAGGCCACTTTATTAGGTACACCTGTTCAGTTGCTTGGCAACACAAATGGCTAATCGGCCAATCAAAAGGCAGCAACTCAATGCATTTAGGCATTAAGACGTGGTGGAGACGACTTACTGAATTTCAAACCAGAGGTAGAAAGCAGATTGAAGTGACTTTAAACGTGGTGGCATTGTTGTTGGTGGCAGACGCGGCTAGTCTGAGGATTTCTGGGATTTTCACACACAATCATCTCTCGGGGTTTACAGAGAAAATATCCGGTAAGCGGCCGTTGTGTGGAGGAAAAAGCCTTGTTGAGGTCAGAGGAGAATGGGGCAGACTGGTTCAAGATGATAGAAAGGCAACAGTAACTCCGATAACCCTCTCGTTACACCCAAGGTATGCAGAACACCATCTTCGAACCCACAACACATCAAACCTTGAAACCAATGGGCTACAGCAGCAGAAGACCACGCCGGGCGCCACTCCTGTCTTCTAAGAACAGGAAACTGAGGCTACGATTGGCACAGAATCACCAACATTGGACAATAGAAGATTGGAAAATCGTTGCCGGGTCTGAAGAGTCTGGATTTAAGCTGCGACACTCAGATGGTGGGGTCAGAATTTGGCGTCCAGCCTTGAACCTCACCGGTTCAGGCTGCTGGTGGGGGTGTAAAAGTGGGGGGGATATTTTCTTGGCACACTTTGGGCCCCTTAGTACCAATTGAGCATCCACAACCTACCTGAGTATTGTTGGTGACCATGTCCATCCCTTTATAACTACAGAGTGTCCCCATCTTCTGATGGCTCCTCCCAGAAGGATAATGTCACCATGTCACAAATGCCTCGTTTCCACTGAAGGGATCGGTTCGGTACGCTAATTTGTGTGTTTCCATTATGAAAGTGTGCCAGTGGCGGCTGGTGCTCAAGTTTTTTGGGGGGGCGCAAACGAAAAAAACAAAAAAAAAAAACAATTGCAGCCTCACTATGCAATGAAACGCAGCCACTGTGCCATGTGCCATCAATTGTCACCACTGTACCATGCCATCAAACACAGCCACTGTGCCATGCCATGAAACGCAGCCACCGTGCCATCAATTGTCACCACTGTACCATGCCATCAAACGCAGTCACTGTGCAATCAATTGTCACCACTATGTTATCAATTGTCACCACTGTGCCCATCAATTTTTACCACTATGCCATCAATTGTCACCACTTTGCTATCAATTGTCACCACTGTGCCCATCAATTGTCACCACTGTGCCCATCAATTTTTACCACTATGCCATCAATTGTTACCACTGTGCCCCACAATTGTAGCCACTGTGCCCCGCAATTGTTACCACTGTGCCCCGCAATTGTAGCCACTGTGCCCCGCAATGGTAACCACTGTGCCCCACAATGGTAGCCACTGTGCCCCGCAATGGTAGCCACCGCGCCCTGCAATTGTAGCCACTGTGCCCCGCAATGGTAGCCACTGTGCCCCGCAATGGTAGCCACCGCGCCCTGCAATTGTAGCCACTGTGCCCCGCAATGGTAGCCACTGTGCCCCTCAATGGTAGCCACCGTGCCCCGCAATTGTAGCCACTTTGCCCCGCAATTGTAGCCACTGTGCCCCGCAATTGTTAGCACTGCCCAGTAAAATGCCCCCCCCCCCGCACTTACCTTTCTGGGGTCAGCCGTGCTTCTACCATCCCTCGATGTCCCTCGTCCTACCCTCTACGAGGTACCTGATTGGCTGAGACACCTGTCAGTCTTATCCAAGGAACGCACCGCGGGTACGTCCCGAGGATAAGCTTCAGGAAGCCGACTACAGCCTCAGCCTCAGCCGCTGGCTCTGATAGGCACTTCCACACAGCCAACCAGCTGCCGTTATTCAGCTGGCTGGCACTAAACATCCGGCCAGCTAAATAGTGTGCGGCAGCGGCGAAAATATACAGATTCATGCAATGCACGAATCTATATATTTTAGTGGCTGTGCGAGAGCCAGATGGGGCGGCGCTCCAGCGCCCTCTGTGGACCAGCCGCTCCTGAAGTGTGCCATAAACCGAACCCTACCGCACCATTCTGGGTCCTGCTTCAGATGTGGGGCCATAGAAAATGGAACTGTTTGGTTAGGGTGGACCCAGGCCCGTCGGAACAAGACGAAGCAAAGCAAGCAATTGCTTGGGGCCCCGAGCTGGCCAGGGGCCCCCAAGCAGGAGCCCGTTTGTTCTGCTGTGGGGATGGGGGCTTGCATTTGCTGAGGGGAGAGAAGCAGGGGCGGACTGGGCTGTGTGGCAGGCCGGATATATAATACCAGCGATTTACGGCCGCAGCGATGTCTGTTGCTTTTTTTTCGGCAGTGACCAGTCTCCCCATCTGGTTGGTTGAGCAGATCAGTCAGTGTATCAAAGCTCCTCCCCTCCTCAGTCCGTTCTATAAACACACAGGAGGAGGAGGAGGGGGAGGAGGGGGAGATGGGACGCTCTGATCAGGTGTGCGCTAAGTTTTTATTATGCTCTGTAGATGGAGGAGGGAGGGGGGAGAGTTGTCTGGAAAGGAGGACAAGGTAGATGTCATGTGAGTGATGGAGGGGTTAGGAGGATATGTGCTGCTGGGAGGGGGAAGGCAATGCTAGAACTTCAGTGGGGATTAGATTTGAAATTTGGCAACCCCTCTCTTCCTTCCCAAAACATCCCTCCAGCACATATCCTACCCCCCTACCCATCCGCTTGCACTGGTTCCTTTCTCTTACAAAGCCTCCCCCCCAGCACATATCTGACCCCCCAAGCACATGTGGGCACAGAGGTTGTATATGATGGACACAGTGACTACATTTGATGGGGCACAGTGGCTGCATTTGATGGGGCATAGTGGCTGCATTTGATGGGGCACGGTGGCTGCATTTGATGGGGCACAGAGGCTGCATATGATGGGACACACTGGCTGCATTTGATGGGGCACGATGGCTGCATTTGATGGGGCACAGTGGCTGCATTTGATGGGGCACAGTGGCTGCATTTGATGGGGCACAGTGGCTGCATTTGATGGGGCACGGTGGCTGCATTTGATGGGGCACGATGGCTGCATTTGATGGGGCACAGTGGCTGCATTTGATGGGACACACTGGCTGCATTTGATGTTTCTTTTTTTTAGAATCAGTTTGAGCCCCCCCCCCCCAAACAAATTTGAGCACCGACCGCCTCTGCCCCCAGCACATATCTATCTCTCCCCTCTCTAGCACAAGCCCTCTCCCCAGGACATATCTGACCCCTGCATTCCATGCAGAACACTCGCAATTCACCTACACGCGTTTGCTGCGGCACATTATATGCAACAGCAGTATTTGTACTGAATTATTTTTTTATTTATATAACGTGTGGGTGAACGTAAACTGTATCGCTATGCTGTGGTTCCTGTAGGCTTTGCGTGCGTGCGTCCGGGGGGGTGGGGAGCTGGGGTTTGGGGGCCTCCATGTCCATTTTGCTTGGGGTCCCCAAATTCCTTCAAACGGCCCTGGGTGGACCTACAATACACTGATTGGTGGACACCCTAGGCATTTTTTCTAAACCCTGTATGGTCCCCTGACAGTCCGACTTGCAGTGGAAACGCTCACCAGAATAGACCGGTCCATTCTAACGTTCCAAACTGTACTGACCCGAACCGTTCCGCTCAGTGGAAACGAGGCATAAGATTCAATCATCTCACCACTGGACAATGAGGTCACTGTCCTCCAATGGCCTCCACACTCACCACATCTCATCCAATAGAGACCCTTTGGGATGTGGTGGAACGGGGGATGGGTACACTGTAGTCATAAAGGGATGAGATGGCATCCCTAGGTGGAACAGGAGATTGGCATCATGGATGGGCAGCCAACAAATCTGCAGCAACTGTGTGATGTCATCATGTCACTATGGAGCAAAATCTCTGAGGAACGTTTCCAACACCTTGTTGTATCTCTTACACCAAGAATGAAGGCCAAAGGGGGTCCAACCCGGGACTAGCAAGGGGGACCCAATAAAGTGTCCGGTGACTGAGGAGGCGTACACACGTACGAGAACCTCGATGGGCGGAACACACCGTCGAAATCGGCGACCCGCCCGTCAGGAATGGCAACCAGCCATTCATCCAGGCGGGCCGTCGAGCAAATAGAGAGCGTGCTCTCTATTCGCTCGACGGGATTCCCGAGGGGCGGGGTGAGCCAGGAGCGTACACACGGCCGAGGTTCTCGCTGGAATGCAGCTCCCAGCGAGGTTCTCGCTGGTTTCTAGCGAGAACCTCGGTCGTGTGTACGCCGCCTGAGTGTAGTTTAGTGTTGTATTCATTTTATCTCTCCAGTAAATAACATTTTTCCCATCATTCATTCAGTATTTACTGTGGAGGGTCTTGGTGCCCCTGAGATGTTGGTTCTTTGGCGATCCTTGGTGTCCGATCACATGCTGTATATCTGCGGCATAAAACTCATTTTTCTGCCCAAGCAGAACTCTAAATCTACTGTGTTAGTATAGATTTCCTGCCTCCGAGGGGAAAGGACTCATCTCGGCACCGAGCCGCCTTCCAGCCAGACCAGCAGTTTTCCAATAATAGGAAATTTGCCGTCAAATAGAAGAGCAACAGATGACTGTTAAAAGTTTTGTCAGTTTTTTTCTGGAAGCAAAACTGTCACTGCGGGAATTTCTTTTTTATCCAACGTTTCTACAGAGTTTGGAGGGTGGCTCAGATCATCATATCATGCATATACAGTGGAACCTCGGATTGCGAGTAACGCGTTTCGCAATACAAGCATTTATTTTTTGAAAAATCTGACTCGGTTTGCGAGTGTTGTCTCGCAAAACTAGCAGGATTCAAGCCACATCCATCGCTGTGCAGTACTGCATTTGGCCAGAGATGCGGGGGCGCCGGAGCCAAGCGGGGGCCGATAGGAGCCATTCAGAAATATTCGGACAATTCGGACCCTCAACAATAACCTCATCCACCTCTTTCTCCTTGTCATTCTCTCTTTTTCTCATTCTTTCTTTCCCTTTCTTTTTATTTTATCCTTCGCCTTTTCTCTCGCTATTTATTCTATTCTTCTCTTTTTCTTTTTTTTTTGTCATTATTTCTTCCTATTTTTTTTTCTCCTCTTTTTTCTTTCTTCTTTTTAATTTATAAGTTTCACTTTTTCTCTCTTTTACTTTTTTAATTTTCTCTTTTTTTTCTCATTCATTCTTTCAATTTCTCTTTATTTAGGCTTCATATTGTCTTTTTTTGCTATTCTTCTCTTTTTCTCTCATTTTCTTTTCTCTTTTTCATATTTATGCTTTCCTTCTTTCTCTTTCTACTTTTTTATTTCTCTTTGCTACCTTCTCTTTTTCTCTTTTTTTCACCTGTCCTTGTCTCTTTTTTTTCCTCTTTTTTTTTCCTTCTCTTTCTCATTTCTTCTTTTTCACTTTCTCTTTTTATTTTTCTGTTTTTCTCTGTTTCCTTTTTCATTCTTTTTCTTATTCTTTTATTTTCTTTTTCTCTCTTTCATTTTTTTTCTTTTCTCTTGTTCTCATACTTTCTTTCTCCTTTTCTCTTTTTTCACTTTCTCCTTTTCGCTTTCTATTTTTCTCTTTTTCTTATTCTTTCTTTTTCTCTTTACGTTTTATTTCTGTTGTCTCTATTTTTCTATTCTTCTATGTTTCTCATTCTTTCTTTCACTTTCTTTTTCTCCTTCTCCTTTTTTTTTTTTTGTACTAATTTATAGTTTTTCTTTTTCTTTCTGTCTCTTTTTAATTTTTAATTTTCTCTTTTTCTCATTCATTCTTTCTGTGTCTCTTTCTTTTTGTCTTCCTTTTCCCTTTTTTACTATTCTTCTCTTTTTCTCCTTTCTCTTTTTTCATATTCATACTTTCCTTCTTTCTCTTTCTACTTTTCTATTTCTCTTTGCCACTTTCTCTTTTTCTCTTAATTCCCTTTCCTCTTTTTTCACTTCTCTTTCTCATTTTCTCTTTCTATTTTTCTGTTTTTCTCTGTTTCCTTTTTCATTCTTTTTCTTCTTTTATTTTCTTTTTCTCTCTTTCATTTTTTTTTCTTTTCTCTTTTTCTCATACTTTCTTTCTCCTTTTCTCTTTTTTCACTTTCTCCTTTACGCTTTCTATTTTTCTCTTTTTCTTATTCTTTCTTTTTCTCTTTACGTTTTCTTTCTTTTGTCTCTATTTTTCTATTCTTCTATGTTTCTCTTTTTCACTGTTTCTCATTCTTTCTTTCACTTTCTTTTTCTCCTTCTCCTTTTTTTTTTTACTAATTTATACTTTCTCTTTTTCTTTCTGTCTCTTTTTAATTTTTAATTTTCTATTTTTCTCATTCATTCTTTCTATGTCTCTTTCTTTTTGTCTTTCTTTTCCCTTTTTTACTATTCTTCTCTTTTTCTCATTTCTCTTTTTTTCATATTCATATTCATCCAGCCAGTCTTTGATCATCTCCTCCTGTAGTAAACCTGAACTCTCTGACCATCCCCTGTAGTATATCTGCAGTCTCTGATGACCTCCTGTAGTATATCTGCAGTCTCTGACCATCTCCTGTATCATGCCCGCAGTATTTGACCATCTCCTGTAGTATGTCACGTACCTGGTTGGAGGCCGAAATGCCGAGAGGGCTCCCCTTGCGGCTAAGTGCAGTACACCTCTGAGGTTGGGTACAGAGGTGTATGAATTCATTTCTCGTTTTCCTTTTTTTCACTTTCTCTTTCTCCTTTTTCGAGAAAATTAGAAAAAAAAAAGGAAAGTGAAAAAGAAGAGAAAAATAAATAATTAGAAAAAGAGAAAATTAAAAAAAGAGAGATAAAGAAAAAGAGAAAGTATAAACTAGTAAAAAAAAAAAAAAGGAAAAAGAGAAGGAGAAAAAGAAAGCGAAAGAATGAGAAAAAGTGAAAGAAAGAAAAAGGAAAAGAGAAAAAAAATGAGAAAATGAAAAAAAGAAAAGAATTCTCTTTTTTATTTTCATTTTTTTTTTCTCTTTTGTGGCACTGTGTGCACTGATAGGTGACACTGTTGTGCACTGGTAGGTGGCACTGACAGGTGGCATACATGGGCATAGATGAGCTGGCTGCAGCTCTCCCTGATCGGGACCGACATGCTATCAGGGTGAGGAGAAAAAATAGCCGATTACCGACTCTGTTTACATCACATAAATAATCAGCTGTCATTAGCTGTCAGCTGATCACGTGTTAAGCGGTTGGGATCAATCCCTTACTCCGATCTGTGATCCAGTGAGTCCCATAGACTCGCTGATCACAGAGCTCGAGCACGCGCCCTGCAGGCAAAGTAAGGTCCTCACTGTAGCCGTCATTCAGCTATACCGCGGATGCGAAGAGGTTAAATGGGTAAAAAGGTTGAGAAAAGCTGATTTATGGTAAAACTCGGTTATGAACAGCAGCTAGCAAGTCAATAAAAGAATCATTTCATAAATTCACCTTGTTACATATCTTGTAAATATATAACTGGAAGGCAGACGTGAGAGAACGCGCACGCCATATGTCATTTCACGTCTGTATTATCCTTCATTATTCCTCGTAACCTTCCCAATGTTTCCTAGAACAGTGTCGATTAGTATTGTAATATCGCTGAAGGAAATTCTGCAGAAAAAAAAAGGATGTAATTGTTGGAAGATTATCCCGTATGTCATGTTCTTCTCATCATGAGAGGAGTGACAGATGTAAATTGGAGGAAGGCAAATTGTATACGAGAATCTTCCATATCTTCATGAATTATAAATAGGCCAGCTGAGCAGAGGAGACCCGTCCCAATGAATTCAACGTCACGTCGCTTTTTAGTGATTAAATACGCCACGTTTTTTTTTTTTTGTCCAGCTGTGACTGGGCCGAGGTCAGAATGTTTGACCTACAGAAGGGCTGACATAAACATTTCACATAAATTTAATTTTACTCTGAAAAAAAAATAATCAAACACGCGGTGCAAATTTTTTTTATTTATTTTTTGGTGGATCTGGAATTCCGCTACTTCCAGTGAAATGAAAACGTGAGGATTAAATACAACACAAATGGGCGAATACAAAAAGCAAAGGATGGGACTTTTAACCACTTCAGCCCCGGACCATTATGCAAGTAAAGGACCTTGCCACTTTTTGTGATTCGGCACTGCGCCGCTTTAACTACTTGAGATCCGCGCTATAGCTGAATGACGGCTCTAGCGCGGATTTAAATTTCCAACAAGCCGTCAATTGACGGCTTGTCACTAGCAGCTTCCCTGCGCGCGCTCCAGAGCGCGATGCAGGGAAACACTGTGTTGGCCGTGTCCCTTTGACACAGCCAATCACAGATCGCCGCGAACGGCCAATCAGAGTGGCCGTTTGCGATGCGATCTGTGGGCGAATGAGAGATGATCTCATATGTAAACATATGAGATCATCTCTCATTGCCGTTTTACACAGACAGCGTCCTGTCTCTGGAGAGGAGGAGACCGATCTGTGTTCCTTGTACATAGGGACACAGATCGGTCACCCCCCCAGTCACCCCCCTCCCCCCACAGTTAGAACACTATGTATGCATTGAAGGTTAACCCCTTCAATGCCAATCACATTTATACAGTAATTAGTGCATTTTTATAGCACTGTTCGCAGTATAAATGTGAATGGTGCCAAAAATGTGTCAAAAGTGTCCGATGTGTCCGCCATAACGTTGCAGTCCCAATAAAAATCGCAGATCGCCGCCATTTCTAGTAAAAACATAAATAAAAAATAATAATTCTGTCCCCTATTTTGTAGGCACTATACATTTTGCGCAAACCAAACGCTTATTGCGATTATTTTTTATTTTTTTTTACCAAAAATATGTAGTAGAATACGTATCGCCCTAAACTGAGAAAAAAAAAAAAAGTGTTTTTTTTTTTTTTTAATTGGGATATTTATTATAGCAACAAGTAAAAAATATTGTATTTTTTTTCAAAATTGTCGCACTTTTTTGTTTATAGCGCAAAAAATGAAAACCGCAGAGGTGATCTAATAGCACCAAAAGAAAGCTCTATTTGTGGGGAAAAAAAGGACGTAAATTTTGTTTGGGAGCCACGTCGCACGACCGCGCAATTGTCAGTTAAAGCGACGCAGTGCCGGAAGCTGAAATATCACCTGGCCAGGAGGGGGGTATAAGTGCCCAGTAAGCAAGTGGTTAACAGACAATTGCGCGATCGTGCGACGTGGCTCCCAAACAAAATTGGCGTCCTTTTTTCCCCACAAATAGAGCTTTCTTTTGGTGGTATTTGATCACCTCTGCGGTTTTTATTTTTTGCGCTATAAACAAAAATAGAGCGACAATTTTGAAAAAAAAATGCAATATTTTTTACTTTTTTCTATAATAAATATCCCCAAAAAGATATAAAAAAAAAACATTATTTTTCCTCAGTTTAGGCCGATACGTTATTCTTCTACATATTTTTGGTAAAAAAAAAAATCGCAACAAGTATTTATCGATTGGTTTGCACAAAATCTATAGCGTTTACAATATAGGGGATAGTTTTATGGCATTTTTATTAATAACTTTTTGTTTACTACTAATGGCGGTGATCGGCGATCTTCATGACTGCGACATTATAGCGGACACATCGGACAATTTTGACACATTTTTGGGACCATTGTCATTTTCACAGCGAAAAGTGCTATAAAAATGCACTGATTACTGTGAAAATAACAATTGCAGTTTAGGAGTTAACCACCAGGGGGCGCAGTAGGGGTTAAGTGTGACCTCATGTGCATTTCTAACTGTAGGAGGGCGGGGCTGGACGTATGATGTCACTGATCGTCGTTCCCTATATCAGGGAACAGACGACCACTGACACTGCCACAGTGAAGGACGGGGAATGTTTGTTTACACTCACCTCACCTCGTTCTTCAGCTCCTGTGACCGATCGCGGGACACCGGCGGCGATCGAGTTCACGGGTCTTGTGGGCACGGTCACGGAGCTTCGGACCGGCTGGGCTCTTAAAGGCGACGTATCTGTACGTGCCTGTGCCCAGCCGTATCATTAGGCGGTCCTTAAGTGGTTAAGGTGCCCGGGTACAATTACATCACCACTACAGAGTACAATAAAATCTACACATTTTTATAACGGGTATTTTTAAATAAAACAATTCGGGTCACAGGACCCTAAAAAATATTCGATACAAGGAAGACTTTCACTCTTTCCTTTCTATATC
This sequence comes from Rana kukunoris, assembly GCA_029574335.1. Taxonomy (NCBI): domain Eukaryota; kingdom Metazoa; phylum Chordata; class Amphibia; order Anura; family Ranidae; genus Rana; species Rana kukunoris. The sequence continues at coordinate 242,207,662 of CM056054.1, forward strand.
CATAAGTTACATCTTAGCATGTTTTTTATATATACCGTATATACTCGAGTATTACCACAAAAACATGGGAAAACGTATTGACTCTAATATAAGCCTAGGGTGGGAAACTCAGCAGCTACTGTAAGTCGAGAAGAGAGTCAACAGTGCCCATCGACAGCCTCACTGTGCTCATCTGCAGCCTCACTTTGCCCATTTGCAGCTTCAATGTGCCCATTTGCAACCTCACTGTGCCCATCTGCAGCCTCACTGTGTTCATTTGCAGCTTCACTGTGCTGATCTTCATGTCTCACTGTGCCATCTGCATGCCTGACTGTGCCCATCTGCAGCCTCACTGCGCCCATTTGCAGCTTCACTGTGCCCATTTGCAGCTTCATTGTGCCCATCTGCAGCCTCACACTGCCCAGATTTGACACAGACTCGAGTATAAGCCGAGGGGGGCATTTTCAGTACAAAAAAATGTGCTGAAAAACATCTTATACTCGAGTATATAGGGTAACACTTTTATGGATTAATGTAGATCTAAACCTCTGGTACCCAACCTGTGCCTGGGGGGTCTAGATCTATATGGGGCTCTTGGGCACTTGTTGTGTGCAGACAGTGGTCTGTATGTACTTTACCTAGGTGCTTACCAAGACCGGTGAAGGAAAAGCAGTCTTTAGACTGGAATCTGGTAATTAAATAGTCAAAAGTGGCACAGGTAATTTTTAGGGAGGCTGAAGGGAGCAAACAATGTCCAATAGGACGAAACGTGTTGGGTGAGGCTCGTGGAGTCATTGCTTTTTACCTACACCACTTTTTTTTTTTTATTGGAATTTTTTTGTTTGATTTTATTGGAATTATTGTAAAGCCCCGTACACACGGCCGAGGTTCTCGGCAGAAACCAGCGAGAACCTCGCTGGGATCCTCATTCTGCCGAGAACCTCGGCCGTGTGTACGGATTCGCCGAGCCCAGCCCGTCGGGAAACCCGTCGAGCAAATAGAGAGCAGGTTCTCTATTTGCTCGACGCCCCGTCTGGATGAATGGCTGGTCGCCTTTCCCGGCGGGCCGAGAACCTCGACGGGCGGAACGATGTGTTCCGCCCCTCGAGGTTCTCGGCCGTGTGTACGGGGCTTCAGTGTACACTCCCCTCCCTTTTTTTATAATAAATACCTGTCATTCAGTGTTACACTATGTGTGTATTTTTTTGCTTTTCTCTATACCATCATGGATCACCTTAACATACGATGTGGTCCTTCCGCACATCCTGGAGCGTGTTTTCTGAAGTTGGAGCCTCTCCTTGGTTGGGGCTTATTCTCCAAATATTGGCCTTGCTGTGTCGGATTCCGTTGAGGTTCCATCCTTTTGAACAGTACAGGAGTCTCCTCGATATTTATAGGATCAACTGTTTCAAAAGCACTACCACATGATATTTACTCACAAACTTTGAATAATTCTAACCATTAGTCGTTCACTCATATTTTATGATTTTTTTCAATATTTTTATTTGCCTATACACAATTTTGTGAGATCGTTTATCCACCATTGTATACACCTTGGCTTATCCGGGTGTTTATACATCTGTTTTTATTTCATTTTTTACTTATTTATTTTTGTTTTTACCATTTTGAGCGCTACAGTGATTATTGTTTATATCTTTTTGCACTCTGTATCTAGTGGAGTGTTGGCGGCTTGCTCGTCTCTAAGTGCAGTTTTCTTTTACTTTTTTAGGCTGTAGGGAGCACCTATGTGAAATGTTGGTTTCAAAGGGGCTGTAATAGCAGTGATCTCCAGCAGTCTCATGACTGTCTCCTAACACATGTCTCCAGCCAGTCTTTGATCATCTCCTCCTGTAGTAAACCTGAACTCTCTGACCATCCCCTGTAGTATATCTGCAGTCTCTGATGACCTCCTGTAGTATATCTGCAGTCTCTGACCATCTCCTGTATCATGCCCGCAGTCTTTGACCATCTCTTGCAGTATGTCTACAGTCTTTGACCATCTCCTGGTCTGCAGTCTTTGGCCATCTCATGTAGTATGTGTGCAGTCTCTAACCATCTCTAACTATCCCCTGTAGAATGTCTACAGTCTCTGACCATCTCCTGTATCATGTCTGCTGTCTTTGACCATCTCCTGTAGTATGTCTACAGTCTTTGACCATCTCTTGTATGTCTGCAGTCTCTGACTATCTTCGGTATCATGTCTGCAGTCTCTGACCATCTCCTGTATCAAGTCTTCAGTCTCTGACCATCTCCTGTATCATGTCTGCAGTCTCTGACCATCTCCTGTATCATGTCTGCAGTCTCTGGCCATCTCCTGTATCATGTCTGCAGTCTCTGATCATCTCCTGTATCATGTCTGCAGTCTTTGGCCATCTCATGTACTATCTGAAGTCTCTGGCCATCTATTGTAGTTTGTCTGCAGTCTCTGACCATCTGCCAAAGCATGTTTGCAGTCTCTGATTATCTCCTGTAGCATGTTTGCAGTCTCTGACCATCTTCTGTATCATGTCTGCAGTCTCTGACCATCCCCTGTATTGTGTCTGCAGTCTCTGATCATCTCCTGTAGCATGTCTGCAGTCTCTGACCATCTCCTGTATCATGTCTGCAGTCTCTGACCATCTCCTGTAGAATACTTGCAGTCTCTGATAACTTTCTGTAACATTACATTTTACTGAATCTAAAATTCACCCCCTTGATCTCAAGGCCAAATGGGGGTCCTGTATATAATGAAAGTTGACCACTACTGTTTAAGACTCTAACTAGGGATATGTGGATTGCTTAGAAGATACTGACTTTTATCATTGGGTCAATACTGGGCAGACCCCCTGCTTTTCCCTCTTTCAGACACATTGGTCACTTGGCGCAGGAAGAAAAATCACACAAACTGAAACAGAGCAATAAAAAACAGAAAGGGGAACTCACCCCCACCATCTAAAATTTGCAGACCACAATATATCAACAACATTAAAAGAATCATCTCAGACACCAAGTTCTTACATACTGAATCATACAAAAAGGTTTCTTTATTAAATATACATTATTTACAAGTCAATAAGTTTGTACAACAATAAAAGTAGAAAATAAAGATACATCGCTTTGTGCCAAGACATATGTTACAGATTCTGTTCTTGTACTGAAAGCGGGTTACCTTGAAATCCTTCATTTCAGAACATTTGGTCCTGGATATTAATAGTAATCGTACTAAGCGGGTGTAGCATTATTAAGATTTCCATACAAGGGAATTCTTATTTTTATTATTACATTTTCCAACGTTTTGTAAATATGGTCGTCATGTATGTAACAAAGTATCACCTGAAGAAGAGGCTTTGGATTCACCAGTCCAGCCTCCCCAATGGGGGGACTAAGTACCCAACCCTTCCAGTATGTTCCAGAGCTATGGCAACCTAAAGAATCTTCAACCGTCATGGGTGTGTTGGGTGCTTGGTCCTCCCGTTGGGTTCTTTGATTCTTCTCACCATCCCCTACAATCCTAAAGGACACAGTAGTGATGGAGGAGTCAACACAAGGAGCCACGGCATTCAGCTGGGGGTGGCAGCACCCAACACACCTGGAACCATTGAATGTGAAGGTCTTTAGATGGCCATAGCTCTTGAACTCTACAGTTTTCAGAATGAGTGTTAGGACAAGTGAGTATAAAGACATTTATTGGTGGGTTGGTACTTAGCCCCCCCCCCCCCCCCCACTGTGTATTTTTGGTTCTTCCCACCCCCCCTAAATACCCTACAGAACACAGTAATGATAAAGGAGTCAACAGAAGGAACCATAATATGCATCTGGGGGTGGCACCACCCAGCACTCCTGAAACCATTGAATGTGAAGGTCCTTTAGATGGCCAACGCTCTTAAACCAAGCAGTGCTCACAATGAGTGGTAGGACAGGTGAGTATAAAGACATTTATTGGTGGGTTGGATATTTGGTGTATTGTGTATTTAGTTGTTTTCACACCATCCACTACAATCCTACAGGACACAGTAATGATTAAGAAGTCAACAGAAGGAACCATAATATGCATATGGGGGTGGAAGCACCAAGCACTCTTGGAACCATTGAATGTGAAGGTCCTTTAGTTGGCCACAGCTCTTAAACAGAGAAATGTTTAGAATGGGTAGTAGGACAGGTGAGTATAAAGACATTTATTGGTGGGTTGGGTACTTAGTCTCCCCGATTTGTATTTTGGTTCTTCCCACCTTCCCCCAATATACTGTATTATAGTATAGTATATACTGTAGTATAGTAATATACTACAGAACACAGTAATGATAAAGGAGTCAACAGAAGGAACCACTGCATGCAGCTGGGCGTGATAGTACCCAACACACCCAAAACCATTGAATGAGAAAGTCCTTCCGATGGTCATAGCTCTTGAACCAAACAGTGTTCAGAATGGGTGATATGACTGTTCAGTATAAGGACATTTATTGGTGGGTTGGGTACTTGGTCCTCAGCCCCCCCCCCCCTCCTTGTGTATTTAGTTTTTTCCCACCATCTACTACAATCCTACAGGACACAGTAGTGATAGAGGAGTCAACAGAAGAAACTACTTCATGCAGTTGGGGGGGCGACAGCACCAAACACACCTGAAACCATTGAATGAGAAAGTCCTTTAGATGACCACAGCTCTTGAACGGAGCAATGTTCAGAATGGGTGGTAGGACAGGTGAGTATAAAGATATTTATTGGTGGGTTGGGTACTTAGTTCCCCATTGTGTATTTTGGTTCTTCCCACCATCCCCTAAAACCCTACAGAACACAGTAATGAGAGAGGAGTCAACAGAAGGAACCATAATATGCATTTGGGGGTAGCAGCACCCAGCACACCAGGAACTATTGAATGTGAAGGTCCTTTAGATGGCCAAAGCTCTTGAACGGAGCAATGTTCAGAATGAGTATTAGGACAGGTGAGTATAGAGACATTTATTGGTGAGTTGGGTACTTAGTCTCCCCATTATGTATTTTGGTTCTTCCTACCATCCCACAATATCCTACAGAACACAGTAATGATAAAGGAGTCAACAGAAAGAACCACTGCATGCAGCTGGGCGCGATAGTATCCAACACACCTGGCTGAAACCATTGAATGAGAAAGTCCTTTTAGATGGCCATAGCTCTTGAACCAAGCAGTGTTCAGAATGGGTGGTAGGACAGGTGAGTATAAAGACATTTATTGGTGGGTTGGGTACTTAGTCCCCCCATTGTGTATGTTGGTTCTTTCCACCATCCCCTAATACCCTACAGAACACAGTAACGATAAAGGAGTTAACAGAAGGAACCATAATATGCATCTGGGGGTGGCAGCATGCAGCACTCCTGGAACCATTGAATGTGAAGGTCCTTCAGATGGCCATAGCTCTTAAACCAAGCAGTGTTCACAATGGGTGATAGAACAGGTGAGTATAAAGACATTTCTTGGTGGTTTGGGTACTTAGTCTTGGTGTATTTAGTTTTTGCCCACCATCCACTACAATCCTATAAGACACAGTAGTGATAGAGGAGTCAACAGAAGGAACAACTGCATGCAGCTGGGGGCGACAGCACCCAAAACACCTGAAACCATTGAAGATGGAGATGTCAGGTCCACAGATTGTGTTTTTTGGTTCTTCCTACCATCTCCTACAACCCTGTAGGACACAGTAATAATACAGGAGTCAACAGAAGGAATCACAGAGTATGTGGCGGGGGGTGGGAGCATCCAAGACTCCTGGAAATGTCGAAGGAGAAAGTCCTTTAGGAGGCCATATCTTTGGAACCGAGCAATGATCACAGGAACATGTGGTGGTGGGATACATGAGTATAGAGACTCTTTCATTGTAGGTTGTGCTTTGCTACTCTTCTTAACTTAAAAACATTAACAATATTATTTAAATTATAGATTTAAAAATGGAAACCAGGGGACTGCTGTACTTATTCAATACCTATGCGTTGGATGAGCCGTGTTGTGTTACCTCAGTGCTATATATGTATATACAAAACTCTACACAAATGTATCCAGCACCACAGCCTTGCCACCACATTGCTAATGGTGATACCATCAAAAAAAGTTACAAAAAGTGGAAACAAAACACGATGCACCATGTATATTCATACTTGCTTCCATTTTTTGTAAGTTTATCATTATGACCTCCTATACCAGGGGGTCTCCAAACTTTCTAAAGAAAGGGGCCAGTTCATTGTCCTTCCTACTTTAGGAGGGCCGGACTGTGGCCAGTGAGAGGAGAAAACGTCCCATTGTTTATTTCAGTGGGGTAACTGTGAGGAATTGTGCACCATGACTGATGTTATTAGGCCCCATCATTGGTGTTATTGAGAGAAATTGTGCCCCATGACTGATGTTATTGGGCCCCATCATTGGTGTTATTGAGAGAAATTGTGCCCCATGACTGATGTTATTAGGCCCCATCATTGGTGTTATTGAGAGAAATTGTGCCCCATGACTGATGTTATTGGGCTCCATCATTGGTGTTATTGAGAGAAATTGTGCCCCATGACTGATGTTATTGGGCCCCATCGTTGATTTCATTAAGAGGAATTGTGCCCCATTAGTGCCAAGGTCCAGATAAAAGCAAGCAATGGGCCACATCTGGCCGCAGTTTGGAGACCACTGTCCTACACAATTTGTGAGGTCTACCTTGTGAGTGCTGGCTCTCTCTTCATAAATGGTCTATAGAACTGAAATTAAAGCGTGCAGGAGTGTCACTGAGTGTGTAAGGGCCACTGTCTAAGCACAATGGAAAACACAGAAATTAGTCTTAACTTACTTATTCTCTATATATATTTTTTTTGTAGTATATTAGTAGTCAAACAATGGATATTGCATGGACTGTCTCACACGTAGGTGTGTCTTCTATCTGCTAATAGTAGTATAAAGATATTATTATGAACAAGATAACCAACAAGAGTGTAAAAATATAAACTGCTGTAAGATAAAATTTAAATAGGCTTCTATAACGGCAAAAGTACATGCCGGCTTCTCGTTACCTATTGTAGAGAATAAACCGGACAGGATTGTGTAACAAAGGTGAGTTTTCTAATGTAAAGCATAAGGCAAGCCTACCACTAACATACATATAAAATATATGACTAGCCCTAATTAGAAATCCTTGGAGTTTTGTTTGTTAGTACATAGTGCTTCTATGTATAATTTTTATTCTTTATGTCTGTTGGTCATATGACCACCGATACTCTCCTAGGACATCATGGGGAAGAGACAGCCCCTCCTACCAATACTTTCTTAGAACACCATGGAGCAGAGATAGCCCCTCCTACCAATACTTTCCTATACCAGTTACAACCACTTGTAATGCTAACTTGTGTATTGTATCTACCGTCTCACCCAATGTACTATTGCATTCCTGTACTGTTTATCTTTGGAAAATAAATAAAAACTAGGGCTGTTACTGATCAAAATTTTTGTGTTCGATTAATCGTTTTTTTTTTTTAATCGATTAATCGACTAATTTCGATTAATTATAACGCACATACAGATCCAACTACTTTTAGCTGATCTCCTTGCAGGCTGATTCCCAGTGCAGCTCCCAACCACTGGAAAAATGGATAGCAGGATACAAAAATCACACAAAGGCAGCGCTCGATGGGAATAGCATTAAAACTTTTATAGTCTTCAAGTAGGTAACAAAATAAATATTGCACTGGAGATAAAATTGATGTAGCTACATAAACTGTAAAAATGGTGCGAGTAATACCAAACGGTAGCAAAAGCAGTCATAAAAACATGTAGCTAAGTATGATACGGGTATAAAAATGTGTACGACGATACCACTGCTGAATCCAGATGAGGAGAGATTAACATCAGTCCGTCGGCATGTAGATGTCCCGTGAAGGGAACTATCACAACTCCCAGTGGATGGCTGTAGAATCCCAGGTTGATAGAGGGAAGTGATAGAGGGAGATGTAACAGCCCTTGTGTGTGGCAGATAGTAAGGTCCCGCCGGCATGTAGATATGAAGGCACAGCAAAGGTGCCCTTCAGATGGACACGGCAAGTCCCGCCGGTGTCCGTGATGTCACCGGATCTCCGACGGAACTCCCTGAAGGCCCAGAAGCCAGCGGAGAGGCGTATACCAATCAAAAGAATTTTAATCGATCAAAAAGATTTTGATCGATCAAAAAAATTAAAGATTAATCGATCAATTAAAAGTTCATTTGCACAGCCCTAATAAAAACCATTGAAAGAAGAAGAGATAGCCCCTCCTACCAATACTCTCCTAAGACACCATGGAGAAGAGACAGCCACTCCTACCAATACTCTCCTAGGACACCATGGAGAAGAGATAGCCCCTCCTACCAATACTCTCCTAGGACACCATGGAGAAGAGATAGCCCCTCCTACCAATACTCTCATATGACACCAACAGAAGAGACAGCCCCTCCCACCAATACTCTCCTAAGACACCATGGAGAAGAGACAGCCACTCCTACCAATACTCTCTTAGGACACCATGGAGAAGAGATAGCCCCTCCTACCAATACTCTCATATGACACCAAGAGAAGAGACAGCCCCTCCTACCAATACTCTCCTAGGACACCAGGAGAAGAGACTGACCCTCCTACCAATACTCTCCTATGACACCATGGAGAAGAGATATCCCCTCCTACCAATACTCTCCTAGGACATCACAGAGAAGAGACAGCCCCTCCTACCAATACTCTCTTAGGACACCAAGAGAAGAGATAGCCCCTCCTACCAATAATCTCCTAGGACACCAGGAGAAGAGACTGACCCTCCTACCAATACTCTCCTAGGACACCATGGAGAAGAGACTGACCCTCCTACCAATAATCTCCTAGGACACCATGGAGAAGAGATGCCCCTCCTACCAATACTCTCCTAGGACACCAGGGGAAGAGACTGACCCTCCTACCAATACTCTCCTAGGACACCAGGAGAATAGACTGACCCTCCTACCAATACTCTCCTATGACACCATGGAGAAGAGATATCCCCTCCTACCAATACTCTCCTAGGACATCACAGAGAAGAGACAGCCCCTCCTACCAATACTCTCTTAGGACACCAAGAGAAGAGATAGCCCCTCCTACCAATAATCTCCTAGGACACCAGTAGAAGAGACTGACCCTCCTACCAATACTCTCCTAGGACACCATGGAGAAGAGATGCCCCTCCTACCAATACTCTCCTAGGACACCAGGGGAAGAGATAGCCCCCTCCTACCAATACTCTCCTAGGACACCAGGAGAAGAGATAGCCCCTCCTACCAATACTCTCCTAGGACACCAGGAGAAGGGACTGACCCTCCTACCAATACTCTCCTAGGGCACCATGGAGAAGAGATAGCCCCTCTTACCAATACTCTCCTAGGACACCACAGTGAAGAGACAGACACTCCTACCAATACTCTCTTAGGACACCAAGAGAAAAGATAGCGCCTCCTACCAATACTCTCCTAGGACACCATGGTGAAGAGACAGCCCCTCCTACCAATACTCTCCTAGGACACCATGGAGAAGAGACAGACCCTCCTACCAATTCTCTCCTAAGACACCAAGGAGAAGAGACAGCCCCTCCTACCAATACTCTCCTAGAACACCATGGAGAAGAGACAGCCCCTCCTACCAATACTCTCCTAGAACACCATGGAGAAGAGACAGCCCCTCCTACCAATAATCCCCTAGCACACCAGGAGAAGAGACAGCCCCTCCTACCTCACCGACCTACCGACTCTCACTTACTCCCAACAAAGCCTCTAAGGGAGGACACGGTGGTGTGCTGACATCACGGTAAGATGAGTGGGGAAGCACAGATTAGAGGGCTGACAAGACTGCAGATTCAGCAATGATATTAGAGCGTTGTCTGTCTTTAACGGGAAGAAGGAGATAACCACATTACTGGTGGAACCAACAGGTAAATACTTGAAGATGGTGGACACAAATGTTAAAATCTGACTGCACAGTCACCCTTGAATCTGCCAATAAGTGCACTAGAGGGCCAAATGTTTGTAGACACCTGACCATTACACCTACTTATATGTCCCAAAGGTATGATCACTCCAAATTATTTATTAATTAAGTTCAGGTGTTACCAGTGAAGTGTATGGTTAATACTGCATCATACAAAGACACTGTAGAAAATTGTGCTCCTCCAACTCCATAAAGACGTGGTTTGACCCAATTAGGTATGGAGAAACTTGATGCCTGCAGCAAGTCCCGACCTCAAGTCTACTGAATACCATGGGGATAAATTGTAACAGCATGACTGCTCTCCTGTATACAAAGCCAACTCCATAAAGACATGGTTTGACCAGTTATGTATAGAGAACCTCGATGCCTGCCCAGAGTCCTGACCTCAACCCTACTGAATACCATGGGGATAAATTGGAACACCGGCTGCCAATCAGGTCCTCTTATCCAACCTGACCTCACAAATGGTAACAAATTCCCACAGACTACCTCCAAAAATCTTGTGGAACACTTTCTCAGAACAGTGGAGGATCTTATAGCCACAGAGGGTGACAATGCCATATTTACGGCCATGGTTTTGGAATGAGAAATGCTTAGGTAGACCCACAGATAGATGAGTAGACTAGGCCCACCTTTAATAAGCCTGGAGCCCTATCAGTTCAGCGGTAAGTCAGGGGTCAGAGAGTGGACTCTTTTAATACCTTTGGGCACATGTGCAGTGATTCCATGGGCTGTGGCTTTCAGTAATTAAAGTGGAGTTCCACCCAAAAATGGGACTTCCACTTTTTGGAACCCCCCCTCCCCCTCCGTTGTCACATTTGGCACCTTTCAGGAGGGAGCAGATACCTGTCTAATACAGGTATTTGCTCCTACTTCCGGCGCCTATCCTGTCCCCTTCGTGTCTTCTGGGAGACACACAGGTCCCAGCAGACAGCATGGACCCGTGAGGACGTGCAGCGTGACTCGTACATGTGCAGTAGGGAACAAGGAAGTGAAACCGCAATGCCTCACTTCCTGATTCCCTTACCGAGGATGGCGGCGGCAGTTGCGATCCTCGAGCGACAGATTGGCTTCGGCTCCCGACATCGCGGGCGCCCAGGACAGGTACGTGTCCATTTATTAAAAGTCAACAGCTGCAGTATTTGTAGCTGCTGGCTTTTATTTTATTTTTATTTTTTTGTGGGACCTCCACTTTAAATAAAAAGTCCCTTCCGGCCCAGCATTCTTAGGCAGAATTCAGGCATTTCGTCACCTCCCGTCGCCCCCCCCCTCGTGTGCTGGGAACACTCTGTTCCATGCACACAGCGGGAGCCAATCGGCGGGCAGACGACTCAGGCATGCGCCGTAAGTAACCGGGCAGTGAAGCCGGAGCGCTTCACTTCCTGGTTTCCTCACCATGGATGGCAGGGGGGGCAGCAGAGTGATGAGTGATCGCTCGTCCTCTGCTGCGGACGCCGCTGGACTCCAGGACAGGTAAGTGTCCTAAATATTAAATGTCAGCATCTGCAGTATTTGTAGCTGCTGGCTTTTAATATATTTTTTTGAGCGGACATCCGCTTTAATGTGATTTCTGAACGAAAACCACATACACTGTCTGAAAATTCCTTTGACCTAAATAAAAAGTCCCTGGGCCCCATCAGTTCAGCAACAAGGGCCAGGAACAAAGAGGGGACTATTTATTAATTTTTGATACCAGTAGCCTTGCACTGGCCAGGAGATCTGGAGAAAACGTTGCATGCCGATGGACATTTCTATCTGCAATAAATACATCTCAGGACTTTTTGCATCTATAAAGTGCTTTCCGCTTTCTTCATCCTCCTCGCCACATCAGCAAACTGTATTTTTAATGCATCAGTCCAAGCAAAAAATAAAGATGATGAGCTGAGAAGGATTTGGTGAAAACAGCCAGATATTGCTATGATGATGAGATTCTGTTGTCATTGGTTGCATGTCCTGAGCTTGTAATTAAGGAGTCGATTAATCCGGATTGATTAGCTTTCACGAGTGATTTATAATTGGTGCCGCATCTCAGTTTACACTGACAATGCCAACAGAGGATTCTGAAGCTTGATTTAAGATCCAGAATTATGGGTTACGTCACGTTATTATCCCGGACTGGTAAAAGGATTATCGGAGATATAATTTTGTAAATGCAGATATGATTTATTATATACTCTGGGAGACTAAAGACAGGAAGAGTAAACTACTCTAGAAGAGAGATTATTTTGGGCTGAATTAATAATTATAAAATGTATGGGGAAGTTTGTATACATCACTTAAATTAAGCAAGGCCAACAGAATGAGATCGAAATATAATATATATAACAGTCAAAGATACAATTAGTGAAGACAACTGTAGTAGATGGAGCGATTAACAGATTTCTCTCGTTCTCCGGAATCCAGGAGAAGTATGTTATTCCTACCAAAGTCTTTTACACATACAGTATTTGCAAATCTGTCATTACACTCAAATACTCTCTACCATCCCAGAGTTTAAACTGCATGGGAATCCATCACCACTTCCCTGAGGACCCTTCATTGGCTAACCGTAAAGGATCGGGTCACAATTAAGACCCTCTGCCTCACCCACAGGTGCAAACAAGTAAACGCTCCTCAATACTTGTGCGAGAAAAAAAAAACACTACACCCCCAATCGCATTCTCCGACCAACCAACCAAAACCTCCTCCACATCCCCAAGTCCCACTACAAATCGAAGGTTTGCAGTCCAAGGACCACGGCTATGGAACGCTCTACCCACAAACATCCGCATGGAGGGAAACCATCGGGCCTTCAGGGAAAAACTTAAGACCCATCTCTTCTGAAGGATCAGGACAACACTGGGTGGAAATAAGCGCCTTGAGGTGATTTAGTTTCGCATTTGCAGTGCTATACAAGTTATTCACTCACTCACTCACTCTTTGAATGGGCCAGTAAAAGGTTATTATGAGATATCTACAAAATGTTGGTGGCTCTACCATTGGACCCACTCTCAAAGCATGAATACTTGCTTCACTGGGAAACAAATTTAGATCAGTAACTCCTATACACAACATCACAAGCAATATGGAGTAGGGCAAGTAAGGGCTCTTTGTGCTCACTATGCCAAGAGAAGTCCTTTAAAAATATATTCCAGTTGGCAAACTTTATAGAGTGGGAATAGTAAGGGTTGCTTGTGTTCACAATAGACATGTGCATTCGTTTTCGTCCTAATGCATTTTCGTCTGAATTTCGGGGATTTTCACGTTTGTTTTATGAAGATTCGACATAGAGAGAAAAGAGTCGCTATAGAGAGAAAATATTCAACATTATAGAGACATCATCACCACGAGCGGACATTTATGGTCAAATGCTCCTCCCATAGGCTATAGAAGAATTCTAATGTTGGTTGACTAGTAATAATAATTAATAAATATAATTATTACTAGTGTCATACAACATTAGAATTCTACTATCACTTGTGGGTGGAGCATTCGACTGGAAATGTATGATTGCGGCGTCATACAGTCAAGCTTCTTGGTTCAATCTTCTTAGAACATCCGACAGACACTATAAGCCTTCAATTGACAGATTCAACCTTAATTCATTTAGAATTTCGGACAAATACATTTTTTAACTAAACAAAATAAATAAAAACGAATTTCGGAAGTAATTAAATAAATGTATTTTTCAGACGAAAACAAAATTCCGAAACAAAATATTTCAGTGTGCACATGTCTAGCTCACAATACCTAGAGAAGTCCCCTAAAATTATCTCCATTAGCAAACTATATGGAGTAGGAATAGTTAGAATGAATGAATGAATAAATGAATGAAAAACTTATATAGCGCGGCACATGCAAACTAAATCGCCTCTGGGCGCTTGTTGTTCCTGTCTCCTTCGGTATCAAAAGAGATGAGTCTTGATCTTTCTCCTGAATGCCAAGTGGTTCTCCTCCAACCGAATGCTGGTTGGTAAAGCGTTCCATAGTCTGGGACCTTGGACCGCGAATCTTCTCTCTCCTTTGGACTTGTAGTTGGCTTTCGGTATCTGTAGTAGATTTTGATTGGTTCGATCGCAGAACGCGATTGGGATTGCGAGCTTTTATTTTTTCGCATAGATATTGGGGGGCATTCCCATGGATACATCTATGCGTTAGACAGAGTGCTTTAAAAGTAATTCTGTCTTTTACTGGTAACCAGTGAAGGGTTCTCAGTGAAGGTGGGATTGATTCCCAGGGTTTTTTCCCGGTCACAAGTCTGGCGGCCGTATTTTGAACGACTTGCAGACGAGCGATTTGGTACTTTGGGAGTCCGAGGTAAAAGGCATTTGCATAGTCCAGTCTGGAGTTCACAATTGCTCCCACCATGACTGCTATGTCTTCTTTGGGGATAAAAGGAATAAGTCTGCGTAGTAGGCGCAGCAGATGGTGAATCCGCTGACTACTGACCCTATTTGTGCGTCCATTGTCATATAGGAGTCGAAAATGACTCTGAGACTTTGGCGCTAGGGGTGATGATTTTGCACAGAATGGGCGGGGGTGTCCAAGTTGTTGCAGGTTGATTCATACGCTTGGCGTGAAACAGGAGAAGTTCTGTTTTCGCTCCGTTGAGTTTAAGATAACTCTTTGTCATCCAGTTCTCTATCAAAGAGAGACATGTCTCTAGATTGAGGTGGTGATCCTTTTTGTTGCAAATGCGGAAATACAGTTGCGTGTCGTCTGCATATGAGTGGTAAAGCAGTTTTTGGCTGCTGATGATTTCAAAAAGAGGATGAAGATAGATGTTAAACAGCACCAGCAACAGAGGCGATCCTTGAGGGACTCCGCACAAAACTGTGCATTTCTCAGAAGTGAAAGGTCCTAACTTCACTGTTTTCGATCAGTTTTCCAAAAAAGAGGAGAACCAAGATAAATCGCCTTCTGCGACTCTGGCTACTTCAGCTAGCCGAGTCAGTAACAGTTTGTGGTCGACAGTGTCGAAGGCGGCGCTTAGGTCCAACAGAACCAGAAGACAAGATTCTCCTTCGTCTGCGGCCTCGAGAGCGTCATCCCATATTTTGAGCAATGCGGTTTCTGTCTCGTGTCCGGGACGGAAACCCGATTGAAATGGCTCAAGTAGGTTGTGGGTATCTAGATGCTGTTGTACCACTACTTTTTCCATTATCTTTGAGAGTACATTTAGGCCTGTTATGGGACGATGGTGGAGTGGGTCCTTGGGGTCTAGGGTGGGTTTCTTCAGGATGGGTTGGATTATGCCCTCTTTCAACAGGGAGGGCACTATGCCTTCCTTGAAAGACTGGTTTATAAGCTGTGTGATAGGAGGAGCCAGGATGTCGGCGCATTCCTTCAGCAGTTTAGTGAGGATGATATCATTTGGCACTGTGCCCTTACGCAAAGTACCAATGATATTCTTTGCGGCATCGATAGAGATGGGTTCCAGGGTGAACTTACCTGATTGTGGTGAATTACTGTGGATATTCTTTTGTATTGTCTTTTCATATATTTTCAATAAACATAATTGAATAATAAAAATGATCTCCTGCTGGCAAACGGTATGGAGTAAGGCTAGTAGGGACTCTATGTGGTCACTAGACCAAGAGAAGACCTTTAAAATTATCTCCCACTGGCAAACCATATGGAGTAAGGCTAGTAAGGGCTCTATATGCCCACAATACCAAGAGACATATTTTAAAATGATCTAACGTTCGCAAACCATATGAAGTAAGGCTAGTATAGACTCCATGAGCTTACTATACCAAAAGAACGCCTTTAAAATGGTCTTTTGGCAAACTATATGGAGTAGGGCTAGTAAGGGCTCTAGGTTCTCACTCTACCAAGAAAAGTCCTTTAAAATTATCTTCCGTAGGCAAACTATATTGAGTAATGCTATCACCAAAGGATCTCTATACCCATACTGAGGAGATTCAAGTGATGGGGCTCCTATCGACCAACTCAATAACACCCTTACCCTTTATGATGCTGTATGGGAACCCTGAAATCTTATTAAAACATATATCTTTAAAAACTACCTAGAATTAATATGCTGCCACTGTTGTCTCTAATGACTGGACGCTACTCTTTTTTTCCTTCTACTTTCTGTTTTTCTTCATTCCTTCTCTTTACCTTACCTCCCTTGTACCAGTGTAAACACCCTTTAAAATGGTCTCCCAAAGACAAACTATATGGAGTAGGGTTAGTAAAAGCCCTATGTGCTCACTATACCAAGAGAAGTCCTTTAGAATTATTTCTCGTTGGCTAACCATATGGAGTGAGGCTAGTAAAGGCTTTGAGCTCACTATACCAAGGGAACTCCTTTAAAAATATATTTCAGTTGGCAAACTATGTAGAGTAGTAGCCTGTGCTCACAATACCAAGAGAAGTCCCCTAAAATTATCTCCAGTAGCAAATTATATGGAGAAGGAATAGTTAGGTCTCGATGTGCTCACCAGACCACAGGGAGTTCTTCAAAATGATCTCCCATTGGAAAACCCATGTGGAGCAGGGCTAGTAAGGGTTTTATGTGTCCACTATACCAAGAGAAGTCCTTGAACATTATCTCCTGTTAGCAAACTATATGGAGCAGGGCTAGTATGTGCTCTATGTGCTCACTCTACCAAGAAAAGTCCTTTAAAATTATCACCCATAGGCAAACTATATGGAGTAAGGCTATCACCAAAGGATTTCTTTACCCATACTGGGGAGATTTAAGTGATGAAGCTCCTATCGGCCAACTCAATAACACCCTTAACCTTTACCTTACCTCCCTTGTACCAGTGTAAACACCCTTTAAAATGGTCTCCCAAAGACAAACTATATGGAGTATGGTTAGTAAAAGCCCTATGTGCTCACTATACCAAGAGAAGTCCTTTAGAATTATTTCTCGTTGGCTAACCATATGGAGTAAGGCTAGTAAAGGCTCTGAGCTCACTATCAGGGCCGGACTGACCATTGAGGCACTCGGGCACTGCCCGAGGGTCCCATGCCACTAAGGGGCCCTATCAGGGTTGCCAGGCTCAGTAAAACCAGGGACACTATGTAAAAATGTGTGTTTTTTTTTACATCTGTCCCTGATATGTTCGAAACCAACATGCTTTTGATGTGAAAATCCCGAGATTTTGGGTGCCCCGCCTCTGCACTGCCTCCTGGCGTGGTGGCCATCTGTAAGCCCAGGGGCCCCATAATCTTCTATTGCCCGGGGGCCCCATAAGTTGTCAGTCTGCCCCTGCTCACTATATCAAGAAAACTAATTTAAAATAGTCTCCCATTGGCAAACTAAATGTAGTAGGGCTAGTAAGGGCTCTATGGGCTCCAAGAGAAGTCCTTTAGAATTATTTCTCGTTTGGCAAACCATATGGAGTAAGGCCAGTAAAGGCTTTGAGCTCACTATACCAAGAAAACTCCTTTAAAATAGTCTCCCATTGGCAAACTAAATGGAGTAGGGCTAGTAAGGGATCTATGGGCTC
Source organism: Rana kukunoris (assembly GCA_029574335.1). Classification (NCBI taxonomy): domain Eukaryota; kingdom Metazoa; phylum Chordata; class Amphibia; order Anura; family Ranidae; genus Rana; species Rana kukunoris. Next base: position 242,225,040 of record CM056054.1, read on the forward strand.
CAAGAGAAGTCCTTTAGAATTATTTCTCGTTGGCTAACCATATGGAGTAAGGCTAGTAAAGGCTTTGAGCTCACTATACCAAAAAATCTCTTTTAAAATAGTCTCCCATTGGCAAACTAAATGGAGTAGGGCTAGTAAGGGCTCTATGGGCTCCAAGAGAAGTCCTTTAGAATTATTTCTCGTTGGCTAACCATATGGAGTAAGGCTAGTAAAGGCTTTGAGCTCACTATACCAAGAAAACTCCTTTAAAATAGTCTCCCATTGGCAAACTAAATGGAGTAGGGCTAGTAAGGGATCTATGGGCTCCAAGAGAAGTCCTTTAAAGGTATCTCCCTATGTCATTTCGGACAACAGATATAGCAAAAAAATACATTTAGTGAAATATATGATTCATTTATTGGGTTCTCTTTGTATTCTCGGCAGAGTAGTGCCTTGAATTGACTATAAAAAAAAAAAGAGGAACAAGTGAATAAAATAACAATGTGTTTCTTTTTTATACCTCGCAGAGAAGTGACAACAGTATCTTGAAATGTAATTAACCTTTACAATCCTTGTGCTGAACGCCAAACACGAGCTGCAATCTCATTTGTCATTTGTTCCAATAATCTTATTATTTTTTCCCCCCTTGTTAACTAGCACACACAGAGAGCCAAACATCTGGTAAGCGGGAGGATGAGCTGCATTACTGAACCCTTCCACCCTTGTCTTGTGTGTCCGTAGAATGCATTGACCCTCCAGCAAACCTTTTGGGTCTTAGAAAATGAAGCGTCGGCTTTGCGGTCCGCTGGACGACGGAGCTTTTCTAACAAAACACACTTATCCCGAAAAAAAGAAGAGAAGGTGGAGTGTTTTCATTACCGGCAATAACAAAGCTTTTAAATAACTGAAAAGGCAGAACGCATAAAGAAAATTTAAATTCGGGGCTTTAATCATTCGCTTTGCCAAAGAATCTCTTATCCCGCTACGTTGTGCCCCTTCCACTTGATCAAAATTGCAGCCCTGAGGTTTTAATAACTTTTGAAGAGCTTTGTGTGTCAGGAAAAGGTAATAACACTCGGCAGGAGTCCGACGGTATTGACGCAAGCCCTTGTGCGCCGACAACAGATTATAACATTCGGAGGAGAAACCAGACCTTGATTAAAAAGAACTGTTCTTTTTGTTACTTTTACATATTAATTCATAAACTCTCTCATTGGCACAGACCAACTTTTTTGTCTTGAAAGTGCCGCAGATGTGTCTTTTAGAAACTTTGTCTTCAAGAGATCTTCAAGTATCATCAAGGCCTATTTTTTAATTTCTCTCTCTAAGCTCACCAGCAAAATTGCTCATCCCTGTTAACCGCTTAACGACCGTGTCACGCCGATATTCATCGGCAGAATGTCATGACTGGGCAGATTAACGTATTCTCCACCACTTTCCCCTTGTGTTGTCACTTTTATGTCTTTTTTTTTGTTGGTGCACGTTTTGTACACCTTGTGTGTGACAAGTAGGGTGAAGATCTTTGGGCCATCCCTGAACGTCTTGGGAGTGGGTGGACATGGCTTTCTGGCTTAGTTCACCTGCTCTCATGGGGTCTCCCTTCAGGGGAGCCCCATCTGGGAGGGTTCTGTTTCGGCAGACCCTCCAAGGGAGTTGGGTCCGTGTCGGCTTCGGCTGCACGGACCACAGATTACTTCAGTCCCTGTCAGGAGCCTAATGCCCCGGGGGATCAGGGTTGGGTCCTTTTCGGAGGACCATTTGACGTTTGCACCCGTCTGCACGTTTTTGTGAACACTCTTTATGTGTCTGCACATTTCTCATTCTGCACTCTTTCTGTACCGGGTGGAGTTTTTGAGGTTGTGTTTTGCACACCACAGGCTTTTCAATATAAAAAAAAACATATATCTACGTTGTCCTTTAACCACTTGACATCCTGCCCATAGTCATATGACATCCACAGATGGGATCTCCCATCCTGGGTGGGTGGACATCATATGACGTCCTGGGCTTCCCGGCCGGCTAGGGGGGTGTGCGCGGGCGGAAACGCTCAGGACCCGGTGCGCATGTCTGGCGGCCGTGATGTCCCCCGGGCACCCACGATTGCCCGCAATCAAGGCAGGACCAAACACACAGATCCAAGCCCTGTCAGAGGCGAGGAGACCGATGTGTGTTCCCAGTACAGAGAAACACACATCGGTCTCCCCCCTTGTGAGTTCCCTCCCCCGTACAGTTAGAATCATACATTAGGGAACATATTTAACCCTTCAGAACCCCCATAGTGTTAACCCCTTCTCTGCCAGTCACATTTACACAGTAATCAGTGCAGTTGTATAGCACTAATCGCTGTATAAATGTGAATGGTCCCAAAAATGTGTCAAAAGTGTCCGATGTGTCCGTCGCAATGTCGCGGTCACACAAAAAAAACGCCACCATTACTAGTAAAAAAATTAAAATAAATAAAAAGGCAATAAATCTATCCCCTATTTTGTAGACGCTATAACTTTTGTGCAAACCAATCAATATACGCTTATTGCGATTTTTTTTTTTACCAAAAATATGTAGAAGAATACGTATATTGGTCTAAACTGAGGAATTTTTTTATTTTTTTAAATTGGCATATTTTTAATAGCAAAAAGTAAAAAATATTGTTGTTTTTTTTTTCAAAATCTTCGCAAATTTTCTTTGTTTATATGGCAAAAAAAAAAAAAAAAACGCATAGGCGATCCAATACCACCAAAAAAAAGCTCTATTTGTGGGGAGAAAAATGACGCCAATTTTGTTTGTGAGTCGCGTCGCACAACCGCGCCATTGTCAGTTAAAGCGACACAGTGCCGAATCACAAAAAGTGGCCTGGTCATTTGGCAGCCAAATGGTCCGGGGCTGAAGTAGTTAAGTGGATTCATTAATGGAGAGAATATAAAATGCCCCCAACAATTCTAATCTGGGTTAGTACATCCTGAACTATTGCATGGATGATCCTCTGAGACAACATAATGAGCACAGGTGAATTAATAATGGAAAACCTGCTTCCTGACTCGGGCACATCGATTGACTTACCCCCTAATGATGGGAAACCAGCGTGGGTAGCGCAGCAAGGTAACCCTAGAAATAATTCATGAATACCAAAAAAAACTCTACAAATATAGGATCTAGAGTTTGTACAAGAGCCTAAATTCCAATTCTGGAAATGTCTTGTTTTTTCACCTGATCTTCATCTATTTATTATGGACAACTGCTAGGTGCATAGTTGAATGAGATATTTTGTATTCATTAAAAAAAAAAAAAAAACAAGAATAAATCCCTATTATTACAGTGGAACCTTGGATTACAAGTACAATCCGTTCCAGCAGAATGCTCGCAATCCAAAGTACTCGCATATAAAAGCGAGTTTCCCCATTGAAGTCAATGGAAATGAAAATAATTAGTTCCGCATTGACTTCAATGGGATGCAATACCAAATGCGGGCAGAGGTGGAGGGGGGGAGCAAGAGAGCGCCGAAAACGCCCAAAAAGGCCCGAGGACACTTCGGCTCGTTTCCTGCACCCCTTAGGCCAAATGAGGTACTGCAGGCCTATTTTCGGCTCTGCTCTGCTTCTTCGCCCCCGTACCTCAGGCCAAATGAGGTACTGCAGGCCTATTTTCGGCTCTGCTCGGCTTCTTCGCCCCCGTACCTCAGGCCAAATGAGGTACTGCAGGCCTATTTTCGGCTCTGCTCGGCTTCTGCGCCCCTGTACCTCAGGCCAAATGAAGGACTGCAGGCCAATCTTCAGCTTTTCTCGGCTCCTGCGCCCCCGTACCTCAGGCCAAATGAGGAACTGCAGGCCTATTGTCGGCTCTGCTCGGCTTCTGCTCCCCCGTACCTCAGGCCAAATGAGGTACTGCAGGCCTATTGTCGGCTCTGCTCAGCTTCTGCGCCCCCATACCTCAGGCCAAATGAGGTACTGCAGGCCTATTTTCGGCTCTGCTCGGCTTCTGCGCCCCTGTACCTCAGGCCAAATGAGGTACTGCAGGCCAATTTTCGGCTTTTCTCCGCTCATGAGCCCCCATACCTCAGGCCAAATTAGGTACTGCAGGCCTATTTTGGGCTCTGCTCGGCTCCTGCTCCCCCGTACCTCAGGCCAAATGAGGTACTGCCAGCCTATTTTGCTTGAATTCTGCTCGCAAATCAAAAAGCTCTCAAACCAAGTTACTCTTAAACCAAGGTTCCACTGTATATTAGCTCACTGTAATCCCTTACACAGCACTGTGAGCCATGAAGACTCTATTACAAAGTACAGCCATACCAAACATTAGCCACACTATCTCATACGAAGTGCCTGCCCATTGGTCACGCCCCTCTGCAACATTTCATCCGGATTGAGATCTCTGAGTAAGCCCAATCCGGGTGAAACATGTTAGAGAGGAAGGTAGGGGGGTGGCCATTTGGTGGGGAACCTAGCTGAAGCTGTAACCTTTTCTATGAGATACGGTTGACATTAGCAGAGTGCGGACTGAGTTTTGTTTGGCCATGAAAGAGTGGAGCAGGACATGCTCCTTTTGGGACTGGCACCTAAAGCGGTGTGGGAGACGGCAAGACAAGCACACAGGAGATTTTAAGCGACCCCATCTACACAATGTAAGGGCTAGTTTACACTTGCCTCAAATCATGGCTTTGCACATGATTTGTTAAAGCTCTCTGAGCACCAGACAAAGCTCCTGTCACTAAATAAAATTGTTAGCTTACAGTCCTGTTTACACCTTGCTTTTCCTTGATGCTTTAATGAGTTTTCGGTGGGGCTTCGATGAGGCTTCGGTGGGGCTTCAAGCAAGCTTTGCCATAGACTTCTATGGAGGCTTTGAAGACAGGGGTATCCCTCCAGCCAAGCCCCTGTCTTCTCCTAGCGTGGGAAGCCGTCCCCACCGGGAAAAGACAGTGATTATCACTAGTGGCTATAGCAGCCATTTGCGACAATCCGAAGCTAATCAGGGCAGGCTGGTTGTACCCAAGTTGATCGATCAACTTGGTACATTCAGGCTGCCCACTAATGGTTTGAATCTCGGCCGGTTCCTGCTGACCGAGATTCGAACCTTGTATGGTCGACCTTAGACTGGGAAAATAATACATTTCAGTCTGAATGAACAGTGTTCTGCTTGAAAATACAATTTTCTTAGATGAAATGCCTGGAGTAAAACTTTAAATGTTATATTCTGGTAATATATCATATAGGGAAAAATATACACTCTCTTGTATATAAGATTTATTGTGCAATATTGCATATAATTCTCTGATAATAAATCTTACATTGGGTGAAAATGTTATAGATTGTCTCATTGATGGGGCTGTAGGTACTCTAAATATGAGCCTCAACATTGTAGGAAATGTTCTGGGGGGGGGGGGGGGGGGTTCTGCCAGGGCTGGATGGTAATTGTGGTTAAGATCCCTCCTCCCTTTGTTAGTCTTCACCCTAATATCTGTGTTTTCAGGTCAGCCATCCATCCCCAGAACAGCCAATTAAAAGGTCAGGAATAGACCCAATCAATGCTGTGAAGCTCCCGGAAAGGGCTGCTCAACTATAAAGTTCTAGAGACAGGATTTTTTTTTTTTGAATATGGTGTGATTCTTGGCCAACCTTCTCTCTTCCTTTCTGATGATAATCCTCCAACATGGTCCTCTGTAGGGTAGAAAATACTCTGCTCCTGATCTTCTCTCTACCTTTCCCATTTCACTCACCACCAGGATATCACACATCCAACACGGCCCTCCATGAGGTGGAAAAAATTCTGCTCCTGATCTTCTCTATAGCTTATCAATTCCAACCACCACTGGGATATCACACCTCCAACATGGACCTCCAAAGGGAAATAGATACTGTGCTACTGATCTTCTCTTCAACTCTCTGACTATATACACCCTCAGAATATCACACCTCAAACGCCTCCATAAGGTCGAAAATACTCTGTTCCTGTGCCTTTCTCCATGTTTCCAATTCCACCCACCACTGCGATATAAGACCTCCAACATGGCCCTCCATAAGTTAGAAAATACTCTGCTCCTAATCTTCTCTCTACCTTTCCCATTTCACTCACCACCAGGATATCACACATCCAACACGACCCTCCATGAGGTGGAAAAAATTCTGCTCCTGATCTTCTCTATAGCTTTTCAATTCCTCCCACCACTGGGATATCACACCTCCAACATGGACCTCCAAAGGGAAAAAATACTGTGCTACTGATCTTCTCTCTAACTTTCTGACTATATACACCCTCAGAATATCACTCCTTCAACACGGTCCTCCAAAAGGTAGAAATTGCTCTGTTCCTGTGCCTCTCTATAGCTTTCCAATTCCACCCACCACTGGGATATCACACCTCCAACATGGACCTCCATAGAGGAAAAAATACTCTGCTCCTGATCTTCTCTCTAGCTTTCCAATTCCACCTGCCAGCAGGATATCACACATCCAATATCACCCTTCATATGATAGAAAATACTTTGCTCCTGATCTTCTCTATACCTTTCCAACTACCACAGGCATATAACACCTCCAACATGGCCTTCCATAAGGAAGAAAATACTCTGCCACTGATCATCTCTTTGACTTTCTGACTATACCCATCCTCAGCATATTACACCTCCAACACGATCCTCCATAAGGTAGAAAATACTCTGCTCCTGTGCCTCTTTCTATCTTTCCAGTTCCACCCACCACTGTGATATAACACCTGCAACATGGTCCTCCATAAAGAAGAAAATACTCTGCTACTGATCTTCTCTCTAAATTTCCAATTCCGCCTACCACCAGGATATCACACATCCAACATAATCCTCCATATGATAGAAAATACTCCTAATCTTCTTTCCACCTTTCCAAATCTACCCATCAATGGAATAGCATACATCCAACATGGCCTTCCATAAGGTAGAAAATACTCTACTGATCTTCTCTCTAACTTTATGACTATACCCACCCCCAGGTTATCATCCTCCAACATGCCCTCCATATAGTAGAAAATACTCTGCTCCTGACCTCCTCTCTATCTTTTCTGATTACACCTCACGACTGGGATATTACACCCTCCAACATGACCCTCCATAAGGTAGAAAATACTTTGCACCTGATCTTATCGATAGTTTTCCGATTACACCGACCCCCGGAAATATCACACCTCCAACATGACCCTCAATAAGACAGAACATACTCTTCTCCTGACCCTTCTGGTTGAAGTAAGCAAAGCATAAGCACACCCTACCCATTTATTCATCAAATATCAGCTAATTTTTTTACCTAAAACCTAGGGGGAAGTGTTTTCTACTCTATTTCGGGTTGAGCCAAAATACAAGTAACTTGAACAGCGAAAGATAGAATAGCGCAAGCCGCATGTTACCAAAATCAGAGAGAGAATGAGGAGAAAGGTAACATCTATATTGTTTTACCAACATGATCCTCGTGTAATATAGTTATCTCATCTTCTCCTCCACTGATAAAAATTGAAGTCACATTTGTATATTGGAGGTATAGGGGCCAGTATGATCGGTACAGTTGCTCTGTATGGCCACCATTCACTGCTGCATTAAATAGATAGCACAGCATTGAAGGACACGTTGTTGGCATTGGCACTCCTTTGTAAACGCAGAAGTGACCTCACTATTGTTTTATGTCTTAATACTCAATGGCTTTGTGGTTTCTGTATAATTGACATCAATAGTTATGGAAGAGTACTTTTTTCTTTTTTTGCTTTGGATAGAGTAAGGAAGGATTTAAACCCCTGTCAGGTTATTCTTTTTGCTAGAAAGGAAAATATGGCATAAAGGGCACCAGACCAACAGACGAGCCAAAAGACCCATACACACGATCTGACTTTTTGCCAACGGTTCGAAGGATGTGTTTTATCGGACAATCCAAACGTGAGTATGCTCCATCGGACAATTGTTTTCGTTTTTTCAACGGACAAATGTTCGCTGTACATGCTCTCAAACTTTCTGGCAACAAATGTCCGATAGAGGATTATCCAATTGTGTGTACACAAGTCCAAAGTACAAACACGCTCAGAACCAATGCTAAAGATCAGACAACAATAGCACGTAATTTGGTGAATGTTGGATAAAAAAAAGTTCTGCCGTGTGTATGCAGAACAAGTTCACGGCCAACGCCCCTTTGGACAAAAATCCACGAAAAAGTCAGCTCGAAGCGTAAAAGGCTTAAGGAAGCCTAAATTATTCATCAAGAAAATTAAATCAAACATCTAATGCACGTTGTAGGTTTGACTGCGTCCTCATAAAAAAAAACATAAAATGCAATGTGCACAATACTCAAAGATGGTAGATTGAGTGAGTGAGTGAGAAACTTATATAGCGCTGTATATGCGAACTGAATCGCCTCTGGCGATTGAGAATATAATAACAAAATAAACCAACAACGTATGTTTACACAATTTTACACAATTTTAATACCACAATTTCTTAAATGTTTTAAGTATTTAGTAAGGCCGCGTACACACGATCAAATCTATCTGCTAGAAACGGTCGGCCCGACCGTCCCAGCAGACAGATTCAATCGTGTGTACGGGCGAGCCGACGGATTTGGACAGCCGACAGATTTGAAAGCATGCTTTCAAATCTGTTGACTGGGAACCTGTCCGCCCGACATGTCTGCTGATTAGTACGCTAACTAGCAGACATGTCTTCTCGCACACGCGTCAAATGGTTTCGACGCATGCGCGGAAGGGTTTTACTTCCTGGTGCGGTGACGTGGCGGCGTCAACATCACCGCCACGTCAGCGCGCCGTCTGCCGGCGGGGATTTTGGTTTGATCGTGTGTACACGATCAAACCAATACGTCCCCAGCAGACAGATTTGTTCAAATCGGTCTGTCCGACCAATTTGAACAAATCTGTCTGCTCATGTGTATGGGGCCTAAGTTGTGTTATTAAAATCATGTCAACATAAAAAATAAAAAAAAATGAGTTTGTTATTATATCCCTAAGAGCCGGTCCACACAGGGGCAGCACGACTTGCCGAGCAACTGCCCACGACTTCAGAGGCGACTTGCAAAATTACTTCTGCACTGAAGTCAATGAAAGTCGTCCTAAAGGCGTACAGGAACCTTTTTCTAAGTGGGAGCGACTTGAGTCGCCCCTATTAGAATGGTTTCATTGTACAGAACGAAGGGCGACTTGTCGCCTTACGAGTTGCGTCTGTGTGAACCGGCTCTTAGTGACCATCTTTGGATATTTTTATGCATTTTATGCTTTTCACTTTTTATTTTTACAGCCCTGATGAAAAGGGAGTGGTTAGACTCCTGAAAAACATTGGATGTTTCATTCAATTGTTTCATGAACAATTTGAGCTTTACTGAGCTCACTTTTGGTTTAGAGGTCTTCACGCCAACTTTTTTGTTTCTGAATTTTGATCGTGGCTCCCTCTAGTCAGTACAACCCAATAACTGACAAGAGCAGGATCACCAGGGCCACCAAGCCTTATGCCGCGTACACACGATCATTTTTTGTGATGAAAAAAAAACGTTGTTTTTTAAAACGTCATTTAAATTGATGGTGTGTGGGCAAAACGTCGTGTTTTTTGTCTTTAAAAAAAAACGACCAAAAAAAAAATTCCAACATGCTTGAATTTTTTGTGTCATGTTTCAAAACTTCGTTTTTTGTTTCACAAAAAGTCACCGTGTGTAGCAAAAACGTTGTTTAAAACGACGTTTTTCAACCCGCGCATGCCCAGAAGCTAGTTATGAAGCGAGCTTCCATGGAAAAGAGTGGTGAACGTAACCTCGCTTTTTGTGAAAAAAACAATGGTGTGTATGCAACATCGTCTTTGAAAAGTGACGTTTCAAAAACGTCGTTTTTTACTTCACAGAAAACGTCGTTTTTTTTCATCACAAAAAATGATCGTGTGTACGGGGCATTAGAAATTGGTTTACATATAATCCAATGAGAGCCAAACGAGTATCCAAGAGTCCAAGATAATTTAATGAGAGCAGATGTTATATGCAAATTAATATGTACCCTTGGACTTTTATTTTTATTATTTTTTAATTCTATACAGTGGAACCTCGGATTGTGAGTAACGCGGTTAATGAGAGTTTCGCAATACCAACATTGTTTTAAAAAAAAATCTGATCTGGTTTGCGAGTGTTGTCTCCCAAAACGAGCAGGATTTAAGCCAAAGCCGTGTCCAATACCACATTTGGCCTGAGGTGGGGGGGGGGGGGGCACCGATCGGAGCCATTTGGAAAATCTCCGAAATACTCAGTTCCCGAGCCTTTGCAAGGTTTTCTGAGCTCAGCCGAGGTGTCCTCTGCCCTTTCCGAGTGTTTTTGAGGCTCTCCGGTGCCCCCCTCCCACCTCTGGCCGCATGTACTATTGCATGCCATTGAAGTCAATGTGGAACAAATTATTTTTGTTTCCATTGACTTCTATGGGGAAACTCGCTTTGATATGTGAATACGTTGGATTATGAGCATTCTCCTGGAATGGATTATGCTCGAGGTTCCACTGTATTTGCTTTTATATTTATGACCTTTCAGATTCACAACATTTGTATCTGTACATGTTTTGTAGGCCCCTGATAAAGTAGGGTTGTGTTTGGACCTCAAAACACATTGGAACTATTCTGCTATTAGTCAATGTTATCATTAAATTATATTGGACCCTTGGACATTTGTTTGGTGCCCTCATTGGAATCAATGTTTGTGGGTTCACAATTTGGGTCCTTTGTTCCTGAGGGTAGTCCCCATTTTATAGAGTGCTGCCGAACTGCAGCCAGTGTGCCCAGGGAAAAATGCCAGTGACCCTTAGCTCATCTGAATCCAGTGCCCCATTTGTTCCAGTGTTTAGAAATTGGTTTGACTTTCTGATATATTACACCCCTGATTATCGTTGTTCTAAGCACACCTCCATTACTTTTTGTTGTCTGTGTCCCTTTGAGGAGATTTCCCTTCACTTGCGGTCCTGGAGATGCACAAGGTGCATGGGTGGAAATCTCTAAAAAGTAAGTGGTTTAAACTAGGGACAGTTTGGATTATTTTAGTGTACATTAAAGTAGAAGAAAACCCATCCATAAAACAGTGTCATTTTTGGCACCTGCCGGAAACATAACAATTCCATTGGTTGTGCTCTCAACCAAACTGTCAAACCATCCAATGACTGGTGTCAGAACTGATCACATGTGCAGCATCATGCCAGTTGTAGATTAAACAGAGGCAAAGATGGCAACTTCCATGGATGAAAACGATAGGGGGGTTTACTTGCACTTTAAGTGGTTCCATGGATCCATGGATTGCTACCTGAACTAGTCCAACTCTGATGTCGCTTCAACAGAAGGGATATTTAAATAAGAAACTAGGAGTGCTTGGTTGCCACACTGATGCAAGGATACCAATCATTTATATCAAGAACAAGAAAATCAAACCAATGCATTTTAGGGACCTACCTCTCCCTTCTTCATGGCTATTGGTACGTATCAAATGAAAATACAGTAGGTGGGTTCCATAGTGGTACTTGTTTGCAAAGAGCCTGTTGTGCCGAACCTTTCCTACAACTCTGAGCATCTGATTCCAACTCCTCAGACCCGTTCTTTCTTTCCCAGCTGCCCACTGCCATGAATTCTCTCTGGCGACTAGGGATGAGCCGAACGCCCCCCGGTTCGGTTCACAGCAGAATGTACCCCGTTACCAATTCAAATATGGGGGGGCGGGATCTGGGGGTCCCCTTTGTTAAAGGGGGCTTCCAGATTCCGATAAGCCCCCCGCCCGCAGACCGCCACAATCACCGGGCAAGGGTTGTGGGGATGATGCCCTTGTCCCCATCAACATGGGGACATCCTTCCCATGTTGAGGGCATGTGGCCTGGTAGGGTTCAGGAGGGGGGCGCTCTCTCATCCACCCCTCTTTTCCTGTGGCATGCCAGGTTGCGTGCTCGGATAAGGGTCTGGTATAGATTTTAGGGGAAACCCTGTGCAATTTTTTTTATTTTGGCACAGGGTTCCCTTTAATATCAATACCAGACCTGAAGGGCCTGGTATAAAATTTGGGGGGAACCTCCACGCATCTTTTTTTTTATTTTGGCTCAGGGTTCCCCTTAATATTCATACCAGACCCAACGGGCCTGGTAATGGATTGGGAGGGGGGGGATGTGCCACTTTACATGCATACTTTAGACACCCCTCAGGTACGAAATTTAAAGGAATATTTCACTTTTATTGTTTCACTTTAAGAATTATTAAAAACACTGCTCCTGAACAAATGGCCATTTTTAAAACTTTTTTGCATTGATACATGTCCCCTGGGGCAGGACCCGGGTCCCCAAACGCTTTTTATGACAATAACTTGCATATTAATCTTTAAAATTAGCGCTTTTGATTTCTCCCAATAGACTTTTAAAGGGTGTTCCGTGGCTTTCGAATTTGCCGCAAACACCCCAGATTGTTTGCTATTCGGCGAAGAGCCAATGTTCGAGTCGAACTCATGTTCGACCCAAACATAAAGCTCATCCCTACTCGGGGCAGGATTCTAACAGAAACACAGGCAGAGCTGTCTTAATGAGAGGGCACACCTGGGCACTGCCCAGGGGCCCCAACTGCATGTGGTGCCCCTGCACTTTCCCCAAAGCAGCTAATCCTTGAGCCCACGCTGTCCCGAATATAGCAAACTAGCTCATTATGGATTACTTGTTCTGAGATCGAACCTCCTGCATCCTTGTACACCGCTCCGGCGGCCGACATCTCTCCCGGGGTTATTTCCAGGCATTGCAGCTCTGGCGCTGTGATTGGCCGGAGCCGCAATGTCACATGCACGCGGGAGTCGCTGATAATGGCACACAGTTTGCCCCAGTCCACATGTGCCAATGTGCCAATGACATTTGCCAATGACATTGGCACATGCAGGGGATATCTTCTAAACCGTGCAGGTTTAGGAGATATCCAGGGTAGCTACAGGTCAGCCTTATTATAGACTTACCTGTAGCATAAAGTCTGTAAGGGTTTATGACCACTTTAATGCGGATCTCCACCCCAAAGGGGAAGCTCCGCTTGTCTGCCTTCTACCTTACTTGATGCCTGTTTACCTGCACTGTCTCCATTGTAGGGGCTCCAGAGCATTACTTTGCCCAGGGGCCCATGATGCTATTAAGAGGGCCTTGGACACAGGTACCACCATGGAACCCACCTATCTCCATTGATAAGTACCAATAGCCACGAAGAAGGGGGAGGCAGTTCCTCCACAGCACGTTGGCTCAACTGGTTTATTCTTGAGTCTCAGTAAACAATTAATGTTCTTTGCATCTAGCGTGGCATCACTCTGGACATCGGGCGCTCCTCTTTTCTTATCGAAAAAAGAGGAATTCCTTTTCTGAGACTTTCGTCAGTGAGGTGTCCCCCATTGGAAGAGTTACCCCATACCAACTGTCCAGCTTTGGATTTCTTGTCTTTTTCTGTCTTTGTAACAATGGTCATAGATATACAGGGTGGGCCATGAATATGGATACACCTTAATAAAAGTTGGATTCAAAATGGCCGAATTCAAAATGGCCACCATGGTCACCACCCATGTTGAATAGTTTCCCCCCTCACATATACTAATGTGCCACAAACAGGAAGTTAATATCACCAACCATTCCCATTTTATTAAGGTGTATCCATATAAATGGCCCACCCCCCGGTGTATTCATCTAAATGGCCCACCCTGTACTTTAATTGATCTTCAGGATCGAAAATATGAGAAAATACTTTTTTTTTTTAAGCATAAAAGTTAATTTTACACAAAAATATAAGACTGTTTCCTTTTAAGTCCTAGCTTGGACTACAATGCTTATATTTACTAAATATTACGTATATATATTAGTCATAGTGCATGGGTGAACGGGCATACCATATTGTTGAATAAACCAGAACGGCTTTCTACTCCCATTGCTAGACTGCAGGTAAAAAAAAAATTTCCAAATGTTTTTTTTTTTTTTTAGGTGGCACTATTGTTAGAAATTCGGCAATACTATCATCTGACCTTGGTAACATCTGTATGGAAATCCATGTGGCACCACATATTTTCTTTTCGGTGGTCCAACAGGCCGGCCAATCCATCATTGACTTCAGAGAGCTTGGAGTTGAAGCAGCGGGCTAAAGATTTGATTCTTGAAGACCATGAGGCACATATATATATATATATATATATATATATATATATATATATATATATATATATATATATATATATATATATATATTTACGAGACTGTAGAAAATAGATTGTAAAACCTGTTCCAGAAACGGTGCGCTTCAGTGAATCCCGAGGCAAAAAAAAAAGCGTGCTTCCTAAAACTTTAGCCGAAATATCCGCGAACGCGTCTCGCCCATTAAGAAGGCCAAGTCAAGTCCTGCGTGCCTGGGAAAAAAACGATAACTCCAGAGGAAAAATGCTGTAAATTCAGCTAAAAACAGCCCCAAAAAATTAGGAGAATAATATAAGGTCATAGAAATCCGCTCTATCAAATAAAATATTCCTTTCTGCACTCGCTGACTGTGTTCTGTAAGTCCATCTCGTTCCGGAAGGAATAGTCCGTGGTCACCGGGTACTCTTTTTCTCTGGTTTGGCTTTTGCCGTGTCGCTTTTTATGTCGGTACACGATCTTGATCAATATTGCCGCAATGCAAAATATGATAAATATTGTGATCGCTATGACACCTGCAAAAGGGAACACACAAAGATGGGATGTCAATATATAGACTATTCAAAGGACAAATATGCTATCATTACTCCCAAAAAACAAACAAAAAAAAACTACCATATTTATCGGATTATAACACACACCTTAATTTTAAGAGGGAAGTTTCAGGAAAAAAACTAAAATTTTAAATAAAGAACTTTGAAGCAAAATAAGGGTCGGTGCCCATCAATGCACCTTATCAATGCCCATCTGCAGCCTCAAATTTGCCCATCAATGCGTCTTGATCAATGCCCATCTGCAGCTTCACAATTGCCCATCAATGCATCTTTATCAATGCCCATATACAGCTTCACAATTGCCCATCAATGCCCATCTGCAGCCTCACAATTGCCTATCAATGCAGCTTGATCAATGCCCATCTGCAGCTTCACAATTGCCCATCAATGCATCTCAATCAATGAACATCTGCAGCTTCACAATTGCCCATCAATGCATCTTGATCAATGCCCGTCTGCAGCTTCACAATTGCCCATCAATGCCCGTCTGCAGCCTCACCATTGCCCATCAATGCGTCTTGATCAATGCCCATCTGCAGCTTCACAATTGCCCATTAATGCCCATCTGCAGCTTTACAATTGCCCATCAATGCAGCTTGATCAATGCCCGTCTGCAGCTTCACAATTGCCCATTAATGCAGCTTGATCAATGCCTGTCTGCAGCTTCACAATTGCCCATCAATGCATCTTGATCAATGCCCATCTGCAGCTTCACAATTGCCCATCAATGCCCATCTGCAGATTCACAATTGCCTATCAATGCAGCTTGATCAATGCCCATCTGCAGCCTCACAATTGCCCATCAATTCATCTTGATTAATGCCCATATACAGCTTCACAATTGCCCATCAATGCAGCTTGATCAATGCCCGTCTGCAGCTTCACAATTGCCCATCAATGCATCTTGATCAATGCCCATCTGCAGCTTCACAATTGCCCATCAATGCCCATCTGCAGCTTTACAATTGCCCATCAATGCAGCTTGATCAATGCCCATCTGCAGCCTCACAATTGCCCATCAATTCATCTTGATCAATGCCCGTCTGCAGCTTCACAATTGCCCATCAATGCAGCTTGATCAATGCCCGTCTGCAGCTTCACAATTGCCCATCAATGCCCATCTGCAGCTTCACAATTGCCCATCAATGCATCTTGATCAATGCCCATCTGCAGCTTCACAATTGCCCATAAATGCAGCTTGATCAATGCCCGTCTGCAGCTTCACAATTGCCCATCAATGCCCATCTGCAGCTTCACAATTGCCCATCAATGCATCTTGATCAATGACCATCTGCAGCTTCACAATTGCCCATCAATGCAGCTTGATCAATGCCCATCTGCAGCTTCACAATTGCCCATCAATGCCCATCTGCAGCTTCACAATTGTCCATCAATGCCCATCTGCAGATTCACAATTGCCTATCAATGCAGCTTGATCAATGCCCATCTGCAGCCTCAAAATTGCCCATCAATGCATCTTGATTAATGCCCACCTGCAGCTTCACAATTGCCCATCAATGCCCATCTGCAACCTCCCCATTGCCATGAAATGCAGCCTGATCAAGGCCCATCTCAGGGAGGGGGTGGGATGAGCGCTGCCAGATTACATACAGCGAGAATCTCCTGTTTACTCGGTGGCCTCTTTAAAACAATGTCCCGCCTCCTGGACCGGCTTCTATGATAGACAGAACACTGGTCCAATGCCAGCCCAGGAGACAGGACTTCCTAATACAGAGGCCGCTGAGTAAACCGGAGATTCTCGCTGTATGTAATCGGCGCTCGTCTCGTGCCCCCTCCCCGTCCTCTCCGAGGCAGCCCAAATTGAAGTATCGGCGTATATCACGCACACACGCTATTTACAACTGATTTGCAGGATGAAAAAGTGAGTGATATACAACAATAAGTACAATATACATTCATGCTGGTTTCCTTTGGTGCTAATATACGGTCTCTATCTATCTATATACGGTCTCTATCTATCTATATACGGTCTCTATCTATCTATCTATCTATCTATCTATCTATCTATCTATATAGGGTGACGGGTCTCTATCTATCTATATACGGTCTCTATCTATCTATATACGGTCTCTATCTATCTATATACGGTCTCTATCTATCTATATACGGTCTCTATCTATCTATATACGGTCTCTATCTATCTATCTATCTATCTATCTATCTATATAGGGTGACGGGTCTCTATCTATCTATATACGGTCTCTATCTATCTATATACGGTCTCTATCTATCTATATACGGTCTCTATCTATCTATATACGGTCTCTATCTATCTATATACGGTCTCTATCTATCTATATAGGGTGACGGGTCTCTATCTATCTATATACGGTCTCTATCTATCTATATACGGTCTCTATCTATCTATCTATCTATCTATCTATCTATCTATCTATCTATCTATCTATCTATCTATCTATCTATCTATATAGGGTGACGGGTCTCTATCTATCTATACAGGGTCTCTATCTTTCTATATAGGGTCTCTATCTATCTATCTATCTATCTATCTATCTATCTATATAGGGTGACGGGTCTCTATCTATCTATATAGGGTCTCTATCTTTCTATATAGGGTCTCTATCTATCTATCTATCTATCTATCTATATAGGGTGACGGGTCTCTATCTATCTATATAGGGTCTCTATCTTTCTATCTGAGATAATCTTAACAAATAATGAAGCGTAAAAGTAAAAAAAAAAGAAGCATACTGTTCACAAAAAAAAAAGAAAAATCAGTCTTTGGGCTTTGAAAGTCTATAGAGGTCATAGCATTACCATCAAGTTTTGGGCAAGCCGTGAATTAATTGACAGCTTTCCAATAGAGCTGACAGCGAGGAGCCGAGGACGGGAACATTTGTGTTTCTATAGAAACTTGAGAGATTACTGACAACACCAGATGCTGATGAAGGACTTGGCGCCTCCTGCAGTCACTGCCGATGTGCACAGGAATTTATTTTTCTAAAGCCAATTCTGGTCCTCTCCATAGAACGGCCTTTCTCTACCTTTTCAACACAGAGGAAGCCTTGAAATAACTTTCCAAACTTGCTGCCTGGCTTATCAGTGCCCATCAATGCTGACCACTAAACTCGCCTACCTGACATGCTTACCTACCTGATACACACTGACCATTACACTGACCTACAGTGACCATTACACTGACCTACCTGACCCACACTGACCTACCTGACACACACTGACCATTACACTGACCTACCTGACACACACACTGACCATTACACTGACCTACCTGACACACACTGACCTACCTGACACACACTGACCATTACTCTGACCTACCTGACACACACACTGACCATTACACTGACCTACCTGACACACACTGACCTACCTGACACACACTGACCATTACACTGACCTACCTGACACACACACTGACCATTACACTGACCTACCTGACACACTGACCTACCTGACCCACACTGACCATTACACTGATCTACCTGACACACACTGACCTACCTGACCCACACTGACCATTACATTGACCTACAGTGACCATTATACTGACCTACCTGACACACACTGACCTACCTGACACACACTGACCATTACACTGATCTACCTGACCCACACTGACCATTATACTGACCTACCTGACCCACACTGACAATTACACAGACCAACTGACACACACTGACCATTACAGAGACTTATCTGACCCACACTGATCTACCTGACACACACTGACCTACCTGACACACACTGACCATTACACTGACCTACCTGACACACACACACTGACCATTACACTGACCTACCTTGACACACTGACCTACCTGACCCACACTGACCATTACACTGACCTACCTGACACACACTGACCATTACACTGACCTACCTGACACACTGACCTACCTGACCCACACTGACCATTACACTGACCTACCTGACCAACACTGACCATTACACTGACCTACCTGGCCCACACTGACCATTACACTGACCTACCTGACCCACACTGACCATTACAGTGACCTACCTGACACAAACTGACCATTACACTGACCTCCCTGACCCACACTGACCATTATACTGACCTACCTGACCCACACTGACAATTACACAGACCAACTGACACACACTGACCATTACAGAGACTTACCTGACCCACACTGACCTACCTGACCCACACTGACAATTACACAGACCAACTGACACACACTGACCATTACAGAGACTTACCTGACCCACACTGACCTACTTGACACACACTGACCTACCTGACCCACACTAGTTGAGACGCCCTGCTCTACAGTGTATGGGAAAACATTGAGAGGTTACAATTTAGGAGTCGCACACAGTCCGATGGATTGTCAGTCCTGACACGTACCAGCTTACTGTCCTTCAGTTATTAGAGGGGCTGGACTCTGGCCATTTGTGCAAGCTTAACAAATAACCGTAATGTTACCAATATGTATATAATAGATTCCTTGTTGCCTTTTGCAAGGGGGAATGTACAACCCCTCACATTCAATCCTAAGAGAAAGAACATTTGTCCATTAATGGTTAGTAGGCCAAGAACATTTCGATCAGAAGGGGATAAATTATGATGGAGACTTCAGCAGTCTACTTAGACCCGGGGTCTGATAACGTGTTAGTATCCGTGGAAACGTACACAGTATTTTGTACATATTTTACATTGTTTGTATATATTTTCTAACTGATATATATATAAAAATACCTCCAATGACAACAGGACCACTTTTAATTTCATTGGTCAGGGGCTCCCGGTCGTCCGTATTCCCGAATGGATCTGAAATAAAGAGTTTACCAAATCACAAAAATACTTGACAGTTTACATTTTGTAACACATAAAACGTAGAGTTTCAGGATTTTTTTTTATAAATACCCTTGAAGTGACCACAAATAACTCCTTTTCCTTTACCTGAAGACATGATGAGCAAATAACCCCTGCAGTGTGGGAAGTAGTGACCCTACAAGAGTGTGTGTGTGTTTTTTTTTTATATTCCTGGAATTAGCGTTTAAATACACTACATTACCAAAAGTATTGGGACACCGGCCTTTACCCACATGAACTTTAATGACATCCCAGTCTTAGTCCGTAAAGTTCAATATTGAGTTGGCCCCGCCCTTTGCAGCTATAACAGCTTCACCTCTTCTGGGAAGGCCGTCCACAAGGTTTAGGAGGGTGTCTATGGGAATGTTTGACCGTTCTTCCAGAAGAGCATTTGTGAGGTCAGGCACTGATGTTGGACAAGAAGATCTGACTCGCAGTCTCCACTCTAATTCATCCCAAAGGTGTTCTATCAGGTTGAGGTCAAGACTCTGTGCAGGCCAGTCAAGTTCCGCCACCCCTAACACGCTCATCCATGTCTTTATGGACCTTGCTTTGTGCACTGGTACTCAGTCATGTTGGAACAGGAAGGGGCCGTCCCCAAATATGTTCCCACAAAGTTGGGAGCATGAAATTGTCCACAATGTCTTGGTATGTTGACACCTTAAGAGTTCCCTTCACTGGAACTAAGGGGCCAAACCCAACCCCTGAAAAACAACCCCCCACCATAGTCCTCCTTCCACCAAATGATTTGGACCAGTACACAAAGCAAGGTCCAGAAAGACATGGATGAGCGAGTTTGGGGTGGAGGAACTTGGCTGACCTCAACCCGATAGAACACCTTTGGGATTAATTAGAGCCAGGCCTTCTCGTCCATATCAGTGCCTGACCTCACAAATGCGCTTCTGGAAGAACGGTCAAACATTCCCATAGACACGCTCCTAAACCTTGTGGACGACCTTCCCAGGAGAGGTGAAGCTGTTATAGCTGCAAAGGGCGGGGCCAACTCAATATTGAACCCTACGGACTAAGACTGGGATGCCATTAAGGTTTATGTGTGTGTAAAGGCAGGTGTCCCAATACTTTTGGTAATATAGTATATATTCTTTAATAAATACTACCCCCTCATTGGTGCCAGTGGAATGAATAGTGTCTTGTATCAGTGAGAGGATTAGAGACCCAAGTGCCAGATAAAGGCAAGCAAAGGGCCTCATTCAGCCCACGAGGCCCAGTTTGGAGACCACTGCTCTATCCCAAACTAAAAGGAATGCTTTGGGTTTTAATATGCTCCAAAAAAAGCAAAAACTTTTTTTTTTTTTTTTAACTTCAGAAGGCCCCGCCCACCTTTTGAGGACTGATTTGTCGCCTCCAGTACAGATCCTTCGCTGGAGATGGAATGAAAAGACTTGACATTCTCTCACAATACCGACCTGATTTTGTTCTCGCTGGATTCCTCGCCGAGCGCAGTCTTGTGTAGGTGCGTTTTTGGCACAACTTTCACAAATCCCTCCTCGTGCCCCTCCCCCCTCACCTCCAGCCTGCTGTTCTTGGCGAGATTTCTATCTGTTGGTGTAATTAGCGACGTACGGCATATTTCTGCATAATTATGTGTCTTTCACCAAATAACCTCTTCAGATTCCCCTTCAGCTGTATTACTCATATTACACCCCTCCCCCACCCCCACTTCCAGCCGCTTCCCACTCTCATAAAAAAAACACTTTATTGGGATCCGTCTCTCAATAACGATAGTAACTGCCTATTATCAGAATTGCTCGTCGTATTACCGCACCGCAGGCTGGGCAACGTTCATTGGGCTTCGGAAAGGTCACTACAAAGACTGATAAGACGTTCTGAATGATTTCCGCAACTAAGTGCCATAAAAGCAGAACTCCAGCCCAAAAAAACTGCCAGCCCATTACCGTATACACTCGAGTATAAGCCGACCTGAATATAAGCCGAGGCATCTAATTTTACCACAAAAAATGGGAAAACTTATTGACTTGAGTATAAGCCTAGGGAGTCCATCTGCATACCTCACTTTGCCTCACTGTGTCCATGTGCATGCCTCACTGTGCCCATGCCTCACCGTGCCCATGCCTCACCGTGCCCATGCCTCACCGTGCCCATGCCTCACCGTGCCCATGCCTCACCGTGCCCATGCCTCACCGTGTCCATGCCTCACTGTGCCCATGCCTCACCGTGCCCATGCCTCACCGTGCCCATGCCTCACTGTGCCCATGCCTCACTGTGCCCATGCCTTGACTGACTTTTAACATGGGAGTCTATGGAAGAGGTGCCTGGTTTAAAAAAAAATCGGTGCTTCCCAGATGTAGGTCTCTCAGACAAAAAACTTTGAACACTTATAGAGGAGAAATGTCACCGGAGAAATGACCGTTAAACATGGGAGTCTATGGAAGGGGCGCCCGGCTTTGAAAAATCGGTGCTCCCCGGCCGTAGGTCCCCCAGACAACAAACTTTGCACACTTGTAGAGGAAGAGTGTGGCTACATGTCTGCCAGGTTTAGGGTCCAGGGGACCTACGACTGGTTGGTACCCGGTCCCCAAAATCACCGAAGAAATTACAGTTTCACATGGGAGTCAATGGAAGGGGTACCCAGCTTTGAAAAGCCAGTGCTCCCCGGCCGTAGGTTCCCCAAACAACAAACTTTGCACACCTGTAGAGGAAGAGTGTGGCTACATGTCTGCCAGGTTCAGGGAACGTACGACTGGCTGATACCAGGGCCCAAAAATCATTATGGAAATTACCGTTTAACATGGGAGTCTATAGGAGGTAGTCTTTGAAAAATCGGTGTCCCCCGGACAACAAAGTTTGCCAGTACCGAGTCCCCAAAGTCCGGAAGATCAGACACAAAAAGGTGACTCGAGTATGCCATGGTTGGGGTCCAGGGGACCTACGACTGGCCGGTACGGGGTCCCCAAAATCACCGGAGAAATTACAGTTTAACATGGCAGTTTATGGAAGGGGTGCACGGCTTTGAAAAGTCGGTGCTCCCCGGTTGTGTGTCCCCCAGACAACAAGCTTTGCAGACTTGTAGAAGAAGAATGTGGGTATATGTGTGCCATGGTTGGGGTCCAGGGGACCTACGACTGGCCGGTACAGGGTCCCCAAATCACTGGAGAAATAACCGTTTAACATGGGAGTCTATGGAAGGGGTGCCCGGCTTTGAAAAGTCAGTGCTCCCTGGCCATAGGTTCCCAAGACAACAAGCTTTGCACACTTGTAGAGGAAGAATGTGGCTACATGTGTGCCATGGTGGGGGTCCAGGGGACCTACGAATGGCCGGTACAGGGTCCCCAAAATCACTGGAGAAATAACTGTTTAACATGGGAGTCTATAGAAGGGTGCCCAGCTTTGAAAAGTCAGTGCTCCCCAGCCGTAGGTTCCCCAGACAAAAAACTTTGCACACCTGTATAGGAAGAGTGTGGCTACATGTATGCCAGGTTTGGGGTCCAGGGGACCTACGACTGGTCAATACCCGGTCCCCAAAATCACCGGAGAAATTACAGTTTAACATGGGAGTCTATGGAAGGGGTGCCCGGCTTTGAAAAGTCGGTGCTTTCCGGTTGTGTGTCCCCCAGACAACAAGCTTTGCACACTTGTAGAGAAAGAATGTGGCTACATGTGTGCCATGGTTGGGGTCCAGGGGACCTACGACTGGCCGGTACCCGGTCCCCAAATTCAGTTTAACATGGGAGTCTATGGAAGGGAGTCTTTGAAAAATCGGTGTCCCCCGGACAACAAACTTTGCCAGTACCGAGTGCCCAAAGTCCGGAAGATCAGACGCAAAAAGGTGACTCGAGTATAAGCCGAGGGGGGCATTTTCAGCACAAATATTTTGAAAGGAAATTCCAATACCTATAATTTAATAGTTAGTAATAGTTAAGTTGTTATTAGTCAGGCCCCGTACACACGGCAGAGAACCTCGACGGGCGGAACACATCGTTCCGCCCGTCGAGGTTCTCTGCCGGCCATCAGAATCGGCGACCCGCCCGTCGGGAAAGGCAACCAGCCATTCATCCCGACGGACCGTCGAGCAAATAGAGAACCTGTTCTCGGCAGAATGCGGCTCCCAGCGAGGTTCTCGCTGGTTTCTGCCGAGAACCTCGGCCGTGTGTACGGGGCTTTATTATTTCAGATTTTCCGGTTTTCGGATTTGCGAATTAGCAAATTTACGAATTTGTGAATTTACAGATTTACAAGTTTTCGAATATTGGAATTTACCAATATTAGAAAAAATTTGTTAAATGGGTTTTCGTTAATTTGGATAATTCTGAATTAACAAATTTGTCAAAATCTGGGAAAAAAAATTGTAACACAACAAATTGCACATGTCTAACTGAAACAAATCTCTGTCCAACTATTGGAAAGTGAGGTTCAGAAGTATATAGGCGATGGTATAATACAGGGGGTCTTCAAGCTTTTCAAACAAAGGGGCCAGTTTATTTTCCTTCAGACTTTAGGGGGGCCGGATTTTTTGGCCAAAAGGGGTAGAAAATGTCATGGGCCCATTATGAGTGAGAATAAATATGGTCTTAGGGTTGGTGGTCAAAAGGAGTGGTGCCCCTATAGTAGGAGAAATAGTATCCCATCATTGGTATCCATAGAATGCTTCATTGTTGGTGTGAGTGGGAAGAATAGTGCCCCAAGGGCCGGATAAAGGCTACCAAAGGGCCACATCTGGCCCTCGGGCCGCAGTTTGGAGACCCTTGGTTTAATACATGACTGCAAGATAACAAAGGCAAAAAGGTATTTGAGATTAGTGTAATGATGCGATTTATAGCCGGTTGTTGCCAGGGTCTTATCCAATGGTCAAAAACAATAAGAGGTTCTAATAGGTTTACATTCACTATGAAGAGACAGAAGGGTACATACCTGAGGATGAATATGTTGTCGTGATTGTGCTGAGGTCACTGTCTGTGATGGAACCACAACTACACTCAGACAATGACCCAATCACGGTGACCGGGGCTATGTTGGGGTGTCGCAGTGCTGCTTTAAGGGGGGCCACCTGGTTGTACTGGACGGAGGATAGGCATCCGATAAAACCCAAAGAATTGGCTTTGGTCACCTCGGGATCAAGTCTTGGATTATCTGTAAAATAAACACCATAAAAAAGATAAAAATGTCGGAGCAAGAAAAAGAAAACGCATGCAGTATATCTCTGCATTATATACACACTTTATCCCGTCATCCACTTAGGGACCGAAAGGATTTGCCCCACTTACAGTATGTCGGCTTCAACACATCTTTCCCTTCCGGGCGAGGCAGCTCGGCACTGGCTCCCGCGACGGGGTTCGAAGGTGGTCAATCTCGCCGTGAAAAGCAGCGAGATCAACACAATATCGCGGTCACCTACTGTAATGACCAGGCCGTTTTTTTCATGTCGGCACTGTGTCAATTTAACTGACAATTGTGCGGTCATGCGACGCTGTACCCAAACAAAATTGGCGTCCTTTTTTTCCCACAAATAGAGCTTTCTTTTGGTGGTATTTGATCACCTCTGAGGCTTTTATGTCTGGCTCTCTGAGGAGCGATCGCATGCACCTGGCGAAAATCGAGTCCACAGGACCCATGGTCACACTCACAGAGCTTGTGGCGGGTGTGTCCGCAATGCCGCAAATTAAAGGTGACATACAGGTACGTCCATATGTGCAGCCGTGCCATTTTGTCGACGTAAATAGTCGTGCATTGATCGGCAAGCGGTTAAAAATGTTAACCAACTACAGATCTAATCTCAGACAAGCTCCCACGTAATCCCGGACAAGCCCCCACATTTCCAAACAAGCCCCCACGTAATTCCGGACAAGCCCCTACGTAATCCCATGCAAGCCCCCACGTAATCCCGGACAAACCCCTACATAATCCCGGACAAGCCCCTATATAATCCCGGACAAGCCCCACGTAATGCCGGACAAGCCCCACATAATGCCGGACAAGCCCCCACATAATCCCGGACAAGCCCCACGTAATGCCGGACAAGCCCCACGTAATGCCGGACAAGCCCCCACATAATCCCGGACAAGCCCCCACATAATCCCGGACAAGCTCCCACATAATCCCAGACAAGCCCCCACATAATGCAGCGATCGGCAATCGGTTAAAAATGTTAACCAACTACAGATCTAATCTAGGACAAGCCCCTACGTAATCGTGGACAAGCCCCCACATAATCCCGGACAAGCCCCCACGTAATCCCGGACAAGCCCCCACATAATCCCGGACAAGCCCCCACGTAATCCCGGACAAGCCCCCACGTAATCCCAGACAAGCCCCCATGTAATCCCAGACAAGCCCCCACGTAATTCCGGACAAGCCCCCACATAATCCCGGACAAGCCCCCACATAATCCCGGACAAGCCCCACGTAATCCCGGACAAGCCCCACATAATCCCCGACAAACCCCTACATAATCCTGGACAAGCCCCACGTAATCCCGGACAAGCCCCACATAATCCTGGACAAGCCCACACATAATCCTGGACAAGCCCTCACGTAATCCCAGACAAGCCCTCACGTAATCCTGGACAAGCCCCCACGTAATATCGGACAAGCCCCCACGTAATATCAGACAAGCCCCCGCATAATCCCGGACAAGCCCTCACATAATCCCGGAACAAGCCCCCATATAATCCTGGACAAGCCCCCACATAATCCCGGAACAAGCCCCCACATACAAATAGCCACTGATTACTGTATAAATGTCACTGGCAGGGAAGGGGTTAACACTAGGGGGCGACCAAGGGGTTAAAAGTTCCCTAGGAAGGAGTTTCTAACTGTGGGGGAAGGGACTGACTGGAGGTGGAGAAAGATTGTTGTTCCTGATTACTAGGAACAGCAGATCTCTCTCTACTCCCCTGTCAGAACGGGGATCTGTCTGTTTACATTGACAGATTCCCGTTCTGGCTCTCTGAGGAGCGATCGCAGGCACCTGGTGGACATCGAGTCCACAGGACCCGTGGTCACACTCACAGACCTTGTGGTGGGTGCGCCTGCAATGCCGCAAATTAAAGGTGACATACAGGTACGTCCATATGTGCAGCCGATGTAAATAGTTGTGCAGCGATCGGCAAGCGGTTAAAAATGTTAACCAACTACAGATCTAATCTCGGACAAGCCCCCACGTAATCCCGGACAAGCCCCTACATAATCCCGGACAAGCCCTCACGTAATCCCGGACACGGCCTCACATAATCCTGGACAAACCCCTACATAATCCTGGACAAGCCCCCACGTAATCCCGGACAAGCCCCCACATAATCCCGACAAGCCACCACTTAATCCCGGACAAGCCCCCACATAATCCCGACAAGCCACCACGTAATCCCGGACAAGCCCCCACGTAATCCCGGACGGGCCCCCACGTAATCCCGGACAAGCCCCCACGTAATCCCGGACAAACCCCAACATAGTCCCGGACAGGCCCCCACGTAATCCTGGACAAGCCCCCACAGAATCCCGACAAGCCACCACTTAATCCCCGACAAGCCCCCATGTAATCCCGGACAAGCCCCGACATAATCCTGGACAAGCCCCCACTTAATCCCAGACAAGCCCCCACGCGCTTTAGAAAAGGTATGAGTGCAAAAAAATGCAAAAACGTCCCTGACCCCTTCGCAAAATTCTTTGGGAAATGTCAGTTTCGTGAGGACTGTCCCTTTAACAATATACTGCTGGGCTCGGCACATTTTTCCAATGATTGGTTCTGTGAACAAGACTCGGATCCGGCAGTAAAATTTGTTTCACAATCTCGTTATTTTCGGAGAACTAACTGTAGTGGAGAATAATGGATTTCCCCCGCAGGGACGCTGAACCAGAAATCTTTGCAGAAACAATTCTATCTAATAAGACCGCAAACAATAAGATGTACACAGCGGCGGGCGGCGGTGGAAATCCACCACTCATAGGAAAAAGCAGCGACTACAACGATCGCGCTCTGCCCTTCCCCCGTGTGAGGGGGCGGGGAGTCTGCCTGATACAGTCTGCTCCAGCCATGGGCAATGTATGGCGCTTGTCTTATAGAACAAATCTTCTTACAAGGAAACAGGTTGGCGCTAGAAATAAATGCGCGCTGTGCGTTGTCCATAGTCTAATCGATCGAAACGCAAAAATTCTAATTCTATTTAAATTGCAGTAGAATTTGAATCAAATTCCATTTGAATTGCATTCTAATCGAATTTCATAAAATTTCGGAAATTTTTAATTTTGGAAGATGCCCATATTCTTTCTATCCATTCTATTCTATTATATTTACTATTCCATTCTAATTCAAATGTATTTTCTCTCGAAATTCCATATTTCAGAAAATGGTTATATGGTTATATTCTTTGTATTCTATTCTTTTCTATTGTTAAGTCTTTTCTAGTCTATTATTTTAATTTATATTCTATTCTACTCTTTTCAAATTCAATTTTATTTTATTTGAATTATGAATGTTGGAAGATGGTTATATTCTATTGTCTTTTCTATTCTATTCTATTAATTTATTTCCTATTCAATTTGAAAACGAATAAACAAAACTAATTCTGAAAACGAATGAAACTAGTTTAACAAAAAATTATGTAAATAGTGAATCAAAACAAAACTATTTTTTTTTGTTCTGCACACGTCTACATCATATTGTAGAATCCTGTCTTTTGTATGAATTTCTTTAAATTGCATTAGCTGTACTTTAGTATGAGAAAAAAAATGAGGAGTGATGGATTGTGTAAATTACTCTCCAGCAATACTTTTTTTAAAATCAAACAGGTTAAGAAGCTTAGCCAGCTACAGTTCTAATCCCGGACAAGCCCCCACATAATCCCGGACAAGCCCCCACATAATCCCGCACAAGCCCCCACATAATACCGGACAAGCCCCCACATAATACCGGACAAGCCCCCACATAATCCCGAAAAAGCCACCACACAATCCTGGACAAGCCCCCACATAATTCCGGACAAGCCCCACATAATACCAGACAAGCCCCCACATAATACCGGACAAGCCCCCACATAATTCCGGACAAGCCCCACATAATACCGGACAAGCCCCCACATAATCCCGAAAAAGCCACCACACAATCCTGGACAAGCCCCCACATAATTCCGGACAAGCCCCCACATAATTCCAGACAAGCCCCCACATAATTCCAGACAAGCCACCACATAATCCCGGACAAGCCTTCACATAATCCCGGACAAGCCCCCACATAATCCCGGACAAGCCCCCACATAATCCCGGACAAGCCCCACATAATTCCAGACAAGCCCCCACATAATTCCGGACAAGCCCCCACATAATACCAGACAAGCCCCCACATAATCCCGGACAAGCCCCCACATAATACCGGACAAGCCCCCACATAATCCCAGACAAGCCACCACATAATCCCAGACAAGCCCCCACATAATACCGGACAAGCCCCCACATAATACCGGACAAGCCTCCACATAATACCGGACACGCCTCCACATAATCGCAGACAAGCCCCCACATAATCCCGGACAAGCCCCCACATAATTCCAGACAAGCCCCCACATAATTCCAGACAAGCCCCCACATAATCCCGGACAAGCCTCCACATAATCCCGGACAAGCCTCCACATAATCGCAGACAAGCCCCCACATAATCCCGGACAAGCCCCACATAATACCGGACAAGCCCCACATAATACCGGACAAGCCCCCACATAATTCCAGACAAGCCCCCACATAATACCGGACAAGCCCCCACATAATCCCGGACAAGCCCCACATAATACCGAAAAAGCCCCCACATAATCTCATACAAGCCCCCACATAATCCCAGACAAGCCCCCACATAATCCCGGAAAAGCCACCACACAATCCTGGACAAGCCCTGCATAATCCCAGACGAGCCCCCACATAATCCCGGACGAGCCCCCACGTGCATCAGAATTGTTGAAAACGGATGTAGGCATGAAATTACCTGCAGGCAGAAGTTGTCTGCATATTACAGAGTTATATCTTTTTTTTTTCTGGCGTTTTTTTCAATTGAATTACCTTTATTTTAGCACGAGGAAAAAAATGAGGAGTGACGGAAAATGTAAATCACTCTCCAGCAGTAACTTCATTTAATGATTTTTTTTTTTTAAAGTCAAACAGGTTAAAGAAGCTTAACCGACTACAGAATTTAATAATGAATTCATTATCTCGAATTTAAATATATTATGTATTTAATAAGCTCAGTAATTCGTAACAAATGGAGCATGGCTTCCAATAAAGGAAAGACATTATAGGGAGATGATATGCGTTAGGAAACGCAATGAGAGACTGCCCAACCAATACTAATATTTTAGCTTGGAGTGCAAGACTTACAAGAACAAAAATAAAATAAAAATGATAGCAAAAATAATCCACGGGAAATACTTTTACGACACTCCCCAACCATAGCTGGTATTCTAGTGTACATCTGTGCACTAAATACCCATTTACTCATCCCATGTCTTCTTAAACCACTTCAGCCCCAGAAGGATTTACCCCTCTAACGACCAGGCCATTTTTTGCGATACGGCACTGCATCGCCTTAACTGACAATTGCGCGGTCTTGCGGCGCTGTACCCAAACAAAATCGACGTCCATTTTTCCCCACAAATAGAGCTTTCTTTTGGTGGTATTTGATCACCTCTGCGGTTTTTGGGCCGGATTCAGAACGTAGTTACGTTGGCGTATTTAGAGATATGCCGCGTAACCACTAAGAAAACAAGATACGCCGGAATTTTGCTTGGATACGAGTGGCGTAAATCTGTTACGCCGTCGTATCTTATTTGCATATTTACGCTGGCCGCTAGGTGGCGCTTCCATCGATTTATGCATGGAATATGTAAATGAGCTAGACACGCCGATTCACGAACGTACTTGCGGCCGGGCGTCGTACTTTACGTCATTTGCGTAAGCGTAAGTCCGGCGTAAAGTTGCCCCTGCTATATGAGGCGCCGCCAATGTTAAGTATGGACGTCGGGACAGCGTCGAATTGTACGTCGTTTGCATAAATCGTTCGGTAATGGGGCTGGGCGTAAGTTTCGTTCACGTCGTTTTCATTGACTACTTGCGACGTGATTTCGCACATGCGCACTGGGATAGGTCCACGGACAGCGCATGCGCCGTTCAGAAAAAACGTAAATTACGTGGGGTCATGATTCATGTACATGGATCACGCCCCCTACCTGCCTATTTTGAATTAGACGCCCTTACGCCGGGCAATTTACGCTACGCCGCCGCAACTTACGGAGCAAGTGCTTTCTGAATAAGGCACTTGCCTGTAAAAGTTGCGGAGGCGTAGCGTAAATAGGATACGCTATGCCGCCGGAAAGATACACTGATGTATCTGAATCCGGCCCTTTATTTTTTGCGCTATAAACAAAAAAAACACGCAATTTAAAAAAAGATATATATATTCTTTTTTGTTACAATAAATATCCCCCAAAAAATACGTATTCTTCTAAATATTTTTGGTAAAAAAAAAATGAAATAAACGTATATTGAAAAGTTATAGGGCCAGATTCAGAAAGATCTGCGTAAATTTCGGCGGGCGTACCGTATCTCATTTACACTACGCCGCAACTTACAGAGGCAGGTACCCTATTCAGAAAGAATTTGTGGTGTAAGTTACGGCGGCGTAGTGTAAATGGGCCGGCGTAAGCCCGTGTAATTCAAAGTAGGTGGAAGGTGGGCGTGATCCATGTAAATGAATCGTGACCCCGCGTAATTGACGCTCTTTACGAACGGCACATGCGCCGTCCGTGGACGTATCCCAGTGTGCATGCTCAAAATCACGTCGCAAATACTCATTGATTTCGACGTGAACGTAACTTACGCAAAAGCCCTATTCGGGAACGACTTACGCAAACGACGTAACCGACGGAAAATTCAAAGCTTTCCCGACGTCCATACTTAACATTGGCCACGCCTCCTATAGCAGGGGTAACCTTACGCCGAAAAAAAGCCTTATGTAAACAACGTAAATCAAGGTGCCGGGCGCACGTATGTTTCTGAATCGGCGTATCTAGCTCATTTGCATATTCAACGCGTAAATCTACTGAAGCGCAACCTAGCGGCCAGCTTAATTATGCAACTAAGATACGACGGCGTAAGTGACTTACGCCGCTCGTATCTAAGCAAAATTCCGGCGTATCTTGCTTTCTGAATACAGAAAAAAGATACGCCGGCGCATCCTAGAACTTACGCGGCGTATCAACAGATACGCCGTTGTGAGTTCTTTCTGAATCTGGCCCATAGTGTCTACAAAATAGGGGAAATATTTTTAATATTTATTTATTATTTTAATAAATATCCCAAAATGTTTTAAATTTTTTCATCAGTTTAGGTCAAGACGTATCTTTCTAAATATTTGTGGTAAAAAAAAATCGAAATAAGCGTTCATTGATTGGTTTTCTCAAAAGTTATAGGGGCAGATTCACAGAGAATTAGATTATCGTAGCGTTTCCTAAATACACTACGCCGCCGTATTTTACCTGGCTCTACGTGGAATCCAGGTAGATTTTGTCCAGTAAACAACGGCGGCGTAGTGTATTTCTCCCGGCGCAATCCATCTACGCGAGTAGGGGGCGTGAAGCATTTAAAATAGGCGCGTTCCCGCGGCGATCGAACTGCGCATGCTCCGTTCCCAAATTTCCCGCCGTGCATTGCGCGAAATCACGTCGTTACGTCGTAGTAGCGTCATTTACGTACATTCCTATTCCCGAACGAGTTACGTTAAAAAAAAAAATAATAATTAAATTTGACGCGGGAACGACGGCCATACTTAACATGGGTTACGCACTGTTAGACCAGCAAAAAGCTCCTCTAACATTACGTAGCCAAAAAATGACGTAGGCGATTGCGAAGGACACTCGTATCTTCGTGGATCGCCGTAAAAACTCATTTGCATACCCCGTATGCAAATGATATCCATCTCTTCAATGGGTGGTCGGTCAAACGATAATGGCGGTCTCCGTGGCAGATTCGCCGCGAGATCGCCGTTATCGGTGGTGGGCGAGGGCCCCCCCTCCCCTCCCGCGCCCTCCCGCGCCCTCCGCCGCTTACCGGAGCCGTCGGTAGCGGCGGAGGCGTTCGTGTCCTCTCCCGTGCTCAGTGGGGATGCGAGCGAGGGAAAAATCCCCCTCCTCAATCCCCGTAGCTCTGCTGGGCGCAAGTGACGTCAAAACGTCAGTTTCGCCCAGCATCTTAAAGAGACATTTTTTTTTTTTAAGTCATTTGAAAAATGACATTTTACATTTTTTTTTTTTTTGCATTTAAGCCTAAATATGAGATGTGAGGTCATTTTGACCCCCCGATCTCATATTTAAGAGGACCTGTCATGCTTTTTTCTATTACAAGGGATGTTTACATTCCTTGTAATAGGAATAAAAGTGATAATTTTTATTTATTTTAGTGTTAAAAATTGGTAAAATAAATACGAAAACCGAAATCGCCCCGTCCCGATAAGCTCGCACGCAGAAGCGAACTCATACGCGAGTAGCGCCCGCATATGAAAACGGTGTTCAAACCATACAAGTGAGGTATCGCCACGATCGTTAGAGCGAGAGCAATAATTCTAGCCCTAGACCTTCTCTGTATCTCAAAAAATGCAACCTGTAGAATTTTTAAAACGTCGCCTATCGAGATTTTTAAAGGGTAAAAGTTTGACGCCATGCCACGAGCGGGCGCAATTTTTAAGCGTGACATGTTGGGTATCATTTTACTCGGCGTAACATTATCTTTCTCAATATGTAAAAAAAATTGGGCCAAATTTATTGCTGTCTTATTTTTTAATTTAAAAAATTGAATTTTTTCCAAAAAAAGTGAGCTGGTAAGACCGCTGCGCGAATACGGTGTGACAAAAAGTATTGCAATGACTGCCATTTTATTCTCTAGGGTGTTAGAAAAAAATATATATAATGTTTGGGGGTTTTAAGTAATTTTATAGCAAAAAAAAAATGTTTTAGTCTCGTAAACACCGAATCTGAACAGGCTCGGGGCTTAAGTGGTTAAAATAATGTGAAATTCATGAATAAGAGCGAGAGCTTACCTAAAACCTTTCCCATTGTCAGCGATCTGATGGCTTTGAAGTAAATATCCGAAGAAAAATTACGTCGCTCTTTTATTATCTTGTCAACCTAAAAAGTAAAAAATAAAATAAAAAAAATAAGAGTATTATTCTATGACATACAGAAATCCAGCGAACTCACGTGTAGCATAAAGTAAGGCTACAGTTCCATCAAAAAAAAAAGAAAATTACAGTAATATCATTTTATCGCGATGAAAAGTACAATGCAGTGCGCCATTTACCATGAATCAATCCAGGGTGAGCGGCGGTTACAATGTATATAAATGACATAATTATAGAACACGGCAGTAGAATAATATCACATGAAAATCAAACCTACGGGAGGCAGGAAGGCGCATTAACCAAACTTTTTTTTATTTTTTATTTTATTTGCTCCTTTAATATCAGGTCATAAAACAGACATTAAGAATTCTGAAAGTATACATTCCTTTTACATTTTACCATTAAAATAACGCCAACGCCGTCTGAGACTTTTATTGGCGTCGTTTAAAAAGAAAAATGTAGAAAAGGTCAAACTTTTTGTTGTAATTTCTTCTAAAATATGCTGAAATGTCATTAGGCTGCTACAAGTGCCGGATGAATAATGAATTACGATGGGCTGCCGTGATATTTTGAAGGAACATGCGCCAAGAACTGTGGAATATTCTATTTACCGTATATACTCGAGTATAAGCCGAGCAATTTTTTTTTGTGCTGAAAATGCCCCCCTCGGCTTTTTGCGCCTCATCTCCTGGATTTTGGGGACCCGGTAGCAGCCTAAGGTCCTCTGGACCCCAAACTTGACACACATGTAACCCCCTTCCTCTACAAGTGTGCAAAGTTTGTTGTCCAGGGGACCAGGCCCGTCGCTACAGGACAGGCAAAACAAACAATTGCTTGGGGCCACGAGCTGGCCTGGGGCCCCCAACTTCCCCTTCCCAGGCTGTAGCTTAGCCAAGCTCCTATTCCTTCCTCCTGGAGTCCTGTCAGTGCGGGCGGGTACTGGGCACGTTACAGGAGATTCAGTTTCTTTTTCCCGGCCGGACTGACAGGAAGTGCACACTGAGTGCTCACTTCCTGTCAGTCCGGCCGGGAACACAGGAAACTGAATCTCCTGCACTGCGCGGTAACCGGCCCGGCCGCTATCTGATAGGGGACTGGGGATCCATAATGATAGAACACCGGACTGACAGGAGGAAGAGGAGTTTGGCCATGCTACAGAGGCAGCCTACAGGGAAGAAGGGGAGGTGAGGATAGAAAAACATAGGGACTAGGGAGGGGAGTAAGAACATGGGAGTAAAAAATTAATGTAGCGTTAATGTAGGCTATGCATGTGGGGGGGGGGTGCTTGGGGGCCCCCATTTTGCTTGGGGCCCCCAAATTCCTTCAAATGGCCCTGCAGGGGACCTACGGCCGGGAAGCACCTTGGTGTATATAGAACATACAGTAACACAGACATGGGATAGCCTTGTTACCTGGATCATCAGTTCCTTCCCTTCTCTGTTGATTTTTACATGGTGCAGCCTTCGGTTGTCCAGTCTTTTCGAGTCTAACGTAAACACGTACATCCCGTCTTTGCCAATTTTGTATCTCACTTGTAAACTACCTGGAAAAAAGGAACGAGAAAATAAGAGGAAAAATAGGAAACCTCAACCCTGTTATTTTATTTATATCGATATATACAGTACAGACCAAAAGTTTGGACACACCTTCTCATTCAAAGAGTTTTCTTTATTTTCATGACTATGAAAGTTGTAGAGTCACACTGAAGGCATCACATGTGTTAACACTACGCAGCCGCAACTTACGGAGCAAGTGCTTTGGGAATACGGCACTTGCTCTGTTAAGTTGCGGCGGCGTAGTGTAAATGGCTTACGCTACGCCGGCGGGCAATCTACAAGAATCTGGCCCTCTCACTGTAATACAGGAGACGGATAGGGATGACACCCAATGCAACTCACCCACCTGTTGATTACGTGAAAATATATGTTAGCCATGAATAAGCACTGATTCAGTGCGAAACGCGTCGGCTGTTCCCCTGTTCTTGTTGCTGTGATCTTGTGATGTATTTGCTGTTCGTTTAATAATAGACAACGGGCCAGATTCACGTAGAATGGCCGACGGCGTAGCGTAAGCCATTTACACTACGCCGCCGCAACTTAACAGAGCAAGTGCCGTATTCTCCATACACTTGCTCCGTTATTTGCGGCGGCGTAGTGTAAATTCAAAGGGGGCGGCTTGTATTTAAATTAAGCGCGCCCCCGTGTCGATCGAACTGCGCATGTGCGCATGCTCCAGCTCACGTCGGAAAACGTGAATGAAACCGACGTGAGCGTCGTTTACGTAAATCCCTATTCGCGAACGACTTAGTAAAACGATGTAAACGTTGGAAAAAGACGACACTGACCCGATGCCATACTTAACATGGCATACGACGGAACTTCGTAAGGTTACCCCTCATATAGCAGGGGTAACCTTAGGCCCCCGTACACACGGCCGAGAACCTCAACGGGCGGAACACATCGTTCAAGGTTCTCGGCCGGCTGTCAGAATCGGCGACCAGCCCGTCGGGAAAGGCGACCAGCCATTCATCCCGACGGGCCGTCGAGCAAATAGAGAACCTGCTTCCCGACGGGCTGGGCAAGGCGAATCCGTCCACACGACCGAGGTTCTCGGCGGAATGAGGATCCGTTTCTGCCGAGAACCTCGGCTGTGTGTACGGGGCTTCACGCTTATGGAAACTACGTAAACGACGACGGGGCGGCGTAAAAACGTTTGGGAATCAGCGTATTAGGCTCATTTGCATAGGCAAATGAGAAATCGACGTAGAGGCTACCTAGTGGCCAGTGAAGAAATTACATCTACGATCCAACGGTGTAAGGCCGCGTACACACGACCGAGAACCTCGTCAGGCTAAACGCATCGTTCCGCCCGACGAGGTTCCCGATGAGCTGTCGCAAAAGCTCGTCGAGCCAAAGTCCTCATTGAACAACGAGGAAAAAGAGAGCGTGCTCTCCTTTTTGGCTCGACGAGCTTCCCAACGGGACGCTCGTCGGAAAGTGTACACACGACCGAGAACCTCGGCAGAATATGTCTCCCAGCGAGCTTCTCGCTGGATTCTGCCGAGGTTCTCGGTCGTGTGTTAAGTGATTCTAGGAATCAGACGCATAGATACCCAGTTAAAAAAAACAGAGATACGACGGTGTTTCCTGCGATAAACCGTCGTATCTCTTTTGAGAATCTGGCCCAACCTGTACGGATTTTGGAGTGCGGCCATCCATCCTTCATTCATCTTTCATAAATTGACGCAGTGCCGAATCGCAAAAAAAGTGCTCTGGTCTTTGGCCAGCCAAATGGTCCGGGGCTGAAGTGGTTAAAAATACTTTTCAGAATCAGGGAACCTCTACCAATAATGACTCTAGCTACAGCTCACAGTACATTAGTGTGATGATCACTGGAAAGAATGCTCCTTATTGTAGTGATATAATGTATAGTGGAGTCCGGTTAGATAATTGATGTTTAGGTATTAGTATGATGACTATAATTTATGCTCCGCAGCAATACCCAAGTTCTCCAGAGAGTGCATTTTATTTAACTTCCAACATAGAACAAA
The DNA here is from genome assembly GCA_029574335.1 of Rana kukunoris. Classification (NCBI taxonomy): domain Eukaryota; kingdom Metazoa; phylum Chordata; class Amphibia; order Anura; family Ranidae; genus Rana; species Rana kukunoris. The sequence goes on from CM056054.1 coordinate 242,262,245, forward strand.
GTCCAAAGTCCACAGATGATACAAATCGAACAGAGTATATAATTCAGAATCCCATCTTTTCCTAGACCTGTGCCTTCACATTCATACAGAGTGACAAGACTGACTGAACGCCAACTTCAGTGTCTCAAATACCGGTCTCACACTGGAGGGGGGGGGGGGTTCTTCCAGGTCAACCAAATGTTTCCCATGAATGAATACCCCCTCAAGTCTAATTACCATCAATAAATACTTCCTTACGAATGTAAACAATGTACCCTTTGAGGTTAACGGACCAGCTCACACACCTAGGTAGTCTTGCATAAGATTAACACATCAAAGGGTCTTCAGTTGTCCCTTTGATATGTTAGAATTCAGCTGGCTTCGACAGTTCAACTGAATTCCTGGTCAATATGATAATATAATACAATATCCTACATAAATCGGCCAACATATTACAACACTTATGTTTGGGTCATAAGCAGTGGCTTAGCGTGGGGCCCAAGCCCAAGGCGCAACATTTGAGGGGCAAAATGATTCGCCAGTGTGTGCCACTACTAGCTGCCTCCTCCTAATATTAATTCCCTGTGTCCCTGTGCTCTGGCCGCCATGTTCAGTCTCCGGCACCCTGTGATTAGGCGAATGGGGTCATGTGCAGAAATGGGGGATTCCAGGAGCAACCGCGATCGTGGAAAGGCCAGCGCAGCGCGCTGCACATGACCCCATACGCTCAATCACAGGGCGCCAGTGACTGAACATGGCGGAGCACACAAGAAATGGAAATTGTGCCTCCTCCTCCGAGGGGGTGCAAATTACTTGTATTGCCCTGGGTGCTGACAACCCATGCTACGCCACTGGTCATTAGGAAGAATCCCACCCTTGCAGAGCTCTAAAAGATCATTGGTGTCAATGGTTACTAATCTGAGAAGCTGAAGTTGCCCAATTCTCAAGTAACCCCTAGCAACTGTCATGGACATGCAATAATATCTGGCAGCTTACCTTCTCCTCCATGTGTCCATTAGAGGCCCGATTCTCTTTCTGGCTGCCTTTTATCATCTCTCCTCCCTGTATGGCTCCCCCCCAGGCCATCACAGGAACTCTATATTAAATTTTGCACTGCAGGTCTGCTTTCCTGTTCAACTTTGTTTGTTAGCTTGTGTTCCTGTCTGCCGTGTGCTACGTTTACCTATCTGTGTACCAATTTTGGCTCGTCTCTGACTACTCCTGTTTGCCTGTGACCCTGACCTTTGGCCTGTCCCTTGGTTACCCGTGTCTGCCTGTTGCCCCGATCTCGGCTTACCCATCACCATCCCTTGTGTCCTCAGTGGCTGGGTTCAGTTGCAGCAAAGGGGGGACCCCAGGGGCCGCGACCTGGGTTCAGTTGCAGCAAAGGCCATCTTCACCACTAGAGGCTCTGGTGAACACCTGCTGGACCTTAGACTCCGCGCCTTGGGGAATCTTGGGTTCACGTTTCCTGTCCATCTGTAGCAGTCTGCTATTGGGTTCACTACCTTGCGGTGCACCCCTGTCTACATCGGGGTGCATTTGTCACCTGGCCAGAGGTGACCTGACAGCAACCTCAGGAGGAACCCTGGGGTTCCACAGAGCCCTAGTTGAAAAAAAAAGCTGCTGGCTGTGAGGAGAAGCCCACCAAGTACCCCCCATCTCCGCACCACAACTACATTAGACATATTTTTTGGCCCACGGCTTTCATTGCACAGGTCTCTTTTTTTAACAACTGTAGAGTCCTCCGGGAAAACCTGTACAAACACCATATATCCCAAGATATATTGCAAATTGAATTTTCATAAGAGGCCATTGCACATTTACTGAAACAAATCATGTTTTCAATTACTTTGCCCAATAATTACATGTCTGTTGGGTGATTTACGCTCCCTTGTGTATTTCACGTGTGTAGTTTAATAATTTAGTATAATAGTAAAACCATAACCTAATTACGCAGCTCCTGTATTGGCGGGGCGAGAAAGAGACGTTTTCCTTTCCTTGTTTTAGTGCAATTATGTTGTCCATCGACTGGACCGCAGACGGAGTTGGTATGTGTATATTTTAATCCCCGGAATACCGGCGCGGTTGTTTCAGAGTTATAATTAATGCAGTTCTCAGATGTTTGTATTTACTGCTTAGATAAGCCGTGCAGAGATTTCATTGTATTTTACAGTTTATATGAAACATTTCAATTTCTACTGTGTTTACACCGTGTGTGATTTTATTTTTGTTTATTTTTGCTCTACTTTCCTGTTCCTTAAAATGCAAGATCACCTAAAAAGTCATTCAACCAAGAAGACTGAGGATAAGACTGAGTGCAGGGCATCATGAATCTGGCCCCTCTGGGGGCATGTAAGGGAACTGATAATTTGCGCTTGGTGCGCACACGTGCACATGCACGCGTTCCTGGACAACAACAGACTTCCAGAATGCCAATGCACAATGAATGGCATGCACGTGCAGGAGCGCGCCCCTTACGCCAGTTGGCGCCAGGCGGCCTATTTAAGGGGCTCTCAGAATCTCTACAGTGCTGACTGGTCTTCAGCTGTGTCTTGATCCTCTGAACTCTGTTATACCTGCATGATACCCGTTACTGATCCCGGCTTCCTATTGACTCTGCTTGAATTTTGACACACACTGATTACTGGTACCTGACTCCGGCTTCCATCTGACCTTGCTCCTGCTTATGCCTTGTACCTTCCAGCCCGCCTGTTAGCAAACCCGGCTTTCCTCACGATCCTGCTTTCCTCATCTGTCCGTCGCTAAACACTGCCTCTGGGAACTTGTGCTGGCTTCCTATCATCTCAGCTTTCTTGGGTCCAGTATCCTCCTGTCTCCTGACCACAGAAAGTACTGACAAGCCATCAGCCCTGAACCTGCGAGTTGGTTGGAGTTCTCCTGTAACAACAGCTGATCTTCTGAGCTTCATCCCAGCTGTCCTGCGTGTACCACCGAGCCTACAACTCCCATTGCAAGTTCTGGAAGCAACATTCTCTCTGGCACTGTTCCTCTGTTCCTCTTGTCCCTAGCGACCTTCCGTGAGGCTTGGGTAGGAGATACAAGGGAGGCCGACCTCGTCATATCAGACTCCTACCAGGTATGTGACAGGGCATCACCAGGGCTGCTGATAGGGGGTATGGCCAACCCTCCCTTACAGGGCCCGGCCCCACTGGGTCGCCAGCAGGGCCCAGGTTCAGCTGGAAACTAGGATGAGTCTGACTAGTTAGGAAGCCAACAGTCAGATGCCAGCTGGCCCTATCTCTGGAATTTCACACAGTAGGGCCTGTCAGGTAAGGATTACTGGAACCGTGTCCTGTGGTCTGATGAGACAAGATAAACATATTTGGTGTCAGATGGTGTCAGGCGTGTGCGGCGGCAAACAGGTGAGGAGGACACAGACAAGTGTGTCTTGTCTACAGTCAGGCATGGTGGTGGGTGTGTCATGGTCTGGAGCTGCATGAGTGCTGCCGGCACTGGGGGGCTACAGATCATTGAGGGGACCATGAATGCCAACATGTACTGTGACCTACTGAAGCAGTGCTTGATCCCCTCCCTTCAGAGACTGGACCGCAGGGTACTATTACAACATGATAACGACCCCAAACACACCTCCAAGACCACCACTGCCTTGCTAAAGAAGCTGAGGGTAAAGGTGATGGACTGGCCAAGCGTGTCTCCAGACCTAAACCCTATTGATCATCTGTGGGGCTCCTCAAAGGGAAGGTGGGGGAGCGCAAGGTCTCCAACATCCACCAGCTCTGTGATGTCATCATGGAGGAGGGGATGAGGACTCCAGTGACAACTTGTGAAGCTCTGGTGACCTCCATGCCCAAGAGGCTTAAGGCAGTGCTGGAAAATAAAGGCGGCCACACAAAATATTGACACTTTGGGGCCCAATTTGGAAATTTTCACTTAGGTTTTTTTTTACTTTTGTTGCCAGCAGTTTAGACATTAATGGCTGTGTGTTGAGTTATTTGGAGGGGACGGCAAATTTACACTGTTATACAAGTTATACAAGCTGTACACTCACTACACAACATTGTAGCAGAGTGTCATTTCTTCAGTGTTGTCACATGAAAAGATAGAATAAAAGATTTACAGAAATGCAAGGGGTGTACTTACTATTGGGAGATACTGTATAATATTTTGGATTCCAAGTAATTTTTCTAGCAAAAAAATAAATACACATTTTACATGCAAAATACGTGTCAGGAAAGGTTTGGTCTTAGTAGATAATAAATGTTTTGTTTTCGGGTTTAATGCGCTTTTAGTTGGATTTTGGCAGCAGTCCATTATCTGGAGGACGACTCTCTTTTTGTAGATAAAAGGAATCTTTGGATACAATGTATCGCCGATCACTCAGGAAATGTATCGCCGATCACTCAGGAAATGTATCACCGATCACTCAGGAAATGTATCGCCGATCACTCAGGAAATGTATCGCCGATCACTCAGGAAATGTATCGCCGATCACTCAGGAAATGTATCAGCCGGCATCTCATCCTTTTATCAGTAGAAGGAGGAAAGTGATATTTAAATGGGAATCCGATAATGGAGTCACTTTATGGAGGCACTCAATTTAGGAGAAGTTCCCCGCGCCTGGGAATTCCGAGATGAACGAATGTACCGAAATCGGCATGCCGAGATCCTGTAGGTTCAAGGGCTGGTTGGATGAAGTGTCGGAGGGTCCTTCTTCTGGACCCCCCCCATGTGTCAGGGTGTCCTTGTTCTGGACCCCCCATTTGTGAGGGTGCCCTTGTTCTGGAACCCCCTCATGTGTCAGGGTGTCCTTTTTATGGACCCCCCCTCCCCACATGTGTCAGGAAGTCCTTCTTCTGGACCCCCCCCCCCCCATGTGTCAGGGCGTCCTTCTTCTGGACCCCACCCCCATGTGTCAGGGCGTCCTTCTTCTGGACCCCACCCCCATGTGTCAGGGTGTCCTTCTTCTGGACCCCACCCCCATGTGTCAGGGTGTCCTTCTTCTGGACCCCCCCCCCATGTATCAGGGTGTCCTTCTTCTGGACCCCCCATGTGTCAGGGTGTCCTTCTTCTGGACCCCCCCTTGTGTCAGGGTGTCCTTCTTCTGGACCCCCCATGTGTCAGGGTGTCCTTCTTCTGGACCCCCCATGTGTCAGGGTGTCCTTCTTCTGGAACCCCCCCATGTGTCAGGGTGTCTTTTTTCTGGACCCCCCCTTCCCACATGTGTCAGGGTGTCCTTCTTCTGGAACCCCTCCCCCATGTGTCAGGGTGTCCTTCTTCTGGAACCCCCCCCCATGCGTCAGGGTGTCCTTCTGGACCCCCCCATGTGTCAGGGTGTCCTTGTTCTGAACCCCCCCATGTGTCAGGGTGTCCTTGTTCTGGAACCCCCCATGTGTCAGGGTGTCCTTCTTCTGGAACCCCCCCCCATGTGTCAGGGTGTCCTTTTTCTGGACCCCCCCTTCCCACATGTGTCAGGGTGTCCTTCTTCTGGAACCCCTCCCCCATGTGTCAGGGTGTCCTTCTTCTGGAACCCCCCCCCCCATGTGTCAGGGTGTCCTTCTGGACCCCCCCATGTATCAGGGTGTCCTTGTTCTGAACCCCCCCATGTGTCAGGGTGTCCTTGTTCTGGAACCCCCCATGTGTCAGGGTGTCCTTCTTCTGGAACCCCCCCCATGTGTCAGGGTGTCCTTTTTCTGGACCCCCCCTTCCCACATGTGTCACGGTATCCTTCTTCTGGAACCCCCCCCCCATGTGTCAGGGTGTCCTTCTTCTGGAACCCCCCCCCCATGTGTCAGGGTGTCCTTCTGGACCCCCCCATGTGTCAGGGTGTCCTTGTTCTGAACCCCCCCATGTGTCAGGGTGTCCTTGTTCTGGACCCCCCCCCATGTGTCAGGGTGTCCTTCTGGGCCCCCCTCATGTGTCAGGGTGTCCTTCGTCTGGACCCCCCCCCCATGTGTCAGGGTGTCCTTCTTCTGGACCCCCCATGTGTCAGGGTGTCCTTCTTCTGGAACCCCCCATGTGTCAGGGTGTCCTTCTTCTGGACCCCCCATTTGTCAGGGTGTCCTTCTGGACCCCCCCATGTGTCAGGGTGTCCTTCTTCTGGACCCCCCCCCATGTGTCAGGGTGTCCTTGTTCTGGACCCCCCCCCCATGTGTCAGGGTGTCCTTGTTCTGGAACCCCCCCATGTATCAGGGTGTCATGACCTAGTATCACAACATACGGGCAGGGCATCCATCACAAATGTTGGGGCCCCTTACACAGCTTTAGGCAGGGCCCCCCCAGGAGCACAGAACGGGGGGAGGGGGTGCTGCAGAAAAAAAAAATCAGCCCCCTTACAGGTGTAATGCCTGTAACCCCTGGTACAACGGGGGGGGGGGGCAGGAGGGAAGGCTGCCCTGGGCACCATGCTATCATGTGAGGTGGGGATGGGGGGTATTTGTGTTGAGAAGGGGAATTTGGGGGGTGGGGAGCAGCAGGAGGAAAGAAGTATTCTAGGAGGGCAGATTTAGGGAGGCGTGCAAGGAGGGGGGATTTGTGTTAGGAGGGGGGATGGGAGAAGAATATTTGTGCAAGGAGGGGAGATTTGTGAGGGGTTTGTGCTTAATAAGTAATATGGTAGAGGGGAAATATTCATTTTGGTGGGGGGTGGGGGGTTGTGCTAGTAGGGGGATTTGGAGTAGGGAGGAGTAGTTGTGCTTGGAGGGGAAATTTGAGGGGTAGAGGATTTGTGCTAGGAGGGGGATTTTTGGGGGGTGGGGGGTTTGTGTGAGGACATATGGGGAGAGAGAGGATATGAGTTGGGGGGGGGGGGGGTTGGTGGGTACAGATTTGTATTGGGAGGAGGGAAAAGAGGTGAGCATGCAGATAACTGCTTGGTTTTTGGAAAGGGGGGGGGGGGTATAATGCTCATACATCTTGGAAGGGGGGGGGGGGGGTTGGCGTATAATGCTCATACATCTTGGAAGGGGGGGGGGGGTTGGCGTAAATGCTCATACATCTTGGAAGGGGGGGGGGGGGGTTGGCGTATAATGCTCATACATCTTGGAGGGGGGGGGGGGGGGGGGGGGGGGGGCGTATAATGCTCATACATCTTGGAAGGGGGGGGGGGGTTGGCGTATAATGCTCATACATCTTGGAGGGGGGGGGGGTTGGTGTATAATGCTCATACATCTTTTTGGCGTATAATGCTCATAACATCTTGGAGGGGGGGGGGGGGGGTTGGCGTATAATGCTCATACATCTTGGAAGGGGGGGGGGGGGTTGGCGTATAATGCTCATACATCTTGGAAGGGGGGGGGGGTTTGGCGTATAATGCTCATGACATCTTGGAGGGGGGGGGGGGTTGGTGTATAATGCTCACTCACATCTTGGAAAGGGGGGGGGGGTTGGCGTATAATGCTCATCACATCTTGGAAGGGGGTGGGTTGGCGTATAATGCTCATACATCTTTGGAAGGGGGTGGGGGGGGAAGGGGGGGGGGTTGGCGTATAATGCTCATACATCTTGGAAGGGGGGGGGGGGTTGGCGTATAATGTCTATACATCTTTGAAGTGGGGGGGGGTTTGGCGTATAATGCTCATACATCTTGGAGGGGGGGGGGTTTGTCGTAAAATGCTCATACATCTTGTAAAGGTGGGGGGGGGGTGTTGCGTTTATAATGCTCATACATCTTGGAAGGGGGGGGGGGGGGTTGGTCGTATAATGCCATAACATCTTGGAGGGGGGGGGTGGGGGGGGGGTGGCTTATAATGCTCATATTTATACATCTTGGAAGGGGGGTTTTGGGGGGGAGGGGGCTGAAGGGGGGGGGGGGGGGTTGGGCGTATAATGCTCATAGACACTTGTGAAGGGGGGGGGGGGGGGGTAAGTGGGCTCTTGGAAGTGTGGGGGGAATGGTGGGAGGGGTAGGGACTTGGATAGGTATAGGGGGGGGGGGGGGG